>CM040120.1:300326320-301526320 GCA_022559845.1 Amorphophallus konjac
ACGGTCTAGTATGGGTGCGTTACACCGAAACTTGTCGAAATCGTCCCGTTTGACCCCCAGAGTGTGACGGACCTACCCTAGTCCGTTACATAACTCTGACGGTCGTATGATAGACCTTTACACACACCTGAGAGTCCAATTCATGCTGGACTCTACTCCGTTTCTGTGCGTCGTGGCCCTCTTGCAGAGTCCATAACTTCTTGAATTCTACTCCGAATTGAGCGCCGTTTATTCCTATGGTTTCTCCTTGGTATTATCTTGAATTCAGGTCCAAAGAACTCCAAATTTCATTGGCTATCTTGCTCAGAATCACGGTCGCAAGATGAGGATTTAAGTATCCTAGTTCAACTAAAACTCTGCAGATAAGGCTCCGGGGCTACCTTCCAAGAGCCATATCTTCTAGAATCCTCCTCCGAATTGATCCCGTTTGTTCCTATCTCTTGTCCTTAGTATTATCTCGAGTTTGATCTAGAGAACTCGATTTATCTTGGACTCTATCTCCGGAATCGTGATAAGAAGATGAGGCTTTCTTACAAAACTCTATAAAAACTGCCCAGTTCGCAGTTGCAAAGGGGGGCTCTTTCCGGACGTGGGGCGAAGCCATGCTGCAACTCCAACTCACAACTTCGACCCTATCTTGGAGAGGGAAGTATTAGCTTTCCATTGCATCCTTCTGGGCTTGATTTCATGGTCTACACTCTTAGTTCTAGTCTCCTCAAAATCACAAATCATCACAGTTTTCTGCATTTTCTGCTACATATGTGTTTTTCTCTGTTTTGCATCAATGATTTCTCTCTATTCTCTCAATCAAATCTCGTGATTTCAAATCTCATGCATGCACAACACACCCACCTATCTTTTCCACCCTTCCACAGGGGTTAAAAACCTCCCCCCGGTGCGTTCTCCCCCTTTTATTCATGCTATTTTATCACTTTGGGCAGATTTCTACACTTCATGTTCTAATGGGTTTTTACCTTTGTGTTTCATCTTTGTTTTGCAGGAGAGCATGAATACAACGTGAGGCCCTCTTCATCTAGCCGGCTGGAAGGAGAGGAGGTTTGAATCCACAAATTCCCCGCACCCCGTTTCAAGCGCGATCAAGTTTTCTTTCCAAGATACACGGCGCCGTTCTTTACACTTCTTCATCCTTTGGCGTTGTTGGAACCTTGGTGGCGATCACGGTTAGTATTTCTCATCCTTTCATCCCCCTTGTCTTTGATTCACATGTTTATGCATGTATGTATTTAAAGGGGGCGATATAGGAATCTAATTAAAAAACAAATCAACACTTTTTTGGCGATCACGGTGGGACACCAATGCCCATCACGTTTGTTTTCATGCTCTTTTGTGAGTTGGGTGTGTGCATGTGCATGTTTGGGTGATATTTTATCCATTCTTCCACTGTTTGGGGGGTTTTAAGGGCTCTGGTAGTGTGACGGTCCTATAGTAGACCGTCAGAGCAGTGTAACGGTCATTTGGTAGACCGTTACAGCTTCTGGCAGTCCTGCGCACATGCTCACAGGGCCGTGTTCGTCGGGGCATAACTTTTGATCCCGGAGTCCGATTGAGCTGATTCTTGTTGCGTTGGATAGCCCTTTGTATTGTCTTTCCATCCATATATCATTTGCATCATTTGGTTAACATTTGCATATTCTAATATTGTCCAACTTTTTGAGTTTTGTGCATAAGTTCTGCAGGCAGGCTCAGGGACAGGTTCACAGGTACATCTTTACTCAGTGATTTGACTGCCTTCCCGATGTCTGATTGCACTGATTTTTGTTCCATTGGATAGTCCTTTGTATTGTCTTTCCATCCATATACTACTTGCATCATTTGGGTCACGTTTGCTTAGTTAAAAATTGTCATCATTTTAGCATTTTGTCCATAAAATCTGCATGTGGTCTGCGCATAGGTTCACGGGGGCATCTTTGCTCAGTGATTTGATTGACCTCCCGGGGTCAGATTGATCTGTTCTTGGGCCCGTTGTGTAGACCTTTGTATTGTCTTTCCATCCATATACTATTTGTCTTATTTGGATCATGTTTGCATAGTTTAATTTTGTCTTGATTTTCTAGTTTTAGGCTAGAAATTACATGCACTCCGGTGCACATAGGGTCATACATTGCATATCATAGTTGCATTTCCTACCTTGGTAAGTGATCCTCTCGCTCCCATATTCCTTGGGCTCGACTAGGTGATCTTATCCGGGACCTCCATAAGTCCCCGCGAGCCGTGGATTCCCACACGGACGCCGGGCCGGTTGTACCTTTCCACACCTTAGGTTTGCATTTGCATACGTGTGAGGGAGTTAACCTTAGTCAACACAAAGTTTGGACCTTATTCCCATAGGATTCCTATCTTGAGGGAATTTTTCCTAATTCAAATCATTAAAAGGTCTATTAAAACCCCTAAAAGATTTCCCATCATATTAACTTGTTTGACTTGGGTGAAAACTTTCACATTGCATTGTTTATGTTGTTTGGGCTTGTCCAAGCCCATTAGTGGTGTTTTGTGCTGCATCCACATGTTTTGTTGTTGTTAGGCCCACTTAAGTCAGTCCATTTTGTTGGTTCATTGTCCAGTCCATTGTCCCGTGGTCTATTGTCCATTCGTCTTTGCATTAGTGGGTCAGCCCCCCTTGTTCTCAAGCCCATTAAGCCCTTGCTTCCCCATTTGTATTGTCCTTGATCTCCTTGTATTAAGTCTCCATTTGCCCTGATGGAGTATCATTCTAACGCCTTGTATCATTCTTTTTCTCAATCTTCTTCCTATTCCCGCATGGAATCCTCTTCCCACGCGGGCCCATCTTCCCGTGGTCCTTCTGATCCATCCAAGGAACAGGCTAATCTCATGGCCCATCTTTCAAGCCTTGTTCACCAAATGGACCCGGCCCAGGCCCAACGTCTTATTGCATCTCATCTTCATGGGCCTTCTTCTCATAATGGGCCATCTTCTATTCATGGGCCTCCTCCTTCTCCTTCATATGTTGCTGGCCCAATTGCTAATGGGCATTATTCTCTTAATGGGCCTCATTATTCTGCCCATGTTGCTGCTGGCCCATTCAACCCATGTTCCAACATCTCTTCCAGGCCCGCTCACCCTTCCATTCCCAGAATGGGCCCTTTTTCTTCTCAGCCCGGATCCTCTTATCCGGCCCAATACCATGCTCCTGGTCCTAATTCACAACCTCTTGCTCAAGCTGGCCCATATTCTTCTCGATCTCTCCCTACCCAGGAGATGATTGCTCAAACCCAACGCCAGCTTGATGAGCTTCAACGTCGGATCGATCCCAAATCCTCTTTAAGTGTTCCGTTCGCATTTCAAGGTCTTCGGCTTCCGTCTCCATCACAAATTCCCACATATCGCCGTTATAGTGGAGTCGGTGACCCGTATGTGCACTTGAAGGAGTTTGTTTATGAGTCGGCCCAATTTCGACATGACCAACACTTGATGGCTTATCTGTTTGGTCTGTCATTGGAAGGCCCGGCTCGGGATTGGTTCTTCTCTCTTCCGCAAGAGCAAGTTGTGAATTTTCAAGCTGTACAAGAGGGATTTATTCAGCAGTTCCAAGACCAAGTTGGGCCCAAGTACTCTATTGTGGATCTGGCCCATGAGATGATGAAGCCCGAAGAGGAGTTCTCTACCTTTGCCGATCGTTGGCGTCGCCTTGCCGCGCAAGTCCCGGGACACATTCCGGAGGGAGAACAAATCAAGATGCTGATATCCAATGCCACGCCCGAGTATCGGTTTATCTTAGCCCTCAATGACATCACCTCCTGGCAACAATTATACAGCCGAGCCCGCTTCATTCGCCAACAAATCCAAGATTCCCTTGACCCCGAGTCTCCACCATCCACCTCCACATATCAACCTTCACCCTCCACGTGCCAACCCTACGCTCCCATGAGTCGGCCCGCCATGAGTCAGCCTTCCGCCACATATCCCTCCACGAGCCAACCTCCCGCCTCTACGTACCCATACGCCTCCGCATATCAACCTTCCATGAGTCAGCCTCCCGCATCCACATACCCGTCTCCATCTCCACTTCCGGTCAAGGGAACACCACATCCCGAGCAAGTAGATGTCGTCTACATACCCCCTCATCCTGTTCCACACATGCCTTCACCAAAGCCCTCCACCACTAGCCACGCACTCTTGCCTATGCGACCTCCACTTCCGTCTCCACAACCTTCTCCACCATTACATATCCCTCGGCATCCACCTTGCCCGAAGCAGGCTCCTCGCCTTCCATTGCCAGAGTGTTTCACCGATATATTTCGGGCTTTGATGGCCACTCACGCGTTGCCGTTCTCTCCGGTTGTGCCTTGCCGACCCGCGGTCGGGGATATGCTTCAGTTCTGTTATTTCCACCGCCAGCAGGGGCATTTGGTTGAGGATTGTCCCGAGTTCCGGGATTATGTTTATGATCTGGAAGCTAAGAAAAGGATTGATTGGGCTGCCATGCATAAAGTTATTTTAGATCTCCGTAGCAAGCAGCAGCCACAAGAAGTGCCGCCCGGGCAGCCGTCTCCGTTACTTCAAGACCAGGGGCACCCCTGTGATTCTTCATCTAGTGCTACACTTGCTCCGTCACCTACCCCTTTACCTTCGCCATCTCCTATCCAATCTCCGCAACCTCCACAAACCCAAGCCTCGCTCAGGCCAGTGCCTCCCCTTCTTCCCCGCCGCCACTTCCACTACTTCTATCCCTAACGCTGCTCGACGCGTTGTGTCGACACGTCGACGGTGGGCACCACGACCTCCCTCTTCACCCTCTCCACCTCCATGTCCACTACCCCCATCATCTTCATCAATATCCTCATTGCCATCACTATCATCCCCGTCTCCACCACCAGTGCTTCCATCACCTCCACCATCTCCACCACCTTTGCCATCTCCGTCACCATCGTGGCTCGGGCCTGAGCAGGCTATACCTCCACCCTCACCTCCGACTTCACCTTTGTCCGCACCTGAGCTTGCCATCATCTCAACCCCTTTGCCTCCACCTAAACACATCACCACTCCCATTGAAACCTCCATGCCATCCAAACCGATTCCTATCCCCATTCCTCCATCCACTTATCCCCCACGGAGCGGGTGCGGGTTACCCATGGTGCCCCTTGGGTCTAATCCCCAGGGAGACAATAAGCCAAGTCAGGATGATTCAGTGCCGGCCATGCATTTCAAGATTCAGGATTTTATCTGTCGGATGCCGGTTCGTGTCCTCGTCCCTGGTTATTTTGGGGATGATGCGCCTCTACTTTCAAAGATGACAGTTGCTAAGAAGAGTTCCCTTGAGTTGATGCCAGTTTCTTCCCGAGCGAGGCCGGTGGCAATCTCCTTGCTCGCCGGAGAGTTCACCGTTGATGCTATTATTTCTCCTCGCTCTATTGCTGTTCAGATGACAGGCCAAGAAGGGTTCTCTACCCGTGTTGTGCTAACGCATACGGTCGCCAAGCAGATTATGGATTCTATGTTCAAGGGGCAATTGGCCGTATCTTATACACTTTTCAAGGATATTCTACACTTGTTATGCAATCTTCCTCGATTTATTAGCAAACCGGCCATGTCAACACTGTGTATTACTCTCCCTCAGCTTCACCCGTCTCTTTTATCAAGGGAGTTGTGCTTCAAGGCTGAGTTCCGAGTGGAGTTGTCGAATCTCATGCTTCTAGTGCCGAGAGACAAAACGCCGTGGGTTTGTGATATTCATCACTCTGAAGGGTTACTTGTCCAAGAATGCCCACTTACTGTTGTTAGCATGGGGTGTCTAGGGGTAATTGCCCCAGCAAAGCTGTATGTTCATAGCCGGGCCAGGCCATCTGCTAGATGGGCTCGCTATTTGAGAAGATATTGTAAGGCAAGGTGCCCAAAGATTCGAGCCCGCGCCAGGCGAGTCCATGTTCAAGAAGTATCAGCTAAGAAGAGACGACGGCGTAAGTTTAAGGGCCGTCAGTTGTGCACTCAGGGGTCCACTTCTCTTCCTTCTTCTTCATTTCACTCATCATTTCTTCTGCTCGGTTCCCACCCCTGGGTGGTGTATCTTCCCTCTCCTAATTCTCCCTCCACGATTCTCTCCTCCCATCTCGGGTCCGCGAATCCCCGTTCTTCCTTTTCCCATCCGGAACCTCCGAACTTTCCATCTCCTCACCATGCTCGGCCTCAGCCTATGTCTCCTCTGATTCTTCTCCTCCGGTATCTCCGGGTTCTTCTTATTCCCCGACCTTGTCGGGTGTCTCCCATTCTCCTTCTCCGGCACTGTCGGATGATTCTCGTCCCTCTTCTCCGACCACGTCAGATGATTCTTCTTATCATCTTTCTACTCTCTCCTCTTCACCCTTTTGGGGTCTTCGCCCTTTCTCTTGCTGTTTTCGAGGCTTTAGCCCACCTTGATCTCGGCTAATCTGGTTTCTTCTGTAATTGGTTCCTTGTTATCAAGGTCTCTACACCTTAACGAGGGAGTTCTAGCCCTCGTCTCTCTTCCTTTTTATCCTTCTTCATCCAGTGTCGTGTCTGCCGCTCCTCCATGTAGAGGAATCTTTGATCCTTTGCTATCCTCTCCCTTTCGTCCTGTCAAGTAAGGAATACAAAGCTCGTGCTGCACGAAGCTCGATGATCAAAATCATGTCAGGATGCTACTTCCACACTATGGATTTGCGAGGTATCGTTATTTTGTGCAAGAATATGCTATCATTTTCATTATACTTCATGCACATACTAATAATGCTATTCCTCAACATGGTTAAGTGGCTTTTAGAGATTTGCTTAGTTAAGCCTAGTCAAATGAGTTCGCTTCTGCAGCATCCTTAGGCTGGTGATAGCTCCGTGCTAGGAGTCCAGTTCTTTCCCCGATCGTTGAGGGTGACCATTGAGTATGGGTTTTTCACACACTACACGACGAGCCATAGCCGATTCCTCTGAGCAACACCGTTGCTGCTTTGGCCATACTTTGGGTATGCACAAAGGTCTTTTTCTTTCTCTGCTCGGTCAAGTGCAGGGGCAAGAGATTGATGGATAAGATGACCAACCTAGGCGCTCCCTAATACGAGAGAGGTCTCAAATAGGGGCAGTCTTGACCCTCGAAAGTGAGCTTTCATGCAATATCTAGCCAACAAGGGCTGTCAAATGAAAATCAATGATGAATCAAAAGAAAATTATAAATCAAAGGCATGGCAAGAGTGGCAGTATAGTTCCCTGCGGGACGTCATGAGCCCGGTCGCATGCATGCCTGATAAATAAGGGTCTCAAAATCAAAGACACAAAGCCCCGGCGCAACAGACCTACTCTTTGAGGGGTAGTGCCCTGGAAGGAATTCAAGTCCTGATGTCTCCCATCCTGCATAAAGCTTGTCTCAATTTTTCTTCTGCTTCTCCCTCTTAGGCTGGGTTATATCTCTGGTATGGCCTTAGTAGGGGCACCGTTCTTTAGAGGCGGTTGGTTATGGTAAGCCACCCTCACATGCACGTCCTACTCAATGGAAGTCTTTAATGAGAGGGGAGGGACGGCGATCCCTGGCCAGTAGTTCGAGCCTGTCTTTGGGTGCTGCGGATTGCTATTTCAAAATACCAAAAAAAAGAGATATTGTCAAAAATCTAAAAAAATGAGATATTTTTAAAAAATCCAAAAAAATGAGATATTGTCAAAAATCCAAAAAAATGAGATATTGTTCAAAATCCAAAAAAATGAAATATTGTCAAAAAAATAAATATTTTAAAATCTAAAAAATCAAGAAAATTGAAAATTCTAAAAATATTTATCTTTTACATTTTATTTTGAGAATAGATACGTAATCTGTTTGCTAAGTGTGCAGGTTGCAGGTACTCAGGCATTCCTTACTATATCTTTGTGCTCTGTCTCCTGTCCACATCTTCTAATCTGTTTCCTTCTTCAAATCTCTCGATCTGTTCTGAAGCTTGTGTCCTTCTCAGCTTTTGTTTGTAATGATTATATCTATAAGAGAGGACTTTACCACACGACTATGAACCTGGCGGTTCTACTTCGGCTGATCTTGGGTTTTGATTGAAGGGCATATTTGTTTATGTCTTTTGTCCCGCCGTGTCCTCATCTCGCCGTGTCTATGTCCCACCGTGTTGTCCCACGGATGTTATTTTGTTCCTCACCACGTATTGTTGGTTATCTTACACATGTTGTTAGTCATCCCTTTATGTCCCATGTTATTTTCCCAACCGTGTCTTTGCCCCACCATGTCCTTATACCACCACGTGTGATATCCCACCGCTTGTGTGTTGTCTTGTCCCACAGTGCCTTTAATCGTATGTATGCTTGCCATTTGTTTGTTTGTTATGTTTCATCCATCTTCGTTATGTTATGTTGTGCCATGTTTTGTTCATATTTCTCTTATTATGTTATGTTCATGTCATGCTCGTTCATATTCGTTCATGTTCACATCATGTCATGTCATGTGGTTGTTGTCTTATGATGAAAATCCATAAAAAGTAGAAATCAAAAATTCCAAAAAATGTCGTGTCGCCTGCACAGGTAAGTCATGTATGGCTCTCTATCCCTTCTCATTGTTGCATTACTATATGGTATCTACATTATTATATCCTCTCAAGGACCGGCTGGTTGACCGTGTGTTCTGGGATCTGATGTTCCCCTTTAACAAAAACGATGATGATCTAGGAGCATACGGTTAATCGTTGGATAGCCGCTCGGTTGAGTCGGGTGGGGGACGATAGACTCTGTCTCGCACGCCGTGGTTGCAAGAAGACTCTTGACCCCGTCTTGCTCAGTCTAGCAATATTATCCTTGAGTACTTTCTATTTTATCTTTCTTTACATTCGTTTTAATGATTTCTTTATTTTAGCCCAGCATGCATCATGTCATTTTGAGCATTCATGCCTCGTGATCCATTCAAGGATTTCTCCTCAGTAATGGTTAATTGCACCTTAAGCTCTCTTGGATAAGAGATTCTTCATTCCACTCTGAGTTTGAACGATTTCTCTGATCTTGCCGCTTGGTCTGGTTGGCCAGCGTGATTCCTGTCTGGATTTTATCTCAGTCTTATCTCTCCTTTTCCAGCTCTTATGCTGTGTTTCCTTCAGACCCACTCATTGTCCGTGGATTGTGTCCCCAATGAGGCTGGTCGTGTTCCTTTCCTTTACTTTAGTTCTCCAGACATGTCTCATCCTTGTCAATCATTTCAGGTGATTAGTTCGGCATTTTCGGGAGAATTCCTATCGCTTGTTGGTTGTGACGGGTGTCTTTTTGCCTTGATGCCCGCTTATCAGTTCTCTCCACTTCATCTCTGCTTCATCTCCATTTCACGTCGCTATCGCTTTCGCTCCATCTCCTTTCCATTTAGCCTCCGCGTCGCTTTCGCTCGTTCCCTTGCAAAGCGGACATCAAGGAGGGGCATCTGTTGACACCCGTTTTAGCCCACAAGTTGTGTCATTTCTCTTATTCATCATTTTTGATGTCCCGAATTAGCCATTATTTTGGAGCTTCCTTGGATGGATTTCAAGCCCATTTTTACCATTTCATATCCTTTGAGTCTTGGAGATCATGATTTCCTAGAGCCCTTGAGCTTATCTTATCAAATTCAGCTTCCAAGTCGACTTTCGGCCCATTTAGGCCGGCCTCCTCAAGTAATCGGCTCTCTCTCACTGCGCAGTCTTGAAAGTGGTTCTTTTTCACCCTCTTCATATCCTCTATTCAAAAAGTTGTCTTCCCCAAAGTTGTTCCTCTTTCAAAGATCTACAATTTCTTCTTCTACGCCGTTGGCCAGTTCTACCCCGTTTGTGAGCTATTCATATTTTTCTGGCATGCTATGCTGTTCACCTACATCCCAGAATTTTCCTCTCTGTTCTAGCACCATTTTCTCCCTCTTATGATCATTTTCTCAACTTTCTTTCTTCATGAACGTTGTTCCTCTCTCAGTTATCTATAATTTCTTCTTCTACCACTTTCATTAGTTCTGCCCCGTTTGAGAGATACGCTTCAATTTCTGAAGTCACGCGCAGTCTGCCCAAAAGCTTCCTCCATCAGTGTGACGGCCCTACCCTAGATCGCCAGAGCAGTGTGACGGTCCTACGATAGACCGTCACACCGAAACTTGCCCGAAAACACCCTGTTCGACCCCTAGAGCGTGGCGGTCCTACCCTAGACCGTCAAAGTCCATGTGACGGTCTAGTATGGGTGCGTTACACCGAAACTTGCCCGAAATCATCCTGTTTGACCCCCAGAGTGTGACGGACCTACCCTAGTCCGTTACATCACTCTGACGGTTCTACGATAGACCGTTACACACACCTGAGAGTCCAATTCGTGCTGGACTCTGCTCCCTTGCTGTGCACCGTGGCCCTCTTGCAGAGTCCATAACTTCTTGAATTCTACTTCGAATTGAGCGCCATTTGTTCCTATGGTTTCTCCTTGGTATTATCTTGAATTCAGTCCAAAGAACTCCAAATTTCATTGGCTATCTTGCTCAGGATCACACTCAAAAGTTGAGGGTTTAGGTGTCCTAGTTCAACTCAAACTCTGCAGATTAAGCTTCGGGGCTCCCTTCCAGAAGCCATATCTTCCAGATCCTTCATCCAAATAGAGTCCCGTTTTCTCCTATGACTTATCTTGAGTATTATCTCCAGATTGATCCATAGATCTCGAGATTTGATGGACTCTATCTCTTAAACTCGTGGAGGAAAGTTGGGGGTTTCACCACTTTTCTATAAAAACTGCCTAGTTCGCAGTCGCGACGGGGGGCTCTTTCCGGACGTGGGGCGAAGCCATGCTGCAACTCCAACTCACAACTTCGACCTTATCTTGGAGAGGGAAGTATTAGCTTTTCATTCCATCCTTTTGGGCTTGATTTCATGGTCTACACTCTTAGTTCTAGTCTCCTCAAAATCTCAAATCATCACAATTTTCTGCACTTTCTGCTACACATGCGTTTTTCTCCGTTTTGCATCATCGTTTTCTCTCTATTCTCTCAATCAAATCTCGTGATTTCAAATCTCATGCATGCATAACACACCCACCTATCTTTTCCACCCTTCCACAGGGGTTAAAAACCTCCCCCGGTGCGTTCTCCCCCTTTTATTCATGCTATTTTATCACTTTGGGCAGATTCTTACACTTCATGTTCTAATGGGTTTTTACCTTTGTGTTTCATCTTTGTTTTGCAGGATAGCATGAATACAACGTGAGGCCCTCTTCATCTAGCCGGCTGGAAGGAGAGGAGGTTTGAATCCACAAGTTCCCTGCACCCCGTTTCAAGCGCGATCAAATTTTCTTTCAAGATACACGGCGCCGTTCTTTACACTTCTTCATCCTTTGGCATTGTTGGAACCTTGGTGGCGATCACGGTTAGTATTTCTCATCCTTTCATCCCCCTTGTCTTTCATTCACATGTTTATGCATGTATGTATTTAAAGGGGGCGGGATAGGAATCTAATTAAAAAACAAATCAACACTCATTGTCCTCACATAGTGGTGAGTCATCCTCCCCTAATGGAATAATTGGGCCGAATTTCTTGGTGGGATGGTCGGCCATGAATGGAGGGCTTGATGTTCTACCCGAGATAAGCAACTCTAGTTTGTGGATAGCATCGGGCTCATCGGGTGTGGGGAGGAATAGAAGAAGGTCACTAGTGTAGCAACCTACAGTGTAAATCGAGGAGATGGACCCGACACATAGGTGTAGGAGGTCAAGGCTCCTAGGTCGGTCGGCCACTGTGGTTAACATGTCAGTGAACTCCATTTGCCAAGATAGACCCTTAAGGAGATCCCCTAATATCTCCACTTGATAAGATGATTGGATGGTGGTGTGATAGGAGGAGAAGGGTACTATGGGGAGGTCTAGCTCCATGGGAGGGCAAACATGGGCCATGATCTCTCTAATCGGGTTCTCCCTTAGCCAACTAGCAAGGGGTTCTCCTAAGATGAGCTTGGCCCCAACTAGAGAGGGTGGCATAAGGTTAAGACAGCCGTGTGAGGTTTCTTCTTCAACTTGGACATGGGTGGTATCCTTGGTGGGGTTAAGGTCTGGAAGGGTGTTTGTCCCCATGTGGCCTAGAGTATGGGCCACTTCTTCCAATGCCAATAGGGTAGGAGGATCTAAGGTGGGTGGTTTAGTGATAGCCGGCGCATGGCGCATCCGGGGTGGTGAGGGAGTTCATACTTGGGTTGGGTTTGGGAGTGGAAGTAGTGGAGGCCTAAGTTGGGGTAGGATTGGGGTTGGTAGTGGAAGATGGGTGGGTTGAGGAGGATTGGGTTGATTGGTTTTGGGAGGAGTGTCCCTTTTAGGGGAAGATGGAGGGGTATTGGTGGGAACCATGGAGGCTTGTGGGGTGTGGGTTTGATGGGGAATTTTGGGTTGGGTGGTGGCCGTCATGGGCCTAGGGGAAGGGGTGGACACGTTGTCCACTTGGGTTTGAAAGGTGAGGGTTGGTTGAGTGGCTTTGGGTTGGGGAGTGGTGGCCCTCATGGGGGGAACCTGGTCAATTAGGGGTCTTTTGCCCTTGGGATCGGCCGGTTGGGGAGGAGTGAGGGTGGGGGCCAATTTGGTTTGAATGGTGGTGGTTGGGTAGTAAAGTGTAGAGGTGTTGATTGGGGTTGGAATTATTGGGGGTGGTGGAGTTTGGGCCCTAAGGGAGGTCTTTGGTTGATTGGGAGAGAAAGGAGGAGTGGGGGTGCTCCTCGAATTATGGTTCTCCAAGTAGGAGGGGGAAGGTCGGGGAGCGTAGATCTTCCTAAGCTCAATCTTTATCTCTTCCCATGAGCCTATCGGTTCTTGCCTCCGAATCTTTCTTAAGCTCACTATGCGTTCCCACTCCTTGGCTTGTCCCCGAAGCTGCCCCCTGGCCTTCCGGACTCTAGCGTGTCCATAGACCATAGTCCCACCAAAGTTTTTATCCATGGTAGCCTCCCACTTTAGGTAGGCTTTAGGACTAGATCCATCAAAACTAAGGTCCCCTTCTAGGATGATGTCCATGAGGAGGGGGTCAATCGGACTCTTGTGGAAGGCCGTGTTGAGGGGACTTAACCAATGGGGAGTATACATGATGATGCACTGGGTGGCCCAATGATGACTCTAAATGCGAATGCGCCCTAGGACCAACTTGTAGAGAGACAAGCTATGAACCTGGATCTGATACCAATTTGATGTGACACAACTCCTTGGACCTGAATTTGCAAGCAACCGTACCGAACGGCGATCTCTCACAAGTGGGTTCACCCGCATCGTGCGCACCCGGGTCCGTAGGCGGACCGGCGATGATGGTGAGGGTCCGAGGTTGGTCCTTGGGGTTCCAAGGGTATGGATGGCTGGGGATGGACCCCAATGGGCTAGGGATGCCCAATTTCAAGGGCAGATGGCAAGCCGAGGGCGTGGGATGTAATGTCTCTCTTACAACTCACCCCGCGGTGGCTCTCGATTAGATGGAAAGTTGGAACGAGCACTCTCTCACTGCCGACGGAGCAACTAGAAACAATACTAAGCTAAGCAAGGGTAAAAACCAGCAGAGAAGAGTGACCCGATGCTCACCTTGTCGGTATGAAGACACCGATCCCGGTCGGAGACGAGGGCGAGCAGGGAAGCATGGGCTACCCGCACGCCGCGCCGATGAGGCTTCCGACGATGACCTGCTAGTAC
Organism: Amorphophallus konjac; assembly: GCA_022559845.1. NCBI lineage: Eukaryota > Viridiplantae > Streptophyta > Magnoliopsida > Alismatales > Araceae > Amorphophallus > Amorphophallus konjac. The sequence goes on from CM040120.1 coordinate 300,339,933, forward strand.
AAACACTACGCCCTCACAGAGGGGTTGGCATAAGGGAAGGGGACTGTGGGATACATAAAAATACTACCTCCGCACAGGGAGGGGCTGTAAGCCGGCCAGGCGGGGGTGGGGAAGCAAGATCGGCGATCATCGTGAGTTCTGTCCGCTTCTGGGATAGCCTGATAGGGGGCCGATGACGGCGCTGCCATGGATGCTCCCAAACTCGGAATCTGACAAAACCAGGGCCAAAACGTCACGGACTGTTCGGGGATGACTCCTGAATTTTCTCGGGGCTTCTAGTCACTACTGACGGTCGGGGCAGGTGCTGGACCGGTGTGGTTGGTTCTGCCTCGGACTGATTCCCTGATGAAGCAGCAGGAAGATGACATCCCCACGATCGCTCTCGTGATCCAGATGATGCGGGACCATGATGGTCGTGAGCGTCGTCAAGTCTTTTTCGTCCATCAAGAAAGAATGGCTCCAGACGAGGTCGGGGACGAGAGAAACGGGCAGAAGAGTGGGAGGGGGTCTGGTCGGATCCTGACTAACAGGACCTGCGCACCAATAGTAGAAAATTCGTAACTTTATGCTCCGGGCTTCGAACGGTGCTCCGTTTCTTGGTGATGTTAGGAGGCTTTTAGGAGAATACTTCTGCGAAAGAATCACATCCAAACTCATCCAGGAGCAGCCGTGGTCGCTTCTTTTCTCAACTTTTGGTTCCCATGCGGAGTAGTTTTGCGTAGTCGTGGGAGAATCACTCTCCCGGACAGCTCGGAGCTCAGACGGATGCGAGACCACCTCTCCTACAAAGCTGACTGAAATAGCTTTCCAGAAATATATGATACGCCTCCAGAAGATGCTCGGTGTAAACATGCCAGCCACTGCAACAAGCAGCTAGCCTGCTGCCTGCGAACTGGATAGAGCAGGAAGGTGAATGATGTTGATGGTGGTGGGAAGGGGTGAAGGGACTGCAATGGGGAGAGGGCTAATGGCTGTTGGGCTTGGATGGGGGTGGATAGAGATGGTGGAGAGGCTGGGGAAGAGGGCTGGGTCGCAGCTAGCAGGTGGAGGGGGAAGAGAGGGTGGAGGGCGCAGGTTGGGCTAGGGGGAGGTAGGAGAATGGAGTGTTGAAATCCCCTTAATGGAGAGGAGTTAATGCAGGCCTAGGGGAGAGGAAAGGTTGTGTTGGGGATGGGAAGGGTTGTATGGAAAGGTGGAGGGATGTGTGGGGAAGAGGGAAGGGTGCTTGGGGGAGAGGGAAGGGTGCTAGGGAAGTGGGAGGGTTGCTTTGGGATACGAAGGGGTGTTTGGGTAGTGGTAAGAGTGAATGGGGATTTATGGGTCTTGGGGAGGTGAAGGGGGTTGTGGTTAATGAGGTGGGGTGATGTGGCAAGGAGGGAGGAGAGAGAGGGGGGCGAATTTGGGAGAGAGAGGGGAGGAGAGAGAGGGGGTCACCCCCTTTAGAGAGAGAGAGAGAGAGAGCGAGAAAGAGTGAGGTTCTCACAAGAGATATGTGAACACTCAATTCAAAATTTTCTTCATTCATTCATTAGTTCTCAAATGGGGGATTGGGGTCCTATTTATAGGAATCCCATAATTTAACATAAGTCCATGACTTTTGGACTAATAACAAGAAACCAAGGGAAGGGGGGGTGCCCTTGTGCCTAGCCCATTGAATTGGGCCTATTAACCTACCAAACTAACATAATGACTCAAGACTTAGGTAAATGACTCATTAACCTAGGTACTGGACTTAAATAAAAGGAAAAGTACATGATAAGAAAATGAAAATTACATCATATGACTCGAAATAAAGTGGCGAACAAGATAAAGCATAGTTGGCGAGCATCGGGATCCTCGAACAAATGGGATTACTGGTGATGTCCCCATCATAGGTGTATTTCACCCATGGTCATGGTTCCCTTGGTGTGGACCGGGTCTTGGGAGAGGTGGGCTTGGTCCAACATGGTTGGTTGGGGTAGGAAAAGGTTGGTGGTGAGTATGGTGGGTGGGTATAGGAACGGATCGAAGGGGTCATGCTAAGGTTCACATAGGGAGAGGAACTCTAGGTCCTCATGGTCCTCACATAGTGGTGAGTCATCCTCCTCGAATGAAATAATTGGGCCGAAGTCTTTGGTGGGATGGTCGGCCATGAATGGAGGGCTTGACGTTCTACCCGAGATAAGCAACTCTAATTCGTGGATAGCATCGGGCTCATCAGGTGTAGGGAGGAATAGAAGGAGGTCGCTCACATAGCAACCAACGGTGCAAACCGAGGTGATAGACCCGACACATAGGTGTAGGAGGTCAAGGCTCCTAGGTCGGTCGGCCATTGTGGTCAACATGCCAGTCAACTCCATTTGCCATGCTAGGCCCTTAAGAAGATCCCCTAGTGTCTCCACTTGGTAAGATGATTGGATGGTGGTGCAATGGAGATGAAAGGCACTATGGGGAGGTGTCGCTCCAAGGAAGGGTGGGCCATGATTGGGTGAGTTGGATTCTTCTGTAACCATCTAGTCAAGGACCCACTTATGATGAGTTCACTCCCAACTAGAGGAGAGGGCATAGAGTGAAGATCGTAATGCGAGGCTTTGTCCTCGTCTTGGGCATGTGTTTCTTTCAAAGTGGGGGTTGGACCCGGGGTGTTCAGCACTATGGGGTCGGGTGTCGGGATTATAGGTTCCTCTACCAAGGAGGTGAGAAGGTCCTTTGTGGGTGGGGTGATGATGATCGGCGCATGGTGCGCCCGGGGTGGTGGTTAAAGGGAGGCTTGGGTTAGGATAGGGAGGGGAAGTAGTGGAGGCCTAAGACATGGTAGAGTTGGGGTAGGGAGTGAGAGATGGGTTGGTGTTGACGCCTAAAATAAAGATAATAATAATAGCAGCGATGAAACAATAATAATAACCCTAAAATACCTTTATTTCTGACAAAATGTCTTATTTCTGTTATCTTGTTTTCAGGAATAGAAGAAGAAAAGAAGAAAAGAAGAGACGGCCGGCTCTAATAGAGAACCACTGAAACGAGACACAAGATCTCGGAAGATACTCGGGGCCATCCCCGAACGAGCAAGAAAGAAGCCCAGCCGACAAGATATGTCAGCCGATGAGTCAGCCCTCGTCAGTGCTGATGCAATCAAAGGAATTAACAAGGCCAAAGAAAGGAATGGGCATGTTAATGTGCTATTAAGGATGGGCTTGATGCCCCTCGCGCCGAGAACCTCCCCATGGCAGCGGGCGCGCCGGGAAGCTCCTCTAAGGGAGTGCGCCGGGAAGCCCCTCCGAAGGATGTCGCGCCGAGATGCCCCTCACGCCGGGAAGCCCCTCCAAAGGATGCGCCCCGGGAAGCCCCTCGAATGGGCGCGCCGGGAACCAATGATGCAGGCACGCCGAGTGCCATTGATGTGAACAGGGTCTATATAAACCCACTCCTTCGATGAAACGAAGGGGGGCGAATAGAAGAGAATAGAAATCGGAAGCGAATACAAAAAAGAGGGGCAGAAATTGAGAGGATAGCCAGAAACCCAAAAAGAGAAAGAGAGAGCCCGAGGAAAAGGCAATCGAAGAAGCGAAGAGAAGATCTGACAGGAAAGAAGAAGGAAAGGCTCCAGGTGGGCTGCTCCGGGGAGTGAGAGGAGTCAATGCTCCGCCCTCCCCCATGTTTTCTTTCCTTTTCTTTGATGTAATCTAGTGAGTTTTCTTCTCGATTTATCAGATGTAGCCGGACAATCCCGGTTCTGCTTTGTACCTCTCTGCTTCTTATATTCCCTTTCATGGTTGATGTAAGTGTGAGACGATGCAATGAAATGGAATGCTGCAATTGCAGTGATGAATATTAGGCAATCGAAGTTCTTCCCCTTTGCGTCCTGTGGATATGTCTTCTATTTGAAATGCATAATAGTTTATACAGTACCGGTTTCAGAATTCTCGTTGGTTCTCTGAAGAGGGATGAGGATAGGACCCCCACCCCCATCTAATGGGTGATTGGGCTCCATTCCCTTCTCATTTCCTGTCTCAATGGCAGATTCTCCGCATATGTTCCGAGTGTTTCCCTCGAGCCCTTCATGTTGTTCAGGAACCCGAGATACCAATCTCTTGGTTCCCTGAACTGCCAGGCTTTGGTGAATGATGATTTCGATCCCTGGGTCCTCCATTCTAAGCCTTGAATGCTTAGGGCCTGGAGTTTCGGTGCTAAAAGTCCATCCATCGCCAGTTTTCGACGCCATTGGGTTCGTCCAAGGGATCAGAGACAGTAATCTCTTGATCCCCCAGACGGCTGACGACAAACAGAGAAAGTTTCTCAGGTCCGGACGATGATCACTCTTCTGCCTCCTGATTTGGTCTCTCGGCTCCCTTGGCATCCCTCTACCAGAGGCATCAATGAAACCCCGTCCTATACTCCAAATCCGGTCTCAATCCGAGCTAGAATCTGAGAAAATTCCCAAAACAGAGTGCCGTAATCAAGCCCTGAAATCCTTAACCTTTTTACCTTCTCGGCGCGATAATTTCCCCTCCGAGAACTACGCTGCCGAGAGACCTCCCTCTTCAGCAAACCGACAAAAAATCTCTTCAGGCCACTTCCACGTGAACCCCCCAGCTCTTAGCTTCCCGGCACCACCTTCCCGGCGCGGTGACGAGCGCGCCGGGAAGCCCCTGGCCGAGAGCCTCCCCCTTTCCTTTTGCCTTTGGAGCCACGCCGAGACCCCCTTGTTTGGTCGAGGAACCCGCACCGAGAACACCCCCTTTTGGCCGTTAAATCCCTCTCCACCTAGCCTTCCCGGCTTGGTGCATCTCGGCGCCAGCTTCCCGGCGCGGTGACGAGCGCGCCGGGAAGCCCCTGGCCGAGAACCCCTCTTTTGGCCGACTAAGCCCATGCCGAGAACCCCTTTTGCCAATACAAAATCATGCCGAGGGCTCCCTCTTTGGCCAATAGAAAGCTACGCCGAGATCCCTCCTTCGGCCAATGAAACACAGTCAGAGGCCCACTTCTACACCATCATTTTTAACCTTTCGATCTCCCTACACATCTGCCTAGGGGATGTTCAGACACCATCATACATGTCCTGAGGAAATACAGTAATGGGGAGGACCTTCCCTACATCTTTTGTTCCTGATCCGGGTTTCTCTGCTACCTTACGAACCCAAAGAGCCATGTTATTATATGCGTTCTGAGGAGTTCAAAGGGAATATTAATCGGGGATAAACATCATTGGGGATAACTCCCCTACATAACCTTACGAGTCAGGGAAGCTCTGCCACTGCATAAGCTTCAATGGCCTCAAAAAGGATATCAAGCTGGTGCTGCAAGCACATACACGGGCTAGGGGTCCCATACCCCCCTTTTTTCTGGCTTTCATCCAAGCACTCCGTGGGTGATCGTCTATCATCCCCTGGCAAATGCTAAGTCTAGGGGAGGTGCTGTCAAAATTCTCCCAGGATGATGAGAGTCAATATTAAGCTGTCCCCGGGACTTTGCACACTGGTGGCGGGGATTCTCTGCACCTTGATCTTCCCGAATGCCCCCTGGAGCCCGATGTTTCTATAAAGCTCAAGCTTAATCCAGTTCAACTTTGAGGCCCGGATCTATTTTTGACCCCGAAGAAACCCTTCCCCTTTTTCCTACAGTAAGCCGATAAAACCCCGGCCCTGTTCATTGGCCATTAAGAGCCCTTTTCAATATAGCCTTCCCGGCGCCAGGCTCCCGGTGCGGTGACGAGCGCGCCGAGAACCTTGGCGCCGAGAGCCTCCTTTGGTCAATAAAACCCACGCCGAGAGCCTCTTCCTCCTCTTTTCAACCAGGCCGAGAACCCCCCTGGCCATCTCCCCTTCGCGCCGAGAAGCTCTCCAGTTGGCGCGCCGGGAACCCTGGCCATTTTGCCTTCGCGCCGGGAACCTTTGCACACTTGAACTGCACCGATAACCTACCCAAATTTTATTACTGGGCCTTCAATCCAAATTTTGTTCCGGGGGCTCCGCCCCCGGAAACCCCCGCAAGGGGCGCTGCCCCCTTGACCCCCGCGACCTGGCCGGGCAGGTCGATCCGCTTGCGAGGGCGCAACATTGATCGTTCGCTCACTTTCCATCGTCCCGCATCGGGTTCATGAATAACCCCTTTAGCTCGGGAGGGCTCTGCCACTGCATGAGTTCCGCCGGCTTCTACAGGGAATATCAAACATTGCCCCATGGCAGACATGCGGTTCTGGAAGTTCAGCACTTCTCTCTTTCGGCTTTCATCCCGGCACTCCGTGGGTGATAGTCTATTTCCCCCTGGGCATAATCCAGATTAAGGGGAAATGCTGTCGAAATATCGATCGATGCTTTGAACCCCCATCATGGCCACGACCCAGTCTGCCTGTGACTGAAATTTTCCCTTCCCCCCCTAAGCCCGGTCTTTGAACTGCTGACTTAACGATATCATCTGTATCTATGGTTTATGTTATTATCTTGCCCGCCTCCCTGGCTCCGGTATGAAGTTCCATTTGCGCACATGAATATATGTTTGCCTCTCGAGGCCTCCTATTTTTGGCGTTTAATCAAGGGTTGTCCTTCTTAGGAAGGGCGTAATTAACGTCATAACCTTTATGGTATGACGGACTTCTGGTCCAGACGCGATCACTCACAATCGACTGACCAAGTCAGATCGAGCGCACAATGAAATCGTCACACATGTGACTGGCACGCCAATAAATAAATAAATAAATAAATAAGATAAATAAGATAAAATCCGCGTTCCACAAGTCTGGCACGCCCGGTGGGACCGAGTCTCCCTTAATCTCTATGCCAAAAATAGGAGGCCCAGCGGGCCCCCCTCAAATTTCTGATTCTGTGCGCTTTCTTTATTTCCAGGAAGCTACAATGACGGCTGGAATCATGACAGTGTGCTTTGACCAGCAACCGGTCGATGCACATATTCAAGAAAGCTACCTGGCGATACCTCTGTCGTTCGGATCGATGCCGCCTGCTGTCGGGATGCCTAACTGCGATGGAGGTTCCCGTCGTAGCCAAAAGGGAAGAGTCCAGGAAGCTCCCAGCGCCAAGATAAGCCAGGTGATGAAGAATGCTCCGGAGGTCGTGTCCTACTTCGTCCATCACGAGGCGAAAAGAAGCGCATCCTCTGCTTCGCCCACCACTTTCGGTGACTTTCCTCCGGTCGTTGGCTACCCCAACTTCCTGGGAGTTGTGTCCGTGGATAATCTGAGCAAAGAAAATCCGAAGCCTGTAGAGCTAAAGGATGATAAAGCTGCTTCTTGTCAGAGCGAGGATAAGATCAAGAAATCCCTACTCAAGAATCTAGTGACCGTGAGCTGTTATGTTCACCATGCTACCAACCCGATTGAAGCGCATGAGAAGGGGCCCACTGGGGGCAACAAAAAGAACTTCAGAAGAAGAAGGGCCTCTGCCGCTTCCCAATGTCGACTTTCTACATCTGGGAAGTCCATGATGATTGGGGGCGTCCGGATCTTCTTCAACGGCCGCAATGCCAGAGCTCTGCCAGATCAGGTCATCCCGACCATTCCTACCCATAATGCTTTCCAAGTGCTGGCTAGCCGGAGGGCAAACAATGATGATAGCAAGCAAGAGAAGCCAACCTCAAAATTGCCAAGACACAAGCAAATGCGGGTTCCCAAGAAGACCCGGAGTGTCATGTCAACCCTACAAGATTATAACAGTTTTGCTGATGCCCCCAAGAGAAGGGATAATAAAGTCATGAATGAGGAAGAAGTCATAGTCACAACTCCTCCACTCACTGCCAAGGTCTGTACAAGACAGGCTGATATTTCCAAGAACTCAAAGAACCTCAACCAAGTTGCCAAGCTGACACGATTAGCATACATGCCACCCGCCCAAGACTGGATGCTGCCTCCTGTTATCTCTTCAGAGTACAGTCAAGAGGGGATGGTTAAGAGGGTATGGGAATACTTCCATGACCTTCGAAGTCCCGTCATAGGCCGACAAAGGTCACTCCATGCCTTCAAGGCTGAAGGAGAAGGAAAAAATAAGATATCACCTGTTGGGATAGATAAAGAGAAAAAACAAGCTGAGTTCAGGAGTTTTGAAAGTCTTTCACAGAGGGAAGAAATGAAAAGAGTTCTGACAAATGAAGGGCCAACTTTCCCTCGCCAGTCCCGAAGGAGGGTTAAAAAGCATGAAAGAAGAATGCAAGTCCTCGCGTGTAATATGACAGGAGTGATGGACAGGCATGACGCCCTGCTAAATGGGCAAGAAGAACTAGCCAAGGTTACCGAAAGAGAAGATCCTGTGACAGGACAAAGCAAAAATGAAGCTGGGTTACTGCAGACCTCTAAGGGCAAACAGGCTACCGATGAAAATAACACCACTCTCGGCACCAAAATAATGGCATCTGAAGAAGAAGGGGTGGCCCTGTCCGGATGCGGCTTTGGTGAAACACTTGAGACCATTACCAGCAAAATAGCTATGGACCCTACCATCCTAATAGCCATGCAAAGATATCAGCGGGAGGTAGAACTGCTGAAGAAGCAACTAAAAGAGAAGACTGAACAGGATGTGACACCCAAGCAACCGAGGGCACAAACTGACCTATCGCTGGGAGGGTTTAACCCCTCGACTGCTCTTTCACAGACTGTTCTGCAAACTGACGGTCAGAGTTGGGTTGTTTCCCAGGATCATTTCCAGTTGCTCCAGCCAGCACAACTGAAGCTTCTTCAAATGCAACGGCAGGTTCCCTTGTCAAAACCTCCGCCATCTCATGTTGCAACTCCAGCCACACAAGAAATGCAGCCCACCCACCTCTGTCCTGAATCAGCACTGCCAGTCGTGGTGAATAAATCAATGGTGGAAAAGATGGTTGAAGAGAGGCTAGCCAAAAGGGGTAGTGCTAATTGCGCCCCCTTTGACATGTATAATGTGCCATATCCGGCCTACCATGTTACTAAGAGATTGCCGCCTAGCATCAATAAAATTTCTGAGTTTGACAAATTCAATGGGCAGGGCTCCCCGAAGGAACACATTGCACACTATGTAACAGTCCTGGGTGACTTGGTGACAGATGAGTCATACCTATTGAAGTTCTTAGGGTGTTCTCTAACGGGACATGCTTTTGAATGGTATGATAGCTTGCCGGCTGGATCTGTCAACAACTGGCCGGATATGCAGCAGAAATTCATAGAAAGATTCCATGTCACAGAGGCAAGGGTGACCGTGGCTGAGCTGTTGGCAACCAAGCAAGAAGATAATGAAGCTGCTGCAGAATATATCAAAAGATGGAGGGATCTTAGTATGAGATGCCGGCACTCTCCACATCTAGAAGATGCAGTACAGATGTGTAAACAAAATCTGAAGAAAGAAGTCCTGGAAAAGTTAATTGGAGCGGAAGTCTGGTCTTTTGACCGGTTGATTAATATTGCAACATAGATTGAAGACTTCTGTGCAAGATATCCATTAGTTTCTATCAACTCAAGCCATCAGGCTAAACAAATTAATAAGAGGCCGATGTTGAAAGCTGTACACGCTATTAGCATCGCGGCAAAAAGGCAGAAATGGGTGCACCATTCTCCTCTAAATGGGCCTGTTGAATGTCAAGAAATGCCTCCACACCGGAATAAAGAAAAGAAGTCCTATGCCTTCCCAAGAGATAAGACTCGAACATTGTTCGAGTGGGCTGTCAAACATGACAATGTCATCCTGCCAAAGCCAAAGAGGCCTGATGATGCCAGGAGAAGAGATGATCCGAATTTCTGCCCTTACCACCAGATCCTCGGACATCCTATTGAAGACCGTCAAATATTCAAGGACATCGTCCAAGGCTTAATAAAAAGGGGTAAGCTACAAATAGGGGAATACAAAGTTGATTCCCCACACCCGCATGAAATGTCTGTGCCAAGGGCGTCAGTCAATATGATATCTATATGTCAACAATTGCTTGAAGAAATGCCAGAGGCTTGTAGCCGGCACACCTATGAAGACAATATTCCTAAGCATGAAAAAGAACAAAGAAATTGGCAAGCCGTGTCAACGAGAAGGAAAATAAGACTGGTACCTCGCTTACCTCCAAAAGCCCAGGTTTGCGGAGTTATGGCCCATCCCACTCTACCAATAATCATTAAAAGGCCAATGGACAGCAAGAAGAGACAAACCCCATTGTGGGCACATGAAGGAGTTAGCCCACAGCTACAAGCCATTACAAATGAGCCTGGTAGCCATGAGCAGCCAAAGAATCAGCCTATGCTGCTCGAGAAGCCTGCCCCTCAAATAGGCAACGAGTCTCACCAATTAACAGAAAGAGCTGAAGAAAAAGCAGGAAAGCTGAATGCATCAAATAACCCACTGTGGGGGCAAGGGCCGACCATGAAGGGAAAGAGAAATAAGAATATAAATACTGAAAGGAGGAATCTTACACTACCAGAAAAAGCGGGATTTCAGACGGAATTTTCAGACGGAATTTTCAGACGGAAATTTCCGTCTGAAATTTGTGACGGATTTTTTTCCGTCGGAAATCCAGTCTGAAATATGCAATTACACACCGAATTTTAGACGGAAATTGTGATGGAAAATATTCCGTCACAAATTTCAGACGGAATTTGGGACGGAAAATTTAATCTGTCAGAAATTTATGACCAAGAATTTGTGACGGCCACATTTGTGACGGATCCGTCTGACAATCCGTCACAAATGTGTCTTCTCACGGATTTTCAGATGGAAATTAATCCGTCACAAAATTTTTGCGCCCCCAATCCGTCGCAAAGCCGTCACAAATTTCCGACGGAAAAATATGCAATTACACGGAAAAATTAATCCGTCGCAAAGACTGGATTTCCGACGGAAAAAAATCCGTCACAAATTTCAGACGGAAATTTCCGTCTGAAAATTCCGTCTGAAAATTCCGTCTGAAATCCCGCTTTTTCTGGTAGTGTAAGATTCCTCCTTTCAGTATTTATATTCTTATTTCTCTTTCCCTTCATGGTCGGCCCTTGCCCCCACAGTGGGTTATTTGATGCATTCAGCTTTCCTGCTTTTTCTTCAGCTCTTTCTGTTAATTGGTGAGACTCGTTGCCTATTTGAGGGGCAGGCTTCTCGAGCAGCATAGGCTGATTCTTTGGCTGCTCATGGCTACCAGGCTCATTTGTAATGGCTTGTAGCTGTGGGCTAACTCCTTCATGTGCCCACAATGGGGTTTGTCTCTTCTTGCTGTCCATTGGCCTTTTAATGATTATTGGTAGAGTGGGATGGGCCATAACTCCGCAAACCTGGGCTTTTGGAGGTAAGCGAGGTACCAGTCTTATTTTCCTTCTCGTTGACACGGCTTGCCAATTTCTTTGTTCTTTTTCATGCTTAGGAATATTGTCTTCATAGGTGTGCCGGCTACAAGCCTCTGGCATTTCTTCAAGCAATTGTTGACATATAGATATCATATTGACTGACGCCCTTGGCACAGACATTTCATGCGGGTGTGGGGAATCAACTTTGTATTCCCCTATTTGTAGCTTACCCCTTTTTATTAAGCCTTGGACGATGTCCTTGAATATTTGACGGTCTTCAATAGGATGTCCGAGGATCTGGTGGTAAGGGCAGAAATTCGGATCATCTCTTCTCCTGGCATCATCAGGCCTCTTTGGCTTTGGCAGGATGACATTGTCATGTTTGACAGCCCACTCGAACAATGTTCGAGTCTTATCTCTTGGGAAGGCATAGGACTTCTTTTCTTTATTCCGGTGTGGAGGCATTTCTTGACATTCAACAGGCCCATTTAGAGGAGAATGGTGCACCCATTTCTGCCTTTTTGCCGCGATGCTAATAGCGTGTACAGCTTTCAACATCGGCCTCTTATTAATTTGTTTAGCCTGATGGCTTGAGTTGATAGAAACTAATGGATATCTTGCACAGAAGTCTTCAATCTATGTTGCAATATTAATCAACCGGTCAAAAGACCAGACTTCCGCTCCAATTAACTTTTCCAGGACTTCTTTCTTCAGATTTTGTTTACACATCTGTACTGCATCTTCTAGATGTGGAGAGTGCCGGCATCTCATACTAAGATCCCTCCATCTTTTGATATATTCTGCAGCAGCTTCATTATCTTCTTGCTTGGTTGCCAACAGCTCAGCCACGGTCACCCTTGCCTCTGTGACATGGAATCTTTCTATGAATTTCTGCTGCATATCCGGCCAGTTGTTGACAGATCCAGCCGGCAAGCTATCATACCATTCAAAAGCATGTCCCGTTAGAGAACACCCTAAGAACTTCAATAGGTATGACTCATCTGTCACCAAGTCACCCAGGACTGTTACATAGTGTGCAATGTGTTCCTTCGGGGAGCCCTGCCCATTGAATTTGTCAAACTCAGAAATTTTATTGATGCTAGGCGGCAATCTCTTAGTAACATGGTAGGCCGGATATGGCACATTATACATGTCAAAGGGGGCGCAATTAGCACTACCCCTTTTGGCTAGCCTCTCTTCAACCATCTTTTCCACCATTGATTTATTCACCACGACTGGCAGTGCTGATTCAGGACAGAGGTGGGTGGGCTGCATTTCTTGTGTGGCTGGAGTTGCAACATGAGATGGCGGAGGTTTTGACAAGGGAACCTGCCGTTGCATTTGAAGAAGCTTCAGTTGTGCTGGCTGGAGCAACTGGAAATGATCCTGGGAAACAACCCAACTCTGACCGTCAGTTTGCAGAACAGTCTGTGAAAGAGCAGTCGAGGGGTTAAACCCTCCCAGCGATAGGTCAGTTTGTGCCCTCGGTTGCTTGGGTGTCACATCCTGTTCAGTCTTCTCTTTTAGTTGCTTCTTCAGCAGTTCTACCTCCCGCTGATATCTTTGCATGGCTATTAGGATGGTAGGGTCCATAGCTATTTTGCTGGTAATGGTCTCAAGTGTTTCACCAAAGCCGCATCCGGACAGGGCCACCCCTTCTTCTTCAGATGCCATTATTTTGGTGCCGAGAGTGGTGTTATTTTCATCGGTAGCCTGTTTGCCCTTAGAGGTCTGCAGTAACCCAGCTTCATTTTTGCTTTGTCCTGTCACAGGATCTTCTCTTTCGGTAACCTTGGCTAGTTCTTCTTGCCCATTTAGCAGGGCGTCATGCCTGTCCATCACTCCTGTCATATTACACGCGAGGACTTGCATTCTTCTTTCATGCTTTTTAACCCTCCTTCGGGACTGGCGAGGGAAAGTTGGCCCTTCATTTGTCAGAACTCTTTTCATTTCTTCCCTCTGTGAAAGACTTTCAAAACTCCTGAACTCAGCTTGTTTTTTCTCTTTATCTATCCCAACAGGTGATATCTTATTTTTTCCTTCTCCTTCAGCCTTGAAGGCATGGAGTGACCTTTGTCGGCCTATGACGGGACTTCGAAGGTCATGGAAGTATTCCCATACCCTCTTAACCATCCCCTCTTGACTGTACTCTGAAGAGATAACAGGAGGCAGCATCCAGTCTTGGGCGGGTGGCATGTATGCTAATCGTGTCAGCTTGGCAACTTGGTTGAGGTTCTTTGAGTTCTTGGAAATATCAGCCTGTCTTGTACAGACCTTGGCAGTGAGTGGAGGAGTTGTGACTATGACTTCTTCCTCATTCATGACTTTATTATCCCTTCTCTTGGGGGCATCAGCAAAACTGTTATAATCTTGTAGGGTTGACATGACACTCCGGGTCTTCTTGGGAACCCGCATTTGCTTGTGTCTTGGCAATTTTGAGGTTGGCTTCTCTTGCTTGCTATCATCATTGTTTGCCCTCCGGCTAGCCAGCACTTGGAAAGCATTATGGGTAGGAATGGTCGGGATGACCTGATCTGGCAGAGCTCTGGCATTGCGGCCGTTGAAGAAGATCCGGACGCCCCCAATCATCATGGACTTCCCAGATGTAGAAAGTCGACATTGGGAAGCGGCAGAGGCCCTTCTTCTTCTGAAGTTCTTTTTGTTGCCCCCAGTGGGCCCCTTCTCATGCGCTTCAATCGGGTTGGTAGCATGGTGAACATAACAGCTCACGGTCACTAGATTCTTGAGTAGGGATTTCTTGATCTTATCCTCGCTCTGACAAGAAGCAGCTTTATCATCCTTTAGCTCTACAGGCTTCGGATTTTCTTTGCTCAGATTATCCACGGACACAACTCCCAGGAAGTTGGGGTAGCCAACGACCGGAGGAAAGTCACCGAAAGTGGTGGGCGAAGCAGAGGATGCGCTTCTTTTCGCCTCGTGATGGACGAAGTAGGACACGACCTCCGGAGCATTCTTCATCACCTGGCTTATCTTGGCGCTGGGAGCTTCCTGGACTCTTCCCTTTTGGCTACGACGGGAACCTCCATCGCAGTTAGGCATCCCGACAGCAGGCGGCATCGATCCGAACGACAGAGGTATCGCCAGGTAGCTTTCTTGAATATGTGCATCGACCGGTTGCTGGTCAAAGCACACTGTCATGATTCCAGCCGTCATTGTAGCTTCCTGGAAATAAAGAAAGCGCACAGAATCAGAAATTTGAGGGGGGCCCGCTGGGCCTCCTATTTTTGGCATAGAGATTAAGGGAGACTCGGTCCCACCGGGCGTGCCAGACTTGTGGAACGCGGATTTTATCTTATTTATCTTATTTATTTATTTATTTATTTATTGGCGTGCCAGTCACATGTGTGACGATTTCATTGTGCGCTCGATCTGACTTGGTCAGTCGATTGTGAGTGATCGCGTCTGGACCAGAAGTCCGTCATACCATAAAGGTTATGACGTTAATTACGCCCTTCCTAAGAAGGACAACCCTTGATTAAACGCCAAAAATAGGAGGCCTCGAGAGGCAAACATATATTCATGTGCGCAAATGGAACTTCATACCGGAGCCAGGGAGGCGGGCAAGATAATAACATAAACCATAGATACAGATGATATCGTTAAGTCAGCAGTTCAAAGACCGGGCTTAGGGGGGGAAGGGAAAATTTCAGTCACAGGCAGACTGGGTCGTGGCCATGATGGGGGTTCAAAGCATCGATCGATATTTCGACAGCATTTCCCCTTAATCTGGATTATGCCCAGGGGGAAATAGACTATCACCCACGGAGTGCCGGGATGAAAGCCGAAAGAGAGAAGTGCTGAACTTCCAGAACCGCATGTCTGCCATGGGGCAATGTTTGATATTCCCTGTAGAAGCCGGCGGAACTCATGCAGTGGCAGAGCCCTCCCGAGCTAAAGGGGTTATTCATGAACCCGATGCGGGACGATGGAAAGTGAGCGAACGATCAATGTTGCGCCCTCGCAAGCGGATCGACCTGCCCGGCCAGGTCGCGGGGGTCAAGGGGGCAGCGCCCCTTGCGGGGGTTTCCGGGGGCGGAGCCCCCGGAACAAAATTTGGATTGAAGGCCCAGTAATAAAATTTGGGTAGGTTATCGGTGCAGTTCAAGTGTGCAAAGGTTCCCGGCGCGAAGGCAAAATGGCCAGGGTTCCCGGCGCGCCAACTGGAGAGCTTCTCGGCGCGAAGGGGAGATGGCCAGGGGGGTTCTCGGCCTGGTTGAAAAGAGGAGGAAGAGGCTCTCGGCGTGGGTTTTATTGACCAAAGGAGGCTCTCGGCGCCAAGGTTCTCGGCGCGCTCGTCACCGCACCGGGAGCCTGGCGCCGGGAAGGCTATATTGAAAAGGGCTCTTAATGGCCAATGAACAGGGCCGGGGTTTTATCGGCTTACTGTAGGAAAAAGGGGAAGGGTTTCTTCGGGGTCAAAAATAGATCCGGGCCTCAAAGTTGAACTGGATTAAGCTTGAGCTTTATAGAAACATCGGGCTCCAGGGGGCATTCGGGAAGATCAAGGTGCAGAGAATCCCCGCCACCAGTGTGCAAAGTCCCGGGGACAGCTTAATATTGACTCTCATCATCCTGGGAGAATTTTGACAGCACCTCCCCTAGACTTAGCATTTGCCAGGGGATGATAGACGATCACCCACGGAGTGCTTGGATGAAAGCCAGAAAAAAGGGGGGTATGGGACCCCTAGCCCGTGTATGTGCTTGCAGCACCAGCTTGATATCCTTTTTGAGGCCATTGAAGCTTATGCAGTGGCAGAGCTTCCCTGACTCGTAAGGTTATGTAGGGGAGTTATCCCCAATGATGTTTATCCCCGATTAATATTCCCTTTGAACTCCTCAGAACGCATATAATAACATGGCTCTTTGGGTTCGTAAGGTAGCAGAGAAACCCGGATCAGGAACAAAAGATGTAGGGAAGGTCCTCCCCATTACTGTATTTCCTCAGGACATGTATGATGGTGTCTGAACATCCCCTAGGCAGATGTGTAGGGAGATCGAAAGGTTAAAAATGATGGTGTAGAAGTGGGCCTCTGACTGTGTTTCATTGGCCGAAGGAGGGATCTCGGCGTAGCTTTCTATTGGCCAAAGAGGGAGCCCTCGGCATGATTTTGTATTGGCAAAAGGGGTTCTCGGCATGGGCTTAGTCGGCCAAAAGAGGGGTTCTCGGCCAGGGGCTTCCCGGCGCGCTCGTCACCGCGCCGGGAAGCTGGCGCCGAGATGCACCAAGCCGGGAAGGCTAGGTGGAGAGGGATTTAACGGCCAAAAGGGGGTGTTCTCGGTGCGGGTTCCTCGACCAAACAAGGGGGTCTCGGCGTGGCTCCAAAGGCAAAAGGAAAGGGGGAGGCTCTCGGCCAGGGGCTTCCCGGCGCGCTCGTCACCGCGCCGGGAAGGTGGTGCCGGGAAGCTAAGAGCTGGGGGGTTCACGTGGAAGTGGCCTGAAGAGATTTTTTGTCGGTTTGCTGAAGAGGGAGGTCTCTCGGCAGCGTAGTTCTCGGAGGGGAAATTATCGCGCCGAGAAGGTAAAAAGGTTAAGGATTTCAGGGCTTGATTACGGCACTCTGTTTTGGGAATTTTCTCAGATTCTAGCTCGGATTGAGACCGGATTTGGAGTATAGGACGGGGTTTCATTGATGCCTCTGGTAGAGGGATGCCAAGGGAGCCGAGAGACCAAATCAGGAGGCAGAAGAGTGATCATCGTCCGGACCTGAGAAACTTTCTCTGTTTGTCGTCAGCCGTCTGGGGGATCAAGAGATTACTGTCTCTGATCCCTTGGACGAACCCAATGGCGTCGAAAACTGGCGATGGATGGACTTTTAGCACCGAAACTCCAGGCCCTAAGCATTCAAGGCTTAGAATGGAGGACCCAGGGATCGAAATCATCATTCACCAAAGCCTGGCAGTTCAGGGAACCAAGAGATTGGTATCTCGGGTTCCTGAACAACATGAAGGGCTCGAGGGAAACACTCGGAACATATGCGGAGAATCTGCCATTGAGACAGGAAATGAGAAGGGAATGGAGCCCAATCACCCATTAGATGGGGGTGGGGGTCCTATCCTCATCCCTCTTCAGAGAACCAACGAGAATTCTGAAACCGGTACTGTATAAACTATTATGCATTTCAAATAGAAGACATATCCACAGGACGCAAAGGGGAAGAACTTCGATTGCCTAATATTCATCACTGCAATTGCAGCATTCCATTTCATTGCATCGTCTCACACTTACATCAACCATGAAAGGGAATATAAGAAGCAGAGAGGTACAAAGCAGAACCGGGATTGTCCGGCTACATCTGATAAATCGAGAAGAAAACTCACTAGATTACATCAAAGAAAAGGAAAGAAAACATGGGGGAGGGCGGAGCATTGACTCCTCTCACTCCCCGGAGCAGCCCACCTGGAGCCTTTCCTTCTTCTTTCCTGTCAGATCTTCTCTTCGCTTCTTCGATTGCCTTTTCCTCGGGCTCTCTCTTTCTCTTTTTGGGTTTCTGGCTATCCTCTCAATTTCTGCCCCTCTTTTTTGTATTCGCTTCCGATTTCTATTCTCTTCTATTCGCCCCCCTTCGTTTCATCGAAGGAGTGGGTTTATATAGACCCTGTTCACATCAATGGCACTCGGCGTGCCTGCATCATTGGTTCCCGGCGCGCCCATTCGAGGGGCTTCCCGGGGCGCATCCTTTGGAGGGGCTTCCCGGCGTGAGGGGCATCTCGGCGCGACATCCTTCGGAGGGGCTTCCCGGCGCACTCCCTTAGAGGAGCTTCCCGGCGCGCCCGCTGCCATGGGGAGGTTCTCGGCGCGAGGGGCATCAAGCCCATCCTTAATAGCACATTAACATGCCCATTCCTTTCTTTGGCCTTGTTAATTCCTTTGATTGCATCAGCACTGACGAGGGCTGACTCATCGGCTGACATATCTTGTCGGCTGGGCTTCTTTCTTGCTCGTTCGGGGATGGCCCCGAGTATCTTCCGAGATCTTGTGTCTCGTTTCAGTGGTTCTCTATTAGAGCCGGCCGTCTCTTCTTTTCTTCTTTTCTTCTTCTATTCCTGAAAACAAGATAACAGAAATAAGACATTTTGTCAGAAATAAAGGTATTTTAGGGTTATTATTATTGTTTCATCGCTGCTATTATTATTATCTTTATTTTAGGCGTCAACACCAACCCATCTCTCACTCCCTACCCCAACTCTACCATGTCTTAGGCCTCCACTACTTCCCCTCCCTATCCTAACCCAAGCCTCCCTTTACCACCACCCCGGGCGCACCATGCGCCGATCATCATCACCCCACCCACAAAGGACCTTCTCACCTCCTTGGTAGAGGAACCTATAATCCCGACACCCGACCCCATAGTGCTGAACACCCCGGGTCCAACCCCCACTTTGAAAGAAACACATGCCCAAGACGAGGACAAAGCCTCGCATTACGATCTTCACTCTATGCCCTCTCCTCTAGTTGGGAGTGAACTCATCATAAGTGGGTCCTTGACTAGATGGTTACAGAAGAATCCAACTCACCCAATCATGGCCCACCCTTCCTTGGAGCGACACCTCCCCATAGTGCCTTTCATCTCCATTGCACCACCATCCAATCATCTTACCAAGTGGAGACACTAGGGGATCTTCTTAAGGGCCTAGCATGGCAAATGGAGTTGACTGGCATGTTGACCACAATGGCCGACCGACCTAGGAGCCTTGACCTCCTACACCTATGTGTCGGGTCTATCACCTCGGTTTGCACCGTTGGTTGCTATGTGAGCGACCTCCTTCTATTCCTCCCTACACCTGATGAGCCCGATGCTATCCACGAATTAGAGTTGCTTATCTCGGGTAGAACGTCAAGCCCTCCATTCATGGCCGACCATCCCACCAAAGACTTCGGCCCAATTATTTCATTCGAGGAGGATGACTCACCACTATGTGAGGACCATGAGGACCTAGAGTTCCTCTCCCTATGTGAACCTTAGCATGACCCCTTCGATCCGTTCCTATACCCACCCACCATACTCACCACCAACCTTTTCCTACCCCAACCAACCATGTTGGACCAAGCCCACCTCTCCCAAGACCCGGTCCACACCAAGGGAACCATGACCATGGGTGAAATACACCTATGATGGGGACATCACCAGTAATCCCATTTGTTCGAGGATCCCGATGCTCGCCAACTATGCTTTATCTTGTTCGCCACTTTATTTCGAGTCATATGATGTAATTTTCATTTTCTTATCATGTACTTTTCCTTTTATTTAAGTCCAGTACCTAGGTTAATGAGTCATTTACCTAAGTCTTGAGTCATTATGTTAGTTTGGTAGGTTAATAGGCCCAATTCAATGGGCTAGGCACAAGGGCACCCCCCCTTCCCTTGGTTTCTTGTTATTAGTCCAAAAGTCATGGACTTATGTTAAATTATGGGATTCCTATAAATAGGACCCCAATCCCCCATTTGAGAACTAATGAATGAATGAAGAAAATTTTGAATTGAGTGTTCACATATCTCTTGTGAGAACCTCACTCTTTCTCGCTCTCTCTCTCTCTCTCTCTAAAGGGGGTGACCCCCTCTCTCTCCTCCCCTCTCTCTCCCAAATTCGCCCCCCTCTCTCTCCTCCCTCCTTGCCACATCACCCCACCTCATTAACCACAACCCCCTTCACCTCCCCAAGACCCATAAATCCCCATTCACTCTTACCACTACCCAAACACCCCTTCGTATCCCAAAGCAACCCTCCCACTTCCCTAGCACCCTTCCCTCTCCCCCAAGCACCCTTCCCTCTTCCCCACACATCCCTCCACCTTTCCATACAACCCTTCCCATCCCCAACACAACCTTTCCTCTCCCCTAGGCCTGCATTAACTCCTCTCCATTAAGGGGATTTCAACACTCCATTCTCCTACCTCCCCCTAGCCCAACCTGCGCCCTCCACCCTCTCTTCCCCCTCCACCTGCTAGCTGCGACCCAGCCCTCTTCCCCAGCCTCTCCACCATCTCTATCCACCCCCATCCAAGCCCAACAGCCATTAGCCCTCTCCCCATTGCAGTCCCTTCACCCCTTCCCACCACCATCAACATCATTCACCTTCCTGCTCTATCCAGTTCGCAGGCAGCAGGCTAGCTGCTTGTTGCAGTGGCTGGCATGTTTACACCGAGCATCTTCTGGAGGCGTATCATATATTTCTGGAAAGCTATTTCAGTCAGCTTTGTAGGAGAGGTGGTCTCGCATCCGTCTGAGCTCCGAGCTGTCCGGGAGAGTGATTCTCCCACGACTACGCAAAACTACTCCGCATGGGAACCAAAAGTTGAGAAAAGAAGCGACCACGGCTGCTCCTGGATGAGTTTGGATGTGATTCTTTCGCAGAAGTATTCTCCTAAAAGCCTCCTAACATCACCAAGAAACGGAGCACCGTTCGAAGCCCGGAGCATAAAGTTACGAATTTTCTACTATTGGTGCGCAGGTCCTGTTAGTCAGGATCCGACCAGACCCCCTCCCACTCTTCTGCCCGTTTCTCTCGTCCCCGACCTCGTCTGGAGCCATTCTTTCTTGATGGACGAAAAAGACTTGACGACGCTCACGACCATCATGGTCCCGCATCATCTGGATCACGAGAGCGATCGTGGGGATGTCATCTTCCTGCTGCTTCATCAGGGAATCAGTCCGAGGCAGAACCAACCACACCGGTCCAGCACCTGCCCCGACCGTCAGTAGTGACTAGAAGCCCCGAGAAAATTCAGGAGTCATCCCCGAACAGTCCGTGACGTTTTGGCCCTGGTTTTGTCAGATTCCGAGTTTGGGAGCATCCATGGCAGCGCCGTCATCGGCCCCCTATCAGGCTATCCCAGAAGCGGACAGAACTCACGATGATCGCCGATCTTGCTTCCCCACCCCCGCCTGGCCGGCTTACAGCCCCTCCCTGTGCGGAGGTAGTATTTTTATGTATCCCACAGTCCCCTTCCCTTATGCCAACCCCTCTGTGAGGGCGTAGTGTTTGTACTAGCAGGTCATCGTCGGAAGCCTCATCGGCGCGGCGTGCGGGTAGCCCATGCTTCCCTGCTCGCCCTCGTCTCCGACCGGGATCGGTGTCTTCATACCGACAAGGTGAGCATCGGGTCACTCTTCTCTGCTGGTTTTTACCCTTGCTTAGCTTAGTATTGTTTCTAGTTGCTCCGTCGGCAGTGAGAGAGTGCTCGTTCCAACTTTCCATCTAATCGAGAGCCACCGCGGGGTGAGTTGTAAGAGAGACATTACATCCCACGCCCTCGGCTTGCCATCTGCCCTTGAAATTGGGCATCCCTAGCCCATTGGGGTCCATCCCCAGCCATCCATACCCTTGGAACCCCAAGGACCAACCTCGGACCCTCACCATCATCGCCGGTCCGCCTACGGACCCGGGTGCGCACGATGCGGGTGAACCCACTTGTGAGAGATCGCCGTTCGGTACGGTTGCTTGCAAATTCAGGTCCAAGGAGTTGTGTCACATCAAATTGGTATCAGATCCAGGTTCATAGCTTGTCTCTCTACAAGTTGGTCCTAGGGCGCATTCGCATTTAGAGTCATCATTGGGCCACCCAGTGCATCATCATGTATACTCCCCATTGGTTAAGTCCCCTCAACACGGCCTTCCACAAGAGTCCGATTGACCCCCTCCTCATGGACATCATCCTAGAAGGGGACCTTAGTTTTGATGGATCTAGTCCTAAAGCCTACCTAAAGTGGGAGGCTACCATGGATAAAAACTTTGGTGGGACTATGGTCTATGGACACGCTAGAGTCCGGAAGGCCAGGGGGCAGCTTCGGGGACAAGCCAAGGAGTGGGAACGCATAGTGAGCTTAAGAAAGATTCGGAGGCAAGAACCGATAGGCTCATGGGAAGAGATAAAGATTGAGCTTAGGAAGATCTACGCTCCCCGACCTTCCCCCTCCTACTTGGAGAACCATAATTCGAGGAGCACCCCCACTCCTCCTTTCTCTCCCAATCAACCAAAGACCTCCCTTAGGGCCCAAACTCCACCACCCCCAATAATTCCAACCCCAATCAACACCTCTACACTTTACTACCCAACCACCACCATTCAAACCAAATTGGCCCCCACCCTCACTCCTCCCCAACCGGCCGATCCCAAGGGCAAAAGACCCCTAATTGACCAGGTTCCCCCCATGAGGGCCACCACTCCCCAACCCAAAGCCACTCAACCAACCCTCACCTTTCAAACCCAAGTGGACAACGTGTCCACCCCTTCCCCTAGGCCCATGACGGCCACCACCCAACCCAAAATTCCCCATCAAACCCACACCCCACAAGCCTCCATGGTTCCCACCAATACCCCTCCATCTTCCCCTAAAAGGGACACTCCTCCCAAAACCAATCAACCCAATCCTCCTCAACCCACCCATCTTCCACTACCAACCCCAATCCTACCCCAACTTAGGCCTCCACTACTTCCACTCCCAAACCCAACCCAAGTATGAACTCCCTCACCACCCCGGATGCGCCATGCGCCGGCTATCACTAAACCACCCACCTTAGATCCTCCTACCCTATTGGCATTGGAAGAAGTGGCCCATACTCTAGGCCACATGGGGACAAACACCCTTCCAGACCTTAACCCCACCAAGGATACCACCCATGTCCAAGTTGAAGAAGAAACCTCACACGGCTGTCTTAACCTTATGCCACCCTCTCTAGTTGGGGCCAAGCTCATCTTAGGAGAACCCCTTGCTAGTTGGCTAAGGGAGAACCCGATTAGAGAGATCATGGCCCATGTTTGCCCTCCCATGGAGCTAGACCTCCCCATAGTACCCTTCTCCTCCTATCACACCACCATCCAATCATCTTATCAAGTGGAGATATTAGGGGATCTCCTTAAGGGTCTATCTTGGCAAATGGAGTTCACTGACATGTTAACCACAGTGGCCGACCGACCTAGGAGCCTTGACCTCCTACACCTATGTGTCGGGTCCATCTCCTCGATTTACACTGTAGGTTGCTACACTAGTGACCTTCTTCTATTCCTCCCCACACCCGATGAGCCCGATGCTATCCACAAACTAGAGTTGCTTATCTCGGGTAGAACATCAAGCCCTCCATTCATGGCCGACCATCCCACCAAGAAATTCGGCCCAATTATTCCATTAGGGGAGGATGACTCACCACTATGTGAGGACAATGAGTGTTGATTTGTTTTTTAATTAGATTCCTATCCCGCCCCCTTTAAATACATACATGCATAAACATGTGAATGAAAGACAAGGGGGATGAAAGGATGAGAAATACTAACCGTGATCGCCACCAAGGTTCCAACAATGCCAAAGGATGAAGAAGTGTAAAGAACGGCGCCGTGTATCTTGAAAAGAAAATTTGATCGCGCTTGAAACGGGGTGCAGGGAACTTGTGGATTCAAACCTCCTCTCCTTCCAGCCGGCTAGATGAAGAGGGCCTCACGTTGTATTCATGCTATCCTGCAAAACAAAGATGAAACACAAAGGTAAAAACCCATTAGAACATGAAGTGTAAGAATCTGCCCAAAGTGATAAAATAGCATGAATAAAAGGGGGAGAACGCACCGGGGGAAGGTTTTTAACCCCTGTGGAAGGGTGGAAAAGATAGGTGGGTGTGTTATGCATGCATGAGATTTGAAATCACGAGATTTGATTGAGAGAATAGAGAGAAAACGATGATGCAAAACGGAGAAAAACGCATGTGTAGCAGAAAGTGCAGAAAATTGTGATGATTTGAGATTTTGAGGAGACTAGAACTAAGAGTGTAGACCATGAAATCAAGCCCAAAAGGATGGAATGAAAAGCTAATACTTCCCTCTCCAAGATAAGGTCGAAGTTGTGAGTTGGAGTTGCAGCATGGCTTCGCCCCACGTCCGGAAAGAGCCCCCCGTCGCGACTGCGAACTAGGCAGTTTTTATAGAAAAGTGGTGAAACCCCCAACTTTCCTCCACGAGTTTAAGAGATAGAGTCCATCAAATCTCGAGATCTATGGATCAATCTGGAGATAATACTCAAGATAAGTCATAGGAGAAAACGGGACTCTATTTGGATGAAGGATCTGGAAGATATGGCTTCTGGAAGGGAGCCCCGAAGCTTAATCTGCAGAGTTTGAGTTGAACTAGGACACCTAAACCCTCAACTTTTGAGTGTGATCCTGAGCAAGATAGCCAATGAAATTTGGAGTTCTTTGGACTGAATTCAAGATAATACCAAGGAGAAACCATAGGAACAAATGGCGCTCAATTCGAAGTAGAATTCAAGAAGTTATGGACTCTGCAAGAGGGCCACGGTGCACAGCAAGGGAGCAGAGTCCAGCACGAATTGGACTCTCAGGTGTGTGTAACGGTCTATCGTAGAACCGTCAGAGTGATGTAACGGACTAGGGTAGGTCCGTCACACTCTGGGGGTCAAACAGGATGATTTCGGGCAAGTTTCGGTGTAACGCACCCATACTAGACCGTCACATGGACTTTGACGGTCTAGGGTAGGACCGCCACGCTCTAGGGGTCGAACAGGGTGTTTTCGGGCAAGTTTCGGTGTGACGGTCTATCGTAGGACCGTCACACTGCTCTGGCGATCTAGGGTAGGGCCGTCACACTGATGGAGGAAGCTTTTGGGCAGACTGCGCGTGACTTCAGAAATTGAAGCGTATCTCTCAAACGGGGCAGAACTAATGAAAGTGGTAGAAGAAGAAATTATAGATAACTGAGAGAGGAACAACGTTCATGAAGAAAGAAAGTTGAGAAAATGATCATAAGAGGGAGAAAATGGTGCTAGAACAGAGAGGAAAATTCTGGGATGTAGGTGAACAGCATAGCATGCCAGAAAAATATGAATAGCTCACAAACGGGGTAGAACTGGCCAACGGCGTAGAAGAAGAAATTGTAGATCTTTGAAAGAGGAACAACTTTGGGGAAGACAACTTTTTGAATAGAGGATATGAAGAGGGTGAAAAAGAACCACTTTCAAGACTGCGCAGTGAGAGAGAGCCGATTACTTGAGGAGGCCGGCCTAAATGGGCCGAAAGTCGACTTGGAAGCTGAAATTTGATAAGATAAGCTCAAGGGCTCTAGGAAATCATGATCTCCAAGACTCAAAGGATATGAAATGGTAAAAATGGGCTTGAAATCCATCCAAGGAAGCTCCAAAATAATGGCTAATTCGGGACATCAAAAATGATGAACAAGAGAAATGACACAACTGTGGGCTAAAACGGGTGTCAACAGATGCCCCTCCTTGATGTCCGCTTTGCAAGGGAACGAGCAAAAGCGACACGAAGGTAAAATGGAAAGGAGATAGAGCGAAAGTGATAGCGACGTGAAATGGAGATGAAGCAGAGATGAAGTGGAGAGAACTGATAAGCGGGCATCAAGGCAAAAAGACACCCGTCATAACCAACAAGCGATAGGAATTCTCCCGAAAATGCCGAACTAATCACCTGAAATGATTGATAAGGATGAGACATGTCTGGAGAACTAAAGTAAAGGAAAGGGAACACGACCAGCCTCATTGGGGACACAATCCACGGACAATGAGTGGGTCTGAAGGAAACACAGCATAAGAGCTGGAAAAGGAGAGATAAGACTGAAATAAAATCCAGACAGGAATCACGCTGGCCAACCAAACCAAGCGGAAAGATCAGAGAAATCGTTCAAACTCAGAGTGGAATGAAGAATCTCTTATCCAAGAGAGCTTAAGGTGCAATTAACCATTACTGAGGAGAAATCCTTGAATGGATCACGAGGCATGAATGCTCAAAATGACATGATGCATACTGGGCTAAAATAAAGAAATCATTAAAACAAATGTAAAGAAAGATAAAATAGAAAGTACTCAAGGATAATATTGCTAGACTGAGCAAAACGGGGTCAAGAGTCTTCTTGCAACCACGACGTGCGAGAAAGAGTCCGTCGTCCCCCACCCGACTCAACCGAGCGGTTTATCCAACGATTAACCGTATGCTCCTAGATCATCATCGTTTTTGTTAAAGGGGAACATCAGATCCCAGAACACACGGTCAACCAGCCGGTCCTTGAGAGGATATAATAATGTAGATACCATATAGTAATGCAACAATGAGAAGGGATAGAGAGCCATACATGACTTACCTGTGCAGGCGACACAACATTTTTTGGAATTTTTGATTTCTGCTTTTTATGGATTTTCATCATAAGACAACAACCACATGACATGACATGATGTGAACATGAACGAATATGAACGAGCATGACATGAACATAACATAATAAGAGAAATATGAACAAAACATGGCACAACATAACATAACGAAGATGGATGAAACATAACAAACAAACAAATGGCAAGCATACATACGATTAAAGGCACTGTGGGACAAGACAACACACAAGCGGTGGGATATCACACGTGGTGGTATAAGGACATGGTGGGGCAAAGACACGGTTGGGAAAATAACATGGGACATAAAGGGATGACTAACAACATGTGTAAGATAACCAACAATACGTGGTGAGGAACAAAATAACATCCGTGGGACAACACGGTGGGACATAGACACGGCGAGATGAGGACACGGCGGGACAAAAGACATAAACAAATATGCCCTTCAATCAAAACCCAAGATCAGCCGAAGTAGAACCGCCAGGTTCATAGTCGTGTGGTAAAGTCCTCTCTTATAGATATAATCATTACAAACAAAAGCTGAGAAGGACACAAGCTTCAGAACAGATCGAGAGATTTGAAGAATGAAACAGATTAGAAGATGTGGACAGGAGACAGAGCACAAAGATATAGTAAGGAATGCCTGAGTACCTGCAACCTGCACACTTAGCAAACAGATTACGTATCTATTCTCAAAATAAAATGTAAAAAATAAATATTTTTAGAATTTTCAATTTTCTTTATTTTTTTTTGGATTTTGAAAATATTTAATTTTTTTGAACAATATTTCATTTTTTTTGATTTTGAACAATATCTCAATTTTTTTAGATTTTTGACAATATCTCTTTTTTTTGGTATTTTGAAATAGCAATCCGCAGCACCGAAAGATAGGCTCGAACTACTGGCCAGGGATCGCCGTCCCTCCCCTCTCATTAAAGACTTCCATTGAGTAGGACGTGCATGTGAGGGTGGCTTACCATAACCAACCGCCTCTAAAGAACGGTGCCCCTACTAAGGCCATACCCGAGATATAACCCAGCCTAAGAGGGAGAAGCAGAAGAAAAATTTGAGACAAGCTTTATGCAGGATGGGAGACATCAGGACTTGAATTCCTTCCAGGGCACTACCCCTCAAAGAGTAGGTCTGTTGCGCCGGGGCTTTGTGTCTTTGATTTTGAGACCCTTATTTATCAGGCATGCATGCGACCGGGCTCATGACGTCCTGCAGGGAACTATACTGCCACTCTTGCCATGCCTTTGATTTATAATTTTCTTTTGATTCATCATTGATTTTCATTTGACAGCCCTTGTTGGCTAGATATTGCATGAAAGCTCACTTTCGAGGGTCAAGACTGCCCCTATTTGAGACCTCTCTCGTATTAGGGAGCGCCTAGGTTGGTCATCTTATCCATCAATCTCTTGCCCCTGCACTTGACCGAGCAGAGAAAAGAAAAAGACCTTTATGCATACTCAAAGTATGGCCAAAGCAGCAACGGTGTTGCTCAGAGGACAATCAGCTATGGCTCGTCGTGTAGTGTGTGAAAAACCCATACTCAATGGTCACCCTCAACGATCGGGGAAAGAACTGGACTCCTAGCACGGAGCTATCACCAGCCTATGGATGCTGCAGAAGCGAACTCATTTGACTAGGCTTAACTAAGCAAATCTCTAAAAGCCACTTAACCATGTTGAGGAATAGCATTATTAGTATGTGCATGAAGTAATATTGAAAATGATAGCATATTCTTGCACAAAATAACGATACCTCGCAAATCTATAGTGTGGAAGTAGCATCCTGACATGATTTTGATCATCGAGCTTCGTGCAGCACGAGCTTTGTATTCCTTACTTGACAGGACGAAAGGGAGAGGATAGCAAAGGATCAAAGATTCCTCTACATGGAGGAGCGGCAGACACGACACTGGATGAAGAAGGATAAAAAGGAAGAGAGACGAGGGCTAGAACTCCCTCGTTAAGGTGTAGAGACCTTGATAACAAGGAACCAATTATAGAAGAAACCAGATTAGCCGAGATCAAGGTGGGCTAAAGCCTCAAAAACAGCAAGAGAAAGGGCGAAGACCCCAAAAGGGTGAAGAGGAGAGAGTAGAAAGATGATAAGAAGAATCATCTGACGTGGTCGGAGAAGAGGGACGAGAATCATCCGACAGTGCCAGAGAAGGAGAATGGGAGACACCCGACAAGGTCGGGGAATAAGAAGAACCCGGAGATACCGGAGGAGAAGAATCAGAGGAGAACATAGGCTGAGGCCGAGCATGGTGAGGAGATGGAAAGTTTGGAGGTTCCGGATGGGAAAAGGAAGAACGAGGATTCACGGACCCGAGATGGGAGGAGAGAATCGTGGAGGGAGAATTAGGAGAGGGAAGATACACCACCCAGGGGTGGGAACCGAGCAGAAGAAATGATGAGTGAAATGAAGAGGAAGGAAGGGAAGTGGACCCCTGAGTGCATAACTGACGGCCCTTAAACTTACGCCGTCGCCTCTTCTTAGCTGATACTTCTTGAACATGGACTCGCCTGGCGCGGGCTCGAATCTTTGGGCACCTTGCCTTACAATATCTTCTCAAATAGCGAGCCCATCTAGCAGATGGCCTAGCCCGGCTATGAACATACAGCTTTGCTGGGGCAATTACCCCTAGACACCCCATGCTAACAACAGTAAGTGGGCATTCTTGGACAAGTAACCCTTCAGAGTGATGAATATCACAAACCCACGGTGTTTTGTCTCTCAGCACTAGAAGCATGAGATTCGACAACTCCACTCGGAACTCAGCCTTGAAGCACAACTCCCTTGATAAAAGAGACGGGTGAAGCTGAGGGAGAGTAATACACGGCGTTGACATGGCCGGTTTGCTAATAAACTGAGGAAGATTGCATAACAAGTGTAGAATATCCTTAAAAAGTGTAGAAGATACGGCCAATTGCCCCTTGAACATAGAATCCATAATCTGCTTGGCGACCGTATGCGTTAGCACAACACGGGTAGAGAACCCTTCTTGGCCTGTCATCTGAACAGCAATAGAGCGAGGAGAAATAATAGCATCAACGGTGAACTCTCCGGCGAGCAAGGAGATTGCCACCGGTCTCGCTCGGGAAGAAACTTGCATCAACTCAAGGGAACTCTTCTTAGCAACTGTCATCTTTGAAAGTAGAGGCGCATCATCCCCAAAATAACCAGGGACGAGGACACGAATCGGCATCCGACAGATAAAATCCTGAATCTTGAAATGCATGGCCAGCACTGAATCATCCTGACTTGGCTTATTGTCTCCCTGGGGATTAGACCCTAGGGGCACCATGGGTAACCCGCACCAGCTCCGTGGGGGATAAGTGGATGGAGGAATGGGGATAGGAATCGGTTTGGATGGCATGGAGGTTTCAATGGGAGTGGTGATGTGTTTAGGTGGAGGCAAAGGGGTTGAGATGATGGCAAGCTCAGGTGCGGACAAAGGTGAAGTCGGAGGTAAGGGTGGAGGTATAGCCTGCTCAGGCCCGAGCCACGATGGTGATGGAGATGGCAAAGGTGGTGGAGATGGTGGAGGTGATGGAAGCACTGGTGGTGGAGACGGGGATGATAGTGATGGCAATGAGGATATTGATGAAGATGATGGGGGTAGTGGACATGGAGGTGGAGAGGGTGGAGAGGGAGGTCATGGTGCCCACCGTCGACGTGTCGACACAACGCGTCGAGCAGCGTTAGGGATAGAAGTAGTGGAAGTGGCGGCAGGGGAAGAAGGGGAGGCACTGGCCTGAGCGAAGGCTTGGGTTTGTGGAGGTTGCGGAGATTGGATAGGAGATGGCGAAGGTAACAGGGTAGGTGACGGAGCAAGTGTAGCACTAAATGAAGAATCACAGGGGTGCCCCTGGTCTTGAAGTAACGGAGACGGCTGCCCGGGCGGCACTTCTTGTGGCTGCTGCTTTCTACGGAGATCTAAAATAACTTTATGCATGGCAACCCAATCAATCCTTTTCTTAGCTTCCAGATCATAAACATAATCCCGGAACTCGGGACAATCCTCAACCAAATGCCCCTGCTGGCGGTGGAAATAACATAACTGAAGCATATCCCCGACCGCGGGTCGGCAAGGCACAACCGGAGAGAACGGTAATGCGTGAGTGGCCATCAAAGCCCGAAATATATCGGTGAAACACTTTGGCAACGGAAGGTGAGGAGCCTGCTTCGGGCAAGGTGGATGCCGAGGGGTATGTAATGGTGGAGAAGGTTGTGGAGACGGAAGTGGAGGTCGCATAGGCAAGAGTGCGTGGCTAGTGGTGGTGGGCTTTGGTGAAGGCATGTGTGGAACAGGATGAGGGGGTATGTAGACGACATCTACTTGCTCGGGATATGGTGTTCCCTTGACCGGAAGTGGAGATGGAGATGGGTATGTGGATGCGGGAGGCTGACTCATGGAAGGTTGATATGCAGAGGCGTATGGGTACGTAGAGGCGGGGGGTAGACTCATGGAGGGATATGTGGCAGAAGGTTGACTCATGACGGGCTGACTCATGGGAGCGTAGGGTTGGAACGTGGAGGGTGAAGGTTGATATGTGGAGGTGGATGGTGGAGACTCGGGGTCAAGAGAATCTTGGATTTGTTGGCAGATGAAGCGGGCTCGGCTATATAATTGTTGCCAAGAGGTGATGTCGTTGAGGGCTAAGATAAACTGATACTCAGGCACGGCATTGGATATCAGCATCTTGATTTGCTCTCCCTCCGGAATGTGTCCCGGGACTTGTGCGGCAAGGTGACGCCAACGATCGACAAAGGTAGAGAACTCCTCTTCGGGCTTCATCATCTCATGGGCAAGATCCACAATAGAGTACTTAGGCCCAACCTGATCTTGAAACTGCTGAATAAATCCCTCTTGTACAACTTGAAAATTCACAACTTGCTCTTACGGAAGAGAGAAGAACCAATCCCGAGCCGGGCCTTCCAATGACAAACCAAATAGATAGGCCATCAAGCATTGGTCATGCCGAAATTGGGCCGACTCATAAACAAACTCCTTCAAATGCACATACGGGTCACCGACTCCACTATAACGGCGATATGTGGGAATTTGTGATGGAGGTGGGAGCCGAAGACCTTGGAAAGCGAACGGAACACTTAAAGAGGATTTAAGATCGATCCGACGTTGAAGCTCATCAAGCTGGCGTTGGGTTTGAACAATCATCTCTTGGGTAGGGAGAGATCGAGAAGAATATGGGCCAGCTTGAGCAAGAGATTGTGAATTAGGACCAGGAGCATGGTATTGGTCCGGATAAGAGGATCGGGGCTGAGAAGAAAAAGGGCCCATTCTGGGAATGGAAGGGTGAGCGGGCCTGGAAGAGATGTTGGAACATGGGTTGAATGGGCCAGCAACAACATGGGCAGAATAATGAGGCCCATTAAGAGAATAATGCCCATTAGCAATTGGGCCAGCAACATATGAAGGAGAAGGAGGAGGCCCATGAATAGAAGATGGCCCATTATGAGAAGAAGGCCCATGAAGATGAGATGCAATAAGACGTTGGGCCTGGGCCGGGTCCATTTGGTGAACAAGGCTTGAAAGATGGGTCATGAGATTAGCCTGTTCCTTGGATGGATCAGAAGGACCACGGGAAGATGGGCCCGCGTGGGAAGAGGATTCCATGCGGGAATAGGAAGAAGATTGAGAAAAAGAATGATACAATGCGTTAGAATGATACTCCATCAGGGCAAATGGAGACTTAATACAAGGAGATCAAGGACAATACAAATGGGGAAGCAAGGGCTTAATGGGCTTGAGAACAAGGGGGGCTGACCCACTAATGCAAAGACGAATGGACAATAGACCACGGGACAATGGACTGAACAATGAACCAACAAAATAGACTGACTTAAGTGGGCCTAACAATAACAAAACATGTGGATGCAGCACAAAACACCACTAATGGGCTTGGACAAGCCCAAATAACATAAACAATGCAATGTGAAAGTTTTCACCCAAGTCAAACAAGTTAATATGATGGGAAATCTTTTAGGGGTTTTAATAGACCTTTTAATGATTTGAATTAGGAAAAATTCCCTCAAGATAGGAATCCTATGGGAATAAGGTCCAAACTTTGTGTTGACTAAGGTTAACTCCCGCACACGTATGCAAATGCAAACCTAAGGTGTGGAAAGGTACAATCGGCCCGGCATCCGTGTGGGAATCCACGGCTCGCGGGGACTTATAGAGGTCCCGGATAAGATCACCTAGTTGAGCCCAAGGAATATGGGAGCGAGAGGATCACTTACCAAGGTAGGAAATACAACTATGATATACAATGTATGACCCTATGTGCGCCGGAGTGCATGTAATTTCTAGCCTAAAACTAGAAAATCAAGATAAAATTAAAATATGCAAACATGATCCAAATAAGACAAATAGTATATGGATGGAAAGATAATACAAAGGTCTACACAACAGGCCCAAGAACAGATCAATCTGACCCCGGGAGGTCAATCAAATCACTGAGCAAAGATGCCCATGTGAACCTATGCACAGACCACATGCAGATTTTATGGACAAAATGCTAAAATGATGATAATTTTTAACTAAGCAAACGTGACCCAAATGATGCAAGTAGTATATGGATGGAAATATAATACAAAGGACTATCCAATAGAACAAAAATCAGTGCAATCAGACATCGGGAAGGCACTCAAATCACTGAGTAAAGATGTACCTGTGAACCTGTCCCTGAGCCTGCCTACAGAACTTATGCACAAAACTAAAAAAGTTGGACAATATTAGAATATGCAAATGTTAACCAAATGATGCAAATGATATATGGATGGAAAGACAATACAAAGGGATATCCAACGCAACAAGAATCAGCTCAATCGGACTCCGGGATCAAAAGTTAAGCCCCGACGATCACGGCCCTGTGGGCATGTGCGCAGGACTGCCAGAAGCTGTAACGGTCTACTAAATGACCGTTACATTGCTCTGACGGTCTACTATAGGACCGTCACACTACCAGAGCCCTTAAAAACTTCCAAACAGTGGAAGAATGGATAAAATATCACCCAAACATGCACATGCACACACCCAACTCACAAAAGAGCATGAAAACAAACGTGATGGGCATTGGTGTCCCACCGTGATCGCCAAAAAAGTGTTGATTTGTTTTTCAATTAGATTCCTATCCCGCCCCCTTTAAATACATACATGCATAAACATGTGAATGAAAGACAAAGGGGATGAAAGGATGAGAAATACTAACCGTGATCGCCACCAAGGTTCCAACAACGCCAAAGGATGAAGAAGTGTAAAGAACGGCGCCGTGTATCTTGGAAAGAAAACTTGATCGCGCTTGAAACGGGGTGCAGGGAACTTGTGGATTCAAACCTCCTCTCCTTCCAGCCAGCTAGATAAAGAGGGCCTCACGTTATATTCATGCTCTCCTACAAAATAAAGATGAAACACAAAGGTAAAAGCCCATTAGAACATGAAGTGTAGGAATCTGCCCAAAGTGATAAAATAGCATGAATAAAAGGGGGAGAACGCACCGGGGGGAGGTTTTTAACCCCTGTGGAAGGGTGGAAAAGATAGGTGGGTGTGTTGTGCATGCATGAGATTTGAAATCACGAGATTTGAATGAGAGAATAGAGAGAAAACGATGATGCAAAACGGAGAAAAATGCATGTGTAGCAGAAAGTGCAGAAAACTGTGATGATTTGTGATTTTGAGGAGACTAGAACTAAGAGTGTAGACCATGAAATCAAGCCCAAAAGGATGGAATGAAAATCTAATACTTCCCTCTCCAAGATAAGGTCGAAGTTGTGAGTTGGAGTTGCAGCATGGCTTCGCCCCACGTCCGGAAAGAGCCCCCCGTCGCGACTGCGAACTGGGCAGTTTTTATAGAAAAGTGGTGAAACCCCCAACTTTCCTCCATGAGTTTAAGAGATAGAGTCCATCAAATCTCAAGATCTATGGATCACTCTCGAGATAATACTCAAGATAAGTCATAGGAGAAAACGGGACTCTATTTGGATGAAGGATCTGGAAGATATGGCTTCTGGAAGGGAGCCCCGAAGCTTAATCTGCAGAGTTTGAGTTGAATTAGGACACCTAAACCCTCAACTTTTGAGTGTGATCTTGAGCAATATAGCCAATGAAATTTGGAGTTCTTCGGACTGAATTCAAGATAATACCAAGGAGAAACCATAGGAACAAACGGCGCTCAATTCGGAGTAGAATTCAAGAAGTTATGGACTCTGCAAGAGGGCCACGGCGTACAGAAATGGAGCAGAGTCCAGCACGAATTGGACTCTCAGGTGTGTGTAACGGTCTATCGTAGGACCGTCAGAGTGATGTAATGGACTAGGGTAGGTTCGTCACACTCTGGGGGTCAAACGGGATGATTTCGGGCAAGTTTCGGTGTAACGCACCCATACTAGACCGTCACATGGACTCTAACGGTCTAGGGTAGGACCGTCATGCTCTAGGGGTCGAACAGGGTGTTTTCGGGCAAGTTTCGGTGTGACGGTCTATTGTAGGACCGTCACACTGCTCTGGCGGTCTAGGGTAGGGCCGTCACACTGATGGAGGAAGCTTTTGGGCAGACTGCGCATGACTTCAGAAATTGAAGCGTATCTCTCAAACGGGGCAGAACTAATGAAAGTGGTAGAAGAAGAAATTGTAGATAACTGAGAGAGGAACAACGTTCATGAAGAAATAAAGTTGAGAAAATGATAATAAGAGGGAGAAAATGGTGCTAGAATAGAGATAAAAATTCTGGGATGTAGGTGAACAGCATAGCATGCCAGAAAAATATGAATAGCTCACAAACGGGGTAGAACTGGCCAACGGTGTAGAAGAAGAAATTGTAGATCTTTGAAAGAGGAACAACTTTGGGGAAGACAACTTTTTGAATAGAGGATAGGAAGATGGTGAAAAAGAATCACTTTCAAGACTGTGCAGTGAGAGAGAGCCGATTACTTGAGGGAGGCCGGCCTAAATGGGCCGAAAGTCGACTTGGAAGCCGAAATTTGATAAGATAAGCTCAAGGGCTCTAGGAAATCATGATCTCCAAGACTCAAAGGATATGAAATGGTAAAATGGACTTGAAATCCATCCAAGAAAGCTCCAAAACAATGGCTAATTCGGGACATCAAAAATGATGAATAAGAGAAATGACACAACTTGTGGGCTAAAACGGGTGTCAACAATGAGGACCTAGAGTTCCTCTCCCTAGGTGACCCTTACCATGACCCCTTCGATCCCTTCCTATACCCACCCACCTTACTCACCACCAACCTTTTCCTACCCCAACCAACCATGTTGGACCAAGCCCACCTCTCTCAAGACCCGGCCCACACCAAGGATACCATGACCATGGGTGAAATACACCTAGGAAACAATGAAATGCCCCACTCCATGACACCTACCTTCTTTGACCCCTACGACCCTTTTGAGTGGAAGCTCGAAGGCCACCCCACCACCCCACACAAGGAAGTCACCTATGGGAAAGGAATTCCTATGTCTTGGCATATCACAGCACTTGGCATGAATAGAAAGTCGGGTCCTTTCATACATGACACCCACATGTCAAGTCGGATGCATGATTGGTCCAAAGGTCCTCCCACATTCATCATTGGTCTTAAGCATGTTACGAACATTCACGGATGTCCGGGACCCCCGGCATTTGCTATACCCATGCGCAATAGATTTCCCTACGGATTCCCCGACCCTTCAACCATTGTTATGAAGTCCATGCATGATAGGGCCACTTGTGGCTGCCCCGGTCCACCTAAGTTCATCAAGGTCCACATGGCATCAAAGCATGATAGATCAATTTATGGTTGCCCCGGTCCACCTTTGCACACTACCCACTTTCACAACCACTCACCGCATCATAATGCATGGCATGAGCATACACGCAAGTAAATCGCAACGAGCGGTGAGGTTCACGAAGAGAGGGAAAAGGCTCGCGAGCGCCACTTGGAATTCCAAGTAGGCAACCTATCGATGGTGGCATTGGAGTGGCTCTACCCTAGGGTCACCTCCAACTTGAGGGCACGAGGACTTGGACCTTGCCAAGTTCCAAGTGACTTTGGCAACCCGGCTTACAGGTTGGACGTGCTAATGGGTTTTGGGATACACCCAACTTTTGGCGCGGCGGATCTGGCACCCTATATGGGCACCGCGGTGGAACCCAGTGAGCACCTTGAGCCTACCCCCACCTTTGTGAGTGATACCCTCGGAGAGCCTCCACATATCAACCTGAGAGTCCGACGTGTGCACACGGAGGCAATACTGGGCAAGTAGG
Organism: Amorphophallus konjac; assembly: GCA_022559845.1. Lineage (NCBI taxonomy): Eukaryota > Viridiplantae > Streptophyta > Magnoliopsida > Alismatales > Araceae > Amorphophallus > Amorphophallus konjac. The sequence goes on from CM040120.1 coordinate 300,376,591, forward strand.
GTACCATCGCCAGCAAGAGGGTGTGCCCAAGCCACCGTTAGAGGATGAAGGACCGTCCCCTGGTTGCGGACGTAGGGTTGAGTTTGGAGGTTGAGGTTCACCCCGAGCTGCTTTAGAGGACCACTTCCTCGGTGGACCCATACTCGATGGAGTTGAGTTCTCCGCACCCCGGGGGTATGATGGGGACATCACCAGTAATCCCATTTGTTCGAGGATCCCGATACTCGCCAACTATGCTTCATCATGTTCACCACTTTATTTCGAGTCATATGATGTAATTTTCATTTTCTTATCATGTACTTTTCCTTTTATTTAAGTCCAGTACCTAGGTTAATGAGTCATTTACCTAAGTCTTGAGTCATTATGTTAGTTTGGTAGGTTAATAGGCCCAATTCAATGGGCTAGGCCCATGGGCACCCCCCCTTCCCTTGGTTTCTTGTTATTAGTCCAAAAGTCATGGACTTATGTTAAATTGTGGGATTCCTATAAATAGGACCGCAATCCCGCATTTGAGAACTAATGAATGAATGAAGAAAAATTTGAATTGAGTGTTCACATATCTCTTGTGAGAACCTCACTCTTTCTCTCTCTCTCTCTCTCTCTCTCTCTAAAGGGGGCGACCCCCTCTCTCTCTCCTCCCCTCTCTCTCCCAAATTCACCCCCCCCTCTCTCTCCTCCCTCCTTGCCACATCACCCCACCTAATTAACCACAACCCCCTTCACCTCCCCAAGACCCATAAATCCCCATTCACTCTTACCACTACCCAAACACCCCTTCGTATCCCAAAGCAACCCTCCCACTTCCCTAGCACCCTTCCCTCTCCCCCAAGCACCCTTCCCTCTTCCCCACACATCCCTCCACCTTACCATACAACCCTTCCCATCCCCAACACAACCTTTCCTCTCCCCTAGGCCTGCATTAACTCCTCTTCATTAAGGGGATTTCAAACACTCCATTCTCCTACCTCCCCCTAGCCCAACCTGCGCCCTCCACCCTCTCTTCCCCCTCCACCTGCTAGCTGCGACCCAGCCCTCTTCCCCAGCCTCTCCACCATCTCTATCCACCCCCATCCAAGCCCCACAGCCATTAGCCCTCTCCCCATTGCAGTCCCTTCACCCCTTCCCACCACCATCAACATCATTCACCTTCCTGCTCTATCCAGTTCGCAGGTAGCAGGCTAGCGGCTTGTTACAGTGGCTGGCATGTTTACACCGAGCATCTTCTGGAGGTGTATCATATATTTCAGGAAAGCTCTTTCAGTCAGCTTTCAAGGAGAGGTGGTCTCGCATCCGTCTGAGCTCCGAGCTGTCCGGGAGAGCGATTCTCCCATGACTGCGCAAAACTGCTCTGCCTGGGAACCAGAAGTCGAGAAAAGAAGCGACCACGGCTGCTCCTGGACGAGTTTGGACATGATTCTTTCACAGAAGTATTCTCCTACAAGCCTCCTAACATCACCAAGAAACGGAGCACCGTTTGAATCCCGAAGTATAAAGTTATGAATTTTCTACCATTGGTGCGCAGGTCCTGTTAGTCAGGATCCGACCAGACCCCCTCCCACTCTTCTGGCCGTTTCTCTCGACCCCGACCTCATCTGGAGCCATTCTTTCTTGCTGGACAAAATAGACTTGACGACGCTCGCGACCATCTTGGTCCCACATCATCTGAATCACGGGAGCGATCGTGGGGACGTCGTCTTCCTGCTGCTTCATCAGGGAATCAGTCCGAGACAGAACCAACCACACCGGTCCAGCACCTGCCCCGACCGTCAGCAGTGACTAGAAGCCCCGAGAAAATTCAGGAGTCATCCCCGAACAGTCCGCGACGTTTTGGCCCTGGTTTCGTCAAATTCCGAGTTTGGGAGCATCCGTGGCAGCGCCGTCATCGGCCCCCTATCAGGCTGTCCCAGAAGCGGACAGAACTCACGACGATCGCCGATCTTGCTTCCCCACCCCCGCCTGGCCGGCTTACAGCCCCTCCCTATGCGGAGGTAGTATTTTTATGTATCCCACAGTCCCCCTCCCCTATGCCAACCCCTCTGTGAGGGCGTAGTGTTTGTACTAGCAGGTCGTCGCCGGAAGCCTCATTGGCGCGGCGTGCGGGTAGCCCACGCTTCCCTGCTCGCCCTCGTCTCATAACCGGGATCGGTGTCCTCACACCGACAAGGTGAGCATCGGGCCACTCTTCTCTGCTGGTTTTTACCCTTGCTTAGCTTAGTATTGTTTCTAGTTGCTCCGTCGGTAGTGAGAGAGTGCTCGTTCCAACTTTCCATCTAATCGAGAGCCACCGCGGGGTGAGTTGTGAGAGAGACATTACATCCCACGCCCTCGGCATGCCGTCTGCCCTTGAAATTGGGTATCCCTAGCCCATTGGGGTCCATCCCCAGCCAGCCATACCCTTGGAATCCCAAGGACCAACCTCGGACCCTCACCATCATCGCCGGTCCGGCTACGGACCCGGGTGCGCGCGACGCGGGTGAACCCGCTTGTGAGAGATCGCCGTTCGGTCCGGTTGCTTGCAAATTCAGGTCCAAGGAGTTGTGTCACATCAACCTAGGAAACAAAGAAGTGCCCCACTCCATGACACATACCTTCTTTGATCCCTTCGACCCTTTCACATGGGAGTTCAAAGGTTGTCCCACACCTATGCACATAGAAGTCACCTTTGGGATAAGCATGCATGTGTCTAGGCTTACCACACCACTTGGCATGAACACTATGTTGGGTCTATTCATTCATATCACCCACATGTGAAGTAGGAAGCATGAGTGGTCCATATTTGGATGTAATGGTCCACCTTCATTCATCATGGGTCTTAAGCATGTTAGGAGCATTCACGGATGTCTGGGACCCCCGGCATTTGCTATACCCATGCACAATAGATTCCCCTACGGATGCCCCGGCCCTCCAACCATTGTTATGAAGTCCATGAATGATAGGGCCACTTGTGGCTGCCCCAGTCCACCTAAGTTCATCAAGGTCCACATGGCATCAAAGCATGATAGGATAATTTATGGTTGCCTTGGTCCACCTTTACACACTATCCACTTTCACACCCACTCACCGCATCATAATGTATGGTACGAGCATACACGTAAGCAATTCACAACGAGCGGTGAGGTTCACAAAGAGCGGACAAAGGCTCGCAAGCGCCACTTGGAATTCCAAGTAGGCAACTTATCGATGGAGACATTGGAGTGGCTCTACCCTAGGGTCACCTCCAACTTGAGGGCACGAGGACTTGGACCTTGCCAAGTTCCGAGTGGCTTTGGTAAACCGGCTTACGGGTTGGACTTACTAATGGGTTTTGAGATTCACCCCATTTCCTACGTGGCGGACCCGGCACCCTATATGGGCACCGTGGTGGATCCTAGTGAGTGCCTCGAGCCTACGCCTAACTTTCAGAGAGACACCCTCGGAGTGCCACCTCATAGCAGCCTGAGAGCCCGACGTGAGCACACGGAGGCAATACTAGGCAAGCAGGGTATCATCGTTGGCAGGAGGGTGTGCCCGTGCCACCTTGAGAAGCTGAAGCACCGTCCCCCAGCTATGGACGCGGGGTTGAGTTTGGAGATCGTGGCTCGCCCGGAGCTACATTTGGTGTGCCACTTCCCCGGTGGACCCATACTCGATGGGGTCGAGTTTTCCCCACCCCGGGGGTATGAAGGGGGCAACCCTTGCCCCTCCTCATTTTTCTGTGGCTCGGATTGTTCGTCGGCATGTGCCATTGTCTTCGTTGTATTTTTCTGAGTCTAGTCATGTAATTTTTATATTTTCTTTGAGTCATAATTATGTAATTTTCCCTTTATTTGAGTCAGGTACCTAGATTTAAGGGTCAATTACCTAAGTTCTCAGTCATTATGTTGATCAGATAGGTTTATGGGCCCAATTCATTGGGCTAGGCCCACGGGCGCCCCCCCTTGGGACAGGCTGGTCAATTGTGGCTTTGTAAGGGTCACTTTAGTCCTAGGAAAAGTATGGAGTCTATAAATAGCCCCCTCCCCTATCTCATTTGTAACCTTTGATGAATATTTGAATAGAAAGAAACCCCTTGTAAGAATTTTCTTCCCTTGGAGTGAGACTCTCCACATCCCTCCCCTATCTCTCTCTCTCTCTCTCCTCACCCTCCCACCTACTTTCTCTCTCCTCACCCTTCCATTAAAGCTACTCCAACTCCCACATCCCTCTCTTTACTCTACCCCAGCCCCAAGAGAACCTCCTCCAATCCTTGCTCCACCCTCCAACCACCAACTACCCTCTTCCTTTCTCCAAGCACCTCTCCACATCCCTAAGGCTGAAGGGGCTTCACCCAAGGCCCAAATTTGAATCTCCCTCCCTTTATGGCTGCCCCACACCCCTCCCCAACACCCCCTTCCTACCCTAGTCGCCCTCCCCATTCCCCCCTTGTTTCCCTTGGCCATCCCATTCTCATACACACCACCCTACACCTTCATCCTATTCCCAGCTCACAGGCAGCAGAGTACCAGCTACTTTCTGAGGCTAACATGACATCACCAAAAAACTTTAGAGGGCGTACCATATACCGTTAGAAGCGTCTCTCTATCTTCTTCGCAACGGCGGTGGTCTCGTCCCAACTTGAGCTCGTGGCTGCCCGGGGGAGCCGATCTCCCCACACTACGCGTCTTCTTCTAGACTGGCAACCTTAAGCTACTTGCAGAGCCTGCCATGGCCAACCCCTTAAAGATCTAGAGGCGGGGCTTGGCTGAGTTCTTCTACGACAAGTATACTTTCAGAATCAAGAAGCGGCACCCCATTCGGCATCCGGAGCCAAGAGTTCTCTTTTTTCTCCCCCGAGTGCGTTGTTCTGTTCCCTCTGGGACTGAAAAGACATCCTATCACTGTAAAGGTTCTATCTGTCTACTCCGACCTCTTCCAGTGCTCCCACAGGTCTCCGTACGAAGAGGGCTTGACAACGAAACCAGCGACTTTGGCCCGCCTGAATCAGAGCTCAGGAGCGCATGTGGTGACCTCATCTTCCTGCTGTAGTGGTACCATAGCAGTCAGAATCAGAGAATAGAGGCCCTGTTCACGACCCTACCCCATCCAATGCCGTCATCCAGAAATTCCCCAAAAAATTGGGTGTCCTCCTGGGTCAACTACAAAGATTTTCCAACTAGTTTCGTTGACAACGGAGTCCAGGAGAGTCCGCAGCGGCACCGATAGTGACAGTTTGTCCCCTGTTCCTGAGAGTGGACAGATTCGGCGAGCTTCTTGTCTTAATCCTCTAAGCTAGTTTTTCCCCTCCCCGCCTGGCCGGCTGATCGCCCCTCCCTGCGTGGAGGTACATTTTGGTTATAAAACACTTCCCCACCCCTAGTCCAACCCCCTTGCAAGGGGTGTAGTGATTGTAAATTGATAATTCGCAGGTTTGAAGCTTCATCGGCTCAGCGTGCGGGTAAGCCCACGCTTCCCCGCTCGCCCCCGTCTCCGGTCGGAGTCGGCGTCTTCACGTCGACTAGGTGAGCCTCGGTTCCCCTCTTGGCTCATTTCAATTCATTGCTTAGCATAGTATTATCTCTGTTGCTTCGTCGGACGGAGAGTGAGAGCTCGGCCCAAAATTGCTATTCACGTGAGTGATCACCGCGGGTGAGTTGTGAGCGATCCCCTACATCCGACACCCTTGGTGTGCTGGCCACCCATGAATTGGGCATCCCTGGCCCATTTGGGGTCCTCCCCAAGCTAACCAACCCTTGGAGCATCAAGGTCCCACCTCGAACCCTCTCCTTCATCGCTGAGTCACCTTCGGGCACTAGTGTGTGCTACGCGAACGTGTTCGCTAGAGTGAGTCCGCTGCTCAAGTTGCTTGCTTACAATTTAGGTCCATAGGTGGTGTCACATCACAAATTGTGAGATTATGGTTAAAAGAAATAATCTACCTGCCGACCTAATTTACCTAGATATGGAAGTGTATGATGTCATACTAGGTGCTGATTGGTTATCCACATACCAAGCAACTGTAGATTGCCGGAATGGCAAGATAACTTTTATGGATTACCTGGAACTGGTGTACATTAGCCCTCGAGCTAGATCACCTCTTGTATCAGCCCTCCGAGCTAGTAAACTTATAAGCAAGGGATGTATAGCTTTCATAGCATTTGTAACTACCACGGACATCGAGGAGTCTAAGCTTGAAGACATCCGTGTAGTTCGGGATTTTTCTGACGTTTTTCAAGAAGAATTACTCGGCTTACCCCCGGAGCGGGAGGTGTCGTTCACCATCGACCTTGTCCCTGGTGTTGGACCTGTTTCCAAGGCAGCTTACAGAATGTCTCCTGCTGAGCTGAAACAGCTAATGGAACAACTAATGGAGCTATTAAACAACGGTTTCATCCGGCCAAGTACTTCCCCATGGGGAGCACCTGTGCTATTCGTCAAGAAGAAGGACGGATCGATGAGACTATGCATTGATTATCGGCAGTTAAACCACCTTACAGTCAAGAACAAGTACCCACTGCCGAGGATTGATGAATTGTTCGACCAAATATTTGGAGCTAAATATTTCTCCAAGATTGATCTCTGGTCTGGTTATCATCAGCTGAAGATCAAAGAAGAATACATCCATAAAACTGCATTCCGAAGCAGGTATGGGCATTACGAATTCACCGTTATGTCTCTCGGACTAACAAATGCCCCCGCAGCTTTCATGCAGTTAATGAACAACATATTCAGGCCTCACTTAGATCAGTTCATTGTGGTCTTTATCGATGATATTTTGATCTATTTAAAGGCTGAAGAAGACCATGAAGAACATCTTAAGAAGGCGTTGCAGATATTGAGGGAACAGTAATTATATGCCAAATTCAGCAAGTGCAAGTTCTGGTTCGAAGAAGTATCCTTTTTGGGCCATATAATTTCGAAGAACGGAATTTTCGTGGACCCATCAAAGGTTGAAGCCGTGAAGAATTGGGAGCGACCAACAAATACAATGGAGATTCGAAGTTTCTTAGGACTAGCTGGTTATTACCGACATTTCATCAAGGACTTCTCAAGAATTGCTGTTCCTCTCACCCGATTGACTCGCAAGGAAATACCTTATGAGTGGAATGAAGACTGTGAGAAGAGTTTCCAAGCTTTGAAAGATCTCTTGACCACTGCTCCAGTCTTATCATTTCCAATTGAAGGAGAGAAATACAAGGTATATACCGAAGCTTCCGGTATTGGCCTCGGGTGTGTATTGATGCAAAATGGGAGAGTCATTGCATACTCTTCCTGGCAACTGAAGAAGCATGAAGAAAACTACCTGGTGCACGATTTAGAACTAGCCGCAGTGATTTTTACCTTAAAGATCTGGAGACACTTCCTCTACGGAGAACAATTCATTATGTACTCCAATCACAAAAGTCTCAAATATCTATTCTCCCAGAAGGAACTAAACATGCGGCAAAGGCGTTGGCTCGAGTATCTCAAGGATTTCGATTTCACTATACAGTACCATCCCGGTAAGGGTAATTCTGTAGCTGATGCCCTCAGTCGAAAGTCGAGAGTAATATTGGCCAGTTGCATGATTCAAGAATGGAAGCTATTAGAGGAATTTTCTAAACTCAATATTAGCACTGATGAGCAAGGCGGGTGTATTACTCTAGCCCACATGAGTCTACATCCGGATTTACTACCAGAAATTCAGGAGCTACAAGAAGCAGATCCTACACTAGTTGAGATACGGGACAAGCTAGACGAGAGACTTGATTTCAAGCTGGCACCCGATGGTAGATTGCTATTCCATGAACAGACATGTGTACCCAATTGTCCCGAGTTGAAGAAGAAGATTCTTGAAGAAGCTCATCGATCGAGGTACACGATCCACCCTGGAGCCACCAAGGTGTACCAAGACTTAAAAAGGACTTTCTGGTGGCCTAATATGAAAAGGGAGCTAGCGGACTTCGTATCTCGCTGCCTGACATGTCAACAAGTGAAGGCGGAACATCAGAGACCCGCCGGAAAGCTGCATCCACTAGATATTCCCAAGTGGAAGTGGGAAGACATTGGCATGGATTTTATTATGGGCTTGCCCAAGACTAGAGGTGGACAAGATGGAATTTGGGTAGTTATCGACCGCCTAACTAAATTGGCTCATTTCTTGCCTATCAAAAGCTGATGGGGCTGATGTCCTTACTGCGTTGTACATTAAGGAGATAGTTAGATTGCATGGAGTTCCCGTGTCGATCGTATCCGACCGAGACCCACACTTCACCTCTCATTTCTGGAAGAGTCTACAACACTCTCTGGGGACGAAACTCAACTTCAGTACTGCTTCCCATCCCCCAACAGATGGACAGACAGAAAGGACAAATCAAGTTGTTGAAGACATGTTAAGGGCCTGCACTATAGATTTCGGCGATAGTTGGCATGACCACTTACCCCTAGCCGAGTTTGCATATAACAACAGCTCTCAAGCTAGTATCCAGATGGCACCTTTCAAGGCACTCTATGGCAGAAGTTGTCGATCTCCAATATGCTAGGATGAAGTCGGTGAAAAACAAATTTTAGGCCTAGATATGGTAAGAGATTCAACCGAGAAGATACACCTCATCTGGGAAAGGCTAAAGATATCACAGTCCAGGCAGAAGTCTGTGGGGATGGGATTTTATTAAGATATTTTGTTATTAATTTCTTTGGTCTATTAAGTAGGTGTGCCAGTCACTGGCGTGACAGTTTATTATGCGCTTGATCTGACTCAGTCAGTCGATTGTGATATTCGTGTCAGGACTCGGAGTCCGTCATACCATAAAGGCTATGACGTTAATTACGTCCTTCCAAAGAAGGACAACCCTTGATTAGTTGCCAAGAAAGGATGCCTCGAGGGCAAAACAAGATAAGACTATTACGCTAACTCCGCTAACGGGATGCGAAACATGAATAGAAAACCATGCTACGCGGGACATGATAACAGTGCTATGGTGCAAATCCGGCAGCATATCCCCTTATTTTGGACTATGCCAAAGGGGGAATATAGGTCATCCACCCATGGAATGCCGGGATGGAAGCCAAAAGAGAGGCGGACGTAGCCCTGGATCCAAAAAGGATTTGAGTGTGACGAGACAGTGTCCATTACCGCGGTGTTTGCTGATATTCCCTTCAGAGACCATTGGGGGACTTGCAATGGCAGGACTCCCAGGTGTTGGGTTCGGTGCAAGTATTCAGAGGGGGGGTGAATGAATATAGCCTATAAAAATTTTCGCCCAATTAGAATTCTAGTGCTCAGAACTGCGGAATAAAAACACCAAGACTAACTATAAGAAAACTACTCCAGTCATCTACTGAACTTGTAGACAAATATGAAGAGTGCTCCTAAGCAAACATCTAATGTGGGCAGCAATTAGACAAATCAAACATACACTCAATACCACTGTCAAACATATAGTATGCGCAGCAGACAAATGAACACTTATGGAACATTAAACCAAAGCGCACCTAAGCATTCATCTAGCGCCAATCAGATAGAAGAAATCAAACCACTACACAATGATTTTTAGGTGGTTCGGTCCAGCAGACCTACATCCACCCCACACTCAAACTAGAGCGTGGATTCCGCTGACTCACAGCTTGAACAGCTGGGCATCACAGCTTGCCATACAATCGCTTGGCAACACAGCTTGCCGTCCGAGGAATCCTCCTCGCCCGCTGAGCAACACAGCTTGCTGTCCAGTGGAATCCACCACTGCAACCACTGGGGATTACAGCTTACCCGTCCAGAGGCAGCACCTCTGCAAACGCTGACTAACAGCTTGAAGAAAGGATAAAATGGAAAACGAAACCAAGTAGCAACAACAACTGAAAGCTGTAAATAATGAAAGCACAAATGTGGCTCCTAAGAGCTGGCTGGCCTGGATTTGATCCACGGTCCAGTGAATGCAGATCTCTCTCGATCTCACTATCTCTCCTCTACTTCTTTCTCTTCTTCTTCTCTCGATAGCTCTCTGTCTCTCTTTTCTCTCTTCTCTTCACACTCTGCTCTTTTCTTTGGTTCGTCTTTCTATCTGGTTCGTGGAAGCTCTCACTCTGCCTCTGCTTCAGTCAATCACCACCTATATCCTTCAGACAAAGGAGACTCCCTTATATAGCATCAGTAGATTAGGGCGGTCGTGTGCTCTCCACTTCTCCCGCCAAGAAACCTCAGTCCACGTGGCAGCATTTCAGCACAGTGCTTCCACGTGTCACGATCAGGGAACCTCGTCCTTCCTTGGATCACGAGCCATGTCAGCAATCCCAGTACCAAATCCCTGTCAGTCAATCGAAATAAACATATCAGTTCAAGTGTAAAACTCTGTACACACTTTGAAGATGAAATGCATTGTATAGACTTTATAATCAGTAATTGAATAAGTGTGTACATTGAGAATCGATGTATAGACATTATGAATCAGATCTGAAGCAGTGTATAGAGTTGCTGAAGTGTAAAGCAATGTATATACTTCACACAAGCAGAGCTATGGCATTGTATAGACTTCACGTTGTGAAGCAATGTATACACGTAGCTGAAGACTGCCAGTCGATATATTGACTTGGCTGAAGCCAAACGCTGAAGCAATGTTCAGACATTGAAGAACACAACGTGCAGCAGTGTACAAACTTAGCCAGCAGACTAATCCGATGTACACACTTGCTCGTTGTTCAGTCTTCATGAACGATGTATGGACTTCAAGACTAATATGCACACTGTACAGTCTTTGCGAAGGTAGTGCATTGTATAGACTTCAGGTGTGAAGACATTGTGAATGCAAATGCAATGTTCAGACTTTAGATGAGAAGGAACTCACTGTACATACTTGCTGAAGAGAATGCAATGTGCAGACTTTGACTTGATGTACAGACTTCACAACTGATGAATGCAATGCAATGCAATACAATGTATAGACTATGCCTTAGAACGAATGTGCACACTTGAAGAACATTCAACAATGTGCAGACTTCAATGCATATGATGCAGCCAATGTATGGACTTGAGCAGTCTACTGCTGAACAATCGATGTATAGACTTCACAGTCTGCTAAGCAAACAATGTATGGACTTGGCCGAGACAGACTAAAGAAGCACAATGCATGAGCAAGCCTAACGGATGTACAGACTTCCTGAAGTGAAGAAGTTGAGTGTATAGACTAGACAACAAAAGGGCTGTACAGACTTGATCAATGCAAAGGCAATCGGGTGTATAGACATTCACAATGTGCAGACTTGCCAAAAGAAGCTCTGTATAACCTTGATCAGATCAAGACAACTGAATATATGGACTTCCAATGTGTAGACTTTGTCTATTAGTCCATTGTACAGACTTGAACTCGTGCCAGCTACAGTGAAGGAATGTATAGACTTCACCAAGACACTACATGAACAATATGATGCGATGTGCAGACTTGGGGTTCCACTGTGGATGTATAAACTTGAGCAAGACGGATGTATAGACTTTGGAGCTCAAAGGCAATGAATGTATAGACATGGTCTCAACCGAATGTACAGACTTCAGAGGATGCAGACTCTGTATAGACTTTGAGGTCCAAAGGTAATGTACAAACTTTGCCTTAGAAATGATTGTATAGACTTGGCAACTTGACCCACTGTACAGACTTGGAAGATTGAACCAATGTATGTACTTGGGGTTCTGAACGTAGGTAAAGACTGGGAATGTATAGACTTTCCCAGTGCTGCCAATGTATAGACTTTGATGCTCAACGTCAAATGCGATATACAGACTTGCATGAGATGCATGCTACAGTGCAGTGTGTGGACTTGAAGAGCAATGCATGCCGCTGTATAGACTTTGACTCAAATATGCATGTGAGACGCTAAATGAGACGCACCAGTGTATAGACTTAGCCGTTGTAGACTTTGACTCAATTGTGCATATGAGACCCTAAATAAGACGGTCCACTGTCTAGACTTGCGATGCCTTCGACAAATGCATGCTACAGTACAATGTATGGACTTAGACGAATGATGCATGAACAGTAGTATATGGACTTGCATGAGACGCTCATTGAGACAGTCAATGTACAGACTTCTAAATACTATAGACAATGTATAGACTTAGTGTAGTACATGCAGCATAAGATGCAATGTACAGACTTTGTCCACGAACATATGCATGCATGAACGATGTATAGACTCTAAAATGCAATCAATGCAGCAATGTCTAGACTTTGGGCTTTACCCTGCAGTGTATAGACTTGTGCAGATAGAACACATGCATTCTCCAGATAATATACCAGTCACAGTCATATGCATTATCCACAGAGTATATCAGTTATAAACAATCATGTTGCTGTCATTCAATGTGGTGACTCATTCATGTTGCTATCATTAAAACACCACATCATCAACAAAGCACAAGGGGCACAACAATCTCCCCCTTTTTGATGATGGCAACATGATGAGTCCCACTGACTCGTCAAACTATTCTCCCCCTTTGACATAATCAAAAAGAAGGGAAATGGTTTGAGAGACAAATTCAGCATACAAACACAGCACATAAATTTAGAGAATGAGTCATGGTTCATTAAAATGAAGTTCTCTCTTATGACAATGAAACAACTCTCCCCCTATCAACATGCATGATTGACTACTCTCCCCTTAACTGTAGATAAACCATAACACCCCCTGAAGCACAGGAATGGACTCAGGTTATCCAATAAATCAATCTGAAATCTGCCATTACAAAGAATCTAAATTTTGGTGAAAAGACCACAGAATCAGAATTTGTTGCGGAACAAGATGGAAGATTCCAACAGTGTGGAGAAGAGTACATCTCAGGAGTCAATCAACTGATAGTGTAGCCAAGTGGTGGGTTGAGAAATAGTCAAAACATAATACATCTCAAGGAATCAATCAATAGCAAGATGTTAATCAGGCTGACTGAAAAGAATCTGATCATGAGAGATTTTAAAGCATCCATCACAACAATAAGTCTTAAGAAGATTAGACTCTTCTATCATAAGGGGTTATGAAATTGCAGCTTAACCAATCTGATTTAATTTTGATGTATACCAAATTTGCCAAATTAAACTCAATACTCATATCTGAATCCAAGTTTTAATAAAAGTGAACCAAATAGTTAGAAAACACTCAAAAACAATCATCTTTTATCTTACACATATGATCTCAATTGCACCTTTGAAAAATACACAGGTTAGTACTGAAGTTAAACACTTTTTCAAGAATATGAGTTGACAAATTTTTCAAGATAATTTTATTTGAAACACATTATATTTTCCCTGAGCAATTTAAGTTGATCAACACCTTTTTACATGAGGCACAACAAGTCTTAGTTGAAGTGACCCAGTTACTAAGTGTGATAACTGTCATTGCCTCTCACTTTGAGAGCAGAGTTAGCAATATGAGTGTCTTTTTACATGAGAAGACACCTTTATCAGAGGCCAGACTCCCCAGCTACTCAACACAAATAAGCTATTGCTCTGTCAGGTTTTGTTTCACTAGATTTTTATCAGAGATAACTATGGCACCTCATGACTTGAGTTACTTTATTTCATTGATAAAGAACTCAGTTTCTCAGTGACCGAGTCATTGCTCTGAATTCACAATTTTTTCATTTAGTCAACATTTTTCAAATTAATGTTTAACAACAATACACACTATATGCATCTTAACCAAAGAAGCCCTGAATTCAAATTTTCAGATATCTGATGAGAGAGTCTAAGGTTTACATGACACATATGGTTAAAGTTTATTAAACCTTATCATTCAGATATTTTCAATTCATTTAACTACAAATCTGAGAATACATTAATCTTATATCAGTCTGATTCAGTGATAATTCTTAAACCTATATGATAGAAATTTTTATAATGTTCTCAGACTGAATTGCATGACATGCAGCTTAAGTTCCTCAGATCGGAAAAATAAGTTTAGCTGACTAACAAATCAATAGTAGAGCCAATTCAGTCACACCAGCTGAGAAGAATGTGAAAGGTGAGTATAGGCTGGTGTAAGAGTAAATCAGCAATAGAGAAGAGCATCAGAAGAGATTTTTATCATCAGACAGTAGCTGAGTCTGGAATACAGACTGATCAGCTATTTTAGAGATACCAGCAGAGAATTCAGTTGAATAGCGCATAGTCAAGAGAATGAATCAGGTTACTTAAACAAAGGGAGTTCATGAGGTGAAGAAGATATGAAATAGGAATGCTCCCCCTGTCTAAGTGTAGTGAATTTATTTTTATATATTTTTCAAAATTTTATGATATGCACTATCCTACATATGCAGTATGCAACAATTCTAACAAGGAGAGCATGATGATCAATCAACAGCAAACAAGCTCCCCCTGACAAAATGCATGATGTGCAATGAATCATTTCTTTTCGAATTTTATTTTCTTCAAATTTATGATATGCAATACACTGCTCTATATGAAAACTAGACCCATGGTACTAGGCGGAGGACTCGGTCCAAGGACCACCTCACACATGGCAGTAGCATCCAGACATACTCCATATGCCCTTCAGCACTGTTCCATTTAATATACCATGATGGTCATACAAATGACATATGCAGTGTAAAGCAATCTCATTTATTTAGTGCAAACAACAGCATGAGAAGAGCATCAAAAATCAACCAAGCAAAACAACAATTTCAGATAATGAAATTAAAACAGACAAATTAGCATTTTCAGATTATGAGATTTAAACAAAGTTCAGAACTGACCTGAAAGGTAGGATCCTGGGGTTTCCATTTGAGTGCCTTGGTCTGTTAACCCCTGTTTATTCTTTGACCCAAGGCACACCTGTAACACTATGATCATTTTGATCCTGCAGGGACCCAAGCAGCTTTGGGTCCTGCATTTACCCTGACAGGTGTTCTAAATATTCTTTTTACAGCATCATCATCAAATTCTATTAGAAAACAATCAGACATAGAGTGTCCAAAATTTCCACAATAATAACATGAAGCCACAGACTTTTTATTTTTATTCTTCATGTTAGCAGAAACATGATGCCCATGTGCATGCACATGAGTATGAAAATTATGTGTATGAGCATGAGTATTTCTTTTATTGACAGGAAAATTTTTCTTTTCATACTCAGCCAGCCTACAGTTGGCAGCTTTGTGGCCTAGCTTACCATATTCAAAGCAGTAATAATTCTTTTTCATGAATTCAATTTTCTTCTTATCAACAGCATTGGGAGCAGGAAATTTTACAGATTTAGAATTAATTCTACTTCCCTGAGCATGCCAGCAGTCTTTGACTTTGTGGCCATGCCTCCCACATTCGAAGCACCTTGGGTGCTTACCTCTTGAGCCATTAAAACCCCATGAAGGCCTAAACCAACACTCAACAGCTTTATGACCACATTTGTTACAATTATAACAAATGATGTGTTGGTTTGAAGCAGACATGTTTCTTTTGGGGTGGTGATGACTATTTGAGAAAAAGTTATCATGCATCATATCATCACTTTTCATCACACTGCAGTCATCCATATAATGACCATGCCTACCACAGTAGTAGCAAGAGACATCAGATTTCCTAGGAGCATGGTTTCTATCATATGATTTCTTAGATGCATACGAATGAGTACAAGAAGCATCAGATTCAGCAGAGCTAATAAATTTCAGAGTATAACCAGAATTATTCTTTACCTTCTTTGTTTGACTTTTTCTTTTCAATTTCTGATTATTCTCAACATATTTTGTTTGCTTTTCAATTTTCTGAGCTTTGAACTGAAAGACAGATTTTGAAAGTGACTTCTAATTTTCATTTTGTTTTGGGGATTGCCTTGAAGTACCAGCTACATCAGAGCCTTTCACAAAAGTGTCATATAGCTGGTTTTTAGAGATTTCCTTCACATCAGAATTACAGTTTGTTCCCCTTTTTGAATTATCATCCTTCCTTTTCACAATAGCTTTTATTTTTGTTTCAATTTTTACAGACTTGGATGATAAATTTTCCAGATCATGAATTTTATCTTCCAAAGATGCTATATGAAGCTCATAACTGGCTATTTCTTGTTCACTGCAATTAACACATTCACTTAGAACTTTGTTTGCAGTTTTATACTTTTCAATTTCTTGTTCCAAGTTGTTCAAGATTTTTAATTCATCATCACAGACAGTGTTTCCCTTTTCTGTGGTAAGGAGTTTTTCAGATAAGCCAGTATTTAACCATTTCAATTTTTCAATTTCAGCTTTTAATTCAATATTTTCTTTAGTCAGCTTCTTAACTTCAGCATCACATTTTTCATTAGTGGATATCAATTCCAGTTTCTCAATTAGTTCCTCTTCTCTTTCTTCCACTTTAATTTTCTCAGCAACCAAGTTTTTGTGATCCTCTTTAAGTGAGACTATTTGTTTGTTCAGCCATTCATTCTCACTATAAAGATCTTCATTACGTTCTCTTAGAGCTGAGCACATATGGCAGGTTAATTCGACAGAAGAAGAATGTGAAGCCTCCCCATTGATTTCATTTATTCTACCCATGAGATTTTCAATTTTCTTTTGAAATCCTTCATTCTCAAGTTTCAGTTTATCCAATTCAGAATTAACTTGAGTCAGTTCTTGCATGTCTTTTATATGTTCATTTTTCTTCTCATTCAGCTGATTCTCAAGTTCTGATATCTTATCCAGACATGTTTGATTTCAAGTTTTAGAGAGTAATTTTGTTCCTGAAAATTCTGAACATCTAACATACATGCATCATAAGATTGTTTCAGATCTGGATAATTTTTACAAAGAACTTTCAAAGTTATCTGATCACATTTCTTTTTCAATCTCTTATTCTCAGATTTCAATTGTTTACATCTATTATTAAGTTCCTCATTTATATTCCATAGGTCATCAATTGAAAGTTCTTCAGGTTCAGAACTTACCTCGGATGAAGTTTCATCATTAGCATTTCTCCGATCAGCCATCAAGCATTTGCTGTGATTCCTGATTAGATTTAGTTTTTCCAAAATGTCTTTGGAAGACCTGCAGGAGGAAATGCATTCGATTAGAGATCTGTCAATTGATTCTTTTAATAAAACTACAGCTCTAGTATTGACAGAATCTTTCAACTTATCCTTCTTGGTCCATTTGGATTTATCCTTTGACAGTTTATATGGACCGTGAGTTATTACCTTCCACAAGTCAGGATCGGTTGTGCTTACATACCGATGCAACTTTTCCAGCCATGGGCCAAGGTCATCACCTCTGAATATCGGAGGATTAGCCATCAAAGCAGATAACAAGCAGACCCAAAGCACAAAGCAATCGACAAGAAAACACCACAACCAGATAAGCACGGCAAAGCACTAACTCAGTGAAACTAAACAACGAGTACAGACAGCACACTCTGAAATGCACCAAACACTAGCAGGATCCTCTGTAGATTATTAGATCTGATAGATCAGAGACCCGCTCTGATACCAAGTGTTGGGTTCGGTGCAAGTATTCAGAGGGGGGGTGAATGAATATAGCCTATAAAAATTTTCGCCCAATTAGAATTCTAGTGCTCAGAACTGCGGAATAAAAACACCAAGACTAACTATAAGAAAACTACTCCAGTCATCTACTGAACTTGTAGACAAATATGAAGAGTGCTCCTAAGCAAACATCTAATGTGGGCAGTAATTAGACAAATCAAACATACACTCAATACCACTGTCAAACATATAGTATGCGCAGCAGACAAATGAACACTTATGGAACATTAAACCAAAGCGCACCTATGCATTCATCTAGCGCCAATCAGATAGAAGAAATCAAACCACTACATAATGATTTTTAGGTGGTTCAGTCTAGCAGACCTACATCCACCCCACACTCAAACCAGAGCGTGGATTCCGCTGACTCACAGCTTGAACAGCTGGGCATCACAGCTTGCCATACAACCGATGGGCAACACAGCTTGCCGTCCGAGGAATCCTCCTCACCCGCTAAGCAACACAGCTTGCTGTCCAGTGGAATCAACCACTGCAACCGCTGGGGATTACAGCTTACCCGTCCAGAGGCAGCACCTCTGCAAACGCTGACTAACAGCTTGAAGAAAGGATAAAATGGAAAACAAAACCAAGTAGCAACAGCAACTGAAAGCTGTAAATAATGAAAGCACAAATGTGGCTCCTAAGAGCTGGCTGGCCTGGATTTGATCCATGGTCCAGTGAATGCAGATCTCTCTCGATCTCACTATCTCTCCTCTACTTCTTTCTCTTCTTCTTCTCTCGATAGCTCTCTGTCTCTCTTTTCTCTCTTCTCTTCACACTCTGCTCTTTTCTTTGGTTCTTCTTTCTGTCTGGTTCGTGGAAGCTCTCACTCTGCCTCTGCTTCAGTCGATCACCATATATATCCTTCAGACAAAGGAGACTCCCTTATATAGCATCAGCAGATTAGGGCGGTCGTGTGCTCTCCACTTCTCCCGCCAAGAAACCTCAGTCCACGTGGCAGCATTTCAGCACAGTGCTTCCACGTGTCACGATCAGGGAACCTCATCCTTCCTTGGATCACGAGCCATGTCAGTAATCCCAGTACCAAATCCCTATCAGTCAGTCGAAATAAACGTATCAGTTCAAGTGTAAAACTCTGTACACACTTTGAAGATGAAATGCATTGTATAGACTTTATAATCAGCAATTGAATAAGTGTGTACATTGAGAACCGATGTATAGACATTATGAATCAGATCTGAAGCAGTGTATAGAGTTGCTGAAGTGTAAAGCAATGTATATACTTCACACAAGAAGAGCTATGGCATTGTATAGACTTCATGTTGTGAAGCAATGTATACACGTAGCTGAAGACTGCCAGTCGATGTATTGACTTGGCTGAAGCCAAACGCTGAAGTAATATTCAGACATTGAAGAACACAACGTGCAGCAGTGTATAGACTTAGCCAGCAGACTAATCCGATGTACACACTTGCTCGTTGTTCAGTCTTCATGAACGATGTATGGACTTCAAGACTAATATGCACACTGTACAGTCTTTGCGAAGGTAGTGCATTGTATAGACTTCAAGTGTGAAGACATTGTGAATGCAAATGCAATGTCCAGACTTCAGATGAGAAGGCACTCGCTGTACATACTTGCTGAAGAGAATGCAATGTGCAGACTTTGACTTGATGTACAGACTTCACAACTGATGAATGCAATGTAATACAATGTATAGATTATGCCTTAGAACGAATGTGCACACTTGAAGAACATTCAGCAATGTGCAGACTTCAATGCATATGATGCAGCCAATGTATGGACTTGAGCAGTCTGCTGCTGAACAATCGATGTATAGACTTCACAGTCTGCTAAGCAAACAATGTATGGACTTGGCCGAGGCAGACTAAAGAAGCACAATGCATGAGCAAGCCTAACGGATGTACAGACTTCCTGAAGTGAAGAAGTTGAGTGTATAGACTAGACAACAAAAGGGCTGTACAGACTTGATCAATGCAAAGGCAATCGGGTGTATAGACATTCACAATGTGCAGACTTGCCAAAAGAAGCTCTGTACAACCTTGATCAGATCAAGACAACTGAATATATGGACTTCCAATGTGTAG
This sequence comes from Amorphophallus konjac, assembly GCA_022559845.1. Taxonomy (NCBI): domain Eukaryota; kingdom Viridiplantae; phylum Streptophyta; class Magnoliopsida; order Alismatales; family Araceae; genus Amorphophallus; species Amorphophallus konjac. The sequence continues at coordinate 300,396,087 of CM040120.1, forward strand.
ACTTTGTCTATTAGTCCATTGTACAGACTTGAACTCGTGCCAGCTATAGTGAAGGAATGTATAGACTTCACCAAGACACTACATGAACAATATGATGCGATGTGCAGACTTGGGGTTCCACTGTGGATGTATAGACTTGAGCAAGATGGATGTATAGACTTTGGAGCTCAAAGGCAATGAATGTATAGACATGGTCTCAACCGAATGTACAGACTTCAGAGGATGCAGACTCTGTATAGACTTTGAGGTCCAAAGGTAATGTACAGACTTTGCCTTAGAAACGATTGTATAGACTTGGCAACTTGACCCACTGTACAGACTTGGAAGATTGAACTAATGTATGGACTTGGGGTTCTGAACGTAGGTAAAGACTGGGAATGTATAGACTTGCCCAGTGCTGCCAATGTATAGACTTTGATGCTCAATGTCAAATGCGATATACAGACTTGCATGAGATGCATGCTACAGTGCAGTGTGTGGACTTGAAGAGCAATGCATGCCGCTGTACAGACTTTGACTCAAATATGCATGTGAGACGCTAAATGAGACGCACCAGTGTATAGACTTAGCCGTTGCAGACTTTGACTCAATTGTGCATATGAGACGCTGAATAAGATGGTCCACTGTCTAGACTTGCGATGCCTTCGACAAATGCATGCTACAGTACAATGTATGGACTTAGACGAATGATGCATGAACAGTAGTGTATGGACTTGCATGAGACGCTCGTTGAGATGGTCAATGTACAGACTTCTAAATACTATAGACAATGTATAGACTTAGTGTAGTACATGCAGCACAAGATGCAATGTACAAACTTTGTCCACGAACATGTGCATGCATGAACGATGTATAGACTCTGAAATGCAATCAATGCAGCAATGTCTAGACTTTGGGCTTTACCCTGCAGTGTATAGACTTGTGCAGACAGACCACATGCATTCTCCAGATAATATACCAGTCACAGTCATATACATTATCCACATAGTATATCAGTTATAAACAATCATGTTGCTGTCATTCAATGTGGTGACTCATTCATGTTGCTATCATTAAAACACCACATCATCAACAAAGCACAAGGGGCACAACACCAGGGTCAGTAGGGTTGGAAGAAAAACCCGACGGTTAATGGCATAGAATATCGGGGTAAGACCCCGTTAATATAGCTCCGTTTAGACATGGATGAAGAACCATGAGACCCTCATGATATGATGGGGACTGGTATAATGGCCTGTGGGGGTCAGGGTCCTAAGTCTAGGTTGATGGTGGACTCGGTAGGACTTCTGGGAGTTTGATATATGACAGGTGGCCAACAACGGCAGGGGCCGGTGTGGCTAGGGTTTCGACACGAAGGTAAACGGCGCGGCGGGGTCGTCGACGCGCCCTTCACCCGGTGCGAAAGCGGCGCCGGGAGGAGGTTGCGCCGGGAGGACTTGTGGCGCCGATAGATGGGTGTTCATTAGTTTTCCAAGTGCTGTGAGGGCTTTGTGAGTCTGAAGGGATATTCTGCGTTTGATTGGGGTTTCATGGGTTTGTCCATGGTTGTATTTGAGTGGGGTAGAAGGTGAGGGTAGACTCATCCACATGAGGCCTAAGGAGACCATGTGATTGTGATGTTCATATTCCCCTTTCTCGGTGGTGGCCAAAGTGTCATGAGATGGTATAGCTCAGCTCTCTGCCACACAGTTGGGGTTAAATTAATCATTTCAATGGAAGCATTATACTACACTATGAAGTAAAGCTCGTGGATGGATTTTGACAGCACCTTCCCTTATTTTGGAGTGCGCCAAAAGGGTATTATAGGTCACCCACTCACGAAATGTCGGAGTGGAAACCAAAAGAGAGGCGGGCGTAGCCTTGGATCCCTAAAGGATCCCCATCTTATGTGACATTATCCATGTATTGTGAGATTCATTAATGCCCCCATATAAAGTCAACGGAGGACATACAGTGGCAGAACTCTGTGACTTGTTGGGTTAGCAACATGTGGGGGATTAACCCCTTTGATATAGCTCCCACGAGGGTCTAGGGAAGGATAGTATTTCTCCTTTAGACGGATGGGGTATCATGACCAACGCTGGCATGGCTCGAAGGTATCGGCACGAGTCTATAGGCGTGGCCGTCTTCAGCACGAAAGGTATGAAGGTCTCGGCGCAACAAATAGAGCCGGCCTCGGCGCGACGGGAGAAGTTCAGCCGGCGCGGGCACTCCTCGGCGCGAGACTCGTGCCGAGAGGGGTTCGCGCCAGGAGGCTGGGAGGCTGAAATGAGCGTTTCAGCGAGATTTTAAAGAGATTTTCTTTTGGAGTAGAGGCTTCAAGGGGGTTCTGGAGCTTTAAAGGAGGGTTTATTCAGGGATCTGTAAAGAGGGTTTATTCAAGGGTTTGACGACCACTGAAGGGGGGGTTATAGAGAGGGTATAATCCAAGGGGATGGCAGCCTTCCCTCTGAGGCCTCACTGGGGGCAGAACCACAGATGAAAACTTCTGGGTCTATCCCTCTTCATTTCACAGACGAGAAGCCATGAGATAGACTGTCTCAGGCTCTCGATGTGGATACGAGGTGGTGAGGAAAAATAGCAGAGAAGCCTTCAGCAGATCTAGAAGATTAAACTATAAGATATATGTGGCTTGCGGTAGCCGTTGCATATATTAAACCTCAGATGCAGGGGAAGAGAAAAAAAAATAATGAAAGGGCAAAACTCGGCCCACTTTTATTAACTATTTCATCTAAACGGCGTACACGAATCCAACTCAGAAGAAAATCCAACCAAAAACATATACACCAACTCTATCCCTGACAACAGGGTTACATTAGCATTCAATGCAACTGGGGCAAAGATGCTCGATAGCAGAGATACAAAAGAAGAAAAAGAAAATATCCAGACAGAAAGGGGGGGAGAAGAACTGTAGCCCCTCGGGGCGTCGGACAGCCAACCCCACCTTGCTTCTTCCTTCGAGTCTCTGCCACTCTCTCTTCTCTTCAGCTTCTATGGAGGGCTCTCGAGCTCTCCTTTCTTTCAGTGGCTATTGCTCTCTATTCCCTCTATTGCCTCTTCTTCTCTTCTTTTTTTTTCCTTGTTGTCTTGTGTTCCCCCCCCTGTTGTTGTTCTTGTTGTTTCGAAGGCAGCAGCCTTTATAGAAGGGTGGCCTTCTGTTCCCGGCGTGAGCTTCTCGGCGCACCTCAGCACGCATCATCTCGGCGCGCCTGGCTTCGTATTGGGCTTGGCCCATCTGTTCAGAACCCGGCGCCGGAAGAGGCTCATCTAATGGGCTTCTTTTCATTGCTCTGGTGGGCTTCTTGGTATATTCCTCTTGAGGCTTATTTAACACCTTGCGTTCACGCCCATGTGTGAGGCAATGTGAATCCCCTTTTCATGAGAATCAAAATTGTCTGAGATCCTCTTCAGCAGGCAGATGGTTGCCTGAATGTTGTTATAATTTTATCAGCCCGACTATCTGAATGACAGCAGTGCTGGACAGCAGCCTAGCCAGAGATGGCTTTAGCCGGACAGAGTGTTAGGGGTAGTGGACCTCTTCTATTCTGATTCTCAATACTTCCAGGGATGGTACAGGAGCCGCACCATTGGTTGACCTTCAGGGCCCTGAGTCTGCTTTGGTCTCTTCTGGTATATTTTAGGTGTCAACAAAGTCATATGCTGACAATAGAAGAAGAGATCTGGAATTTCAAGTTGGAGATCATATTTTTCTCAAGGTATCTCCCGGCCGAGCTATTAGAAGATTCGGTGTTAAGGGCAAACTTACACCGAGATTCATTGCTCCATTCGTGGTATTGGAAAGAGTAGGCGAGGTTGCTTACCGCAATGCCGTGCCTCCACAACTATCGGAAGTGCACAACGTATTCCATGTTTCTATGCTAAAGAAATACGTGCACGATCCTTTCCACGTCATTGACCACAATGACTTAGTGATACAGAAGGACCTTATGAGCAGAAGCCAATGAAGATCCTCAACCGAGAAGTTCGAGTTTTAAGGAACAAGATGATCCCTATGGTGAAAATCCAATGGAATCGATGCTTAGAGAAAGAAGTTACATGGGAAACCGAAGAGTCTATGAGAAGGAGATTCCCAGAACTATTCTAGTCTATAAGTACTTCTCACCCTTCTTGTCTCCATATATGCAATTGAATTTGGGGACCAAATTCTTCTAAGTGGGGGAGGGTGTAGCACCCCCGATAAAACAATAGACCATATATGAAATTGAATTTGGGGACCAAATTCTTCTAAGTGGGGGAGGGTGTAGCACCCCCGATAAAACAATAGAGAGGTTGAACTTCTTAAATAAAGAATCCTACATGAAGGCCTTATAAAAAGAACCATACTTGGTGAGGACTACTAGATAAATGTACAAAGCCCAACATCACTTAATGCCAACACATGGGTAGTATGTAGTGGGGTTTCCTTTTTCCAACACCAAGGGAATGGGCGCCCCTTTACTAGGGCACCATTCACCAGTATAGAGCCCCTCTATACAGGCGCCATTTAACCCTTGGGCCACCATCCCACTATATATATATTAATATATATACACCATGAAGACCAACACTTGAAGGTTACAGTTTTGTCTAAAGCCATGAAGAATGGACGCCCTCATACAGAAGTGTCATTTACATGAATAAGATCAACCATTTTAAGGGCGCCCCTATGCCAGGGCACCATTTCCAAAATGCTTCTAGAAGGTTGAGGCACAAATAACCTCATTTAGCTGGCAAAGCACCATGGGCAGCAATGATCTAGGATCTTGTTCCTCAACCGGACCCGCAAGGCAATAAACCCATGCTTTGCATTGGCAACTAGATTTCCTATAACTATTCCTCTACGTAGCACTGGCAGAGGCTACTGCCATTATCAGTGCTGCTCGCAGAGGGGAATATTTCCCTTCTTTCCTCGGAAGACGTAAAGGAATTCACAGGCTATTACCCCTTAGTGAAGTTGATTAGAATCCTCCTCCGGTTCTCAATATGGAAGATTTGGAGGGAAAGGTGTTTAAGAATCTTTGAGGACTTAGCAGCCACTTCAAAAGTTAAACTCTTTTGAGAAATAATGGAAGATGCCAGATGTTGTTTTGAATTTTATGGGCCTTGTAGTTTATCAAGGAGGGAGAAAGCTATTTTTAATAGGTTTAACTTTAATTTCGGAGTCCACAGAATGTGTGGTCCAGAGGTACTTTTTTCCATTTTTTTCTCATCTGCTAGCTCTCCTAGCACTCTTACGATGTACAGTTTTCTTTTTTAATACCATACATCTTACTTACCAAAAAAAAAGACGTAAAGGAGCGTCTTTCCTACACTTTATGTCCTGCTGCTAGAGCTTTGCGGCGGCAGAGAACGTGTGACTTCTTCCTTGGATTTCTTATTCTTTCATCTGTACCTCCAAAAAGGTAGGTGTTCTCTAGATCTAGCTTAACTAGTAGTTAATATATATTAACATGCATGCTAGTTAAACCTTTCATAGCTACAATCTGGCCACCTTAGTCAGGGATATATCAAAAGACTTAGTGGGAAGGTTAGGCTACGCCTATCTGAAACACTAACTCTTGCGTGAGTAGATCTATGATCTTACCTCCGTCAAGTACCCCATGTACGTACTAATTATATAGTTATCATTACTCACAACCTGCCCCAATTTCTTGTAAATTGATCCATGTTTAAAAGTTAATATCTATGAAATTAAAATCAAAAATTGTTGCATGAGCATGACCTTGCAATCCTGCTGTTTTTCCATGACTATCTATGTCTCTACTTCCTGATTCTGTGAACATGTTATAAATCATGAACAGTAAAGTTACGTGATTAGTAGCCACCATGTTCAGGGATTTATATCTATTGAACCAAATCATTAAACTCTTGCATGAGCATGACTTTGAAATCCCCAGATTTTTCTCTATTTTACCATGTCTTCATTTCCAGATTTCGTGAAATTTCGCACGATGAACAGTGTTATGAGTCTAGTGGAGCACCCTGGTGAAGGGCGCCCCTAACCAGGGTGCCATTCTCCAGTGTGGATTAAAACCCCCTGATCCCGTGATTAACTTGTTAAACCCTATCGATTAGCCTGTTAAACATGTTATCTGTTAAACCCTGCTGATTAGCTTGTTAAACTTGTTAAACCTATTACCTGTTCAACCTGTTATCTGTTAAACCCTGCTGATTAGCCTGTTAAACCAGTTAAACCTGTTACCTGTTAAACCATGGTGATTAGCCTGTTAAACCTGTTACCTTTTACAGCACGTGTAAACTTGTTATACTGTTAGGAACCTGTGATTGTTAACCTTCTGAAATAGAGACCCTCCGGGAAGTCTCTATTTTCTGAAATAGAGACTCTCCGGGGAGACTCTATTTTAACCTTCTGAAATAGAGACCCTCCGGGAAGTCACTATTTTTGAATCCCGTTAAACCTGTCACATGCTAAACCAGTTACATGTTAAACCTGATCCTATTAAACCTGACACCTATTAACCTGGGAATTACTTATCTTGTTAAGCCTGTTAGCTGTTAAACTTGTTAATTACAGAGCCTGGTAATTACATATCTTGTCAAACCTGGTTAATTACATAGCCGTCGTTAAGCCTTGTTAATCCTATAGCTTGTTAATCACATAGCCTGCTAAACCTGGTTACATAACTGGTAACCTATTATCCTATTAAATACACAGTTATTGTTAACACTCTGACATAGAGACTCCCTGAGAAGTCTCTATTCTCTAAAATAGAGACCCTCCGGGAAGACTCTATTTCAGCATTAAAATAGAGACCCTATGGGAAGACTCCATTTACTGAAATAGAGACCCTCCGGAAAGCCTCTATTTCAGCATTGAAATAGAGACTCTCTGGGGAGACTCTATTTACTGAAATAGAGACCCTCTGTAAGGGCGCCATTTCCCTGCAACTTGGAATTTTTGGGCTTCTGTCCAGCCCTTACCCAATGATCCTTGGCCATCTCCTTAACCTTGAATTGCCTATGTGTCATGCATTTTAAGTAGATGGTCATAATTCATCATTTACACTTGATATTATCCTTGAATTCTATTCCTAAAAATCTACCTTATGTTCCTACAATGTGTAAACTTCTTGAAATTCTATATTGACTATATAAATGAGAGTGGATGTCAAAAAGTATATATGAAATGTTGTGCATCATATAGGGCACGGTCTGGTCCTGGGAGGAGCACCCGAAGGTACTTGTGCCCATGCGAGTTTATTGACCACGGTGTTTGGCATTGCACCGAAGTATTTGCTTGCTTAACTTGACTTGAGACATTCTCAGTCACTCTCTAGTGACATGTTTTACTTGCTTGAAATGAATTGATTGACCCGAAAAAGGGCAATTACTTGCTTGAATGAAATAAATGAAATAGCCAATTCCATTACACTACTTGTTATTACATGAGCTTGAGATCACTTGCTTGAATATTACTTATTACCTTCTTGGAAAGACTTGCTTGAATATTGATTTCTTGGAAAGACTTGTGCAATTACTTTCTAGTTCCTCATTGATACATCTTATTGATATTCACGTGATACTCTCTCGATACAATTCTTGATATTCTTGCTTGATCCAACATGCATCATTATACCGCATGAACTTATAATTAACTTAAAGATTGTTAGAACTTGAGATATAAATTCTACTGAGCGATTCGTTCATCCAGTTGCAATTTGACATTTTTCAGGAAATTTGGATAGCGACCACCGCCCGGATGAGAATGATACCGAGTGATGAGAGCTAGAGTCACCGATTGGTGGTACAGCTAGTCTTGTGTCTTACCTTATATTTTCTAAGTTATTGTTGAGGCTTGTAATCGTATGGTACATTTCGATTAGTTATGATTAAGTTGGATTGGATTATGCCAAAATATGTAGCATTATGAATTAATTTGAGATATTACTATTCTGGTTAAATAATTGTCATCTTGGACTATGGATAATATGTCAAATTCTAGGTTAGTGATAAATTACCGAGTACTATGCGCGATCTGACTCTATGTGAATGACACGATCTATATAGACGCGTCACGCATCTGGGTATCTTCCGCGCTCGGGGCATGACAAGAAGCCTCCTCCACCTCGAGGGGAGAAAAGCTCGGGGCACGCCAGTAGCTCCTGGAGACCGATGCCCCGGAGGGACGGTGACGTAGCCAGCAAGGACGCCCTCATAGCCCCTCGGCCCAACGGCAACCGGAGCTATCCCTCCGACTGTGAGACTTCGAACGGCATTTCACAGAACAAGAGCGTGCCCTCCGCACCTTACAGAAGACTTCCACCAAGGAGGACAAGGATCAATCCCCATTCTCTGACCAAATCTTGAAGGCCGAGATCTCCCCCAGACTCTCACTGCCAACCTTCAAGTCATATGACGGCCAGGGAGACCCGGCCGACCACTACGACAGCTTCGACGCCCTGATGACCCTGCACAGGGCTTCCGACGCTATCAAGTGCCGACCGTTCATGACCACCTTGGTCCAGGGCGCTCAAGCCTGGTTCCGAGCACTCGCCCTCGGTAGTATTCATGACTTCAGGCAGTTTGGGCAAGTATTTAAGGAAAGTTTCATCGGCGGCGACCCGCCAAGGTCAGTTGCGGGGCTGTTGGCGCTAAAGCAGGCACAGGGGGAAAAGCTTCGGACTTATATCAACCGATTTAAATTGGAAGACCTGCGTATCCCTCGCCTGGATGTCGCCTCAGCCATCATCGCATTGATCGGAGGCACCCGCGATGAGAATCTCCGACGAGAACTAGTCCTCCATCCCCCCACCTCTCTCACCGATCTGGTGACCCTAGCCCTGCATCACGCGGAGTGTGAGGAAGTCCTCAGCACTTGCTACGGCACAACGGCCTCGGGTCGAGTAGGGGATAAGAAGCAACCATCTGAGCAAGGCTCGAGCCAGGGGAAAAGGCGGAATCAAGACGGAGACCACAGGGAGCCCCCTCGGAAATACGAGCGGTACACTCCTCTATCCACCCCCATCTACGAGATATACGAAGACATCAAGGGCTCAGGCCTTCTCCGCCAACCCGAGCCTATGAAGGCCAACCTAAAGCACCGTAGCCGCCGCAAGCATTGTCAGTTTCACAACAACCATGGGCACCATACTGGAGATTGTCACCATCTCAAAGATGAGATCGAGCGTCTCGTCCGCCAGGGGCACTTATCTCGATACGTGTCCGAGCAGAGGGAGGATCGTGGCGTCCCAGAAGAAATTGACAATCACCCCTACGGAGTCCATATCAATGTTATTTCTGGCGGCACAGCATCAGGAGGAGACAGTAGCCAAGGAATGAAGCGTCATGTTGAACAGGCGAGCAGGGCCTCTGAGGCCCCCAAAGCCCCGCTGGCGAGCGAGCAGCATGCCCTGGTGTTCTCTGACCAAGACCTGGAAGGGATAGCTACCTCGCACGATGACGCTCTTGTAGTATCAGGTACTATAAACCATTGTAATGTAGATAGGATATTGGTTGACAATGGTAGCACCCATGATGTACTCTCGTACGAATGTTTCCTTAAGATGGGTGAAAACACATCCAAGCTCCGCCCAATTCGAACCCCCCTCTGTGGGTTCAATGGCCATGCAACCTATCCCGAGGAGCCCTAAGCCTACCGGTCACTATTGGTACCCCTCCTAAGACCGTCACAGTTATGGTTGACTTCATAGTGATTAAGGGGATGTCAGCCGATAATGCCATCTTCGGCCGAGGTATTCTCAGCAGAATAAAGGCAGTGCCCTCCACCTATCACCAAAAAATGAATTTTCTCACCAAATACGGCATCTAGGAAGTCTGAGGTAACCAGGCAATGGCTAGAAGGTGCTACATAATCTCGGTTGAAGCCATAAAGCTAGAGGGGAAAAAGAAAAGGGTCGGGGGAGCCGAGGATGAACCGACAACATCCGAGCCTGGCGGCGAATTGCTGACGGTCTTCCTCACCGGCCGTTCTTCAAATTGTTGAGAGGGCCCAAATTGGCATCCGCCACGTTCGCCTGGGATGAGGAATGTCAGAAGGCTTTTGCAGAGCTAAAGGAGTTTCTGGCCTCGCCCTTGGTGTTATCGAAACCGGTCCCGGGCGAAACACTACACCTTTACCTCTCATCGACTCCTTCCACAGTGAGCTCAGTCCTAGTTTGAGACGACGCAGGAGTGCAGAGATCAGTATACTACACCAGCAAGGTGCTCAATGAGGCCGAAAGACGGTATCCCGCAATCAAGAAACTCGTGCTAGCGTTGGTGACCTCGGCCAAGTGCCTCCTGCCCTACTTCCAAGGGCACTCCATTGTCGTATTGACCAACGAACCCCTGAAGAGGATCCTCGCTCATCCTGAAGCTTCGGGTTGCCTTGTCAAGTGGGCCATAATGCTCAGGGCTTACGACATCTCCTATCGCCCCCGCTCGGCCATCAAGGGACAGGCACTCGCGGACTTCATCGCGGAGAGTATCATCCCGACCGAGGAAGCCCTACCGCTGGCGCCCGGGCCCACCTGGGATCTTTTTGTTGATGGGTCCTCCAACTCAGCTGGCAGCGGCGCCGGCGTCCTTCTCAGATCCCCAGAAGGAGCAGAATTGTAATACGCCTTGAAGTTCAACTTTTCGGCATCCAACAACATCTCCGATTATGAGCTCTCATCTCAGGAGTCAGGATGGCATGATGATTGGGGGCCGAACGAGTCAGGATTCATACTGACTCCCAGTTGGTCACCAGCCAAGTCAATGTTGACTACGAAGCTCGAGAAACACCGATGATCAAATACCTTCAACTGGTAAGAGGAATTGCCCCACTATTTGAGAGTTTTCAGGTGATCCGGATAACTCGGGAGGAGAACTCCTAGGCGGACGCCCTCTCTCGACTGGCCTCCTCTGTTGGCCCAAAAGATACTCGATCGGTTTTCCTCGAAGAGCTAGAGCGACCGAGCATAGAAGCAAAGCTCATGACCATTGATCAGGCATCACCAAGTGATTGGCGAACCCCATATATATCATGGCTCTGGGATTCTCAGAAGCCCCCTGACCCTCAAGAAGCTTGGAGACTGAAGTATCAAGGTCGGTGATTCGTCATCTTGGACGAAGCCTTGTACCGAAGGTCTTTTTCCGGTCCCCTCCTCAAGTGCCTCGACATCGATGAGACCCGCTGAGTAATTCAAGAGGTCCACGAAGGTGTCTGCGGCACACATCAAGGAGGAAGATCGCTTGCTGGGATCTTGCTATGGCAAGGCTACTGGTGGCCCACTCTCCAGCGTGACTCCTTGACCTACGTTCAAAGGTGTGATCGATGCCAGTGTTTCGATCATCTTGTCCATCAGCCTGTCTCAGAGCTCGTCACTCTTACCGAGCCATACCCTTTCGCTCGATGGGGGATCGACATCTTGGGGCCATTTCTCACAGACAGCGCCAGATGAAGAGGCATAATCTCACGCTGATCCTAAGTCGTGAGATCCTGGAGGAATCCTTGATCGCAGCCACCACACATATATGAACTGTAAGGTAGGAAACTGATCAGGGGTGCCCAGGGATGAAACTCTAGGGAAAACCCTCCAATGCTTAAGTCAGCGAATAGGATAGTGCACGGGTGCGAGGGGAGGTGGTAGGAGAAGAAGAGGGCGCGAGATTGTTCTCCACCAAGAGATGTGGTGGTTCTCACTCAGGATCGTTGCTTACCTCCTTGGAGAGTCTACCTGGGGTTTATATAGTGATCTGTTTAATGTAGGAGTCCAGGGAGTCGAGGGGATTCAAGGGGGTTACATCCTCGTCGTGGGCTCTTTATGGCATAAGGACTCTTGCTCTCCCTTATCCCTTGGAGTTCCCTACTCCTGACGGATGCGTAACGGACGCTTGGATAAGCTTCTGACAGTCGGTCTGAGCTTGGGACGCTTGCTCAGAGTTTTCTCTCGAGCGATGGGTGCGTAGCTCAGATTGGTTGCGCTGGGTCCCAGTAGGGGCCTGCTCGATCGATCTGTCTCTCAGACTTCCAAACCCGAGGGTTGCCTAAGAAGTGCTGGTCCGAGTGAGTTTTGGGCTTGAAGTAAGTGGGCCCAAAAATGGGGTTGTCACTTTGGGGAGCTGGGCCTGGTTTGGTCAAATTGGACCTAGTTGGGACGTGCTCTTGGGCAGTGGATTTTTCCCCTCTCCAGGTTTGTTATTGTAGATGATTACTCAAGATACACTTGGGTATTATTTTTAACTCATAAGACTGATGCTTTCCAGGAGTTCGAAGATCTTTGCAAGAACTTACAAACTGATAAGGGGTATCAAATTAAAGCTATTCGGAGTGATCATGGGAGAGAATTGATAACCATGACTTTGATGATTTTTGTAGGAAACATGGGTTTACACACAACTTCTCAGCACCTCAAACCCCACAACAAAACAGAGTCGTGGAACGGAAGAATAGGACGCTCGTGGAGATGGCGAGAACAATGCTTGCAGAAAACGGGTTACCAAGGTACTTTTGGGCTGAGGCGGTGAGCACGGCCTGTCACATCATCAATTGAGCCATGGTAAGACCTATTCTCAAGAAAACTCTATATGAGCTTTATAAAGGTAAGAATCCGAATATTGCATATCTTAAACCTTTTGGTTCTCCGTGTTTCATTTTGAATAATTCTAAAGAATATTTGGAGAAATTTGCCGCAAAGAGTGATAGAGGTATATTTCTTGGATATTCTTCATCATCTAGAGCATATCGAGTATATAACCTATGTACTCTTGTGGTAGAAGAAAGCCCACATGTGATCATTGATGAATACACTTTGAGGTTATCTAACAAAGATAATCATTTTATTGATGTAGGGCATGAAGATGGAGAAGAAAAGAAAGACAAGAAAAATCAAGATATGGATCAAGCGGAGTCGAGCACCAAAAATGATGAAGCTCCAATACAAAATGAAGATCTCCCCAAATAATGGACGTTCCACAAGGACCACCCACAAGATAATGTCATAGGAGATGTAGAACAAGGCGTAAGAACAAGGGCCTCAATCAGGGAAGTTTAACAATTCGATAATCTTGCTTTACTTTCCGATATTAAGCCCAAATCTATAGATGAGGCATTGAATGACAATTTCTGGATCTTGGCTATGCAAGGGGAATTACACCAATTCTAAAGGAATGAGGTGTGGTTTCTTGTGCCTAGACCTAAGAATCACCTGGTGATAGGAACTAAGTGGGTTTTTCGAAACAAACTTAATGATCAAGGGGTGGTGATTAGGAATAAAGCCCGGCTTGTAGCCCAAGGCTATAGCCAAGAATTAGGAATTTATTTTGATGAATCATTTTCACCCGTGACTAGGCTTGAAGCGGTTAGAATATTACTTGCCTTTGCATGCTCTAGGAACATAAAACTCTTTCAAATGGATGTTAAAAGTGTATTTTTGAATGGTGTAGTGAAAGAGGACGTCTATGCTGAGCAGCCACCGAGATTTAAAGATGAGAAGAACCCAGATCACGTGTACAAACTTGACAAAGCATTATATGGTCTGAAGCAAGCGCCCCGTGCGTGGTATGAAAGGTTAAGTACGTTCCTTTCAAAAAATGGCTTCAAAAGAGGTAACATCGATCAAACCTTTTTCATTAAGAGCAATAATCAACATATGCTTCTTGTGCAGGTCTATGTTGATGGCATTATCTTTGGATCCCCTTGTGATTCATTGAATGATGATTTTGTTAAATTGATGCAGGGGGAGTTTGAGATGAGTTTGATGGGGGAGTTAACTTTCTTTTTGGGTTTACAGGTGAAGCAGCTAAAGGATGGAATATTTTTAAATCAAAGGAAGTACACAAAGGAGCTCATCAAGAAATTCAAGTTTGACAATGCAAAGCCACAAAAGACACCGATGTCAACAACGGTGAAATTGATGAAGAGTGAACAAGATAAGTATGTCGATGAAAAATTCTTTCGTGAAATGATTGGTTCTTTGTTGTATTTGACTACTAGTAGGCCAGATATAATGTTTAGTGTTTGCATGTATGCGAGATTTCAATCCGATCCAAGAGAATCACACATGTTAGCAGTCAAAATACTTTTTAGATATTTGCTTGGCACATTGGATCTTGGTCTATGGTTTCCTCGTAGTTACAGTTTTGATTTTGTAGCTTACACGGATTCCGATTATGCTGGGTGTTTAGTGTATCGTAAGAGCACGAGCGGGTACTATCAATTTCTTGGAGGTTGTATGGTCTCATGGGCCTCTAGGAAACAAAATATTGTGGCATTGTCAACTGCCGAAGCCGAGTACATGGCGGCAGGCAGTTGTGCAGCCCAAGTGCTTTGGATCCAACAACAATTAGTTGATTTTGGCATTTCTTTGAATAACACACCTATTCTTTGTGATAACACTTCTACTATTAATATTTCTAAAAATTCTGTTTTGCATTCTCGCGCCAAGCACATAGAGATTCGACACCATTTTTTGCGAGATCATGTGAGTAAGGGTCATTTTGAGCTTATACATGTAAATACAGAAAACCAACTTGCATATATTTTTACAAAACCCTTATCTCCTAAAAATTTCAAAAGAATAAGAAGAGAACTAGGAATTTGCTGTTTGAATGAGTAATTGCACATATTCGGCTTGAATAAACACTTTTGCTCATTTTGCAAATAACATTTCAGATTTGCATATATTCAACTTCATGGTTAACATTGCATATATTTTTGCATGCTTGTGAATAGAAATAATTCTTCATCATCTTTTCATTCACTTGCATATGCTTGTATATATTTGACATACTTACTTGCTTGAATGTCATGATTCTTCGGTATCTTAAATCTTGAGTTGTAGAAGGGTGGATAAACTCCATCTGGAAACACTCTTGATACGTGAGTTGGGTCTTTGAACCTTCACCTCCGTCATGTACCGAAAATCATACTTGCATGAATTTATTTTCAAATCCTTGCATGATTGCATGTATATATTCTAGAAAACCATTTCTTGAAAACTTTCTAAGACCTCACCTCCTTGCTAGATAAAATACAGTTATTTTGATCATTTGTGAATATTGACATATATAAAGAAGAAAGATTTGATTCCAAATGTGCATACATTTAGGGGGAGTCATAACTATGTTTTGGAAAATTCATTTTCAACATCCAAAGCAATTACCCACACACCTTCTACAAAATGATGCATATGACTTTAATCGATAAGGATTTCAGAAATTCTTTTCAACACTTAAGAGAAACAAATTTTTACATAGAAATTAAGAGTAATCGTGAGGAAAAAACTGCCTATCCCATAAAAAAAAATTCAATAAGTAGAATATCAAACTAAGTAGCCGGGAATCCCCACTGAAATAAATGAGGAAACTCGCGTCGAAAGGTGAAACAAAAATCCACAATGCGTGATGAATCCTAGTTGCCGGGAAACCCCATTGAGACATATGAGGTAACTCGCGCCGAAAGGTGAAATCTTTTAAAAAGAAACAAAAAGGGGATATGCGAAGCTACCAAAAGTCGAGGATCAAAATGAAATTGTAGAAAGGAAATAACCCTCTAGTGTTCTTTAGAAATTCTACCAATATCCATATATTTTTGAAGTTCATTGCTCATTTCCACATATTTCACTATTGGGTATTATTGTGATGAATGTGTATTTTGAATTTGTTCTTATCATGATTTATGCCATACCTCTAGCATATGAATGCACTACCTTTTTTTATTATGCTTCATGTGACACAGTTTACTTTTGAATCTACTGTTCACTTGTTATCCAATTATCCCTTTGAGGGGGAGTTATAAATCTAATATGCTTGCTTGACTTTTATGCTTGCTTGCTTGATTGCTTGCATGAAGTATTTCACATTTCAGATCATACATGTTCATAATGACTTTAATAACCCCGTTGCCAGTCATTTTTTGTTGATGACAAAAAGGGGGAGAACAAAGTGCATTTAAGTTTTCATATATGTTCATATATATGTTCATAAAAAAAAAGTGCATACATACACATGTTCATAACCGTTTACATGTCAATAGCATACTTGTTCATAGGTTTACATGTCAATAGCATACTTGTTCATAGGTTCATATATATTTATGGTTTTAATTTCTCAAATAATTTGTTCTTGGTATTCATGCACACACATGCACACGTCATTTTGTCATCATCAAAAAGGGGGAGATTGTTGGATCCCCTAGTTGATTTTGGGTAGTTATGTTTCAATGATGACAAATCTTGTGTGTGTGTGTGTGTCTTTGTGTGGTGAATTGAGAAATGCTTGATAACTAAGGTGCTAATATAGTGACCATCCGATTATGCAGGAAAAATAGCTTTGGTGGACTCTTTGAACTCAAATTCTTGAGTGATTGAGTCATCTTCGGTTTGGATTCAAGTTAGATGGTAAACCATGCTCATATACTTTAAAAGGATATGGTAAGATCCTACAACTCTAAAAATGCTCAAACTAGTTGAGTAGGGGTTCATGATGCTCAATCTTGTACATTATTGGATAGCCATGGGTTTTTGGTGATTATTTATAGCATTTGTCATTGCATAGGTTATTCCATGCATATTCTTCATGAGATTTTTGAGCTTGCATGTAGTTAAATCATTTCATAAGAAGTTTGGTAGAAATTGGCAAATTTGATTTTCACACCTTGTTCACATTCATATTCATATATTGCTCAGGTTAGGT
Organism: Amorphophallus konjac; assembly: GCA_022559845.1. NCBI lineage: Eukaryota > Viridiplantae > Streptophyta > Magnoliopsida > Alismatales > Araceae > Amorphophallus > Amorphophallus konjac. Next base: position 300,412,725 of record CM040120.1, read on the forward strand.
GTGTCAACTTTGCATTCTATTCATGGGGTTTGTAAAGATGAAAAACTTGTTTAAGGTTTTGTTACAAACCTTGGTTGTAACTTGGCAACTCATTGAGTTCTCATGCTATTTAATCTCTAGGTTGTTTGATCCTATTTTTGATTGGCTAAAATGATGACTTGAATAGGTTTCAATATGGTGAAATGTCTCATATCATATCAGGGTTTTATATTCACACTTCATGCCATATGCATATGGAGTTATTGCATTTCATTTCTCAAAATCTGCATATTACTGAATTTCGGTCGACCGCCCCTGGGCTTTAGGTCGACCGAATTTGCCAGCAACAGAAGGTGTCATGCCTTGTAAAGTTTAGGTCGACCGGCCACCCCGTTAGGTCGACCGAACCCGGCGGGCGACCCATTTTCGTTGAGTTCAAAACCCATTAAAATGAGATCCATTTTTGTTGAAATTTGACCCCCTTGCCCCTAGGGATATGGTACATATCTTGGGGCTTGTTCTAAGGGTTTTAGACAACGGTTAAATGGTCTTTTCATACTTTTCTCATGGGTGTATATATATCCTACGAATTTGGGAGAAATAGAAGTGTTCTAACATTTTCTATCTATCTTGTAGGAGAAGAAAGGGGAGAAGGAGAGGAGCTGGAGGAAGATTGAGGATTTCATCTACTTCCATACATTTCTGGAGATCGTGATTGAAGAAACAAAGGAGCGGATCGAGAAGAGGAATGCATGGACTTTCTCATCGTCGGCATCCGGCTACCCTCCGACCCAAGGATTAGAGAAGATTTTCTACAGCCCTTTCTACTTATGGGGATTTATTTCTACACCTTGTTTGCATCTATTTTGGTCATTTACTATTGGTCTATGAGCTTGTATTGATCACATCTTTATTTTCTGAACTTTAACCCTGTCAGGGTGTCGACCGTCTGTGAATAGTTGTGGTGTTTTTGTGCCGTGGGTGTTGCGGTTTGTTTATGTGTGTGTCTTGATCCTTCGTGGATCGTGTAGGAGACGACGTCTCCGTGTGTTTGGAGCGAAAGCTCTGTGCGCTTCATTTGAAGCGAGTGGATCCTCACCGATTCAGTGAGGGGTGGATATATGGAGCCCGTCGTGGTCCCGAACCACCTAAAAATCTCTCTCGCATTTGTCTGCCTGTGGTTTGCTTGATTATCATTATCATCTTGATCGTGTATGAACGGAGAGGTTGAGAGAACTAGCTTGTTAATTTCATCCGTTCATATTTTGTGTTGGTAGTTAATTTTTATTCTACTAAGTTAAAATTTAAATATACCATTGCGCTCTGAGGAGACAATTCAACCCCCCTTCTTGTCCAATCGATCATCTAGGGATAACATCTTCTCACAGTCTTCCTTCCACTCATAAGGCACTTCCTTGCGAACAACCTGGTGAGAGGAATAGCAATTTTTTAGAAGTCCCTGATGAAACGCCGGTAGTAACCAGCTAGCCCCAAGAAGCTTCAAATCTCCATTGCATTCGTTGGTCGTTCTCAATTGTTCACGGCTTCGACCTTTGATGGGTCCACGGAAATTCCATTCTTCGAGACTATATGGCCCAAGAAGGATACTTCCTCGAGCCAGAACTTGCACTTGCTAAATTTGGCATACAATTTATTTTCCCTCAATATCTGTAATGTCTTCTTCAGATGTACGTCATGGTCTTCTTCAGACTTTGAATAAATTAAGATATCATCAATAAAGACGGCAATGAATTGATCCAGATGTGGCCTAAAGATGTTGTTCATTAACTGCATAAAAGCTGCGGGGGCATTTGTTAGTCCGAAAGGTATAACAGTAAATTCGTAATGCCCATACCTGCTTTAGAACGCAGTTTTATGAATGTCTTCTTCTTTGATTCTCAGTTGGTAGTAACCAGATCGGAGATCAATCTTGGAGAAGTATTTAGCTCCAGATATTTGATCAAACAGCTCATCAATCCTCGGCAGCAGATACTTGTTCTTGATTGTAAGGTGGTTCAGCTATCGATAGTCGATGCAGAGTCTCATTGATCCATCCTTCTTCTTGACAAATAGCATGGGTGCTCCCCATGGGGAAGTACTCGGCTTGATGAAACCCTTTTTCAATAACTCCATTAGCTACTCTTTTAGCTCTTTCAACTCAGCGGGGGACATTCTGTAAGGTGCCTTGGAAATAGGACCAGCACCAGGGACAAGGTCGATTGTGAACGACACTTCCTTCTCCGGGGGTAAACCGGGCAATTCTTCTGGAAAAAAGTCAGGAAAATCCTGAACTATATGAATGTCTTCAAGTTTAGACTCCTCGACTTCCGTAGCAGTCACAAATGCTATGAAAGCCACACATCCTTTACTTATAAGTTTGCTATCTCGGAGAGCTGATATAAGAGGTGATCTATTTCGAGGGCCGATGTAAACTAGCTCTGGATAATCCATAAAAGTTATCTTGCCATTTCGACAATCTACAGTTGCTTGGTGGGTGGATAACCAATCGGCACCTAGTATGACATCATACCCCTTCATATCTAGACATATCAGGTCGGCAGGTAGATGGTTTCCTTTAACCATAATCCTACAATTTGGGTATTGATATGTAGTCTCGGATTCACTCTCGAGAGGAGTAGAGATAACCAAGTCTAACAGTTCAGGTTCCTTAGCAAATGAAGCAACAAATTTCTTGGAAACAAATGAATGAGTTGCTTCGGTATCAAATAAAACTTTAGCAGTCTTAGAACAAACAGTTAGTGTACCTTCCATAATTCCACCTTCTATTGGTTCCGTCTCTTGGAGAGCTTTAAGACGGCCTTGTTTCTTTGCTGGACGCTTCTCATCTTTAGTGGTTTGCTCATTCAACAATATGCAATCAGGGATTCGATGTTATCAGCTCCCACATCGGAGACAGGCTCCCAGTCTCCTCCAGCATTCCTCAGCCTTGTGGTCGGCCTTGTCACAGTGCTTGCAAACTTCCTTAGAAGGTGCGGTGATGGAGAATGGCTTGTCATTTTTCTTAAATTTCTTTTCTTTGGAGGACTCCCCTCCATTGTCGAACCGCTTCTTGTTAAATAATGGTTTGAAGTTTTCGGGACTTGTGACTTGCTCCTTCTTGCCTCTTCCTCGGATCCTTTCAGATAATTCAGTGGCATCCTCGAGCAATTGTGCACGTCGGACCATTTCTGAATAGACTTGGATGTCCATCGGTGCCAGTTGGGTAATGTATTGGGGCCTAAGCCTGTTTAGGAACCTTCTTGCCTTCATCTTTTCAGTACACACCAAATGGGGTGCATACCTAGACAGTCTTGAGAACTGGGCCTCATACTCGGCCATAGTCAGGGTCCGTTGTTTCAGTGTGGCAAATTCCACGGCCTTTTTCTCTTAACTACGGTCAGAAAAGTACTTGTTGTTGTATTGTTCAACAAATTCATCCCATGTGACATAGTCACCTGGCAATGTTGCTTCTACGAATTTCCACCAACATCGAGCGTCCCGCTCCAGTTGGAATGTAGCCAGCAAAACCTTTTCTTCATCTGTGCATTGCATTACATGGAAAATCCTTTCAATTTCCTTCAACCAGTTTTCAGCATACTCAAGGTCAGACGAACCCGCGAATCTGGGTGGGTTTATGTTACGAAAACCCCTGTGGAGATCACCAGCTCCACGGTTGGCTCGGCCCTGCGCCACTTGCTGTAGCGCCTACGTAAGACTTTGCAATGTGCGCTGCATCTCGCGCCATTGTGCTCTTTTAGCGGCCATTTTCCTACAAGATAATTCATGTCTTTCATGTTTGAATTGTGTTAACACAGGACTTAACCCATGGCTCTACCCATCTCCCCGAGTATAAGGTGTAAACTTATCCTTGGACTTGGGTTTCCTAGGAAATTGAAATCCTAGGCTCTGATACCACGAAAAATGTCACGCCTCGAGCGCGGAAGATACTCGGGGTGCGCGACGAGTTTATATAGATCATGTCAATTAGAGCAATAAGATTTTTCAACAAAAGACAGAGTGCGGAAAAGACTAGACAAATAATAACTAAGATTTTAAATTTCTAAGACAATATCAATATTCCAAGATGATAATTATCCAATTAACCAAAACAACGATAATTCTAGTCCACATTCATTATTCAAACCAAACTACTAGGCTACAAGCCTTAACAAGTTTTTCCCAAATAATAAAAGGCAATATAACATAGGACTCGACAAGACATGGCTAGACATGACTCGGCAACGGCTCGACATCCGGTAGCTCTATCACTCAGCCTCATTCCCATTCGTGTGGTTGTCACTATCCGAGTTACCTGAAAATGTTGGAATGAAACTAGATGAGTGAATCGCTCAGTAGGAATTATATCTCAAGTTCGAGCAGTCTTTAAGTAAATTACATGTTACGTGCAATGCAGGTATAGCCATGCATGATGTAAGAAATCAAGAACTATATAGAAGAATATCGCATGATTTCAAGTACTATCAAGTGTTGACAAGCAAGATATCAAGAACTTTATAGAAAGAATATTGCATGATTTCAAGTACTATCAAGTGTTTACATAATTTTTCAGGAAAGTGAGAACCAAGTTCAATCAAGTAATAACAAGAACGTGTTTAATAGAATTGGCTATTTCCATCAAACAAGTATTTTCCCATTCCGGGCAAGTCAAGTCAAGCACACAAGTCATGTCACGAGAGAGTGAGTGGAATGCCTTATATCTAGCAAGTCAAGTATTTCGGTGCAATGCTAACACCGTGATCAATATAGCTCTCATGGACACAAGTACTTTCGGGTGCTCCTCCCAGGACCAGATCGGGCCCCATTAACACCAGCATTGAGTCATGTGTTTCTTTCGACATCCACTCTAGTTTATAGCCAATACAGAATTCCAAATGTTTAACCATCATAGGAACATAAGGTAGATTTCATGAATGGAGTTCAAGGTCAGATTATTATGTAGTAAATGAACTATGGTTATATCGGCACAAACCACGAGACCAGTCGAGAATCTGGATGAAATTAGCGCCCTGTCAGATGCCATTAATTGTCTAAATGGCACCCTATCAGGTGCCATTATTTTCAGAATTGGCGTCCTCCCATAGGGGCGCCCATTCAGTGAACAGGACTGGTCCAACGGTTCTCAGGACAAATTGGCGCCCATACAGGTGCCATTATTTGTCTAAATGGCACCCTGTAGGGTGCCATTATTTGATGAAATGGCGCCCATCAGGGTGCCATTATTTTATTAAATGGCGCCTGCTGAAAGGGGCACCCATTCCTTAATATTCCAATTTTCATTTTTTTTTGTCCAAAACTAATTGGAGCCCCCTCACAGAGGCTTCAATTTATAAAAGGGCACCCTTGAGAGGGGCGCCCATTCCTTTGGCTGATGCTACGCATCAGGCAAGTACGTTATTAGATACAAAACACTATTCATGATTTCTGATGTTCACAGAATTAGGAAATAATGACATGGATAGATAGAGAAAAATGTCAGGATCTAGGAATCGTGCTCATGCAAGAATATTATGGTTTCATTTCATAGATATTAATTTTCTAAGCATAAGTGATTATTAAATATGGAAAAAGAATTGGCGCTTGTGCACCCTGTCACCCATTAATGGGCGCCTGCCCATGTGGGCGCTTATTGAAACAAATGGCGCCCAAGATTTGGGCGCCCATTAATTGATGGCAGCAGGATGGGCGCCATTTACACGTGCAACAGTTTTTCGAAGACTGATGTATTAGGGGCTATATAATGTGGAAGATGGAAGCTAGGCTAGTGCTATTCATACATGTAACCCTATATTAACTACAAGTTTGGCCAAATCTTGAGAACACCTACCTTTTATGAGTGGTTAACCAAATAGTAGAATAACTAATAAAGAAAGCCACACATTCTCTGCCGCACAGCTTCAAGAGAATAAATAATAAGGGAGGCCACATGTTCTCTGCTGCAAAGCCTCAGCAACAGGACGTAGAATGTACGAAGAAGACACCCCTTCAAGTCTTCCGAAGAAAAGAAGGGAGATATTCTCTTCTGTACGCAACAGGATGACGGCAGTAGCCTCTGCCTGCTCAATAGAGGATATAATTATAGGGAAAGTCTGTTGCCAACGAAAAGTAAACGGTTTATTGCCTTGCGGGTCCATTGCCAGCGAAATAAGACTGTTCATGTTTCAAACACTTCTAGAAGAATAGATGGAAGAACAGGGTTCTGCCTTGTTAGGAATTGGCGCCCAAGGGGGGGCGCCCATTAATGTGTGCCCTTGTACGAGGGCGTTTATTACTGGAAAGGGCGCCCTTGCAAGAGGGCGCCCATTCACTGGTTTAACCAGTCAAAGGTTAATTGGCGCCCTTGTGGAGGGGCGCCCATTAACTGGGTTGAGCCAGTCAAAAGACAATTGGCGCCCTTGTGGAGGGGTGCCCATTAACTGGGTTGACCCAGTCAATGGAATTGCCGCCCAGGTAAGGGGCGCCCATTCCTTTTTGTGTGGAAAAATGGAAAAGCTCCTATACGTGTTATCTATGGGTTGGTCTGTTGGTCTTTAAGTGATGTTGGGCCTCTTAAATACATGTGTATACATTTAGTGGCCCTTATCAAGTATAGGGCTATAACATTTATTTTTATTTGGCCTTCATATAAAGTTATTTATTTAGGAAAAAGTTGATCTCTCTTATTGTTTTTATCGGGGTGCTACAGGATGACAACCCATTTTCCCAACCATCCTTTCAGGACTGGTTAAGAGAGTATATATTTGACCGAGTCGGCCCAAGATATTAGCTTGACTTCATGCGACAGCATGTAGTGCCTCATTTTCTTGGCCGCGAAGACCAGTGCGAGGTAGACCTTTTCAATAGGTGTATATTTTGCTTCAACCCCGACCAATCTTTGGTTGAGGTAGTAGAGAGCTTGTTCTTTTCCTTCTTCATTGCTTTGGGCTAGCATTGCCCCTAGAGAGTCCTCAGTGACAGCTATGTACAAGATTAGCGGTCGCCCTTTGACTGGTGCCCATAGCACAGGCGGGGTCCTCAAGTATTCTTTCAGCTGGTCGAGAGCCTTTTGACATTCTTCGCCCCACTGGAATGGGGTATCTTTCATCATTAATTTATGGAACGGCTGGCACCGCCCAGACAAGTTGGAGATGAACCTATCTATGTAGGCTAGCCGGCCTTGCAATGATCGTAATTCTGTCAGGTTTCTAGGAGGAGGCTGCTTCTGAATAGCTTTGATTTTTGCGGGGCCTATTTCAATTCCCCTGTATCTGACGACGAAGCCCAGGAATTTTCCACTGGAGACGCCAAAAGCGCACTTCATCGGGTTCATCTTCAGCTCATGCAACCGTAGCCTTTCAAATATAATTTTGAGGTCAGCCAGGTGATCCTCCCTCTTCTTTGTTTTGATGACTAAGTCGTCAATATAGCATTCGACTCGGCTATAGAGTAGTTCATTGAATATTCTGGTCATTGCCCTCTGATAGGTGGCGCTAGTATTTTTAAGGCCGAAGGGCATCGGTTTGTAATGGAATATCCCTTTAGGTGACCGGAAAGCCATGTGGATTCGGTCATGATCCGCTATCCAGATTTGATTATAGCCAGATGATCCGTCCATAAACGACAAGGCCTCATGGCCAGTAGTAGCGTCGATCATGACTTCGATGATTAGCGCCGGAAAATCGTCCTTCGGACAAGCTTTATTTAGGTCCCAAAAATCCATGTAAATCTGGATTTGGCCATTTTTCTTCTTGACTGGCACGATGTTGGGCAGTCATGTAGTGTATTGATTTTCAGCCATGAAGTCAACATCCATCAGCTTGTCGACCTCTTTGCAGACTTGACTTATCAGTTCGGGCCTCATTCGCCGGGGTGATTGCTTCACCAGCTCGGCTTTAGGGTCAATGGCCAAGATATGCTGGGCAATTGTAGGGCTGAGGCCTGGCATTTCTTTGTAATTCCAAGCAAAGCAGTCTCAGAATTCCTGGAGTAGCTTCATATACTGCTCCCTCTCTTCGAGTGTTAAGAGGGCACTAAGAAAGGTCGGCCTGGGATTATCCTTTGTGCCGAGGTTTATTTTGACCAATTCGTTGACTGTGGCTTGGCCGCCATCTTCTATTTCCGGAGGAGCCGGCTTTAGTTTGATGAAGCCTTCGTCATCTTCTTCAACTACGAGGGCCTCGTAGATGTGTTCTTGTCATATTTCATCTAGCGGCGAGGCTTCGGCTTTGCCTTCTTCCGAGCCGGTTGGTTGTTCACGGGGCTGGAGAAGCAGCCCTGGTGTTGGTGGTGTAGATTCTGTGCAGCTTGCATGCCGACTGACGGGCGGAGCGCCCTCAAGGGCGGGATGACTTTCTTCAGCTTCTGACTCTTGCGAGTCATTGTTGGGAATGGCGGTTGCCTCCACAGAGATGGACTCCCAACATCTGCACAGAGTAGAAGCTCCATTATCATCGTGTGCCCACGGCCGAGATGGGCATGGGCCTTTCAATTCAACGGATGTCTTTGTCAGTTCATAGTCCCCTGGGTATTCATCATAGACTGCCCCCTGGGGGTCTTCACTCGTTACAGTGTAGGTAGAGAGCATGTCAACTTCATGGTAATCTTCTACAGAGAAGCCCAGCCCCAGGTGCTGAGTAATTTGTAGCAATCTTCTGTCCATATTCGGCGGATACCATAATTCGTTGAACATTTTCTTTTGGCCGGAGAGTTGACAGAAGGAGATCTGCTGTTTTCTGGCCAACTTGATAGCACTGCCAGTTATATATGGGAGTCCCATAATTGGGACGGGTGGATCATGCATCTCTTTAGGGAACCTGCAATCATCGTCTCCTTTTGCTGGCTGCTCCTTGGCTGCATAAAACACAGTAGGTTGGCCCTCGGGATTGGGGACCTCCAGGGTCTTCAATACTTTGGTTGTTTGGCAGTTTGCATCAGCTACGGGCTTTATGATCCGTGGCGGGACCTTGACATCCCCAAGTAACTCTTCGAGTTTTAATGCCCCCGATTTAGGGTAAATGTTGAGTTGAATTGCTCTGAGCTCTCCTTCTTCCTCAGATATGAGTGACATCTCTAGGGGAGCCACATAGTCAGGCGGCGGCAGAGGGAACCAGTCGCCAGATTCTAGTTTCTTCTTCCCCTTGTCCTTGGCTGGAGGGGTAGGCTTCTTCGGCTTCCCTGGATACAGAGATGCATCTAACAAGTGGCATTCGAACACCTCGAAAGGGTGTAAGTCGACGAATGCTCTTTCTTCTTTCCCATTTCGAGGGTATTTTATGCATTGGTGGAGGGTGGAGGCCACCACCTGATTTTGATGCAGCCATGGGTGGCCTAGTAGCGCCTTATATGACGTATCGGAGTTTATTACATGGAATTGCACTTTAGTAGTGAAGTCGCCGAGTGAGAGTTCGAACTCCGCCATGCCTATGGGGACTTCAAATTTTTGGTTGAAGCCAGCAATTCTCATATCCCTGACCTCGATCAGGTGCACATCAAAATAGTGTTTCTGATATACCCGATAGGGGAGTATGTTGACTACCGCCCCTAGGTCAATCAAGATCCTACTGATTGGCTGCCAGTTCAATTGCCCCCTCATGTAGAGCGGCCTATTGTGGTTGACGAAAGGCAAAAGCATGTCTTCCTCTGTGAATGTCATATCCACCCCCGGCTGCGCCTCAGCAAAACAGCTCTCGAAGTATGCCGGGGTTTGTAAGGCCGTGATAATGGCTTGTCTTGTTTCTTCGTCGAGGGAAAGTATATCCTAGACAGAGAAACTTGCAGGGATTCTCTTCTGTTGCTTCACTATTCTACTGGTGGTTCTGACGTTGGTCAACCTCAGTTCTTCGGTGATGGATCCCGAAGGGTCCTATATGGTGAGCTCTGATACCAATTGATGGAGCCTATGGAGGCTCTGACACAAACAAAAGAGGTGCTAGGCCCAGATTCAGAAGGGGGGTTGAATGAATTCCCTATTAAAAATTACGCCCAATAAAAACCAGTGGAAAGGCAAAGATGCGGAAGCAATGTGAGCAAGTGCCTAGACTGAACTGGGTGGTCTCTCTGAATGACAAGAGGATAACGGAAGAACTGAATTTCTGAACACTGCAGAGAAAACAGATGAACAGACCCAAAATCACCCAGCTCACATGAGACCAAAAACAAACGTGCAGTGTGCAATTTAAACACTCACTAGATTGGAAAGATAGAATGATCGCGCCTAAGCATTCATCTTGCAAAATCGAACTTGAATCAAGTGTTTAGTATGCAAACCAAATTCCCACTAGACTGAAGAAACAGATCGTGCCTATGCATACATCTATCGAATCGAACAAGGCAATCAAACCACAGTAGACAAGGGAATTTTTTAGGTGGTTCAATCCGGAGACCTACGTCCACCCCACACTCCAACCAGAGTGTGGCTTTCCAGTGATACACAGCTTAACCGCTGGGCCTCACAGCTTGCCTACATCCGCTGAGCATCACAGCTTGCTTCCGCTGGGCGATATAGCTTAGCCATCCGCTGACACACAGCTTGACCGCTGGGCATTACAGCTTCGCCGTCTAGAGGATACCACACCTCTACAAACGCTGGGGCTTACAGCTTAACCCGTCCAGAGGAATCCTCCCCTGCTACAGCTGAGTGACACAGCTTGCTCTGCTGACAAACAGCTTGAAATAACTATAAAAAGGAAAACAAGAAATGGAAAATGACAGCGACTGAAAGCTGTAAACACTAAAGCGCAGATATGGCTCTCAAGGAGCTAAGCAGATAGGATTTGATCCTGATTCTAGTGGGGACTAATCTTCAGATGAAGCTTGTCTTCTTCTCTTCTCAAACTCTCGATCTCTCTCTCTTTCTATCTACTTCTTCTTCTTCTACGTTTCTTTGCTGCTCTCTCTTTTTCTCTCTTGAACTCTCCTCTTCTTTTCTCTGCTCTTCCCTTCTTCTGCTCCCCAATAGTTCTTCTTGATCTCACCCAAGAGAGTTATCTTCTTGACTTGCAGAAGGATGACTTATATACTCCCTCAGACTGAGGTCACGCGCTCATGCCCTAGGCGTGTGGAGGGAACACTCCCGCCTTGAAGCTTCAGGAGAATCTTGCCACGTGTCAGAATTTGAACGATTGGGACCCCACGTGGTGGCTTCTTCCAATAAGGATCACCCTTGGATCACGTGCCAATTAATTGTTTTGTTGTTCTCACGTGCCCTTGTTCTTCTGTCCCTTATAATTTAGATACTCAGCTGCACATATGTTGCTCGAACTATGGCTTCCCTGGCTTGCACAAGTTCCATAAACTGCACGTACTGGGAACGATTGCACCAAACTTGTTCTATCGGAACTGGACATTGCACCGACCTGGTCAAGCTGGTAAAAGCATTGCACCATCTTAGATTGGTGTCCTGAGGAATGGTTTGCACTGATTGGCTTCTTCTGAAGTCATGCGTTGCACCGAGTATCCTCATAGGTTGGATCGAGATCATTTTCTTGACCAAACACTGCACCAACTTGCTCGCGCTGAGAAGCCTGCCCTTGATGAGAAGGTGTGCTTCAACTTTGAAGCTCATCCGTATGAAGATTTGCTCACACAGCATACGATTGCATCGACTCAGCTATACGTACCTTCCAATGTGCACAAACTCAATAGAGATAAGGAGACTATGCACAGGTATGACTTGAGTATATAAGAAAGAGATGCACAAGCTTTATGCACACGGAGGAAGAAATGCACCGACTCAATTACGTGTCATAGCATGAGATGCATCGACCATGTGAAAGCAAGAAATGCACAATGCACCGAGTTTAAGCATGAGCACGCTAAGAATGCACTAGGTTAAGTACTCACAGCAACATGAGTTGCACAGACTCTGAGACGCGAGCTAAGCAATGCACCGACCTAACACTCGCCAAGGCTGCGTGCATAGAGAATGGAATGCACAAACCTTTATGACTATGAATGATGATATGCACCGGGTTTGTTGGACAGCCTGACTGACATGTATGCACGAGCCTTAGATATAACCTGAATGCACCAACTTAACTGATTGCGTGCATGCATAGACGTTTAAAGGCATGAAGTGCAATATATGCATTAGATACATGCTCAGACCTAGACCAGCAGTTAAACGCACATCAATGTATATATATATGCAACCGTGACATTCAATCAAGCATATGAAGTGACTCAGCTATCATCAAAACATTCTTTAACCATTCATTCTCAAGTGGTGACTCATAGTGTTGCTATCATCAAAACTCATGAAGCAAAACATCATCAAGGCACAGGGGCACAACAATCTCCCCCTTTTTGATGATGGCAACACAATGAAATGAGTCACACTGACTCTGAAATGAGTCACACTGACTCGTCAAACTATTCTCCCCCTTTGACTTCAGTAAAAAGAGGTAGTTTGCGAGAAGAAATATAATGCATGAACCTATTCTCCCCCTTTTGAAATAATCAAACAGATCATGACAGTGAAAGAGTAATACACCCCTTATCAACATGAATGCAGGACTACTGTCGCCCTTTGAGATACAGTCCTCCCCCTTTGACATAATCAATGTATATCTATAATGCCCAGAACTCCCCCTGAGAGCATGAAAGGAATTGAAAATGCAAGCACAGGATGTATCTACAGGGATGAACTCTGGTTAACCAATGAATCAATCTAGAATCCACCACCACAAGAATTCTGAAGCCAAATTGGTTGTGGCACCTTACATTTGTATGGACAGAACATTGCAGGTGAAAGTCCCAAAGAACCAGAACCGGTTACAAGAGTCATTCGTCAGGGATACAGAAACAAGATGGAAGATTCCAACAGTGTGGAGAGTGAAACTGATGATGTAAATGAAGTAGATGTGGCCAAGGATAGGAGTAGATAACAGCAAGTAAGGCACAGGATCTCCAACAGGTGAGTTAGCATGATGATTAAGTTGTCAGAGGTGAACCTGATCAGAGGAAAGTGTATGGCAGGTACCACAGTAATAAGTCCTCACAATGAAAGACTCTCCTTTCATAGGGGGTTATGAAATAACCGACATGACCCAACTGATTTAACCATGATGTATACCAAATTTGTCAATTAAATTCAATACTCATATCTGAAGATAGATTTTAATAAAGCTGAACCAATTAATCAAGCAATAATCAAGAACAACCACCTTCCAATTTACTCAAATGAACTCGATGACTCCTTTGAGAGTCACACAGAGCAGTATTGAGATTAAACACCCTTACTAGAATGTGAGATGACTGTTTTTGCAAGATATTTTCTTTTGATTAGCACATTATTTTTCCTGAACAATTTAAGTTGATCAACACCTTTTACATGAGGCACAACACGTCTTAGGTGAAGTGACCCAATTACTCAGTGTAATAATTTTCATTGCCTCTCAACTTTGAGAGCAGAGTTAGCAATAGAAGTGTCTTTTTACATGAGGAGACACCTTGATTAGAGGTCGGACTCCCCAGTTACTCAACACAGACATGCTATTGCTCTGTCAGATTTTTCACTAAATTTTCACGAGAGATAACTATGGCACTTCATGACATAGGTTTAGGCTATTTCATTGATAGAGAACCCAGTTTCTCAGTGACCAAGTCATTGCCCTGAATTCAATTTTTCCTTTTAGTCAACATTTTTCAGGTTAATGTTTAAAAATAATACTCACTCTATGTGTCTCTACCAAAGTAGCCTTGATATCACATTTTCAGATTACAGATGAGTGAAACTAGGGTATTCGTGACACAGTTTGTTAAAATTTATTAAAACTCATCATTCAGATACTTTCAATACATTTGAATACGAATCTGAGACTACACTTATATCAGTCTGAATCAGTAGACATTCTTAAACCTATATGATAGGAATTTCTTTTAAGAATTCAGACTAAAACATGGCACTAACATAAGGACCTCAGATCTGTCCAATTAATGCAACTGAACAACTTATCATTCTTGGAACAAGAACCAGATTAATCAGATCAGCTTGAAAGGATGTGAGTGTTGGATAGGTACAAGCTGGTAGAGCAAATAACAGTAGGAGAGAAGAGCATCAAATATATGGAGAGCAGAATCAATTTCAGTAGATGAGTCTGGAATACAGATAGATCAGCTAAGCAAGTAAAGACAGTAGAGAATTTAGGTGAACAACCTAAATGCAGAGAATGGATCAGATTGCTAGACAGAAAGAGTTCAAGAGGTGAAGAGGTGATGAAACAGGAATGCTCCCCCTGTCTAGACACAATATGTAATAAGACTCCACATGAGCAGCATGAAAAATAAACGAAAGCAGTCAATCTCCCCCTGACTAAGTGCATGGTATAACGTAACACATGGTTTTATGATGAAAGCTCATGAAACAGACATGCAATTCAATCAAAAGGAGATTACCATAAACATTATGTGCAATTCAAATTTTCAGATGATTTCAATTCAGCATAGACCGAATCAACATCATATTCAAACCTTTCAAACTCACAATTTCAGATGACAGAATTCGAAGTAAGTGCTCAGAACAGACCTGAAGAGCAGGATCATGGGGTCTTTCAATTTTTGAGTGCCTTGGTTTATTGACCCATCTTTATTCATTCCAAGGCACACCTACAGCAAAGTGATCATTTTGATCCTGTAGGAACCTGTGGATGCACTTTTCGACACGCTCATTTGTTGTTTCTTTAAGTCGATTTATTTGGTGGGTTTATTCATTTATTAAGTGCGTGGGCGTGCCAGTCACAAAGTGACGATCTATTGTGCACTCGATCTGACTAATCAGACGATTGTGTGGTTCGGGTCGGGACCAAAACCCGTCGTTCCATAAAGGCCACGGCGTTATTTACATCCCCTCAGAGAGGGGAACACCCTTGATTAATCGTCGGGAATCAGGGCCTCATGGCCAGGAAACTATATCGAGAGAAACAAACTGATAGCGATCTAGAATCAGTCGGAAAGCTCGATGTCTAGGGAAGCGAGCATTCGAAATATGTCGGTCACTCAAGGGACCATTTTGATATTCGGACGAGCGTCCGGCTTCAGAGAATCGTGATCATCACGGGGAAAACTGGAGCATATGTATGCCGGGGGTACGACAAGTTTATTGTTCAAAGGGATAGGAGACATTCGGTTGAATCCCGGTTAGAGTGATCAGAAATCAGTGAGTTTATTGGCCCGGTGGGAGATCGAATCAGGACCATTTCGGGGGCGCCTCCCGCGGTCCAAACGAGGCTTGCGCGGGCATCGTTAATATTTTTGATGCCGAAGGGCAGCGGGAAAGTGTCCCGGGACTAGATTCCAAAACAAAGATGTGTACAGAGATAGCTGGCTATAGGCCTAGGATGTGGGTCAGGCGATGACCATGGTTGGGGCGAACCCGAGGTCCAAACGTGACTCATGAAGGTCTTATTGATATTCCCACACGTAGGGTTCGGGGAAGACGAGAGCCGTCTCGTTCCATTCGGATTTTGTCGGTCATACACAGACCATTTTACGTTCGGACAAAGGTCCGTATAGAAAACAAGATGGTGACGGGAGTGAATCCGTGTAAATGTCTGCCGTGAGTGCGGCAAGTTTAATGCAAGTGCAGGATTAGATCCCGGTATATATATCGGTCACTAACGGACCATTCATTGTTCGGACAAGAGTCCACATTTGAAGCATCGAAGACGATGATAAACCTTACGAATGTCTGCCGCGAGTACGGCAAGTTTAATGGGATTGCGGGATTGGATCTCGATAGAAGTGATCAAGTTGATGGACTATTGGCCCAAGACGGTTTCAGACTATGGCCATGTCAGGGATTCCGATGTAAGACCCCAAATTCTTTAGAAATTTATTTAGAAAGTTATTTGTAATTATTTGGAATTTATTTGAAGTTATTCGAATTAATGAGAATTATCCAAATTAATTAGATTAATTAATTAATTAATAGAATAAGTCATTTTTCAACTATTTTCTAAAAATCTCCAAAAATCACATCTTGTAGAATTAATTTTGTTTAGCAACTTTGTCTTCTACATTTAAGCCTAAGAAAATCATTTATTATGCCGAATTAGTGAACTTAGTTTTCCGAACTTAACATTTAACTATTTACGGAATAGTATAAGTAATAATCCGACTACCTAAGAAAAATCTGTAAAAATAGTAAATAGATTTAGGTCGATGTAGATAACAACTTTTCCTTCTGGCATTAGGCCATTGTAAATCCGTGGTAAGATCTATTTAGAGTTTAAACCCTAAAGTGCACACTTTTGACCCATACCTAACCCTTAGTTTAAAACACGAAATTCGACCTCAATACTCGACCAAATGATCTGAAATCAAGGGCAAATGGAAGGCCACAATGTAAGGAACATTTACCCTCAATCAATTTGAGGTAAACCTAGCCCCAAAACGTGCTGCAGACATAGTTTGGTCAAGTCAAGGATTTCGACGCCGTTTCTAAACACGTAGCTTGCAGCAGCGAATACTCCCAATTCCGAAGGCTCCAGAAGCTCTATAAGCTATAAAAATGAAGCCCTACGAGTCTTCTTTCATTTGGCTACTGTGGGGTTCGCTGAAGTTTCAGATCTGGAGAGATCTAGCTCGATTTGTGGAGGTGGGTCAGCAGGCCGTTGGCTTTCCTTCATCCTTCTTTGATCCATCGATTGAGGTAGGAATTCTCAACCAAATCTTGATCATGAGTATAGCAAATTGTTCCTCTCATTGAGCTCTATCCATTGGTGGCAAAAGCCCCAATTTTCATTAGGTGTCCGTGGAGAAATCGAGCTTTTTGTGAGGTGCTGTCCAAGTGTTCTTCATCCTAGGGTTTGAGTTTTCTCTCTCCGATTTGAGGTAGGATCTAACAACCAAACTCTAATTAACTTACATGATGTAATCAGCATGTTGTTAGCTTTCATTTAACGTAGGAAGCCCCAAATTTCATTGAGCATACTTGGAGAATTTTGATTTTTAGTAAGAGCATGTCTAGAATTTGATGTATATTATGTTCTTCAAGTAGAAGCTTGATTTTCGGGCTGTTTTTGGATTAGATAACTTGATCCACATATGGCTTACAGTATATGGTTGGATTCATCATTAAGTTAGCTTTCTTTTTATATAAAAAGCCCCAAATTCCGTTATGTATATTGAGAGAAATCTACGTTTTAGTAGACGCATGTCAAGAACTAGGTTCTTCATGTATTCATCATAAATAGGTTGTGATTCGATTGAGTTTTCAGCAAATTTCTTGTTTCAATCTCTTGTTTTATGACCTTAGTATGTATATTAAGAACCCTAGAGCATTTGGTTAAAATCCCAACTCATTTAGACCCCAAATCATTGAGTTTTCATGGTTTACGGACTCACCCGTCGCTTCTGGAAGTGTAGGGGTCGACCCATGGGGTCGACCCATGCACCCAGTGAAGGGGGTCGACCCAATGGGTCGACCCATGAAGCTTTTTTTTTGAGGGGTCGACCCAATGGATCGACCCACACCCAGGAAGGCTCCTGGAATGCCAGGGGTCGACCCATGCCCTGTATGACCCCATTAATGATGTTTTTGACCCGGGGATCAATCCGGATCATTGGGGAATCAATCCATTCAACCTAATCACATTGAAAACTACATTTTTGAGGAACTAATGACCTATTCATGTACCCTTTTTAGTTTCAATTAACATTGGTCCATACATGCAAACTTAGTGTAAAAACACACCGTTTATCATCTTCATTTCAATGCATACAAGATTAAATAGAAACCCACATAATTAGTGGTTAATGGTGTAACTAAATCTCTGTTAATGCATTCCATTTCACTCCTGTGGGAGTTGTTCTTTGCCTTATCATCTTGAATCAGCTTCTTGGCAATTGTCTTAATGCAAATGATAATGGTTAATCATGATATCTTAACTTGGTGATTAGGATTAATATGTTGATTAGCTTGTTTGATTGCTGCTGTTTTACAGTAGCGCAGCACGATTAACTCTTGTTGTGACTTAGTTTCGATCTCCTTGATGATTATACTTACCTTGAAATTCTGGAAATGAATCTCTTTCCTACGTGAAGTTGTTATTGCTACTTAGTTTAAACCTTAGAATTCTGGCCATAAACTGTGGAAGTCTAGATTCGTGGGATCTTTGATCCAAAGAAATCAATGCCTGGCAAACAATTAAGGGCTCGGTCTGGTCCTGGGAAGAGTGCCCGAACACTACGTGTACCCCCGGGGAGGTGAATGACTAGGTGTGGCATTTGGCACAAGTACTTGACATGTGTTAAATCTAGGACTGTCCACTACTCTCTACATTACTTTCTACTACTTTTCACTTTCCACTCTTCACTGTTCTATACTCTACTTGTGCTTACTTTACTTGCTTATTACTTGGACGTGGAAATGAAATTACATACATGCTTGACATGACTTGAATTGTCTTGATATGGCCAACTTTTTATCGTTATCTCCTGTAGTAAATTCTTGTCTTACTATTCTATTCATTATATTTCTTGACCTTGCAAGATCTTTGAATTCTGTTTCGTGATATCACCGTTATCTTTTTATTGTTTTTATCATTTGTAGCATGACATTTTAAAATGTAATTAAACTGTTAATCACTTATACCTGTCTGTTATTTCCTACTGAGCGTCAGCTCATAGTTGTGTTTCCCCCCTTTCCAGGCTTTTCAGGTGACGCGCTTACCGATGGGGAAGGGCAGGAGTGATGTCTTGAGTGCATCAGTTCTAGTGTGTTAGTAGTGTGTTATCTTTCTTTAGTTGTGTTTTGGAGAGCTTTTAGTCTCAGTCATGTTATTGAGTTTTAGTGGTTGATTATTCCAGTTGTATTAAGCTAAACTTGAGGTTATTGTATCAGTTGTGGTTTGTTAATGATCATTTAGTATTTCCATCTTGTAGCAATTGTGTATTATTTTAGATTAGTTCTCTCTCTTGCCAGCGTGTCCCTAACTGTACGTCCCGATATTTCCGCCTTGTTCGGGGCGTGACAGTTTAGTTGGTATCAGAGCCTAGGTTTCACATTCCTAGGTTTCCTAAGTTTTAGGTTTTATTGCATTGCATCCCAGTAATCGGTATATCAAAAGGTGTTGTCCGAATGTTAGGCTACGCCTATCGGGAAGGTCGCACACTTGCGCGAGTGGTCTTCGGACCGATTACCTCCGCCAGGTACCGAGTTTTTGGTCGTGTCTAGGTGCATTAGATCCCTAACCTTGTAAAAGTCTAGGACCTGACCTGGTGAGAATGGGTAGAAACTTGGGTTAAGATCGTTTCTTAATCATGTAATTATTTATCTTGATTAAACCTAAGTAATCTATTTCTCGTGTAGATGGCAGCTGATCGTGCTGAATGGAGGAACCTACAGCGTACGGTGCAAGGCCTTACTCAGGCCCTTCAGCAAGTAGCTCAGGCAGGAGCGGCACCGCATGGCACCGGTGATCTATACCAGAACTTCCGCGGAATGAACCCGCCTAGATTCGCTGGTTCGACTGACCCTGACCAAGCCGAGCACTGGCTAGATGAGATGGGGAGAATCTTTGAAGTTATGCAATGCACCAACCAGGAGCGTGTCCTTTTGTCCACATTTCAACTGGAACATGATGCACGTACTTGGTGGGATTCTATCAAGGCAACTCTCGGTGATCGGCAAGTTATGTGAGAAGAGTTCGAAGAACTCTTCAACAGCAAGTATTTTTCTGATAGAGTGCAAGAGAAGAAAGCGGCAGAGTTCGCGGCCTTGAAACAGCGAGGTTTGTCCGTGGCAGAGTATGAGGCTCAATTTGCACGGCTTTCTCGTTATGCTACTCATCTCATTTTCACCGAGAAGATGAAGGCGAAGCGCTTTCTCAATGATTGAAGCTTCATTATATCAACCAATTGGCACCGATGGAGATTTCCACTTATTCTGAGATGGTAAGGAAAGCGCAAGTTCTAGATGATACTCTTGAGATGACGGAGAGAATCCGTGGGAAAGGCACCAAGAAAGAATTACCTACGGATTCCGGGAGTGTCAAACCCGGGTATACCAAGAAGAGGCCTGTTAGTGGACCTGGTTCGTGGAGCGGGTCCGGATCGTGGAAGGGCAAGATGCCGAGACATGAAGACAAGAAGCCTGGCCCTATTGTTCCATTCAAGGGCGTGTGCAACTATTGTGATCGTCCGAGTCACAAGATAGAGGAGTGCTGGCGCAAGCAAGGCGCCTGTTTGCGATGTGGAAGCAAGGAGCACCGTATCCCCAATTGTCCTCTCATATCGAAACAAGCTACATCGGCAAAACCTCTAGTCTTCAAGAAACCACAAGGCAAGCTTCAAGCTTTACATGAAGATGAAACTGGGATTTCTGATGATGGCGGACTCGTCGAAGGTACCCTTACTATAATCGATAAGCCCGCATTTGCTCTCTTTGATACTGGTGCAACACATTCATTTATTTCTCGGAGATTTGCTAAGTCATTAGTTATGGAACCTGTTTTGATGAATACTCCGTTAGAGATTTCAACCCCTATTGGCACTAGATCAACAATCCAGTATTTCTATCCTTCTAGTAAGGTTATGATTGGTGAACAGAACTTTCCAGCAGATTTGGTCTGCATGGACATGAAGGATTATGATGTAATCCTAGGAGAATATTGGTTGGCCAAGTATGAGGCCAATGTTCACTGTAGTTCTAGCTCAGTGACTTTTACTGGACATTCTGGTTTATCTTTTATGGGAGTCAAGCACCATAACTCCGTACCGCTCATCTCGGCTCTTCGAGCTGATAAGCTTTTGAGGCATGGGTGTGAGGCTTTTCTAGCCTTTGTTTGTGCAACTCCTGAGCAGCAGATGGAGATCAAGGACATTCCTGTTGTCCGAGATTTTCCTGATGTCTTTCCAGAAGAACTACCAGGACTTCCGCCTGAGCGGGAAGTTATCTTTTCTATTGATCTTATTCCTGGCACAGCTCCTATTTCTAAGGCTCCTTATCGTATGTCTCTTGCGGAACTGAGGGAACTGAAGCAGCAACTGATGGAATTACTTGAGAAGGGTTTTACTCGTCCTAGTACTTCTCCGTGGGGAGCCCCTGTACTATTTGTCAGGAAGAAAGATGGTTCGATGAGGCTGTGCATTGATTATCGGCAATTAAACCAGCAGACTGTCAAGAACAAATATCCCTTGCCGAGGATTGACGAGTTATTTGACCAGATAGCGGGAGCTCAATATTTCTCTAAGATCGATCTTCGATCTGGATATCACCAGTTGCGGATTAAGGAAGAGCATATTTATAAAATGGCTTTCCGCAGCAGGTATGGTCATTTTGAGTTTGTCGTTATGCCTTTTGGTCTAACGAATGCACCAGCGGCTTTCATGCAGTTGATGAACGATGCATTTCGGCCCTATCTTGATCAATGGGTCATGGTCTTTATTGATGACATCCTGATTTATTCTAAGAATGAGGAGGAACATGCTGAACATCTGAGAATGGCATTGCAATTGTTGAGAGATCATCAACTATATGCTAAGTTCAGTAAGTGTGAATTCTGGCTGCAAGAGGTGTCCTTTCTAGGACATATCATTACGAAGAACGGTATTTCTGTTGATCCTTCGAAGGTTGAGGCAGTGAAGAATTGGGAACAACCTACCAGTGTGACAGAAGTTAGAAGTTTTCTAGGCCTGGCAGGTTATTATCGAAGATTTATTCAAGATTTCTCCAAGATTGCAGTACCTATGACAAGATTAACCCGCAAGGAGAATAAGTTTGATTGGTCAGATGATTGTCAGCGAAGCTTTCAGACTCTGAAGGAGTGTTTGACTACTGCACCTGTTTTGGCTTTACCTTCTGGTGAAGGAGGATTTTTTGTTTATACTGATGCATCAGGTATTGGCTTAGGCTGTGTACTCATGCAGCATGGGAAGGTGATTGCCTATTCCTCTAGACAGTTGAGGAAGCACGAAGATAATTATCCTGTTCATGATTTGGAACTTGCTGCAGTCGTGTTTGCTTTGAAGATATGGAGGCATTACTTGTATGGAGAAACCTTTACAGTGTTCTCAGATCATAAGAGTTTGAAGTATTTATTTTCTCAGAAGGAACTCAACATGAGGCAGCGGAGATGGTTGGAGTACTTGAAAGACTTCGACTTCTCGATTGAGTATCATCCTGGCAAAGGTAATGTTGTGGCAGATGCATTAAGCCAGAAGCCGGTAGCTAGATTGTCAAGTCTCATGTTACAAGAATGGAGGTTGTTGGAACAATTATCTAGTCTGGATCTTAATATTGACAATGATCGGATCTTGATTGCTCAGATTTAACTTAAACCTGAATTATTGATAGAGATCAAGTCCTTGCAAGATAATGACCCCGAGTTGGTAGAGATCAAGGGAAGCTTGAGCAGCAGACCTGACTTCATGTTGGCCGATAATGGTAGATTATTATTTAAAGGCAGAACTTGTGTTCCGGATGAGGCTACAATAAAGAACAAAATTCTTGAGGAAGCTCATAGATCCAGATATACCATTCATCCTGGAGGCACTAAGATGTACCGAGATTTGAAAAGGTCCTTTTGGTGGCCGAATATGAAAAGAGAAGTTGCAGATTTTGTGAGCAGATGTTTGGTATGTCAGCAAGTTAAGGCTGAACATTTCAGACCAGCAGGAAAATTAAAACCACACGACATACCCCAATGGAAGTGGGAAAGCATTGGCATGGATTTCATTATGGGTCTACCTAGGACTCGTGGTGGATTTGATGCGATATGGGTGATTGTCGATCGATTGACAAAGTCGACTCATTTCTTACCAATTAAGTCCAAGTGGACGATTGATGTATTGGCTGCCTTGTATATAAAGGAAGTGGTGAGATTGCATGGTATCCCAGTGAATATAGTATCTGATCGAGACCCCAGATTTACTTCACATTTCTGGAAGGGACTGCAAGAGTCTTTGGGTACTCATCTGAATTTCAGTACTGCTTTTCATCCACAGACAGATGGACAGACTGAAAGAACCAATCAGATAGTGGAAGATATGTTGCGAGCTTGCATGATTGATTTCGGTGGTAATTGGAGTGAGCATTTGGCATTAATTGAATTCGCTTATAATAACAGCTATCAGTCTAGCATTCAGATGGCTCCTTTTGAAGCACTATATGATAGAAGTTGTTGTTCCCCATTGTGTTGGGACGAGGTAGGTGAGAAACAGTGGCTTAGACCAGATCTTGTTTCAGAATCATCACAGAACATCTGTGTTATCCGAGACCGGTTAAAAGTAGCCCAGTCAAGACAGAAGAGTTATGCCGACAACAGGAGAAGAGCATTGGAATTTCAGGTTGGCGAGCATGTGTTCTTAAAGGTCTCTCCAACGAGAGGGATCCGAAGATTTGGCATTCATGGCAAGCTGAGTCCGAGGTACATTGGTCCATTCGAGATTCTAGATAGAGTGGGAGAGGTGGCATACAGACTGGCTTTACCACCGCATTTGTCTGGCGTACATAATGTTTTTCATGTGTCTATGTTGCGAAAATATGTGTATGATCCCACTCATATCATTCAGCAGGTGGATTTTGAACTGAAGGAAGATTTGACCTATGAGGAAAGACCTGTCAAGATTCTGGACCGGAAGCAACAGCAACTCCGGAATCGTTCGATACCGATGGTCAAGATTCAGTGGAGTCGGCGTGAGACCGAAGAAGCTACATGGGAGTCTGAAGAGACTATGCGAAAGCGGTATCCCGATCTATTCTAGGTGAGCGATCTTTTTCTACTCTCAGTTTTAGTGCAGTGAATTTGGAGGACCAAATTCCTTTAAGTAGGGGAGGGTGTAAGACCCCAAATTCTTTAGAAATTTATTTAGAAAGTTATTTGTAATTATTTGGAATTTATTTGAAGTTATTCGAATTAATGAGAATTATCCAAATTAATTAGATTAATTAATTAATTAATAGAATAAGTCATTTTCAACTATTTTCTAAAAGTCCCCAAAAATCACATCTTGTAGAATTAATTTTGTTTAGTAACTTTGTCTTCTACATTTAAGCCTAAGAAAATCATTTATTATGCCGAATTAGTGAACTTAGTTTTCCGAACTTAACATTTAACTATTTACGGAATAGTATAAGTAATAATCCGACTACCTTAGAAAAATGTGTAAAAAT
The DNA here is from genome assembly GCA_022559845.1 of Amorphophallus konjac. Lineage (NCBI taxonomy): Eukaryota > Viridiplantae > Streptophyta > Magnoliopsida > Alismatales > Araceae > Amorphophallus > Amorphophallus konjac. Next base: position 300,436,813 of record CM040120.1, read on the forward strand.
AGTAAATAGATTTAGGTCGATGTAGATAACAACTTTTCCTTCTGGCATTAGGCCATTGTAAATCCGTGGTAAGATCTATTTAGAGTTTAAACCCTAAAGTGCACACTTTTGACCCATACCTAACCCTTAGTTTAAAACACGAAATTCGACCTCAATACTCGACCAAATGATCTGAAATCAAGGGCAAATGGAAGGCCACAATGTAAGGAACATTTACCCTCAATCAATTTGAGGTAAACCTAGCCCCAAAACGTGATGCCGACATAGTTTGGTCAAGTCAAGGATTTCGACGCCGTTTCTAAACACGTAGCTTGCAGCAGCGAATACTCCCAATTCCGAAGGCTCCAGAAGCTCTATGAGCTATCAAAATGAAGCCCTACGAGTTTTCTTTCATTTGGCTGCTGTGGGGTTCGCTGAAGTTTCAGATCTGGAGAGATCTAGCTCGATTTGTGGAGGTGGGTCAGCAGGCCGTTGGCTTTCCTTCATCCTTCTTTGATCCATCGATTGAGGTAGGAATTCTCAACCAAATCTTGATCATGAGTATAGCAAATTGTTCCTCTCATTGAGCTCTATCCATTGGTGGCAAAAGCCCCAATTTTCATTAGGTGTCCGTGGAGAAATCGAGCTTTTTGTGAGGTGCTGTCCAAGTGTTCTTCATCCTAGGGTTTGAGTTTTCTCTCTCCGATTTGAGGTAGGATCTAACAACCAAACTCTAATTAACTTATATGATGTAATCAGCATGTTGTTAGCTTTCATTTAACGTAGGAAGCCCCAAATTTCATTGAGCATACTTGGAGAATTTTGATTTTTAGTAAGAGCATGTCTAGAATTTGATGTATATTATGTTCTTCAAGTAGAAGCTTGATTTTCAGGCTATTTTTGGATTAGATAACTTGATCCACATATGGCTTACAGTATATGGTTGGATTCATCATTAAGTTAGCTTTCTTTTTATATAAAAACTCCCAAATTCCGTTGTGTATATTGAGAGAAATCTACGTTTTAGTAGACGCATGTCAAGAACTAGGTTCTTCATGTATTCATCATAAATAGGTTGTGATTCGATTGAGTTTTCAGCAAATTTCTTGTTTCAATCTCTTGTTTTATGACCTTAGTATGTATATTAAGAACCCTAGAGCATTTGGTTAAAATCCCAACTCATTTAGACCCCAAATCATTGAGTTTTCATGGTTTACGGAATCACCCGTCGCTTCTGGAAGTGTAGGGGTCAACCCATGGGGTCGACCCATGCACCCAGTGAAGGGGGTCGACCCAATGGGTCGACCCATGAAGCTTTTTTTTTGAGGGGTCGACCCAATGGGTCGACCCACACCCAGGAAGGCTCCTGGAATGCCAGGGGTCGACCCATGCCCTGTATGACCCCATTAATGATGTTTTTGACCCGGGGATCAATCCGGATCATTGGGGAATCAATCCATTCAACCTAATCACATTGAAAACTACATTTTTGAGGAACTAATGACCTATTCATGTACCCTTTTTAGTTTCAATTAACATTGGTCCATACATGCAAACTTAGTGTAAAAACACACCGTTTATCATCTTCATTTCAATGCATACAAGATTAAATAGAAACCCACATAATTAGTGGTTAATGGTGTAACTAAATCTCTGTTAATGCATTCTATTTCACTCCTGTGGGAGTTGTTCTTTACCTTATCATCTTGAATTAGCTTCTTAGCAATTGTCTTAATGCAAATGATAATGGTTAATCATGATATCTTAACTTGGTGATTAGGATTAATATGTTGATTAGCTTGTTTGATTGCTGCTGTTTTACAGTAGCGCAGCACGATTAACTCTTGTTGTGACTTGGTTTCGATCTCTTTGATGATTATACTTACCTTGAAATTCTGGAAATGAATCTCTTTCCTACGTGAAGTTGTTATTGCTACTTAGTTTAAACCTTGGAATTCTGGCCACAAACTGTGGAAGTCTAGATTCGTGGGATCTTTGATCCAAAGAAATCAATGCCTGGCAAACAATTAAGGGCTCGGTCTGGTCCTGGGAAGAGCGCCCGAACACTACGTGTACCCTCGGGGAGGTGAATGACTAGGTGTGGCATTTGGCACCAGTACTTGACATGTGTTAAATCTAGGACTGTCCACTACTCTCTCCACTACTCTCTACATTACTTTCTACTACTTTTCACTTTCCACTCTTCACTGTTCTATACTCTACTTGTGGTTACTTTACTTGCTTATTACTTGGACGTGAAAATGAAATTACATACGTGCTTGACATGACTTGAATTGTCTTGATATGGCCAACTTTTTATCGTTATCTCCTGTAGTAAATTCTTGTCTTACTATTCTATTCATTATATTTCTTGACCTTGCAAGATCTTTGAATTCTGTTTCGTGATATCACCGTTATCTTTTTATTGTTTTTATCATTTGTAGCATGACATTTTAAAATGTAATTAAACTATTAATCACTTATACTTGTCTGGTATTTCCTACTGAGCGTCAGCTCATAGTTGTGTTTCCCCCCTTTCCAGGCTTTTCAGGTGACGCGCTTACCGATGGGGAAGGGCATGAGTGATGTCTTGAGTGTATCAGTTCTAGTGTGTTAGTAGTGTGTTATCTTTCTTTAGTTGTGTTTTGGAGAGCTTTTAGTCTCAGTCATGTTATTGAGTTTTAGTGGTTGATTATTCCAGTTGTATTAAGTTGAACTTGAGGTTATTGTATCAGTTGTGGTTTGTTAATGATCATTTAGTATTTCCATCTTGTAGCACTTGTGTATTATTTTAGATTAGTTCTCTCTCTTGCCAGCGTGACCCTAACTGTACGTCCCGATATTTTTGCCTTGTTCGGAGCGTGACATCCGAGGTCCACATCTGATACCATGGGGCATCGTTGCTTTTCTCTTCATACACAGTTCGAGGGAGCGAACTGTTCGGTGTGGAGCCTGAACTCGCCATCGTGCGCCCTCGCACGCGGATCGACCTGTGCGGTCAGGTCGCGAGGGTCAAGGGGGCAGCGCCCCTTGCTGGGGTCTCCGGGGGAGGAGCCCCCGGATCAAAAATTTTAGTTATAGCAGGGGCAGCTTTTGATTATTAGTTTCCTATCCCTTTTTATCTGTTTGGTTGATTAGATTTCTTTTTATGGAAGGCACGCCAGATTAAGGAAGCAAAGGGGGCGCGCCGGAATAGGAGGTGCAAGGGGGGGCGCGCCGATTTAATGGGATCCCAAGGGGAAGAAGGGCGCGCCGGTTAAAGGGGATGCCAAGGAGAGAGAGGGGCGCGCCGGTTTAATGGGTGCAAGAAGAGGGGCGCGCCGGATAAGGGAGCAAGGGGGGCGCATCGGATTAGCCAAGAACAGGAGGGCGCGCCGGATTGAGGCTCAAACAGTAATAGGGGTGCGCACTGTTCATTTCAAGAAGTTGAAGATGGTTTTGGGTGTGGGGTTAAACCGGCGCGGGGGGGAGGGGGGGGTACCGCGCCGAATTAGCCCGCGCCAGATTAAGAGCGCGCCGGAATAGCGACTATGAGGTAGACTTTCATTCTCTTTGATTCTTTTCTCGTTTCTTCAACCTGCAGATAGATCAAACAGGTGGATTGTTTGTTCGGTTGACACTTTAAATCAATAGAGTGCTTCTGATCATTTGTTGAGGTGAACGAGTATGTGTATTTGGATGTTTTACTTGAAGGGTTTATTATGCAAGAACTCAGAGATTCAGGTTGATTCAGGGGCTTTAAACATACGCTGTTCTTACTCCCAGAGAGCTTAGCTTGTTCGTCTGGCAAAATTTAGGCAGCATCTCCCCCGGACTAAGGTCTTGCCAGAGAAAAAAGGGGGAACACCAAACGGATTGCACCGGGGTGAACCTCAAAACTCGGAGTGAGGCCTCCGTTAACCCGTAAGCGCTTGTGGAGGCTCAAGGACTAGCCTTCAAGAGCTCCCGCAGCTCACGGGTGATCATCTCGTAAGCGGGACGGATGTACGCCATAAGAGGCTATGGGTGTGCATCCCTTTGACGGGTTCCTTAGAAGGCCATACCATGGAGAGGAAGGCTTCAAGGACCCTGGATAAGCAGGAGATGAGAGAGGGAAGGCAGAGGCTAACAAACAAAAACAATAACATGTAGTGCAAAAGCCTTTCTTTCTTTTTGTTCATCCACGAAGGAAGGGAGGTTAAATACAGAAGGGGATCTACCCCAGAGCGAGAGAAAATACATCGGTGGGGGACGGGGAAAGAGCACAAGCTTCCCCCCCTCCGAACTCACCTTTCCTCTCTCACACACTCTCTCTTCTTCTTCACCTTGCCGGCGCAGGGAGACAGGGACTCCTTCCTCTCTTCTCTCAGCCAGCCTTCAGCCGAGCGAACTAGCCTCTCAGCCGAATGAACTCATCCCTTTCTCCGGTGGAGTGTGCCTCCCTTTTATAAGAGTAAGGATGGGAGCGGTCCTCCCTTATCTTTCTTCTTCACCTTCTCCTGCTCAAAGATCTTGAGTGGCCTGCGGATAGGGGAAGCAGTAGAGTAGGGAAGTTGCCTCCACGGGATTGGCCGACGGTGACCGATGGAGAAGCGACGTTCGGTGCGGAGCTCGAAGCCCTCCATTCCTGGGAGCTGGAGGGGCTCAGGCGGTTGCACGTCGGTCAGGAGCAGGTTGCTCACCCACTTCAGGTAAGTTCCTTCTGTTTACACCCGAAAATAGGGGATCGGATGTAGGATGGGCCGCCTCGGGGGTAAAACGGTGCGGGGTTGTGTGCGCCGGATTAGAGCTTTGCAAGGGGCGCACCGGGTATGCCAAGCAAAGGTAGCACGCCGTATTAAGGCAACAGCAAGGGCAAATGGGAAATGGGGCGCGTCGGTTTTAGGGGCACCGGATTAGGATGTTGAAGGGGGCGCGCCGGTTTAGAGCGCGCCGGTTTAAGGCCTTTCCGCGCCTTTTTAAGCATCAAATCGATTCTTTTCGAAGTCGCAGTCATTTATTCGAATGTTGGCATTCCCAGAATGTTCTAGTTGCAATGTATGGCCTCCATAATATTCCGTTTACAGCCTTTGGGGCTCGGTCCCAGACTTTGTGTGACTTTCGGTGCATGCCGAGACTGTGTTGGAGTTCCCGACTTTTCTTTGATTCAGCTCTCGATATGGCTGGTCAGAGAGTTGTAGCCGTATCTTCCGCCTGGGGGGGTTCCTTAACGGGTAGTCACCCACTAAGCGAGTTATCGTCCTGATCGGGCGAGGCATGCGGTTTATTCGGCATTTCCATCTTCGGCTTGCTCTCGAGTGTCGAGACGTGCATGACGTATGATCATCATTGACATTTTTCGACGTCCACAGAACCCAAGCATCCTTGGGTCTTGTATTAGCCCTAACAGGAGTTATGAACAGTTTCTTAACGACATTGTCATCAAAGTCCATCAGATAACAATTGGCCATGAGGTGATCGAATTTACCATAATATCTACATGAAACAGCAGATTTTCTGGTCCTATGATGCATATCAACAGCAGCATGAGACCTATGAACCTGAGCATGAAATGTTCTGTTGTTTACATGGACATTTTGTTTCTTATTCTTAATCAGCCAACATTCAGTAGATTTGTGACCTGGCTTACCACAGTTAAAGCATGAAAAGTTCACAGGTCGTTTTGCAGAGAATTTGACAAAATAGGGATTAACAGAATTTTCCTGAATAAGCCAACAGTCCTCGACTGTATGGCCATGCTTCCCACACTCGAAGCACCTAATGTGCTTACCTTTAGAACCATTTTTACCCCAAATAGATCCAAACCAGCACTCAATGGCTTTGTGACCACGTTTGTTACAGTTAAAACAAATAATGTGCTGGTTTGAAGCAAACGTGTTTCTTTTGGGGCCATGATGATTAGCAGAATATCTACCATGTATCCTATCATCGAATTTCATAACAGAGCACTCATTCATTAAATGACCACGCCTACCACAGTAATAGCATGAAGCATCAGATTTCCTAGTAGTATGGTTTCTAACAAATGAATTCTTAGAATGCATTGTTTCACAGTGATGCTCATCCTCAGCCATCAAATTGCAGACATCCATTACATGGCCTAGCTTGCCACAGTAATGGCATGAAATATCCTTTTCATGTGCATGCGAATGAGTAGGGGACTGTTGAGCAGCATGCATTAACCCATCAGATTCCACAGAACTAGCAGAGTTAACATCACAGGCAGGGACAACCTTGACTTTATTCATGTAAGCATTCTCTTTCAGTTGTTTACCCTTTTTCAAGGTATTTGTTTGTTTTTCATTTCTCTGAGCCTTAAATTAGAATACTGATGATGAAGGTGATTTCTGATTTTTATTTTATTTTGGAGATTGATTTGTGGTACCAGCTACATCAGAGTTTTGCACGAAAGTGGTGTATAGCTGGTTTCTAATAGTTTCCTTAACATCAGAACTGCAACTTATCCCCTTTCTTGAATTATCATACTCACCTTTTATTACAACCTTCATTTTTCCTTTATTTTAGCAGACTCGGATGCTGAGTTTTCCAGATCATAAATTTTATTTTCTAAAGAGACAATGTGAATTTCATAACTGGCTATCTCATGTTCACTGTAATTAATGCATTCGCTTAGTACTTTGTTTGCAGTTTTATACTTCTCAATTTCTTGTTCTAGATTGCTCAATTTTTTAGATTCTTCATCATAGATAATTTTTTCATTTTCTACGGTGAGAAGTTTTTCAGACATACCAGTGTTTAACCATTTTAATTTTTCAATTTCAGCTTTCAGTTGAATGTTTTCCTCATGAAGTTTTTCAGCTTGAATTTCCTTTTTAGCATATCTTTCTCTCTCGATAGCCAGAAGCCTCTCTGAAATAACAATATTTAGGACCATGAGTTTCTTATTTTGTTCTTTCAGTTCTTTGTTCTCTTTGGTCAGCTTCTCAATTTCTTCACTACTGGATATAGACTCTAGTCTTTCAATTAATTCATCCTCTCTTTGTTCGACTTTAATTTTCTCATTCAATAAATCTTGGTTTTCTTCTTTACGAGAGGCAATCAACTTCATCCGCCATTCATTTTCACTGTATAGTTCCTCATTGCGTTCTTTTAGTAAAGAGCATTTGTTGCAATATGATTTTTCAGATGAGACGTGTGAACCTTCCATGTTGAATTCCTTTATTCTAACTTCAAGATCTTCATTACTCTTTTGAAGTTCTGCATTCACTAGTTTCAGTTTGTTCATTTCAGAGTTAATTTTGTTCAATTCTTGCAGTCTCATTAGATGTTCATCATTCTTTTCATTCAGCTGATTCTCCAGTTCGGATATCTTATTCAAGCATGTTTGATTCTCGATTTTTAAAGAGACATTTTGTTCCTTAAAATTTTGAACATCTAGCAAACACATATCATAAGATTGTTTTAACGTAGGACAAATTTCACAAGAGAATTCAGATTTACTTTGTTCGATCTTTTTCTTCAATCTTTTATTTTCAGATTTCATTTTCTCAGATACTTTTAACAATTCTTCATACGTCACAACCAGTTCATCAAACAAAGGTTCTTCTGACTCGGAGCTTACCTGAGAAGTAGTATCATTATCATTCTCTCTCCGATTGGCCATCAAGCATTTATCCTCTTCCTCCTCGTCTACAGCAGTTACTCTGTCCAAGATTTCCTTTCCTGACGCACACAGAAGAACAAAAGGACATTTGTCAGCATTCACTGCATCCCTTAGAATATTAAGAACTGTGATATTCTCACGGTTCTTCGATCTGTCCTCACTGGACCACTTAGTCTCATTTCGGGGAAACTTATGTGGGCCTTTCGATACGAGTTTCCATAGACTCGGGTCAATGGAATTCAAGTAGACACAGAGACCTCCCAACCACTTGTAGACACGCCATTCCTGACGTCTCCTGAGAAAGTCTCATATTACTATACAACACCCCGCAACGGCTTACGCGTTTTGAATCACTTGAGTGCTTCCTTTTCTTGAGTCTTCTTCCGCCCTTTTTGGCATCCGGAATCGTCTCGTCACGGCATTCGGACGGCATTAACACCAGTCAGACGCATCAAGAGGTTCCGGAACCAGGAAGGGTGTCTGACGGGCGGCCGCCAACGCCTGAACTGAGGTCTCGGGTGGGTCTTTATGGGGGCGTCCAGGCCCCTGGACGCCCCCATTCTTTTAATTTCTTTTTAATTTATTTTTCGAAGAACAAAATCAAATAAAAAATATTATATTGATGGAGGCGTCCAGGACCCTGGACGCCTCCATAAAAATAAATATAAAAAAATTAAAACGCCAGCTTTGACATAAAAACAAAACAAAAAAATAAAAATAATATATTTATGGAGGCGTCCAGGACCCTGGACGCCTCCATCAACTCCCTCACGGGCGCCGCCCACCGAACGACGGTTTGTCGTGTGTGAAAAAAGCCAAATTATGGAGACGTCCAGCCAGCTGGACGCGCCCATTTCTGAATCACGGGTCGCCGCTCACAAAACCACGCGTTGTGCCAAACCGCGTGCGGCCGTCGGTGGGGTTCGGTGGACCTGTTTGAGGCGTCCGGGGCCCTGGACGCCTCCACAAAAATATTCTAAAAAAATAAATAAAAATAGAATAAAATATTAGTTCGGCCCTGATGGAGGTGTCCAGGGTCCTGGACGCCTCCACCCTCCGGAGCCCTATAAATAGAGGCCCACTCCCTCAGTTCTGGAGGAGCTTCTAAGAGATCCGATAGGCTGCCGAAGCCCAGAGGCTACCGGAGTCATTTCTAACCCGTGGGATCTTTTGTAGGTGGAGGTTCTGCCGGCTTCTCGGGTGCCCACGCTAGCGAGAGGAAGGTCGTCTTCATCCACCGCGCTTCCACGTCGTCCCTACGCTGTCGAAGCTCCGCCGGATTTCACCCTCGGCTCATCCAATAAGCCTTTTCTTCCCCTTTTTATCCATAGTTCTTTTGCATTCATCATCTCGCATCATCTATCCCCCTTCATAAGGGCGCCTCTTCTTATATACTTCTTGCATTCATCATCTCATTTTCCTCCTACTCGAGTCCGAGAGGGGTTTAAAAGGCAACACCAACCAGGTGTGTGTCTTGCCATCATTTCGTTATTTCTATCGCAAGGATTTGAATACTACACCTTTATCTTTCTAATCCACTCGCTACTTGTTTGTCGTTGTTTTGCAAGGGTACCCAAGGAAAGCCCTCTCCGTCGGCCGGCCGAAGGGGGAGGAAGAAGCAACCCGCCATCTCCCGCTCTTGAGGTAGGCGCGATCACTTTCTTTATTTTGGGGTCTTTCGGCCCCTGGCGATCACATATTGTTCTCGAGGCCGCGGCGAGTCACTTCCCCAATGGCCGTTTAAATTTTCCGTTCTTATATTCTCTTTATATTCTGTTATATTCTGCTCATATTCTCGAGGCCGCGGCGAGTCACTTCCCCAATGGCCGTTTAAATTTCCGTTCTTATATGTTATATTCTTATCTATTCGTGTTCTCGAGGCCGCGGCGAGTCACTTCCCCAATGGCCGTTTAAATTCCCGTTCTTATATGTTATATTCTTATCTATTCATGTCCTCGAGGCCGCGGCGAGTCACTTCCCTAATGACCGTTTAAATTCCCGCTCTTTATATTCTTCTTATATTCTGTTGTATTTTTATCTGCTCATATTCTCAAGGCCGCGGCGAGTCACTTCCCCAATGGCCGTTTCAATTCTTGCTATTTAATTTCTGCACCATTCCCGTCCCCCCGAGGCCGCGGCGAGTCACTTCCCGCTATGGCCGTTTAACCCCCATATCTTGTTATATTACATTTGTCCCGCTCGCCCCGCCGGAGCAATCTCCCGTGGTGGCCCCTTCTCTTTTCTCTTATTTCTGTGCTGCAGCAAAACAAAAAGAAGGAGCCCACGCGCTCCGCGTCCTCTTCGCACCCCGAACCGCGTGACGTCGCTCACAGATTGGCGATCACGGTGGGACCTCTACTGCTTCCTTTCGGCTACCCTTGCAAGTTTGGCACCATCCGTGCCTCTCCACCTCGGCGCCCGCGCGCGCCCCCGTTGTGCTCACGGCAGCACTGTCAGTTGATTGGTTGTTTGTTTATTATATGTCTGTTATTTCTGTTATTTTCCCACTTCATATCTCTGTCAGCATTTCATCGCATGCATCCATCCCTCTTTTCTATCCTTTTTGTTTTTTTTTTTAGGATCACCCTTTCCCGGTGAAGGAAGGACTCTCCGTTTTGGAATTCCTCTCAATGGACTAGAATCTCCTGCACTGGGACCTCCGTAAGTCCCCGACATCGAAGAATCTCCTCTTCGTTCACTGGGCTGGTTGTACCATTGAAGTTCCCCGGAGTTAGTCATTTCATTCGTGGTGAGACGAGAGACCCTAGCTGACACGGCGGTCAAACAAAAATAAACTAGGGTCCCTATTTTGTGTGAACTTCGGATCTCACTAAAAACACACAAAAAATCATCAAAATCAAAACACAAAAAAAAGGCGTAAAAGCATCCACTTGTTTGATAATCTTTGCTACCTGCTTGCTAGTGTATGTTTTTGCGTTCTGGGAAAACTGTGAGCATGGCTCACGAGTCTTTTGTGGAGAACCACCCTAGTCGTGGTTTGTCAGCCGACCCCCGAGTCTATGCTATGGACTCGGGTCCTTATCATGAGCCCTCGCATGAGGTGCAGGTTATTGCCGGGGACACATCCCCACTGCAGGATATCTCTTCCTTACTGGGCCTCCTCGCCAACACGGAGCTTACCTCTGAAGAGCTCCGGGGCTTCCAGGCCATTCTAAAAGGGAAATCTGTTTCCCCCACGCCCCAGGAATCAACTCCGGCCATCGCACCTCTCCAAGAGTCCGTGCAGGCCATTCCATCTCCTTCGTTGGCGCAAGCCATCCAGTCTCCCTCGCTTCAAGGACAAGCGAGCCAACAACCACCCTCATTCCAGTTCCCATCACAATCTCAAACTCCCATTGTTCCCCAGACACCGCTTCAGCCAGGGCCAACTGTCGGCGGTCCGACAGCTCCCTCTCATTTCGGGTTCCCCCCTCAAGTCTCCGGGAGACAGTTTCTCCCCCAGTTGCAAGTGCCACCTTCACCTCCAGAGGAGCTCGCCCAATCGCTCCTCAATAGGTTCAATCGTATGGACGAGCAGTTTCAAAATCTGAGAAGGATGGTGGACGTGAAAGCCACCCCGGAGGTTACTTTGCCAATCCTTCCCGTCATTCATCTTCCTCCCTCCGAGATGCCCACGTACCGCAGATACAATGGTACCGGCAACCCCTTCATTCATCTCAAGGATTTCATGTATGAGTCCTCTTACTGGCAAAATGATCAGAGGTCCCTGGCATACCTCTTTCGGAGATCATTGGATGGTTCCGCGCTTGAGTGGTTCTATTCCTTGGAGCCCCGCGAGGCCGAGAATTTTGAAATAGTCCAGAGAAGGTTCTTGCAGAAATATAGGGATAGGGTCGGTCCCTCACTCTCCATTACCGACCTAGTGGCCGAAAAGATGAAACCCGATGAGGATTTTGTCCGCTATGCTGATAGATGGAGGTCTCTGGCGGAAAGAATAAGGGATACCCTCTCCGAGCCCGAACAAGTGAAGATGATTGTGTCTAATGCAACCCCACAATTCAGACACGTCCTGGCCATGAATAAACTTACTGCAATGGAGGAACTCTATGAAAGGGCCCGGTACATCCAAACTCAGTTAAAGGACTCCCCCATTATGAACATGTTTGAGTCGCCGAAGTCCAAAATGGTCAGAAAAATAGGCGCTGGTGCCCCGGGCGGAGCCACAGAAGGGGTCGTGACAAATGAGCAAGTGGGTGCGGTCAACAATGCCAACTATGCAGTCAACCCAAGGCCTCCACAAATGCCCCGACTTCCACCCCAACCAGGTCCTTTCCCTCTTCGTCCTCCACCCCAAAATAATCCACCCCAGGATAATATGCCTCCATTACGTCAACCCCAGCAACAACAACCACAACCTCAGCAACAACAGCCACCGCTTCAGTACAACCAAGTTCCACCCCCGGGGAACTATGGTCCCCAACAGCAACAAAGGAGGCCGCTCGGTCCCAAGAGAGCCTACTATCCACCATTGCCAGAAACCTTAGCAGACATTTTTAATGCCCTCATGGCATCAAACCAACTCGCCCTACCCAGAGAAAGGCCCGTGTGGCCCCCGAATGTTGATACCTCCAAATACTGCGTCTACCACAGGCAGCCAGGACACACAGTAGATTACTGCTTCCATTTCAAAGATTACATCCACGATATGAATGATGAACATCAAATAGATTGGGATGAAATGAGGCGATACGTCGCCGCTCTCAAGGCTAGGAGACCTCCTCATAGGCCACAGCAGCAGTTACAACAGCAGCAGCAGCAGCAACCACAACAACAACAACAGCCTCAGCAGGCCTCACAACAACAGCCCGACATGGGTATAATCCAGAATCCATTACCGGAGCACCAACAGCCCAATCATCAGGTTAACCCCATCTCCTCCTTCCCGGAAGTCGGGCGAGAGCAGGTGTGGCAGCAGGAAAGTACCTCCATTCTTTCTACCGCCAATCCTATCGTCACGCAACACCCTTGCCTTGCCCGGGTAGCACCTCTCTCTCATCAACCCGCGTCAGTATCACCTTCACCATTTCCACTACCATTACGCCCTCTCATCCGTACCCCGATCCCCTATCAACCGACACTCTCCACTACGCCTTCACACCCTCTCATCTTCTCCCACTCCCCTACTTTACCATCCACCTCTACCACATTTACCCCTACGCCTTCCAAACCCCTTATCATCCGTCAACCATACACAACGCCGTCTTTCTCCACCGTATCACCACTAATGCCTTCAAAATCACTCATTACCCATCAACCACCTCAAAATCATTCCCCGCTTCAAGCCCTACCCATTTCTACTTCATCTCCACCTCCACCTTCCAGACCCCTTATCCTTCATAATCCGCGCGATATCCCCTCTACCTCCACCATACCTCCACCTTCCAGACCCCTTATCCTTCATAATCCGCGCGATATCCCCTCTACCTCCACCATGCCTCCACCTAACAAACCCCTCATCAGAATCCCTACTCCCGTCATCACCCCTGCTTCATCAACCATTCCTCCACCACTACCCCTCAAACCTCTGTTAAAACCCACTGCTACCCCCACAGAGGTACAAAAGCCGCAGGCAATGGTGCTCCGGAGTGGAAGGATTTTCCACAGGGTTTTCCCCCACAACAGTCAGAATCTTGAGCAATCTCAGCCAGAGAAGGATGATGGAGAACAACCAGAAAGAGCTATCCCTGGAACACAGTATGATCTATTAAAATATTTGGACAAGACGCCTGCTCGGATCTCCATCCTGGAGCTTCTTCAAAGATCCACATCCCACCAGGCAGCCTTAATGGAGTACCTTCAAAGAGTCATGGTTAATGAAGACCTCCCAGTGGAGAAGATTTCGACCGTCCAAACCCCAACAGACACACAACCGGCCATCATGTTCCACAACTACGAGCTCGCTCCCAAGGAAGCTTAGAAATATGCATTGTGCATTTCAATAAAAATCAATGGGGTATCCATAAACCCGTGTCTTGTGGACACGGGTGCGTCCATAAATGTGATCTCCATGAGCACTCTTCAGTTGTGTGGGATCGACGAGGAACAAATAAGACCTTCCTCGATCACGGTCACGGCCTATGACAATAGCAAAAGGCCACCGCAGGGGATGATTATTCTGAAGGCAGAACTAGGCCCCATGTCAATTCCCACGGAATTCCATGTCCTCGACATGGACCCCACCTTACATCGAAGCCATGGATGCTGTGCCTTCCACCAACCATCAGTGCATGAAGTTTCCTTACAATGGGAGAATTATTAAAGTGGTCAGTACACCTGTCCTTCACACAGTGGATACTATCAACACCTCTCTGCCCTCTGTTTGGCCGTCTCATCGGCCCATATTGTCACTGCTGGACGTGCGTGATCCATCTCACGTTCCACTAGCACCAAAGGAGCCGGTCAGGGTAACCACAACATCATGTCTCCCTTTTCACTCCAAAGGTTGGGAGATTATGAGGAACATCGGCTATCAACAAGGAAAAGGTCTGGGCGTACAGTTACAGGGTATGCTCAAACCGCCAAAGGAAATTAGGCCGAACCGAAGGTTTGGCCTAGGCTTCAAGGGACCGTTCAAGGCGGATTGGAGGCCCCTCACATGGACTCTATCAAACCACTTCAACAGAGGGCCCGTTGTTCAGATGGGAGATTACCCACGAGAAGCACATGGGGGATCACATGCTGTATATTTGGCTGAAAAATGTCCGAGGATCACCAAAAGAGGTAAGGTTAAAGATCCGGAATGCAAGTGGGACAAATGGTTCGACATACGGGACATTTCCGTTGCACTGGAAAGGATGTTCTCATCTCCGTAGCTTGAAGGACCACCATTAATCTCCGGAACACCAGAGAATATTACCACTCTTGCCAAGGTTCCAAACTATCCTCGTCCTCGCCAGAAGGACCCTGTCATCGACGGATCTTCATCCGTCCTCAACATTGCCATTGACGGCTCATTAGCCGCCATCTTCTCCGTCCACTCGTCTTAGCCTTTGCTGATATCATCTTCCTGGGCCAGATAATTATCTGATGATCTTCCCAGGTCCCCTTCTCTGCTTACATACCTGCGCGGGCTTTTCAACCCGCGCCAGGTCTTCAACCATGATCTGCTCTATGAGCCTCACAATCCTCTAGCCATAACCACTTTTCTCTCTCCTCCAATCTCTTTTCACTGCTTTGTCATTAAAACTGAAAATGAAAAAAAACGTCAATTTTCAAACTCCCCAACAACACATCTTCGTTGAGGAAACCCCCTACATCTCCCACGGGTGTGTCCCGCCCTGCGGACCATCCGTCCAAGGTCCAATGAGCGACCTTTTCTACCCCTCCTCTGAGGGGTCTTCTCCTGTACATTCTACATCATCCTCTTCATCTTCTTCTTCTTCTGTAAATATTGTCAGTCAATTTAGGAATGATAGGCCAAGGGTAGTACCTAGGAAGAAATCCAAGGGTAGGAAGATCCCTCGTCGATTCCTTCTGGATTTAGCCGCCAGGTGTCAGGCCCTTCTCGCCATCCCCCAGTTGTTAGAAAACCACATCCAGCTACCGGAAATAGAATGTGAGGGCAACTGTGCATTTGATGAAGGGTATGGAGTCTACGAGATCACGGATGAAGAATGCCCCACTGAAGATGAGGGTGAAGAATATGAGGATGCGGCGGGCGCATACGCTAGTGGAATGAGGAGATTCGATGGGCCGTCAACCGCCGTAGAAGAATCCACCAAAGAAGTCAACTTGGGAACTGATGAAGACCCTAGGATCATCCTCATAAGTGACAAACTACCACCCTCTGAAGAAGAGGCATTAATTGAGGTTCTCAAGGAATATAAGGACACGTTTGCATGGAGCTACGAGGATATGTCGAGTCTGGATTCAACCTTGGTCGAACACCGTTTAACCCTAAAACCAGGGTCCGTCTCAGTAAAATAAAGGTTAAGGCGTTTCCACCCTCAGATGGCTTTGAAAATGAAAGAAGAGGTCGATAAGCTCCACAAAGCCAGGTTCATTAGAGTCGTCCTTTATCCTCAATGGGTGGCGAACATTGTCCCGGTCATGAAGAAAGATGGGAAAGTCAGGATTTGCATCGACTTCCAGGACCTTAACCGCGCGTGTCCAAAGGATGATTTTCCCTTGCCTCACATTGATGTGTTAATTGATAACACGGCAGGCTACGAAACCCTCTCATTCATGGATGGATTTTCAGGATACAATCAAATTCGTTTGGCAGAAGAGGATCAGGAAAAGACGCCATTCACTACCCCTTGGGGAACATATTGTTACGTGGTCATGCCGTTCGGATTAAAGAATGCTGGAGCTACTTACCAAAGAGCGATGATGGCCATATTTCATGACATGATGCACATATATCTGGAAGTGTATGTGGATGACTTATTGGTAAAATCAAGGACCAGGATGGAACATCCAGAAGTTTTGGCTAAGGTCTTGCAGAGGTCAAGGGAGTTCCAACTGAAAATGAACCCGAAAAAGTGTGTGTTTGGTGTGTCGTCAGGTAAATTGCTGGGTTTCATTGTGAGCAAAAGAGGGATCGAGATAGATCCCGACAAAGCTAAGGCTATCAGGGATATGCCGCCTCCCAAGAATTTGAGGGAAGTCCGAGGTTTAATCGGGAGGTTGCAGTTTATTCGTCGGTTTGTGTCCCAACATTCACAAAGGTGTAGACCTCTGTACGAGTTGACCAAGCCAGGAGTAGAATTCCACTGGAATTCTAAATGTCAGAAAGCTTTTGAAGGGTTAAAGGAATATCTAGTTAGTCCACCCGTTCTCATTCCACCCAAACTAGAAAAACCTCTGATCCTTTACGTCTCAGTCTTGGATGACTCCGTAGGAGCCGTCCTCGCACAAGCTAATGAAGAAGGCAAGGAACGGGCAACCTATTACTTGTCCAAACTTCTCAATCCCTGTGAGCAGAAGTACACCGACATGGAGAAAACCTGTGCTGCCCTCGTTTGGGTAGTGCAGAAATTGAAGCACTACTTCTTGGCTCACGAGGTCCACTTGATTGCTCGAATGAATCCTATCAAATTCCTTCTGGAGAAATCCATCCTTACGGATAGGCTAGCACGCTGGCAAAGTTTTCTCTCTCAGTTCGACATCACCTACATCCAGCAAAAGGCGATTAAAGGCTATGCCATAGCCGAGCATCTCGCTCACCATCCTCTTCCCAAGTTCGATCCCGTCCAATCAGAGTTTCCAGATGAGGAACTAATGTCCGTCAACCAATCAGATGAGCCAATGTGGACACTATATTTTGATGGAGCTCTGAATTCTCAAGGGAGAGGAATCGGCATCGCCCTCCTGTCGCCTGAAGGCCTCACATTCCCATTGGCATACCAACTCAAATTTCCAGTCACCAACAATATAGCCGAATATGAAGCTCTTCTAGCTGGCCTAGAACTCGCTCATTCTTTTCGTATCACTGAGTTGCGAGTCGTAGGTGATAGTCAACTCATCCTTCGCCAGGTGCTCACTAAATATCGCACTCGCGATCCCAAACTCAAGCCATACCAAGAACTCACTGTTGCCTTTGCCAAACTGTTCGCCAAACTGATCTTTGTTCATGTCCCTCGTCATCAGAATATTCTCGCCGATGCCCTCGCCTCGTTGGCATCATCCATAAGGTTCCCTCTAGGAAGATGGTTTAAGTCCATTTCCATCTATAAACTCCACGCCCCTGCAATCGATGATGCTTCCTACGTAAACATCAAAGACAGGATAGCAAGGAAGATCCTGCAGGAAGATATCCTTGAGAAGAGGGAAATCATGTTGGCAGAGGCCGAAGAGGAACTGGCTGATGAAGAGAAACCATGGTTCTATGAAATTGTCAAATACTACCAAGATCAGTCTTATCCTGAAGGAGCCACCACAGAGGACAAGAAAGCCATAAGAAGGGTGGCTCAGAAATATACTTTGGTTGGAGGTCTACTCTATAGGAGGAACCTTACTGGTATTCTGTTAAGATGTCTTGGTGACGATGAGGTTTGGAAATGTGTAGAGGAGACGCACTCGGGTGTGTGCGGTGGCCATGTAAATAGTCAGATGCTCGCCAAGAAGATCATTCGCCAAGACTTTTATTGGCCCACTATGGAAGAAGATTGTGCTGTCTATGTCCGTAGGTGTGTCAAGTGTCAACTTCACGCCGATAAAATCCATTCACCATCTTCCTCACTTCATCCAATATCTTCCCCGTGGCCTTTCTCCATGTGGGCATTCGACATCATTGGTCCCCTAGGTGATCCCAATTCCCTCACCAAGCAGAAATCTTTCATCCTTACTGCGACGGAATACTTCACCAAATGGGCCGAAGTCGAAGCTTACGCGGAAATCAAGGCATCAACAATCTACAAGTTCATCATGAAGAACATCCTCGCCAGATTCGGCGTCCCAAGCACAATCGTCATCGACAATGGGCCACAGTTCATTTCTCAGGACCTACAGGACCTCTGCAAAAGGTACGCAGTTGCATTGTATCATTCATCGCCTTATTACCCACAAGGTAACGGCCAAGCGGAGGCCACCAATAAAACATTGCTCAAAATCATCAAAAAAACCTGCGAGTCTAGTAAGTTTTCAGACTGGCCAGAAAAGCTTATCGAAGCTCTATGGGCCTATCGCACTTCAATCCGTACCCCCACCGGGCAGACTCCATTTGCCCTTACTTATGGTATGGAAGCGGTAGTCCCGTATGAGACTCTGATCCCTTCTCTCAGGGTACAATTGGATGAGGAATTTCCCCTCGACGATCGTCGTAATTCACTCCTCGCCCAGTTGGAACTCTTGGATGAGAAGCGACTGGCCGCTGCCGAACACGCGCGTGTGTATCAAAATAGACTCGCTCGCTTTTACCAAAAGAAAGTCGTTGAGAGAAAATTCAAAGTTGGTGAGATGGTCGTAAAAAGAATTTTTATCAAACCTGGAGGTCCGCGTTCTAAGCTCCAACCCAATTGGGAAGGACCATTTGTAATTCAAGCCATGTACCCTGGCAACGCCTACAAGCTAATCAACGCCGAAGGGACCGAGTTATCCCACCCTTGGAATGGGCTTTATCTTAAGAAATACTACCCTTAGCACAAAACAAACAAAAAAAATGATGAAAAGATAAAAACATCAAAAAACAAAGAAATATTGAAAATCACCTAAAAATATGGAAAATTCAAAATGCCGATGCCTGGCAGCCACCATGTAGTTAAGTCCCTGCATCTAACCTTCATGTTAGGATAGGGCCCATTAAGGCTTGGTAGGCACCGGGTCTTGGTTTGCCAGAACCGTGGAGATCCCTGTCCGGCCACGTCGGCCTATGCTCGCTCGAAGGAAGCCAACATGTGCTCATTTATGTATTTTATTCAAAAAAGTCGGTAGCAGCACCTACGGTGGGGCCCCACCCAAAAGATCTCCGGAAGCTGTAATCTTTATTCTTTTCTCTTCGACCAAATGAGACAGTCGGCGCCCTTAAAACGCTGAGCATGAGAAACCGAAACTCAAACCCCAAAGGCAAGAGTAGGATCCATTTCCTCGAGCATCGATCAGAGCACGAGAAGAGGGCAGTGTCCCCGCAGGCATACGAAAAGGGAGCCACACAAAAGTCAAACGATTATATCTCCCTCACAAAAAGAAATACAAAATTAAAATCAAGAGAAAAGCCTGGTCGTGACCGTGCCTGTTGCGATAAACGGAACCCCTCAAAGCAAAAGTCTGAATCCACAAAGGGGGCCGTGGAATGTAAATGCTTGAGATTTGGTCCGAAGTTATCCGAAAGGAAAGAGTTAATGGGCCCTTATTCGCTCACCGGGTTAACGGCTTTGCCGGTCCTCTCAGGAGGTTTGTCCCCTACACTCTTCCTTCTCCCTCTAAAGATGAACGTTCGATGGAGTTTCTGAAGGGTGAAAACTGCCTAGGGTCTGCCACCTTATTTTAATATACACATTTGGTTGCCTACTTTGAAAAGCAAAAGCTATCGCCGCGAAGGAGTCTCTACGTTTCTGGCTGGTCAAGACCCCTGTTTACCACCTTGATGTCTTCTTGCTTAACCTCGGGCTTAGGCCAATGCAAGCGCGTCACCTATGGGTGCGACGGCGTCTGATTCCGGGTCAGCGCCGCGCGGTTGGTCGTTAGGGTTCCAGGGTGTTCCATCATATACCATCTAGAGTTGTGAGGAAATAGACCCGGGTCGGGCAAATCTTTTACCTCAAACATCTTTTGGGTGAATCCCTGTGGTCGGAAGCAACTGGGAGCCTAAGCATGGCATGACGGTATTGTCATCAGGATAAGTCTTAGCCGGTGGGATCATCATTCGAGGGGTCTAGAGGCCCAAATCAACCTAGATGTGCACTTAGGATATCTGGGAGGTTAGTAAGAAACCCCTGTTCTCACGTAGGTTAGGTGCCATTTGGGTGCTTGCCGGGCGTTAGCAATAAAAAAAAAATTGAAATGATAAAAGCACAAAAAAGGAAAAAGAGAAAATGTACATATTTACAAACAAAAAAATCTTTTTTTGATAAAACAAAAAAATGTCAAATATAAAAAAGAAAATAAATCAATTTTTCATGATTACATTTGCGTGCAGCATCTCACTTTAATACCGCTTGCATTCGTGTGCTTGCCTGTCGCATTTATCATCACCACTTCTTTCCCTTGCCTTCGTTAAATAAAGGCTTGGCCCCTTGACCAGTCATCAAGGACAGTCACAGTGACCACTTGCTTATTGAGCAAGGGGCCAAGTCAGAACAGAAATTCTGATTTGTTTGTTTCAGTGATGTATGCAGGGATTCAGGCAACAGAAGCAAAGGTGAAAACCAAACAAACCGAACCTTGTATTTTATTCCAAAAAACCAAAAAAAATTACATCAAGTTCCGCCCTCTCTCTCTGCATTACTCGTCCCACTACTCTCCGGGTAAAACGCTCTCAAAGGTGCTACCCAACTACGAAAAGTGGTACTCCTACCGCTCTGTACTCCCCTTCATATTCTCACACCCCGGCTTTGATCCACGGAAACAGCAGAGAAGCTACCAACACGAAAGCCGCGCTCTCGTGCTCTTCGGTAATGCTCCTCACCATCTCTCAGCCACTGTTCAGCAAGGCCAAGGCTGATTCGGAGTTCGAATAGTTGGGCTTCCATGGCCCTTCGTTCCTCCCTTTCAGTCAATATGTTGGCCCTTTCTCTCTCTGCGTCTCTTTCTCTCTCTGCACGTTCTCTCTCGCGGTCTTCCCTCTCCAACTGGAGAGTGATCCTCAGTTCCACGGCATCCCTAGAGGAGTCGTCATCAGGATGACGCCGCAGTTCCCTCTCCAGTTTTGCTATCCTAGCCTCCTTCTGCGCAGCTTGGCCAAGCGCTTCTTCCGTCTCCTTTTCCTGTCGAGTGTACCATCTCAGATACACGATAAGGCATAAACAAGGAGAACTCAACACTGAGACTCTTACCTGTATAGAGAGCATCCCTTCTGCCTCCGCAGCACGCTGCGTGGCGTGAGCAAGTTGCTCATGAAGCAAGTCAAGTTCTGAGGTGGGAATCCACAAGCTGGAAGAGGCACCATCTACTCCCATCGCTGGGGAAGCCGCGCCAATCTGGGCATGCTACGACCGCGTGAATTAGCAGCCAACATCTAGAATCTGGGGTTTTAATTAGGAACGTACTGTACACCTACCAAGGCGCTCGTAGCTCCGCGGGCATTACCCAACTGTTGTTCCATCTCTGCCAAGCGAGTTCGTAAATTCGCTATCATGGCATCCCGGACATCCTGGAGCCTTACGAGTCAGCATTTTTCACCAGAAAACCAAGAAAAGGAGAAAAGAGAAAAAAGGGGAAACCTACCTCCACAAGTCCCCGGGGTTGGAACCGCTCTGCGTACTTTGTCCTATATAGACGCAAGTAGTCCTCACTATCCCGCGCCTGTGATTCTACAATCGTGCCACCCCGTTGCCAGTCCTCATACTGTTCGGGGAATCGCACGTGCCAGTCAATACAGGTCGCCGGTCCCCGCGTCTTTCTCCCGACACGAGGTGGCACAGCTGAATCCACCCATTCTTGAGCCAGTCCTAAAGTCCTCATAACTAATCGTAGCCGAAGCGGCTCGATTTCATTTAGGCAGTGCATCCACAGTTCCCGTCCGAACCGGGCACGACTTGCTAGAACCCACGGCTGGTCGGCATTGACCATGTCTGAGTAGGGTCTCCAGTTTACCATCGCTGCAGGGAACTCCTGTAGCTCCTGCCTTAGCACCATCAGTTGGTAGGTTAGGGGTGCCGTACTCATGATGGGTTCCCACCGCCTGGCTAACGGCACCATCGCGGGTCGCCAATGCCGAGCTCTCCCCATAGGGAGGTAATAATAGCTCCATAGCTGCTCGGCACAGGTCATCAGTACCTTGCAAAAACACAAAAAAAATACAAAACAAGCAAAACCAAAAAAATACCTGGATGAATGGGGTGAAACCACTCACAGTCATCTCACGATCCGTTTCTTGGAATAGGCCTGCAAACAAGTGTGCCAGCATGGCGGCTCCCCAGGCATAATACCCTACTCTTTCAAGGTCTGATAGCAGCTCCAAGAAGCGACATTGGATACCATCCCCTTTCGAGCTCAGTACCAATCTCCCCAAAAGGAAGAGGACAAATCTCCTCAAATCTATGTTACATCTTTCCCAGTCGCCGAAATCTGTGCAGTACACGGCACGGCATCCTATTTCCATCCTTTCCATGAACTCTTCTGAGGATTCATCGTCCTGCCGACGAGTGTCGGTGAGCCCTAATGCATCCATGA
Organism: Amorphophallus konjac; assembly: GCA_022559845.1. NCBI lineage: Eukaryota > Viridiplantae > Streptophyta > Magnoliopsida > Alismatales > Araceae > Amorphophallus > Amorphophallus konjac. Next base: position 300,459,188 of record CM040120.1, read on the forward strand.
GGGACGCCCTAGCTACCGACCTATTTTTTCGACCATCTAGGTCTAAACCCAGTAACTTCTGGGCACCTTCTCGGTAGTCCGCGTAAGTGACTCCGGTCACTGCCTCGCCATCCACCTTGAGACTCGTAATTCGGACCACATCCTCCAAGCTGGGCACCATGTGCCCCCAGGACATCAGGAATGCCCGACTCACTGGGTCCCATCTCTCACACAAGGCTTGGATCAGGACCAGGTCGAGCTGGATCGGCTCGATCCGAAGGAAGGTGCCAAAACCCATCACGTCTAGCCTGACCTTCTGAAAATCTGGGAGACCTCGGTATGCTGCCACTACCAACTCCCATGAGATCTGTGATTTCATCACACCCTACGCATGCAGGGAATGGAGAGGAGGTTTGGTCAGAAAGAAAGGAAGAAAAAAGAATGGAAAAAGGGCAGGAAAACTTGGCTCACGAGTTGTGATTGGGCCCTTTCGCTGAAGTGCCCTTCGAGGTCCGAAAGCCTCCTGGAACTACTACCACTGGATCTGCTTCTCTTCGAGGAGTGGGAAGATTCGTCCTCCATCCAACTCTCAGAATTTTGAACTCCTCCTCTCCCGTGAGAACTTGTGCTCCTCAAGTTAGCCGAAAACCTCCTGGAACTACTACCACTAGATCTGCTTCTCTTCAAGGAGTGGGAAGATTCGGCCTCCATCCAACTCTCGGAATTTTGAACTCCTCCTCTCCCGTGAGAACTTGTGCTCCTCAAGTTAGCTCTCGATATACCTGGGAGGATAAAAGGGACAAGAATTTATAGAAATGGAAGGAGTGCGGGCCAAGATTGCCTCCATCACCTGTTAATGGTAGCCCTCGCGATGAGGCACCTACCATGCGGTCCCGTGTGTCACTTCACCGCTCGCACAGGGTGATTGATTAGACGAAGAATATGACGACTAGCACCCTATGTTGTCTAGGGATACCCTATCATATTTTGGAGGACGTCCGCAAAATTTGACACAACTTTCGGGAAAAGGGACTAGGGCCGTCATTATTAACTCCGACGACAGATTCCTGTGGAAATGGTCACAACAAGACGCGATTCTCTGCTCGGGACGGAGTCTCGGCAGACCCATCACATGGGAACAGTGCAAAGGAGAAGAAGTGTAGGGAATAAGGAACGCACAAGAGAACAAACAAGCAGCAGAAAATCAAATCATTCCATTCATAATTCTACATAAGCTGTCACAAACACTACAATCATAGAGAGATGGTGGGTCCACTAGCTCGCCAGCTCTTGCTATTATTTCCATGCTCGTCCCTCTAGGCGTCCCTCTCCTCTCCCCCGAGGTGAGGGTCCCTCAGAAGCCTCCGGGATCCCCGTGCAGTAGCACCTGCCTCGCCTCTTGGCGCCTGCTCCGCAGCAGTGACTCGCTGCTCCTCCCCTGGCGTGGTGAAGAAGCCACTAGCGGCAAAGCGACCGGACTGGCGGAGTCGCTCCCCAAACTCTCGCGCTCTCTCGTAGCGCGTCTCCATCCCTCCTAGCCTCTGCACGACGGCCTGAAGGTTCAGCTGGAGCTCCCTCACTTGGGCCTCCAAGGCCCTCCTCTCGGTCTGATCCCGTTGTCGCTCGGACCTTCTCTCGGCTTTCTCTCTCTCTGTCTCTCTCCTCATCATCTGCAGAAGAACCCTTAACTCCAGGATGTCTGGAGAAGGTCTCTCCTCACCGCGATGCCGCAGCTCCGCTACAGTCGCCACCCAGGCGTCACACTCCTCTTCCGCCCGGGTCGCGCGGGCCACCGCACCGGCAAGTTGTTCCCGGAGGGAGGCAATCTCGAGAAAAGGGGCCGAGGAACTGGAAGATGCACCACCAATCATCCCCGCCGTCGCTGTCTGCTGGGCACGCTGGAACAAAATAAACAACGGCCGTCAGTGAAACTCCAAAATCTGAAGATAAAAGTGCGGCACGTAACTTACCAGGAGCGACAGCTCATGCTGAGCGACGGCCAGCTGCCGCCTAGCCTCTGATAGTTGGGCGCGCGAGCCGCCGATGCCATGTGTGTCCCCAGCTTGGGGATGCCCCGCATAACTCTCTCTCTGCCGCCGCAGGAAGTCGGCGCTGTCCTGCACCAATACACTCCCTTGCTGTCCAGGGAGACGTACGTGCCAGTCCTCGAGCCTCGCCTTGCCGCGACTCTCCCTCCTGACGCGGCTCGGCTCGTCCGCACTCGCCCACTCATCGGCCAGGCCCAGGGTCCTCGCCATGTCCTGCACCAAGAAAGAAGGGCCTCGCATCATAACAAAGAACGCGTCCCCTGTCTAGGACGCGTCTATCATTTGAGTGCAACACTCTCCGAACCCTTTCCCCCCTCGCGCAGCTCGCTTCAAAACTCAAAATGAATTAAAAGAGGAAGAGATTGGAGGACCTACCAGACCGTGTTCACCTCCCTCCGCGACATCGGGCCCCTCGGGTCCCTCGGGGGCCCGAAGCGGCCCTTCCTCCTCCATGGACGTCGTTCCATGTTCTTGCGTGTCCCTCCTCGGGCGAGGAGTTCCTCGTCCCTCTCCACCTTCACCATGGTCGGGCCCACCGAACTCCATCGATCAAAAGAGGAGGAAGACGAGAAAGGGGGCAAGCGAGTTTCGGCGGAAGGCGGGCTCGTTTGCGGGTAAGGCACGGGAGAAGAAAGGCCACCCGACGCTTTAAATTTGAATTCAAGGATTAAGACGCGTCCTCGCGCCTGGACGCACCCAAAAGGGGGAGAAAGGAAACAGAATCCCCCCGTGCAAAGAGTAGTTCCCTGCTGTTCAGGGAAAGATCTCGTGGAGCGTGCCTCGAAGGACAACTCAGTACAAAGAAGAAAGTGTGGGAGAGAGAAAAGTACACACAACACAAGAAAGTCATTTTCATTTCATATAATAGCCGAAAGTACATCATACAGTGAGAAGGGTGATGTGTACAAGCAACTCTCTAACTCTCACCATCACCCTCCTGGTCATCTCTCTCCTCCCTCCTCTGCCGGGGATCCCTAGGGGGCCTCTGCGAACCCTGAGAAGCCGTGCTCGCCTCGCCCTGCGGTGGCACTCCAGCCTCGAAGGCGCGACGACGCTCCTCGGCCGAAGAAATCAGATAGCTGCCCATGGAAAAAGAACCGGACTGACGAAGTCGCGCCCCGCGTTCCTTCGCCCTCTGGTACCGCTCCTCACTCTCCCGAAGCCTCCCCTCCGCCGTGCCAAGACTCAATCGGAGCTCCAGTAGCTGGGTCTCCAGAGCCCTCCTCTCGGTCTGATCCCGCTGTCGCTCCTCCCTCTCTCTCTCCCTCTCCTCTCTCTCTCTCACCGCCTCCCTCCTCGACAGCTCGAGGGCGATCCGCAGATCCAGCACGTCACGAGGGCGCTCCTCAGCCTCTCGTCGATGCTCCTCCTCCAGCTCCACAATACGGGCGTCACGCTCCGCAATCCGGGCGTCGCGCTCCGCCACCCGAGCGTCGCGCTCCTGCTCGGCACGAACAGCACGCACCAGGGCCTCTCGGATCTCGGCCACCTGTCAAAGCACGCATGCACCGTAAGAGAACAGTGATAGAAGGAGGGCAGCCAGAAGGAGAGTCGAGGTCAGGCAAACGCTCACTCGAGCCTCGCGGTCACGCTCGGCCTCCTCAGCCCGAGCCACCGCATACGCCAGTTGCTCCTGGAGGGCAGAAACCTCCGGAGGAGGGCCCCGCGAACTGGAACCCGCTCCACCAGCCATCCCGGCTGTCGCTGTCTGGTGGGCCTGCTGAAACACAGATCGAACGACAGTTAGAGGCCAAGTATCAAAAAAAAATCCAGGTCACAAAAAATGCATCGCATAAACTCACCAGGATCTCCAACTCCTGTCGGATGGCCACCAACTGCCGCCTGGCGTCCGCCAACTGGGCCCGCAGGTCGGCGATCATGTTGTCACGAGCATCCTGCATTGCACATAAGTTATTGTCACATGTATATACATATAGAAAGAGTGAAGCATTCTCATTTCACTTACCCCTGCCATACCACCAAGAAAGAGGCGGTCCCCATATGTAGCCCGGTACCGTCTCAAGTAATCAGTACTGTCCTGTACATGGGACACCACTGGGACCCCGCCCTGCTGCCAGTCCTGGTACTGTGCTGGGAAGCGCGTACGCCAGTCCATAATCTTCATCTTCCCCTTGGTCTTCAGCCCGATGCGGGCCGGCTCATCGACATCAACCCACTCCTGGGCTAGCCCCAACGTCCTCATAACCAGCCTCAGCCGAAGCGGCTCGATCTCGTTCAGGCAATGGACCCACACGTCCCGCCTGAAACGAGGAAGACCCGCTACAACCCAAGGCTGGCCAGCGTCGCCCATGCCCAGGTAGGGTCTCCACACCACCTGCATCACCATACATACATCATGTTAGTTACCATTCAGTCACATGCATAAACACAAAAAATCATACGCATCATACCATGGCCTCGGGATACTCACTCAGCTCCCGACGAAGTGACGCCAGCTGGTAGCCGTGGGGTGCTGCAACCACGACCGGCCTCCACCGCCGCGCCAGCTGTTCCTATGCCTAGCCCTCCCCATCGGGAAATAGTAATAGCTCCACACCTGCATCCATCATACATCATTAGTACAATAATTACATATTTAACTGTGGAAATGCATAAATAAATTGTGTACCTGGAGAAAAGGTGTGAAGCCGCTGACTGTCGTCTCCTTCTCCGAAGTCTGGGAGAGATCAGTAATCAAATGGGCAAGCAGAGCCACTCCCCATGCGTACTGTCCCACTCTGTCCAGATCCGCCAACATCCCGAGGAAACGGCAGTGGATGCCATCCCCCTTCGTCCCTAGCAGAAGGCGGCCCAAGAAGAAGAAAAGAAACCTCCGGAGGTCTAGATCCACCAGCTCCCTCTCGCTCGGGTCCTGGGTGAAAGCTGCACGGGCACCTCCCTCCAATCGTGCCAGAAACTCCGCTCCAGTCTCGCTGACCCGCTGGCGCGGGTCGATGAATCCGAGCGCCTCCATGATCTCCACTCGGCCGACTACCCTGCTGTCCCTGTCAGTCACGCTCGTCTCTAACCACAGCAGGTCCAGGGCACTCTCTCGGTAGTCGGGGTAGGTGACCCCGCTCACCGCCTCTCCGTCAACCCGTAGCCCGGTGATCCGAGCCACGTCCTCTAGTGTCGGCACCATGTGCCCCCAGGGCATCAAAAACGCCCGGCTCGGCGCGTGCCACCGCTCCCTCAATGCCTGGATAAGAGGAAGGTCGAGCCGGAAGGGCTCGATCCTAAGGAAAGCTCCAAAGCCCATGGCGTCCACACGCGCCCTCTGGAAGTCTGGCAGCCCACGGTATGCTGCCACCACTAAGGACCAGCTGATCCGGCCCTTCATCACGCCCTGCACACCACAAAACCAACAAAAGAACACATCAGCATTATGAATAGTAATAAACAATAACACTGTATATACTACTTATTTATCTTATTTTATTTTTATTTTTAAAAAAATATTTATGTTTTTTTAGAGGCGTCCAACACCTTGGACGCCTCCATTACATTTTCTTTATTTTAATTTTAGAAAAACCCAAAAACAAAAACAAAAATAAATAAAAAAATATATATATATTATCATGGAGGCGTCCCATGCCCTAGACGCCTCCTTTTTTTAATTCTTTTTTTATTATTTACAAAAAATAAATAAATTAAAAAAGAACAAAAAAGAAAACGTGGAGGCGTCCAGGCCCCTGGACGCCTCCTTCCCTCACACCCGGCGTTCTCCACACAGCCTCTCGTCCGCCCTTTTAGCCCAGTGAACCAATAGAATGGAGGTCTAAGGGGCTCACCGGATCGTGCTCGTCCTCTGCCGCGTCGCCAGCGTCCACTGCAGCCTCCAAGGCCAAAGGAAGAGCCTCATCACCCGCGGCAATCTCCTCCGCCGCAGCAGCCTCCTCGGCATCATCCCTCAGCCTCCTCGGACGACGAGCCCGTCGTTTCCGCTTCTCTGGACCCTGGCTCGATCCTCCTTGCTCCATTGGGACTAAGAATGGGTCGTCTGGGGTGACTGGGTCATCAGAATGAACAGTACAAATGAGCAGGGGGTGAGGCCCCCCCAATATATATAAGATCCACTGTTATTGGGGCGTCCAGGCGCCTGGACGCCCCCACCTTTTTTATTTTTTTTCAAAATTCAAAAATTTAGGGGCGTCCAGGCCCCTGGACGCCCCCAAAACAAAAAAACCAAAAAAATAATAAATAAAAAGTTGGGGCGTCCAGGACCCTGGACGCCCCCAAATCAAAAAATTTAAAAAAATCAAAAATAAAAAATTAGGGGCGTCCAGGCCCCTGGACGCCCCCAAGAAAAAAAAAACTTAAAAAATCAAAAATATAAAATTAGGGGCGTCCAGTCCCCTGGACGCCCCCATAATAAAAAAATTTCAAAAAAAAGTATATATATATAATAAAAGTAAAAAAGATAAGAGTATGTATATAATCCAAACAAAAGAAAAAACACAAAGAAAAAGAAAAAAACCACAAAAAAGATAATAATAACTAAGGAGATAAGGGTCAAAAACATCCTTGCCAGGTTTTATTCCATCAGAAAAGTAGAATGAGCTACATCAGGGGCTTAGGCGCCTTAGGCCTTAACCTCCCCAGTTCGGTTACATAAACCCTCCACAGCTCACACTCTTCCCCCACATGCGCTAAGGCCTTTCCCGCAACACTTGTCTTCCAGGGTGCTTTGACGGCCTTCACTTCCTTCGCGTCCGCTTCAGTGCCCAACTCCCTCTTCTTCAAAGGAACGATGCCAGTCGGTAGTGGGAACGAATGGCGTGGAATGCCGACCTGGAGGCAGCATCGATGCGCGTTATAAAGGACAAACTCGGTCGCGCCGATCAGTTGAAGATCAACTTCGGGAGAAGGCCTCATGAGGAGATCAAGCGAAAGCAAACATGCCGGTGCGCAAGTGAAGAAGCCTTGTGTCACGGTGCGAAAGTGAGACCGCCAGTCTTCACGTTTCTTCAGCCATGGAACGCGGTTCACTACAGTACCACCGAAGCCTAACACGTCGGCTATGTGATGAAGAGGGCTTTGTTGGAAGAGCTTCGAAGCAGTTGGCATTCCCTCGCGGTGGTCGAATTTGAAGTGCAAATCAAGCCAGCAATTCAGGACAAGTGCGCAACCAAAAGGAGGCTTACCCATGCTCGAGGCAGTAAGGCCACTATACAGGTAGGCGAGGACAGCGGGTCCCACCCTTTTTCCACGCCAGATCCCGCAGATAGCACTCAGTTGGTCTTCCTCCACCATGTTGTCGGTATAAGGAAACAAGAGAGCACCCGCCAGACAAATGGTGAACCCCTTCATGATTCCCTCCAAATAGTCATCGTCTGGTGACCCTCTCAAGGCCTCCATGACCCATTCCGCGAGCTTTTGCAAATCAATTCCCTTTTGAGTACGGACCTTTCGGGCTGCGTCGGGTGGCATGAAGCTTCCAAGGACGCTTTCAGAAGTCCCCCGTGTCAGCATCCGCATAGCCTTCACCTTCCCGTCACTCTTGAATTTCTTCAATCCGAGTAGAAGTTCCACCTCCTCGAGGAGGATGGTCACCTCGAAGGTCGGAAAGATAAAAGTGTGGGTCTGGGGATGCCAGATCTCCACTAGTGCGCCCATAGCCACCCAGTCCATACGAATCTTCTCATAGTGTTTGGCGTGAATAAGGAGCCCCTGCAGATGCCACTTCGAGAGTATGGCCCTCATGCCGATGGAGATGTTGGAAGTTAGCTTTGAAAGCCATGGCAGTTTGGAAAACTTCCTCGGGCCTGGGAAGAGTGGATATGGCTGGAAGAGAAAAGAAAAAAGAAGAAATGAAGGAAGTAAGAAGAAGGCTCACATGGAGAAATTTGAAAAGAATCAGCTTACCATATGCGACATGATCGTCCCACTCAGATGACCCTCGAGGTCGGAGAGTCGCCTGATCTCGCCGCTAGGTCTGCTCCTCTTCATAACACGGGAAGACTCTCCTTCCATCTTGAAATCTCTAGATTCTCCTCTCCTTCCTCTCCTGAGCTTCCAAAACCCACCTTGGTGTATTTGAATGAACTAGCCTAAGGGGAGTTCTTATAGGAAGGAAAGATCGCTACAGGATAAAACATGTCACATCAGCGGTCAATGTCAGGATTTTGGCTAGATCTCCTTTCCATTGTGGTGCGATTCTATTATGATTCTGCTACTTTCTGATAACCTTTGCTAGTCTGTGCAGGTTTTACTAACGGACGTCTTCCTGTCCCACCTTTCAATGGTTGGTCCCACCATGTCATGCATCGTAGTATATGATACCTACGCTACTAGAACATGTCAAGGACCTTGCGGCCCGAACGAATCTGGGATTTGAGTTCCCTTTCAACAAAAACGGTGATGATCCCGGAAGAAGTTGGGTTGTACGGATATGCCGTTAACTTGTGGTAGCATGGGGACGACGGTTCCATTCAGTGAGTTGGTGCGCGGATAAACGGGCCCCAGCCCAGTGTCGGCTCACCGGATCGGTATCCTGACCCGTTCTTAACAAGTTGACAATATTATCCTTGGCTATTTTCTATTTTAGTTTATTTTAAATTTTTATTTTAACCCAGCATGCATTCATATAGGACTTTGATTTATTGTGGAAGATCATTCAAGAGATTCGATTGCGAAAGCCGCTGTGCTTCAATTCTTACAAATATGAGATATTCCACTCCGAATGAAATATTGAGTTTCCTTGAAACGGCCCTACGCTGCTCTTCCAAAGGAGACCTTGTTTGGACAGACCCTCAGATATTCCTTTACTTTTTACCTTGTTTGACCCACCTTGGCTGCAGCACTTCCACATTGGCTGGTAACCACTCCCCAAAGGTGAAACCTGCAGGTTTATGACCCAGGTACTTCCACACCGAGGAGTTGGTCTCCTTTATTTTCGTGCCTGAGTGCACATTTCACCCTCCCTTATTTGATCTCCGTTCAAGCAACCGTCAAGACTTGAAAGACCTCCTTCAAGGTCGCCTCATTGAAACTCCAGGAAAAATTCCAGACAGTAACGTCAAAAGCGCGTCTCATCACACCTTGGCATCAACTTATCAGTCCGCTCCCACTTCATTTCACTCCACTTCGATACCATTCCACTACGTGTCGCTCCCTTGCAAAGCAGACGCCAAGGCGGGGCAGCTGTAGACACGCCATTCCTGACGTCTCCTGAGAAAGTCTCATATTACTATACAACGCCCCGCAACGGCTTACGCGTTTTGAATCACTTGAGTGCTTCCTTTTCTTGAGTCTTCTTCCGCCCTTTTCGGCATCCGGAATCGTCTCGTCACGGCATTCGGACGGCATTAACACCAGTCAGACGCATCAGGAGGTTCCGGAACCAGGAAGGGTGTCTGTCGGGCGGCCGCCAACACCTGAACTGAGGTCCCGGGTGGGTCTTTATGGGGGCGTCCAGGCCCCTGGACGCCCCCATTCTTTTAATTTCTTTTTAATTTATTTTTTGAAGAACAAAATCAAATAAAAAATATTATATTGATGGAGGCGTCCAGGACCCTGGACGCCTCCATAAAAACAAATATAAAAAATTAAAACGCCAGCTTTGACATAAAAACAAAACAAAAAAATAAAAATAATATATTTATGGAGGCGTCCAGGACCCTGGACGCCTCCATCAACTCCCTCACGGGCGCCGCCCACCGAACGATGGTTTGTCGTGTGTGAAAAAAGCCAAATTATGGAGACGTCCAGCCAGCTGGACGCGCCCATTTCTGAATCACGGGTTGCCGCTCACAAAACCACGCGTTGTGCCAAACCGCGTGCAGCCGTCGGTGGGGTTCGGTGGACCTGTTTGAGGCGTCCGGGGCCCTGGACGCCTCCACAAAAATATTTCAAAAAATAAATAAAAATAGAATAAAATATTAGTTCGGCCCTGATGGAGGTGTCCAGGATCCTGGACGCCTCCACCCTCCGGAGCCCTATAAATAGAGGCCCACCCCCTCAGTTCTGGAGGAGCTTCTAAGAGATCCGATAGGCTGCCGGAGCCCAGAGGCTACCGGAGTCATTTCTAACCCGTGGGGTCTTTTGTAGGTGGAGGTTCTGCCGGCTTCTCGGGTGCCCACGCTCGCGAGGAAGGTCGTCTTCATCCACTGCGCTTCCACGTCGTCCCTACGCTGCCGAAGCTCCGCCGGATTTCACCCTCGGCTCATCCAATAAGCCTTTTCTTCCCCTTTTTCTCCATAGTTCTTTTGCATTCATCATCTCGCATCATCTATCCCCCTTCATAAGGGCGCCTCTTCTTATATACTTCTTGCATTTATCATCTCATTTTCCTCCTACTCGAGTCCGAGAGGGGTTTAAAAGGCAACACCAACCAGGTGTGTGTCTTGCCATCATTTCGTTATTTCTATCGCAAGGATTTGAATACTACACCTTTATCTTTCTAATCCACTCGCTACTTGTTTGTCGTTGTTTTGCAAGGGTACCCAAGGAAAGCCCTCTCCGTCGGCCGGCCGAAGGGGGAGGAAGAAGCAACCCGCCATCTCCCGCTCTTGAGGTAGGCGCGATCACTTTCTTTATTTTGGGGTCTTTCGGCCCCTGGCGATCACATATTGTTCTCGAGGCTGCGGCGAGTCACTTCCCCAATGGCCGTTTAAATTTCCCGTTCTTATATTCTCTTTATATTCTGTTATATTCTGCTCATATTCTCGAGGCCGCGGCGAGTCACTTCCCCAATGGCCGTTTAAATTCCCGTTCTTATATGTTATATTCTTATCTATTCATGTTCTCGAGGCCGCGGCGAGTCACTTCCCCAATGGCCGTTTAAATTCCCGTTCTTATATGTTATATTCTTATCTATTCATGTCCTCGAGGCCGCGGCGAGTCACTTCCCCAATGGCCGTTTAAATTTCCGCTCTTTATATTATTCTTATATTCTATTGTATTTTTATCTGCTCATATTCTCGAGGCCGCGGCGAGTCACTTCCCCAATGGCCGTTTCAATTCTTGCTATTTAATTTCTGCACCATTCCCGTCCCCCCGAGGCCGCGGCGAGTCACTTCCCGCTATGGCCGTTTAACCCCCATATCTTGTTATATTACATTTGTCCCGCTCGCCCCGCCGGAGCAATCTCCCGTGGTGGCCCCTTCTCTTTTCTCTTATTTCTGTGTTGGAGCAAAACAAAAAGAAGGAGCCCGCTCGCTCCGCGTCCTCTTCGCACCCCGAACCGCGTGACGTCGCTCACACCACTTGCTGAAGTTAGAACCATCAAAGACGTAAGGATGAGCCATATGGAAAGATAGAAAAATAGCCTTAGCACACAAAGCAATCACCAATGAATGCACCGAAATCACTCGATAAAAATCGAACAGACAGCAACAAGAGTAGCACCTTAAACAGCAGGATCCTCTGTAGATCGTTGGATATGTATGTATAGAGACCCGCTCTAATACCAATTGATGGATCCCGAAGGGTCCTATATGGTGAGCTCTGATACCAATTGATGGAGCCTATGGAGGCTCTGACACAAACAGAAGCGGTGCTAGGCCCGGATTTAGAAGGGGGGTTGAATGAATCCCCTATTAAAAATTATGCCCAATAAAAACCAATGGAAAGGCAAAGATGCAGAAGCAATGTGAGCAAGTGCCTAGACTGAACTGGGTGGTCTCTCCGAATGATGAGAGGATAACGGAAGAACTAAATTGCTGAACACTGTAGAGAAAACAGATGAACAGACCCAAAATCACCCAGCTCACATGAGACCAAAAACAAACGTGCAGTGTGCATTTTAAACACTCACTAGATTGGAAAGATAGAATGATCGTGCCTAAGCATTCATCTAGCAAAATCGAACCTGAATCAAGTGTTCAGTATGCAAACCAAAGTCCAACTAGACTGAAGAAACAGATCATGCCTATGCATACATCTATCGAATCGAACAAGGCAATCAAACGATAGTAGACAAGGGAATTTTTTAGGTGGTTCAGTCTGGAGACCTACGTCCACCCCACACTCCAACCAGAGTGTGGCTTCCCGCTGATACACAGCTTAACCGTTGGGCCTCACAGCTTGTCTACATCCGCTGAGCATCACAGCTTGCTTCCGCTGGGCAATACAGCTTAGCCATCCGCTGACACACAGCTTGACCACTGGGCGTTACAGCTTCACCGTCCAGATGATACCACACCTCTGCAAACGCTGGGGCTTACATCTTAACACGTCCAGAGGAATCCTCCTCAGCTACAGCTGAGTGACACAGCTTGCTCTACTGACAAACAGCTTGAAATAACTATAAAAAGGAAAACAAGAAACGAAAAATGACAGCGACTGAAAGCTGTAAACACTAAAGCGCAGATATGGCTCTCAAGGAGCTGACCGGATAGGATTTGATCCTGATTCCAGTGGTGACTAATCTTCAGATGAAGCTTGTCTTCTTCTCTTCTTAAACTCTCAATCTCTCTCTCTTTCTGTCAACTTCTTCTTCTTCTGCATTTCTCTGCTGCTCTCTCTTTTTCTCTCTTGAACTCTCCTATTCTTTTCTCTGCTCTTCACTTCTTCTGCTCCCCAATAGTTCTTATTGATCTCACCGAAGAGAGTTATCTTCTTGACTTGTAGAAGGATGACCTATACACTCCCTCAGACTGAGGTCACACGCTCATGCCCTAGGCGTGTGGAGGGAACACTCCCGCGTTGAAGCTTCAGGAGAATCTTGCCACGTGGCAGAATCTGAACGATTGGGACCCCACGCTGCAGCTTCTTCCAAAAAGGATCACCCTTGGATCACGTGCCAGTTAATTGTTTTGTTGTTCTCACGTGCCCTTGTTCTTCTGTCCCTTATAAGTTAGATTCTCGGGTGCACATATGTTGCTCGAACTATGGCTTCCCTGGCTTGCATAAGTTCCATAAACTGCACGTACTGGGAACGATTGCACCGAGCTTGCTCTATCGGAACTAGACATTGCACCAACCTGGTCGAGCTGGTAAAAGCATTGCACCATCTTAGATTGGTGTCCTGAGGAATGGTTTGCACTGATTGGCTTTTTCTGAAGTCACGGGTTGCACCGAGTATCCTCAGAGGTTGCACCGAGCTCATTTTCTTGACCAGACACTGCACCGACCTGCTTGCGCAGAGAAGCCTGCCCTTGATGAGAAGGAGTGCTTCGACTTTGAAGCTCATCCATATGAAGATTTGCTCACACAGCATATGATTGCACTGACTCAGCTATACGTACCTGCCAATGTGCACAAACTCAATAGAGATAAGGAAACTATGCATAGGTATGACTTGAGTATATAAAAAAGAGATGCAAAAGCTTTATGCACACGGAGGAAGAAATGCACCGACTCAATTACGTGTCACAGCATTAGATGCATCGACCATGTGAAAGCAAGAAATGCACAATGCATCGAGTTTAAGCATGAGCACGCTAAGAATGCACTAGGTTAAGTACTCGCAGCAACATGAGTTGCACAGACTCTGAGACGCGAGCTAAGCAATGCACTGACCTAACACTCGCCAAGGCTGCGTGCATAGAGAATGGAATGCACATACCTTAATTGATGCGGGATGGACACGCGACTCGACTCCAAATGGATATGCCATCTTCGGACTCTAGCAAGCTCGCAATCGTCCCTAACGAGGGAAGCGTCGGACGTGCGCGGTTGAGAAATCGGCAAAGAGCTAGGGCGGTCAACTCATAATTCGTGCCCGGATCGGGTCACGGGACGGTCACGCTCTCTCTCGCAGCAGCTATGATATAACAAGTAAAGCGGGCTACGATCCTAGCATGCTCTCTAGCAGCGGCATATAAAGCATATACGAATAAAGCAAAATGTCGAGTCAAGGGAGCGAACATGATACCTCCACGCTCTCGGCGTGGGGAAGACGACCCCGGCCGAATCGGTACTCCCGGAAGAATAAGTAATTAATGTACAGCAATGAATATGAATGCCCACTCCACGCAGGGAGGTAAAGGGTGACACAATGGGGCCCAGGAGTAATGGGTTCGTGTTGACGAGCGGCTTCTTGTGTAGCTTCGGCGGCACACGTACTCGCGACCGTGGGGCCCACGTTCTGGTCAGTGGGGCCGGGGTGGCACCACTATGGTGGGGACGCCTGGAGGGGCGTTCCCTGGGATGGCGATGTGCTGGTTCGCTGGCCGGAGGCCGGGCGGCTCCGATCTCCACTCGCCGGAGTTGCTGGCCACTGATCTGTAGTTCTCTTTTACAACGCGCGACCCGGCGAGATCTACTGCTGCGGTCACTCCCGACGTCAGATCGAGGTACAAGAGGTACCGATGGAAATCTGACTGGAAATCCTTCGATCTATGGCTGGAGAAAGAAATTTGAGTTTCCCGTTGATGACCTTTGTCGAATTTTCAAGCTGCTGACTCACAGGATCTGAAAACTCAGGGCAGATTTGAGTTTTCCTAAGAGTTGACGTTGACCGTGATGTAGACCTTCGATTCAGCTTTTGAGCCCTTCATGAAAGTTGTAGAGGCCGAAGAGAGGAAAACGGGGATATATTTTATACAAGGTTGGGTGGAGATTTTGATTTTTTATGGATTTTATACTGACTCGGGGTCGGATCTGGACAGCAGAAACAGATCTGAATTTGGGGGAAAGACACATATTCTAAAAATAGGTAGAGGGCTTTTGAAATTCGACAAAATTTGTGGAAGATGGGGATGGTGGACAGAACCTCCAACAAAATTTGGGATTCCAACGAAAATCAGAAAGGGGGTCGAAAGGGGGAAGAACTAAGCTTCTGCTACACAGATCTGAAAAGGGACAGATCTGGAAGACAGAAAGACACAAAAATGGAAAAATGTAAAATGAAGTCTAAAGACGTGATTGTTTTACTGGAGGTTGGGAATCCAGAGAGGAACCAACCCTGAAAATATAAACTCCAGATGATGTCGGTGTTGGGAGTTAAAAATCTCGGAGTGGGACTCTATCCAGCCAAATAGAACCTTGGATAGAACTTCGGAGGCGGCTTCGCGGCAGCTCGATGGCGGCACGAACGGCGGCGGCGGCACCAGAGATGAAATCAGAGATAGAGGGGCTCAGGTAGAAGGGGTTCTCAACCCTGAAATACATAGGGAAGAAGGAGGAACTAAGAGGAGAGAGGGGAGGGGCGCACCAGCTCCAATGCTCATTCAACAAATTTTCTTCTTCATTAATTCTTCAAAAATGGAAATACATGCCTTAATAAATGGAAAATGACCACTAATGCCCTCAGATCTAGGGTTGGGAGGGATATACAAGGTATAGAACTAATTAGTTCTAATAGGTTTTTTTAAACAAAAATCAAAATTATCCATAAAGGGGGGGTGCCCCCTTGACCATGGGGCATGGTAGGTAGCCCCCCTTTGAAATTTTAACCCCTTTGTCCCCCCATGTGTTTAATTGACTTCAACCCTTCTAGAAGCCACCTAGGATGGTTTGACCAGCCCCACAAGGCTTAGGTGGACCAATGGGGAAGGACTGGGGGCCCCCTTTGCTGGACCTACTGACAATTTACATAAAAACCCACTAAGACTTACAATTGTGTACCCATATAACACAAGGGTATACATACAAATATAAAAGGACATAAATGCAAACAAATGTGAGCGATCTTGCTTCGATGTCCCCATCAATTCTCCCCGGGTGGGAAGAACTCGACTCCGTCGAGTAAAGGGGGTGACTGCTCGAGTAGCTCCGATGGATCCGTCACCGTACCAAGTAGCGCGGGTACGCTCCACTCCAAGTGATCGTCACCTGCTCATTCCGTATATACTAGATATGCGCATGCTGCTATGGGAAGAGGCTAGTGGTGGAACAATCCGGGGTGGGGTCACTCTCATGGGGAAGGAGGCGGCTCGAAGAGTCACTAGGAATCACCGCTGGGTCCCTGTAGGTGACTAGATCCGGGGCATAGATGTAGAACTGATCCCATACTCATCGAGTGAGTCCACTCGCCTCTCACTCATAAGAGACCGACAACGAGCTCGCACAAGACACATGCAGACTCACCATGTGCTAACACACGTATGCAAACCACACAAACAAGAAACTGACTCATGCATGGCTCTAGACAAACCTATTGTTAGTCCGACCCGTACATGGGTGACGGCGGACCAGGACACCCGAACGTGTGCCATGCATGCATGTTATGTAAGAGGAGATGGGTGGCATGGGGAACACCTAAACGTCCAAGTATGACCCAGTCATGCATGGACGGCCCTTTGGATTTGGGAGACTTGAGAGGGCTAGGAGAGTCAGGTGTGGAAGAGCTGGGTGTGGGTGTATCGGGGATGGGCTTAGGTGGGCCGGGAAAACCAAAGTCTTCGTTACCCCCAAATGATGGTTCGGACCTATGGCTATGTAGAGGTTGCTTGGCCCGAGTGGAAAAGGTGTGATAGTGAACTCCGCGGAGGAAGTGGAGTGAAGATGGAAGCTCGGGAGGTTCACTAGTGAAGGGGTCAAAAGGGTCGAAGAAGGTATGACCCCGTGAAGTGGGTTCCAACATGACATGGTCCCAAGTTTAGAATTCATAGTCACCGTCATTCATTATGATCGGTGGGACGACGGACATGTGTAGAAAATAGGATTCCTCCCTTGGGCAAAAGGGAATGAAGTCAGGCTCGGCCGGCAAGGGGAGGAATAAGAGGATCTCCGTGGTGACACAACCCACGGTGCACTCGGAGGTAATGGACACTAAGTCCGGATGGGTGAAGCTAAGACTAGTGGGTTGGTCAAAGCCTCGGGCCAATGAGTGCGTCAACTTCCATTGTGCGTCTAATCCCACAATAAAGTCATCCAAAGTGTCAACATGGTGACTAGACCGGAATGTGGTATGGAAGGAGTTGACGGGCACTAGTGGTAAGGTGGGGTCCATGGATGGGTAAGGAAGTGGGACCAAGCCATCTTTGAGCCAACTAAGAAGTGGCTCGGCTATAAAAAATGTACCCGTTAGAAACACGGGTGGCGCGGGCTTTGGTGGCTCCAAATGAGAGGGCTCCGAAATAAGATCGGAAGGTGAGGTTGAAGGTAATGGAGCTCTCATGGGAGGGGAAGGATTCCGCGATTGGGGTGGGGGCCCAAGTGGGGGTCCGACCGGATCGAGAATCGGCTGGGAGGTAGATGCTCGCCGAAGGGCGGCATCGGCTTGCCGTAGGGCAGCATCAAACCGAGACTCAAAGGGCTCGACCTCCAGAGCGACCTTACAGGAATCCCCCAAAGTTTTCACGTGGCGGCAAAATAATTCAAATTGGAAGTGAAGCCGTGAACCCTTCCAGAACTGAGTTCCGGCCTCGATGTTATCCAGCCCTACTTCACATCTTAACCGGTACACTTCGAAGTCCCTAATGTACTCGAACACGGACAGGTTGCCTTGATCGGGCCTGAGGTATGGGTTGACCATAGTTGCCAAAAGATGGGAATGGATCCCTAGGAATGGTTATGCGATGGCATCTTTTTTTTTGTTTTTGTTTTATAAGCAAAATGTTATGCCAACTCATGCAAGCACCTAGACACGACTTAGAATGCGATGCAAATGCAAAGTTGAAATGAGACTCGACTACACACCTAGACAAAACCAAGATTCGGTACGTGGCGGAGTTAATCTATCCGAAGATCACTCGCGTAAGTGTGCGGCCTTCCCGATAGGCGTAGCCTAACGTTCGGATAATACCTTTTTATATACCGAACAATGGTATGCGGATGCAACCTTAGACCGACTTAGACAATGACTAGATGTAAATCACACTCTTTTTTTTTTTTTTAGACACCCTAGACTCAAACTCGCTCTGATACCAAACTGATGCGGGACGGACACGCGACTCGACTCCAAATGGATATGCGATCCTCGGACTCTAGCAAGCTCGCGATCATCCCTAACGAGGGAAGCGTCGGACGTGTGCGGTTGAGAAATCGGTAAAGAGCTAGGGTGGTCAACTCATAATTCATGCCCGGATCGGGCCACGGGACGGTCACGCTCTCTCTCGCAGCAGCGATGATATAACAAGTAAAGCGGGCTACGATCCTAGCATGCTCTCTAGTAGCGGCATATAAAGCATATACGAATAAAGCAAAATGCCAAGTCAAGGGAGCGAACACGATACCTCCACGCTCTCGGCGTGGGGAAGACGACCCCGGCCGAATCGGTACTCCCGAACAACAAGTAATTAATTTACAGCAATGAATATGAATGCCCACTCCACGCAGGGAGGTAAAGGGCGACACAATGGGGCCCGAGAGTAACGGGTTCGGGTTGACGGGCAGCTTCTTGTGTAGCTTCGGCGGCACACGTACTCGCGACCGTGGGGCCCACGTGCTGGTCAGTGGGGCCGTGTAGGGCTGGGGTGGCACCACTGTGGTGGGGACACCTGGAGGGGCGTTCCCTGGGATGGCGGTGTGCTGGTTCGCCGGCCGGAGGCCGGGCGGCTCCGATCTCCACTCGCCGGAGTTGCTGGCCACGGATATGTAGTTCTATTCTACAACGCGCGACCCGGCGAGATCTACTTCTGCGGTCACTCTCGACGTCGGATCGATGCACAAGAAGTACCGATGGAAATCTGACTGGAAATCCTTCGATCTATGGCTGGATAAAGAAATTTGAGTTTCCCGTTGATGGCCTTTGTCGAATTTTCAAGCTGCTGACTCACATGATCTGAAAACTCAGGGCAGATTTAAGTTTTCCTGAGAGTTGACGTTGACCATGATGTAGACCTTCGATTCAGCTTTTGAGCCCTTCATGAAAGTTGTAGAGGCCGAAGAGAGGAAAACGGGGATATATTTTATGCAAGGTTGGGTGGAGATTTTAATTTTTTGTGGATTTTATACTGACTCGGGGTCGGATCTGGACAGCAGAAACAGATCTGAATTTGGGGGAAAGACACGTATTCTAAAAATAGGTAGAATGCTTTTGAAATTCGAAAAAAATTTATGGGAGATGGGGATGGTGGACAGAACCTTCAATAAATTTGAGTATTCCAACAAAAATTAAAAAGGGGGTCGAAAGGGAGAAAAACTAAGCTTATGCTACACAGATCTAAAAAGGGACAGATCTGGAAGATAGAAAGACACGAAAATGTAAAAATGTAAAACGAAGTCTAAAGGATGTGATTTATTTACTGGAGGTTTGGAATCAAGATGGGAACCAACCCTGAAAATCTAAACTCCAGATGATGTCGGAGTTGGGAGTTAAAAATCCCGGAGTGGGACTCTATCCAGCGAAACAGAACCTTGGACAGAACTTCGGAGGCAGCTTCGCGGCGGCTCGATGGCGGCACGAACGGCGGCGGCGGCACCAGAGATGAAATCAGAGATAGAGGGGCTCAGGTAGAAGGGGTTCTCAACCCTGAAATACATAGGGAAGAAGGAGGAACTAAGAGGAGAGAGGGGAGGGGCGCACCAGCTCCAATGCTCATTCAACAAATTTTCTTCTTCATTAATTCTTCAAAAATGGAAATACATGCCTTAATAAATGGAAAATGACCACTAATGCCCTCAGATCTAGGGTTGGGAGGGATATACAAGGTATAGAACTAATTAGTTCTAATAGGTTTTTTAAAACAAAAATCAAAATTATCCATAAAGGGGGGGCGCCCCCTTGACCATGGGGCATGGTAGGTAGCCTCCCTTTGAAATTTTAACCCCTTTGTCCCCCCATGTGTTTAATTGACTTCAACCCTTCTAGAAGCCACCTAGGATGGTTTGACCAGCCCCACATGGCTTAGGTGGACCAATGGGGAAGGACTGGGGGCCCCCTTTGCTGGACCTACTAACAATTTACATAAAAACCCACTAAGACTTATAATTGTGTACCCATATAACACAAGGGTATACATACAAATATAAAAGGACATAAATGCAAACAAATATGAGCGGCCTTGCTTCGATGTCCCCATCATTAATGCCTATGAATGATGATATGCACCGGGTTTGTTGGACAGCCTGACTGACATGTATGCACGAGCCTTAGATATAACCTGAATGCACCGACTTAACTGATTGTGTGCATGCATAGATGTTTAAAGCCATGAAGTGCAATATATGCATTCGAGACATGCTCAAACCTAGACCAGCAGTTAAACGCACATCAATGTGTATATATCTACAACCGTGACATTCAATCAAGCACATGAAGTGACTCAGCTATCATCAAAACATTCTTCCACCAGTCATTCTCAAGTGGTGACTCATAGTGTTACTATCATCAAAACTCATGAAGCAAAACATCATCAAGGCACAGGGGCACAACATTCGGCTCTATTACGTCTGCCCTCATGTGGTTCTTGAGGAGCTGGCTCGGGAGACAGTTCATCTTTTTCTTCGGGTGCCGCCTGAACTTGTTGTGCCGGTCCGGTCGGCTCCCTCTCTTGCATAAATTCGGTAAGGCTTGGAACGCCCGCGTAGTCTTTATTTGCTGGAGGAGAGACTACTGAGGGTAAGGTGAGAGCACCCTTGACCCTCCACTTTCGTTGAGCGCCTGACAGCTTGCCATTTTGAGCCGTCAAAAATTTGGTAAATGAGGGAACCTCTTGGCCACTTGTATCTTCGGGGTAGAGACTCGTCGGAGGAGGAATTTCTATGCCCCTGACTTCAGGCTAGGGGATTTGGTATGATTGCTTGCCCCGAAACATGATGTTGTGATTTGCCTGGGGAAGACGCCCATATTTTCTTCCAGACCTCATGGCTTGCTGAAGGTGGAAGCTTCAGCTTGTTTTGCCTCTGCTGGAGCGAGGCATATCTCTTCAACATCTTCTTCGGAAATTCGAACTGTTTTGAACAGGGACGCAAGGGTTGCAAGATACGGCAGGGCCTTTTCTTTTGTTCTTGGACTTCTTCTTCTTTTTCTTCACAGTCGACGGCTGCTCCTTTGGAGGCTCATCCCATATGTCGGGTTCTTCAGCTTTAGCTTCTTCTACTAATTCTAGGGACTCAAAATGTTCCGAAAGGACATATTCCTTCAACTGGATGGGCCGGATTTTGGGCTATTCATACTCATCTAGCCCATTAATGCTTTTTTGAAGCCGTTCCACCGCCGGGCTAGTTTCTTTGTGCACCCGTAGGGGGATGTGTTTCTTCTTATTGTTGGTGAACCGTCTGATGACTAGCTGAGGAGCCGTCTCATGCCAGACGGAGGTCACAGCTGGGGGTTCCAACTGAGGTGTGATGCCCTGTATGTGAATTCTTGGGCCACGATGAGGCGATGTCCTTCTTCTTGTTTTTGATGGCACGGTGTGCCAATTTCTCTGATCTTCTGCTGGCGCTAGGATATAGGCCTCATAGGTATGTTGAGTGCATGCCTCCGCCATTTCTTCAAGTAGTTATTGATATAAAGATACCATGTTGATTATTACCCCCAGAGTAGGCATTTCATCCGGGCGCGGAGGATCGACTTTGTGCTCCCCCATTTGCAACTCCCCTTTCTTGATTAAAGACTCAATAGTGTCTGTAAAGATATAGCAGTCTTCGATAGTGTGCCCGATCATTTGATGATACGGGTAGAAACGAGGGTCATCTTTTCTTTTGAGATCACCCAACCTCTTCGGTTCTGGGAGAGTGATCTTGTTGAATTTCATAGCCCATTCGAACAAGACTCAAGACTTATCTCAAGGGAATGATATAGCTTCTTCATTTTATCCTGTAGGGACCGGCCCTCTCACCGATCGGCGGGCTTGGACAGGGGAGGCTCAGCTACCCCTTTGTCTTTTTCTTTCTGCTACTCAAAGGCTTTGAAGTCGACCATGTGCACTTCTTGAGACACCGGTCATTTGTCAGTCCTCCTGGCCTTCTGGCCAGAAGTGGCAGAAGCGACGGAGTACTTCGAGAGGAATGCCTCGACTTCTGCCACAACATTATTCAGTCGATCAAACGACTTGGTTTCAGTGCCTATCATTCTTTCCAGCACCTCTTGAAGAGGGGCGATCTCGCGCTGGTCCTGAGCTGGGGAGATGATCACCGATCAGTGAACTGCTAGGAAGGGAAACAGATCAGGGGGCCCAGGGATGGTTCCCTGGGGAAAACCCTCCGATGCCTAAGTCAGCAGAGCAGTGGTGGAAGCTATGAGAGGAGGAGTGAGGAGGTGCACGAGATCCCTCTCCACCAAGGTGGTGAAGTCGTTCCTGCTCAGGGAGTTTTAGGCGTGTATAGGCCTTACCGTTTGCTGGAGGGAGTCCCCTGTTTAAATAGTGCGCTAGCCTCATGAGTCCCGTAAGCTGAGGAGTTTCAGGCGAGAGTTACATACTCAACGTGGGCTCTTTACGTCCTCATCATGGGATCTTTATAGCCTTGAGGAGTCGTGGGTCCCTTATCTTTGTGAACTCATGCTCATAAAGGGCTCTCAACGGCCGCGTGGATAAGCAATCGTCGCTTGATCCAAGCATGAGGAGTGCGAACCCTGTCCGGGCGATAGGCATAGCTCGGATGAGGCTCGACCGGAGTGGGCGCGGGGCGCTAGCCTTTATCCTGGCAAGTGGGATAGGTTAGGCTTTAGATCTTCCTCCGGCCAGACCGACGCTCGGGCCTTCCGAGCCTAATGGCCGCTGAGGAAGGGCTTGATCCCGAGTGATTTTATTGGGCTTTGATGCTAAGTGGGCCCTGCGGGGATGTCACTTCGATGAGCTGGGCCTCGTTTGGTCCTGATGGACCTAGTTCGGCCGCTCTTAGATGGGCTAAATAAATCTCCCTCTCCACTTGTCCCCCTCCTACTTCCGAGCTTTGGTAAGCTCGGAAGAGTAGCCGTTAGGGTTTTAGACTAGCGTGGCTCGAGTGGGTTGAGATTTGGTGGTGTTAGGAAGCCACGTGTCGTGGTCACCTGGGCTCGTAATAATGATGATCCTGACGGATTTGAACTGAAGGGGCCCCCCTTTCTTGGAGGTCAGAACGACGCGTCGCCTTCCGTGTAGGAATATAGGCATTGTGCACTTATTATCGCTCCAGACTCCCTCTGTTTTAGGGTTTGGCTCTCCTTCATGCTTGCTTTGGGGCTCTTTGATGCGTCGTGAGAACACGACGGAAGAGCAGAGGCTTGCAGCGGTGTTCGCAGAGTTGGCGGAGATAACCGCGAAGGCGGTCCGACAACTTCCTCTTCCTCCAGAGTCTTCGGAGTCTCGGGAGCATTTTTCTTCAAGTTCTTCTCCAGATTCCATGGCGGATCAGCGTCTAGAGATCGAAGAGTGGGAGGGCGAGCCTACGGCGAGGGCGACGGTGATATTGTCGGCTCTAAATTGCAGCGAGCTGGGGGAGGCAGAGGTGAAAAGGCTGGAGCACCAGTTTCGCCTGCCCTATAAGTTTTACTTCACTGCGGCTGCCCCGCACGAGACGAGCTTGGATTCTCGTACGGGCCATATCTGCACCTTCCTTCTGTCGTGAAAGGGTGGGTTCCACCTTCCCTTCGAGCCCTTTATTCTTAAGCTTTTTGATTTCTTTCGGTTGGCGCTCATACAGTTGGTAGCCAACTCTTATCTTCTTCTTTCCGCCTTTCGCATCCTCTATCGCCAATGCGGGGTTCCTCCTTCCTTGGACCTCTTCCATTATTTTTTCAAGTTGAAGGTGCACCCCTCGGCCGGGAAGGGCTTCTATTTCATCCAGGAGAGGCGGAATAGGAGCTGTGTCTCCTTGGCCGCGAAGTATTCTTTACACAAGGGATGAAAAACTCAATTCTTCTGGGTGGGGATTTCTTCGGTGGAGGAGACGTGGAGGTGTCCCGTAATCCCCAATTTCCATTCGAACATCCCTCCGAGGCAGGACGAGTTCTCTCCGGGTGTGGAGAACTATGCGGCCACTTTGCTGGAGCATCGCCAGTCCACGAAGGAGCTGATCACCCCGGAGAACATCGAGCGGTGCCTTCTCACGAGGCTGCATCCGACAGGTTCAGATGCTATGGACTAACTTCTTCGTCGGATGATGAGACCATTTTCTTTTCCTGACCACCTCTTCTTCTGCGCAGACGTCAGGCGGCCGGCTGTGGAGGAGGAGCCTGCGGCCGAGCGGGCGGTGATCGATCTTGGCGATGACTCGGCTGCTGACGAGCCGTGAGCTTCTGAGGGGCACTCCCGAGCCCGAGACAAGGGCAAGGGAAGGGCCCAGGAGGGGACTTCTAGGCCGCGGGGGTCCAAGCGCAAAGATCCCGTAGAGGACATGATACGGGATGCCGTGAAGGCCAAGAAGCGGGCCAGGAGAGCCGGGTCCGACCCTGCTGTCGAAGGGGACTCTGGCTCGACGGCTCTCCCCTCTTCCGAGCGAGATAGGGCCGACCCAGTTGGGCCGGCTCGCCCATTCGTCGAGTGAGAGGGGGCCGAGGAGGCCAGGGTCGCTTCTGGGGGCGGCAGCGTTGGATCGGCTCTCCCCTCAGTAGGAGCTGAGGGGTCCGGGGCCGCTTCTGCTGGTGGTGGCGATGCTGGATCGGCTCTCCCCTCAGCGGGAACTGAGGGGGTCGGAGTTGAAGCGAGCGACGCTATGACCACGGCCGAGACTGGGGCATCGATTGGGGCGGGCGACCCTCCGAGTGGCGGTGCAGGCGCCGAGCCAGTGGAGGCCGAGGGGTCACGAGGAGCGGCGATGCAGCCCCCACCGACCGAGGCAAGAGGGGCAGATGAAGCAGCGGCTCAAATCAGGTTCAGCCGGTGGGGCTCCCGAGGAGATGTCACTCGGAGGTGGGGACCCTATTTTGGCGGCTCTGGAGAGGCTGGGCATCCAGGGCCCTCTGTATCAGGTATGTCGCGGCATAGCTGCGAAGGTGGTGAGGGGGGGAGATAGGGAGCACTCCCCGCCCGCGGCCCTCGAGCTGGTTATGGAGGGCGGCTTGATCTTGGCCCAGATGGGGGTCACTCTAGCTGAAGCTTACGCTTGGTCAGATTCGGAGTGGTCGACCCTTGCCTGGACCCTTGGTGGGTCGGACATGAAGGTGGCTCAGCTCACCGAGGAGCATGAGGGGCTTCGACGGGAGCTCTCCTCAGTTAAGGAGCTGGCACGGGCGAGCCAGGTGGAGGCCCGGACAATGTCCGAACAACTGGCTCGGGCTTGCGAGTCACTTGAGAGGAAGGGCAAGCTTCTGGAGGAGGAGCGTTTGGCCCGCGTCGAGCTAGATGGCCTGTGGGAGGCTGAGCATGCCGAGCTGGTGGACCATGTTAGCGCAGCAAGAGTGATATAGAAGGGGGGGGATGAATAGATCACTCCCTATTTAAACAACTTCAGCGGAAAATCACTCCTTCGAAAATCACCCTACCGAATCTAGCTAAACAAATTAGCCAATGCAGTGAGAAACTAAGATAGAGTAATAAGATGCGATTAGAATAGGCCGTCCACACACAAGCACATTGCCAAGCAGATAGAGAGCATCAATGATTGCAGCAAACCACAGAGGAGACAAGAGATTTTAAGGTGGTTCGATTGTAGTCCACAACTACATCCACCCCTCACTCCAACTAGAGTAAGGATTCCACTAGCCAATGCTAGAAACCTGCAGACTCAGTCTGCGAACAATGTGCTGCCACACAGCTTGAATAACCAAGGGAAACAAATCCCTTAACCAAACTCTGCTACCCACAGAGCTTGGAACTTGTTCCAACTACCAGCTAGAACAGAACCGGAGATAGCTCTCCCTTCCTCCAACCTGGAGGGAACCTGCTAATGACAACCCTTCACTAGCAGAACTAGAGATCTACGATCTCTCTTTCTCTGCAGCCCAGAGGGAAACCGGAGTAACACTCCCTTCCTGCAAACACCGGAGGGTAACAACTCAAGATCAGATATGTGAAGAAATAAAAGAAAAAATAGAAATGCAAACAAGAACAACGATGAACACAAATCGTTTCAGAAAAATCAAATACAAATGTAGCTTCCGAAGAAGCAGATTAGGCTCTTCTCTCTCACTCAGACTTTTCTCTCACAGGACTGCTCTCTAATCTTTTCTCTCTATCTTCTTTCTGGAACGTGGAGGCTCTCTCTCTTTTCTTCTTCTGCTCAGGAATTTTGCTCTTAGGCTTTTTCTCCAGTTCACTCCATCTCTTCGCAGAGGGCACCTTTTATATGGCTTTCGACCTGAGTTTCAGGCCTTCACACGAGGGAGTCTCGTTCCCTCCCTTTCTAGAGCCTTCTCGGATCATGTGCCAGGTATCATCCTTGGTTCACGTGCCCAATCATTGACCTGTATCACCTGCAGACTGAGACAAAGAATTGTGATTAGTTAGTTCAGTCAGATACGAATGTATAGACTTTAAGATATCAGATTAAGCAAGTGTGTATACTGAGGGAGTGTATAAACTTGTGAGACTTCAAGCAAACTCAGTGTATGGACTTGAAGTGCAACAGTATGCACTGTATGGACTTCAATGTAGACGATGATGTATAGACTTCGTGAAGACACTGTGAACTCGAGTGCAGTGTATGGACTTCACTATGCAGACTTTGAAGAGTATTCAGCAATGTGCAGACTTCACTACATATGAAGCAGCGTATAGACTTTATAACTCATACTGTAAAATGCAGTGTATAGACATGAAATGAACGCTGCATGATCGAGCCTAACCAATGTATAGACATTACAATGCTCATCCACTGAATAGACTTCACAGTGCTCAATCAGACTTCACGATGCTCAATCAGACTTGAAGATGTGAGCGAGACAGTGTATGGACTTCAAAAGCTTGAAGGCCCAATGTACAGACTTTGAAGAGTCTGAACCAATGTACAGACTTGTAACGCTTGAGGACCGATGTATAGACTTAGGAGCATATGAGGTCTCAGGGGAGCATCTAGGGCCTCTGGACAGCATCAACAGCGTCAGGGGAGCATGTGGAGCACATGCTGTCTCTGGGGAGCAATCGATGCTCCAGGGGAGCATCCTTAAAGTTAGGGAAGCATTAGCAGTCACTGTAGGGCATACTCGGTCTCAGGAGAGCATCCGGGGGGACAGGCGAGCATGCACGACTGATGTACAGACTCTACCAATGTATAGACTTGGTGGATAGTGATGCATAGCCAAACGGATGTACAGACTTCACTGTGAATGCATGAACAGTGAATGAGTGTATAGACTTCACGATGTGAAGACTTGTCCACAAATGATTGTACAGACTTGAGGTGAAGACCGATGTATAGACTTGCAGATGCGAAGCTGATGTACAGACTTTAAAGGCTATGAACAACAAGGCATGCTGTACAGACTTACTCAATCAATCCGATGTAAAGACTTTGAATGATTTCAACGGAAGAATGTATAGACATGGCGCCTTTCCGGATGTATAGACTTTCAGATAAACAGGCTACAGTCCTGTTGTATGGACTTGAATAGAAAGGGCCAGTGAATGGACTGACTAAGCTGATTAATGTACTGAGGGGTCGACTCATCAGTAAGGAGGGGTCGACCCACCACTATTCAGACTATGCAGACAGAGTGTAGACAGAGTCAAGTAGAGCATATTATCTGACAACCATATGAACATCACTTATTAACATGATGAAACATGAATTAATCTAGAGATAGAAGATTGATTTATAGTGTGAGACATCATCAAAACCGTAGGGATGCAACAATCTCCCCCTTTTTGATGATGGCAACACTATGAATCAAGCAATATCATGGCATATCAAGCAATTAACTGCAGCTTCAACAAACAAAGTAAATTCAAAGCAAGTGCAAGCACAGACAAATTAACTGCTACTACAGAGTTCTTTCTTTCTCAAAAACCACTCCCCCACAACTCACTCTCGGCTCTTTTCCTCACAAGACAAGTTATTTCCTTGGCTCAAGAACAAATCTCCCACTAAACTCATGATCTGATCTACTGATATTGCTAAACTTCTCTCCCCCTTTGACATCAGCAAAAGGAAATGCAGAATATATGAAAGTGCTGGCAACATGAGGACGAAGGGCAGTAACTGCTTAGTGCAGAAAGTCATGAGTAGGTCTTAAGAGAATAAGTGAGGTTCTAAACTCAAGTGAAGATTCTGTAAACCCCAGTACACAATAGAGACATAGAATGATAGAAAGGTTTATCAGCATACAAAGTGTATGATTTAGATCAGGAGTTAACAAGTATGGCCTGATATAGCTGAGCATTCAACTATTCTACAAGACAGCAAGAGACAAATTCAGAGATGTGTTCTCAAGGTATTGAGGACAAGCAATCCATTAGTTGCACAACAACAAGGAATTTTTGATTTTCAAGAAGATCAATGAGTAAGTTGGTGATTCACTCTTTTGACATTAGAGATACACCTTGATTAGAGGCCTGAATCCCCAGTTACTCAGAGTGAGTACCTCATTACTTCCTCTCTTTTTTTATTAAGGAACAGAGTTAGTAACTATGGCTTTTGACTTGAGAAAACACCTTGATTAGAGGCCAGAGTTCCCAGTTACTCACCAGCAAGCCACCATTGCTCTGTCATATCTTCTCATTCATTTTTAAGCATTTGACACCTCATGACATAGGAGAAATATTCATTTCATTGATGAAACTCCCAGTTTCTCAATGCACAAAAAAAGACATGTTTGTTCAGTTAAGCCCTTGTGTTGAAGAGATAGAATGATTGAAAGCAATACCAGAAGGACTATTTCTTGAAGTGAGTCTTGAAGTCTAGATTTCAAGCTGATTGGGTCAGATATTAATACATACAAGTTTTGGCCTGAACCATAATTATTAATAATGTAGGAAGATATACCTTTTACAATTAATCTAGATCTCTGACAGAATACTAAAGGAAAGATTCTGACTGGATTTTAGAATCACTGACTTATAGACTTAAGAATTAAGTGACATTCTACTGTCTGAGAGAACCACACTAGATCTGTCATGAAACTCAGCAAAGACACATATCTGGTCAAACTTTTTGAATCTGTCAAAGCACTCTTCTTCTCACAGCTTAATCAGCTCCCCCTCACACAAAGCAGTCCTGAAAGCTAACCAATAGATAGACAGAACTCCCCCTCACAAAAAGAACAGACTTCACAGTTTGTATAAGCCTAATTCTCTTCTCAGTGTTGTGAATTTTTCATTATCCAAAGGTTTAGTGAAGATGTCAGCAATCTGATTATCTGTGCCTACATGAATCAGTTCAAAATTGCTTTTAGAAATCTCATCTCTTATGAAATGATGCCTTATCTCTATGTGTTTGGTGCGTGAATGCAAAACAGGATTTTTGGCAAGATTAATGGCACTTGTGTTATCACAATAGATAGGTGTGCACCCCAGGTCTACTTGGTAGTCCTGAAGCTGGTGTTTAATCCATATGACTTGTGTTCCATAACTCCCTGCAGCTACATATTCAGCTTCTGCAGTGGAGAGGGCTACAGAATGTTGTTTCTTGGAGCCCCAAGACACTAAACACCCACCCAAAAATTCACAATGACCACTAGTGCTTTTCCTGTCTAGTTTACAGCCTACATAATCAGCATCTGTGTATGCAACTAAGTTAAATGTGTGTGATGCAGGAAACCATAAACCAAGAGAATGAGTAGTTGACAAATATCTGAAAATTCTTTTCACTACAGCTAAATGTAATTCAGTAGGTCTAGACTGATACCTTGCACACATTCCTACACTGAATTGTATATCAGGTCTAGAAGCTGTCAAGTAAAGAAGAGATCCACTCATACCTCGATAAAGTTTGGCATTTACTTCTTTACCTGTCTCATCTGCATCCAGTGAGGTATTGGTACCCATGGGTGTTGTAATGTGCTTTAAGTTTTCCATACCAACCTCTTGAACAGTTCCAATGTGTATTTGGTCTGGTTGATGAAGCACCCATCCTCTAGCTGCTGTACCTGCAAGCCAAGAAAGTATTTTAGTTCACCAACCAAACTCATTTCAAATTCAGCAGACATCATTTTAGAAAATTCATCACATAGTTCATGCTTAGTTGATCCAAATACTATGTCATCTACATATACCTGAACTATGATGAGATCTCTATTTGTACCCTTGGTAAATAGAGTTTGATCAACCTTACCTCTTTTGTAGCCCTTGCTGATCAGAAATTCAGTCAATCTTTCATACCATGCTCTTGGAGCCTGCTTTAGACCATACAAGGCTTTGTTTAACTTGAAAACTTGGTCAGGTTGAGGAGAAAATTGAAATCCAGGGGGTTGTTCAACAAAAACTTCTTCCTTAATGACTCCATTTAAAAAATCACTTTTAACATCCATTTGTTGGAGTTTTATGTTCTTTGAGCATGCAAAAGCAAGCAACAGTCTTATAGCCTCCATACTAGCAACAGGTGCATAGGATTCATCGAAATCTACACCAAATTCCTGACAGTAGCCCTTGGCTACTAATCTGGCCTTATTCCTTGAGATGACTCCATCTTCATTCATTTTATTTTTGAACACCCACTTAGTTCCTATGATATTAACATTATCTGGTCTTGGAACAAGTTCCCAGACATTATTTCTTTCAAACTGGCCTAATTCCTCACTCATGGCATTGACCCAAGCTTGATCAGCCAAGGCCTCTTCTATTGATTTGGGTTCTATTTGTGAGACTAAAGCAATTAAGTCTTCATTATTCACATTCCTAAAATGAGACCTAGTCCGAAGAGGATCTTCAGGATTGCTTATGACATTATCTATCGGATGGCCTTTAAGAAATCTAACATTGGTTGAAGACTCACCTGTTTCTCTTGGCCCTTCCTGATTGAGGGGATTAGTTGTTCCACTCGGATGAGTCTTCTCTTCTTCTTGGTCTTCTAGGAATTCCCCATCATGATTGGAGTCCCTGTCAAAATTTTCAATGTTAGACACACCTTTCTTTTCACTGAAAATAATGTGTGGAGACTCTTCAACCTTTTTGTCTGTTATGTTGAAGACTCTATATGCCCTAGACACTTCTGAATATCCCAAAAATATTCCAGGGGAGCTTTTAGCTTCAAACTTGTCTAAATCTTTCTTGTCATTATTGTGAATAAAACATTTTGCTCCAAAAATTCTGAAATGAAACAAGTTTGGTTTCTTACCTTTTAGAAGCTCATAGGGTGTTTTCTTGTGAATGGGTCTTACCATGGCCCTGTTGATTATGTAAGTTGCTGTATTGGCCGCTTCTGCCCAAAACCTTCTAGGTAACTTACTTTCAATCAGCATGGTTCGGGCCATTTCCACCACAGTTCTATTTCTTCTCTCCACAATCCCATTCTGTTCAGGTGTCCTGGGAGAAGAAAACCTGAGAGTTAGTCCCTCTCTTTCACAAAGATCAGAAAATATGGAGTTTTCAAACTCACCTCCATGATCAGATTGAATAGTACAGATCTTGTGTTTTCCTTCTTGTTTGACCTTATTGAAAAACAGATTAAACTTTTGAAATGCATCACTTTTATTTGCTAAGAAGAATATCCATGAATATCTAGAGAAGTCATCAATGATGATATAGCCAAACCTGTTTCCATTAAGACTCTGAGTTCTAGTGGGACCGAAAAGGTCCATATGGAGAAGTTCCATTGGTCTAGAAGATAATGGCTCAGATCTTAATTTAAAGGAATTTCTGGTCTGTTTGCCTAGAGCACAGGCATCACATGATTTTGATATAGAATTGAATTTAATTCTAGGCATGCCTCTAACTAAATCATGCTTGACCAATTTATTTAAAGTAGTAAAACTAGCATGACCTAGACGTTTATGCCATTCAAAAACATCATTTTCAGAATTGGCAGCGAAACAAATATTAGGTTCAGATTACTCATCTAAGTCTACTATGTAGACATTATTAATCTTGTTGGCTACAAATTTAACCACATCAAAATTTATTTCAAAGATTTTGCATGAATTATCATCAAATACAACCCTGTGACCCTTGTCACATAACTGACTAATGCTAATCAGGTTGTGTTGAAGACCTTCTACAAGTAGAACTTTTTCAATGGAGTTTGTGGAAGACTTACCCACTGTACCAACTCCAATAATCTTACCTTTGTTCTTTCCTCCAAACTTGACCAGACCCCCTACCTTCATCTCTATCTTGCTGAACTTGGATCGGTCACCTGTCATGTGCCTGGAGCAGCCACTGTCGAGGTACCACTTGTTATCTTCAGCTGCCAGGCCGACCTACACAACAAAGTCAAGCAAAGTGATTTGGAACCCAAGATGAGTTCGGTCCAAAGACATTGTTCAATTCTCTGATCAAGTGTTTAGGAATCCAGATTTGCTTTAACATTGTTTTCTCTGGCACCTTTACTTCTATTTTATTGAAATTATAGCCGGCTGGTCTGGAGAAGTAAGTTTTATTCCATTCATTAGGCTTGCCATTTCTAGAATATCTCCTATAAGTTTGTTGATCAGCAGATTTTTGAGGATGATGAACATTTCTCCAGTAGGTCCTCTTTGGACCCACTTGATTGTAGTAATTCCAGCTTTTCTTTTGATCCACTTGCTTGGTCCATTTACCATTTATGTTCTGATTGGTAGGCTTAGTGAAATTCTTCACATAATTCATTCCCATCTTAAATGGTTGGCCAGCACTGTTTTTAGGGCTTTCCTTCTGACCTTGAGTTTCTATACTGCCGTTTGAGCTGGATGGTGTGTCCAGCTTTTCTTTTCCCTTCTCTGGGCAGAAGGTAATGGTTTTGAATTGTAAGGGTCTTTTGTTAGATGGGTCATAGCCTAGACCCTCCTTATTGAAATTAACCCTAGCCCCCAGTATTGCATCCAGACTGGATTTTCCTTGGACAAACTTTTCCAAGACTTTCTGTTTGTCTTCCAGCTCCTTTTGAAGGGACTCAGAATTTTTTAGAAATTCACTATTGACTTCCTTAACAGCTTCATATTTTTCTGAGTTCACTCTACTTTCATTCAAGCTTTCTTCGATTCTTATTTTGAGTTCATTGAGCTGTTTTTGACTTTCTTGGTTTTCTCCCTTGAGCTTATCATTTTCTTTTATTAGTGAGGTCATTTCTTCTAGTTGCTCTTTTAGTTTCTGATTTTCCTCACAGACCTGGGTTTGTTCTTCAACAGTGGTGTTAAGTTTTCTTTTCAGAACTCTATGCTCTTTACTGAGAGAATTAAACTTATCTAACAATTCACCATAAGCATCCTCCCAGTCATCAATCGAGAAATTTTCAAAAACAGTTATTACCTCTTCCTCGCTGTTTGCCATTAGGCAAATTCCTTCTTCATATTCCTCTGAGGAAGTGTCTTCGGGATCTTCTTCTTCCTCGCTCCATGTGCAGACCATCGCCTGAGGTTTTTTCTTCTTCTGCACCTTTGTGTTCTTCCTCTGAAAGTAGGGACCCTTCTTCTGAAGATCTGGACACTCGCCTTTCATGTGTCCCTGTCTGTTACAATGAAAACAAGTAAGTCTCTTAGGATTTCTGTCCTTATGATTGCTAGATTCAGCATTCTTGCCAAAGGAATATGGCTTCTTCCTCCTAAAGGTCTTCCCCTTTTTCTTCAAAAATTTTCTGAACTGTCGAGTGAGCATTGCCTGCTCCCCCTGATCGAGATCAGAAAAACCATCAAGCTCGGACTCGAACTCGGGGCTACTACTGATGTTCCCGCTGTTGCTACCCTTATTGCGGGATGCCCATAGGGCTACATTCTTAGCCTTCCTATCACTTCCTTCACCGCCTCCTTTGAAATTCATCTCATAGGTCATGAGGGATCCTATGAGTTCATTCACAATCAAGGTAGTCAGATCTTTTGACTCTTCAATCACAATGGCCTTAGTGTGCCATGCTAGGGATAAGGATCTAAGAATTTTCCTGACTATGTCTGCCTCAGCTAGATCCTTCCCTAGCCCCTTAAGTGTGTTCGTGATGAGGGACAACCTGGCATACATCTCAGTAATATTCTCCTCTGCATTCATCCTAAAGAGTTCATACTTAGAGGTGTAAAGGTTTACCTTCGAGGCTTTCACTTGAGCTGTACCTTCGTAGATTAATTGCAGCTCATCCCACATTCGCTTGGCAGTCCTGTAGGCAGATATACGGGCATACTACTCTGGGTGAACAACACACTGGATGATGCTCAGCGCCGTCCAGTTGAGTGAAGATAGCTTGACATGGTCATCTGTCCACACATCCTCGTTCGGTGGCAGATCATATGGGCCAACCGTGATTACCCTCCACAGCTTGTGGCTCTGTGCTCTGATAAACACTTCCATCCTGTTCTTCCAAAACAGATAATTATTACCATCAAAAAATGGAGGGCGACTAATGGATTGACCTTCAGCCATGAAGCTTCTAGGACCATTAGCATTTCGCTGACCATTCGCCCACATGATGCGAACCTGCTCTGATACCAAATGTTAGCGCAGCAAGAGTGATATAGAAGGGGGGGATGAATAGATCACTCCCTATTTAAATCACACCTTCGAAAATCACCCTACCGAATCTAGCTAAACAAATTAGCCAATGCAGTGAGAAACTAAGACAGAGTAATAAGATGCGATTAGAATAGGCCGTCCACACACAAGCACATTGCCAAGCAGATAGAGAGCATCAACGATTGCAGCAAACCACAGAGGAGACAAGAGATTTTAAGGTGGTTCGATTGTAATCCACAATCTACATCCACCCCTCACTCCAACTAGAGTAAGGATTCCACTAGCCAATGCTAGAAACCTGCAGACTCAGTCTGCGAACAATGTGCTGCCACACAGCTTGAATAACCAAGGGAAACAAATCCCTTAACCAAACTCTGCTACCCACAGAGCTTGGAACTTGTTCCAACTACCAGCTAGAACAGAACCGGAGATAGCTCTCCCTTCCTCCAACCTGGAGGGAACCTGCTAATGACAACCCTTCACTAGCAGAACTAGAGATCTACGATCTCTCTTTCTCTGCAGCCCAGAGGGAAACCGGAGTAACACTCCCTTCCTGCAAACACCGGAGGGTAACAACTCAAGATCAGATATGTGAAGAAATAAAAGGAAAAATAGAAATGCAAACAAGAACAACGATGAACACAAATCGTTTCAGAAAAATCAAATACAAATGTAGCTTCCGAAGAAGCAGATTAGGCTCTTCTCTCTCACTCAAACTTTTCTCTCACAGGACTGCTCTCTAATCTTTTCTCTCTATCTTCTTTCTGGAACGTGGAGGCTCTCTCTCTTTTCTTCTTCTGCTCAGGAATTCTACTCTTAGGCTTTTTCTCCAGTTCACTCCATCTCTTCGTAGAGGGCACCTTTTATATGGCTTTCGACCTGAGTTTCAGGCCTTCACACGAGGGAGTCTCGTTCCCTCCCTTTCTAGAGCCTTCTCGGATCATGTGCCAGGTATCATCCTTGGTTCACGTGCCCAATCATTGACCTGTATCACCTGCAGACTGAGACAAAGAATTGTGATTAGTTAGTTCAGTCAGATACGAATGTATAGACTTTAAGATATCAGATTAAGCAAGTGTGTATACTGAGGGAGTGTATAGACTTGTGAGACTTCAAGCAAACTCAGTGTATGGACTTGAAGTGCAACAGTATGCACTGTATGGACTTCAATGTAGACGATGATGTATAGACTTCGTGAAGACACTGTGAACTCGAGTGCAGTGTATGGACTTCACTATGCAGACTTTGAAGAGCATTCAGCAATGTGCAGACTTCACTGCATATGAAGCAGCGTATAGACTTTATAACTCATACTGTAAAATGCAGTGTATAGACATGAAATGAATGCTGCATGATCGAGCCTAACCAATGTATAGACATTACAATGCTCATCCACTGAATAGACTTCACAGTGCTCAATCAGACTTCACGATGCTCAATCAGACTTGAAGATGTGAGCGAGACAGTGTATGGACTTCAAAAGCTTGAAGGCCCAATGTACAGACTTTGAAGAGTCTGAACCAATGTACAGACTTGTAACGCTTGAGGACCGATGTATAGACTTAGGAGCATATGAGGTCTCAGGGGAGCATCTAGGGCCTCTGGACAGCATCAACAGCGTCAGGGGAGCATGTGGAGCACATGCTGTCTCTGGGGAGCAATCGATGCTCCAGGGGAGCATCCTCAAAGTTAGGGAAGCATTAGCAGTCACTGTAGGGCGTACTCGGTCCTAGGAGAGCATCCGGGGGGACAGGCGAGCATGCACGACTGATGTACAGACTCTACCAATGTATAGACTTGGTGGATAGTGATGCATAGCCAAACGGATGTACAGACTTCACTGTGAATGCATGAACAGTGAATGAGTGTATAGACTTCACGATGTGAAGACTTGTCCACAAATGATTGTACAGACTTGAGGTGAAGACCGATGTATAGACTTGCAGATGCGAAGCTGATGTACAGACTTTAAAGGCTATGAATAACAAGGCATGTTGTACAAACTTACTCAATCAAGCCGATGTAAAGACTTTGAATGATTTCAACGGAAGAATGTATAGACATGGCGCCTTTCCGGATGTATAGACTTTCAGATAAACAGGCTACAGTCCTGTTGTATGGACTTGAATAGAAAGGGCCAGTGAATGGACTGACTAAGCTGATTAATGTACTGAGGGGTCGACTCATCAGCAAGGAGGGGTCGACCCACCACTGTTCAGACTATGCAGACAGAGTGTAGACAGAGTCAAGTAGAGCATATTATCTGACAACCATATGAACAGCACTTATTAACATGAAGAAACATGAATTAATCTAGAGATAGAAGATTGATTTATAGTGTGAGACATCATCAAAACCGTAGGGATGCAACAGACCGAGCCGAGGAAGCCGTGCGTCTTCGAATGGAGACCGAGGCTGATCGGGCCGAGGTGGAGAAGTAGATGGCCGAGGCCGAGCGGAGGTTATCCGAGGCGGAGCGGGAGAAGGCTGAACTCGCCGGTAGGTTGGAATCGGCCGGGGCGGAGGCACTCGAGCAATATAGACGCTCGGAGGCCTACCGGGTCGACCTTAAGGAGGCTGTCGTCCCCTACTATGAGTCAGCACTTCGTCGAGGCATCCGCAAGGGATTCAAGCAAGGCTATGACCGGGCCATCTCTTACGTGGAGGAGCAGGCGTACGAGACAATCAATTTCCCATCTGGGCAATGCTATGACTCAGATTTATCATCCTCCGGTTCTTCTGGTTCGGCGTCGGAGGAAAGAGACCAAGGGGACTCTTCGTCCGAGAGGTCGCCAACTTCGGATGTCTCAGGAGGGTGCGCAACCGAGGTAGTTCCCACGCCGGTGGGGTCAGTGCCAGGGTCGGCCGTCGCCGAGGGTACCAGGGGCAAACCATCCGAGCCTCCCACTTCTGAGCCTCAGGATGGGCCAAAGGCCTGATGTATCTGTTTTGCCTTTTCTCCTTGTATGTTTTCCTTTCTTCGAAGAAAAGCTTCTTCGTTTGTGTAAAGAACGTAAGGCAGTAGCGTTATGATGAAGACTTAACTCTTTTATACCGCCATTGCCGTAGTTTGACCAGCGTATCTGCAGTAGTTGGAAAGTGTCGATACTTTTTGCGCGGATCCCGCATGATGGCCGGGTGATCGTCTGACAGGGTGTCTTTCCGTTTTCTCATGCTTTAACTGCCCGACCGCTTCGTGTGTCCCGTTAGGATGGAACCTAGGAGTCTGAGGTGACCGTCCGTAAGGAGAAGTCCCTTTAGCGTGCTTTCGAGGGGAGAATCATTTAAGGCAAGTAACCTCCCTTTGCCTATAAAAGGTCTGAAGGGCGTCTCTCCCTCTCCATTGCTTAGGGTTTTTTCTGAGAGTCATCCCTCTCTCCTTCTTCATGAGGCATTGTACCGTCGAGTTTGAAGCATGGAAGACGCTCCGAAAGATGAAGTTGCCGATGATAGAGTGCAGAGAGTCCTTGCTGCTTCGGATTTGAAGGGAGTTCAACGACTGACGGGCGCATTTAAAGGGGGGTCGACGTGTGGAAGCACGTCGCCCTCTTTTATCAACTCCGGCCGGCGCTTGCGGGGAGGGGTGTGACAGCAGACGGATGGGGGAATCAGGCATCCCTTTCGCTTGTCCCTTCCCGCTCACTCTCTGGAGGAGATTTCTCTCAAGATTCCTCTCCACTTCCTACTTCTCCTTCTTTCTCCACGTAGCTTCTTTCTCTCTCTTCTGCCCTTCTCATCATTTCTTTCACTCTTCGGAGGGTGCCTGCACTCTCTGCCTTCCAAAGAGTTGGCAGATTGGAGGCCTTCATTCGTATTCCCTCTTCCCCTTCCTCCATCTCTATCAACTTGGAAGGTAGCCTTCTTCTTCCTAATCCCTCTATCACCTTTGTTCCGAGTTACCCGAGCCAACGGGTTCGACTACCCTTAATCCGAGTCAGTTTCTGCACGAAGCAGATTCAGTGGCTGGACGCGAGAAGGCTAACCGAGTCAGCCGAGCGATGGGCTCGTACGGCGGCACCAGATGGATTTTTGCTTTTTTGGCATGTATTGTCTTGGCTTCGGCCTTTCTGATGTACAAGCAAGTTGTTTGAATAAAAGAGGAAAGGAAAATCTTTGTTTTATTTCATATTGCTTACACAATGTTCAGCGTTCAGAAGTAGAACTTGCGTAGTGTAGTCGCATTCCACGTTCGAGGGATGGGTTCTCCTTCCATAGTAGATAGCCAGTACGCTCCTTTCCCGAGCATCTCGACCACGCAGTAGGGGCCTTCCTAATTAGAGGATAACTTGCCCGCCGCCTCAAGTGGTTGAGAGGCTTTGGCTTTTCTGAGAATGAAGTCTCCCGGTTGGAAGTGTCTGTCTCGGACTTTGGCGTTGTAGTATTGAGTGAGGCGGCGTTGATATTTCGTTGCTCAGATGCTGGCAATCTCTCAGAGTTCATCCGCTAGGTTGAGGTTTTCGAGCAGCTTCTGGTCGTTTGCCTCGGGTGAGAAGCAGATGACTCGGAGAGAGGGATTGGCAATCTCCAACAGGATCACAGCCTCGGTGTCGTACACCAGCTGAAAGGGACTTTCACCAGTTGCGGTTCTGGGAGTCGTTCTGTGTGACCAAAGTACGTTCGGCAATTCCTCAAGCCAGCTGCCCTTGGCTTTGTCGAGTCTGCTCTTGATGCCTTTTAAGATAGTCTTATTGGCATTTTCGACCAGCCCGTTAGCCTGAGGGTGGGCGACCGAAGTGAAGTGATTATGAATGCTTAGGTTGGCACATCTCAAGCCAGCTGCCCTTGGCTTTGTCGAGTCTGCTCTTGATGCCTTTTAAGATAGTCTTATTGGCATTTTCGACCAGCCCGTTAGCCTGAGGGTGGGCGACCGAAGTGAAGTGATTATGAATGCTTAGGTTGGCACATCTTTCTCGGAAATAACGAGAATCAAATTGCCGACCGTTGTCGCTCACTATCACCCGGGGGATGCCGTAGCGACAGATGATCAATTTCTAGATGAAACTCCATATGACTGTCCCGGTGATCCTAGCTGTGGCTTCGGCCTCGATCCACTTGGTGATGTAATCGATGGCGACGATGACAAACTTCTTCTGGGCCTGAGCTGTGGGAAACGGCCCGAGGATGTCGATTCCCCAGCGAGCAAAAGGATATGGCTCGGCTAGGGTGACGAGCTCCGTTGCCGGCTGATGGACCAAGTGGTCAAATCGCTGGCATCGGTCACAGTGTTGTACGTAAGTTGAGCAGTCACGCTGCAGAGTGGGCCACCAATAACCCTGCCGTAGCAAGATCCTGGCGAGCGACCTTCCTCCTAAATGCGCTCTGCACAAGCCTTCATAAACTTCTTGAATCGCTCGGTTGGCTTCATCAGTACTGAGGCACTTCAGGAGGGGACCAGAGAAGGATCTTCGGTAGAGAGTGCTGTCCAGAATGACGAATCATCGAGCTTGGTACTTCAATCTTCGGGCTTCCCGGGGGTCGGGAGACTCTTGAGAGTCTTGGAGCCACGATAGGTAGGGGGTGCGCCAGTCGCTTGGGGAGGTCGGGTCAACAGCCAGGAGCTCTGAATCGATGCTCGGTCGCTCTAGCTCTTCGAGAAGGACCGATCGAGTACCCTCGGGGTCAAGAGAGGAGGCCAGTCGAGAGAGGGCGTCCGCTCGGGAGTTTTCTTCCCGAGCTATTCGGACTACCTCAAAACTCTCGAACTGTTGTGCCACGGCTCTGACCAGTTGGAGGTATTTGACCATCGGTGCTTCTCGAGCTTCGTAATCGCCGTTGACCTGGCTAGCGACTAGTTGCGAGTCAGTGTGAATTCTGACTCGCTTAGCCCCCAGCCGCCGGGCCATGCGGGCTCCCGAGATAAGGGCTTCGTACTCGCAGATGTTATTGGACGCCTGGAAGTTGAACTTCAAGGTGTATTGTAGCTCTGCTCCTTCGAGGGACCTGAGGAGGATGCCGGCGCCGCTCCCCGCCGAGGTGGAGGATCCGTCGATGAATAATTCCCAGGTTGGCCCAGGCACGGATGGAGATTTTTCTTCGGTCGGGATGGTGCTCTCGGCGATGAAGTCAGTGTGCGCATGTCCTTTGATAGCCGAGCGAGGTCGATACGATATATCGTAGGCCCCGAGCATGATGGCCCACTTGACGAGGCGTCCCGAGGCTTCAGGGTGAGCGAGGATCCTCTTCAGTGGTTCACCGGTCAACACTATGATTGTCACGCCCCGAGCCTTTATGACAGCGGAAGACTCGCTCGAGAAACGTGAACAGCCGACATGGTAATCCTCTTGCAAGCAATAATGATCAGAGCGCGAGACAATCACACACATAAATACAATTGCACATGATTTTAATCAAACTCCAACTTATTTCATTGATAATCAGTATTCAAAATATAATAACTTTCAACTTCTTTCAATCTATGAGACTCAAGAAATAGGACAATTACAGGGACTCGATCTAAACAATATAGACTTACCTAAGTCTTCACTCTCATCTTGACAACACTTTCATTCACTCTCGGACCCGCTACTTGTATAGCCCGAATCCGAATTCGAATCACTTTCATTTCCTGAAAAGATTGGAAATAGATAA
Organism: Amorphophallus konjac; assembly: GCA_022559845.1. Lineage (NCBI taxonomy): Eukaryota > Viridiplantae > Streptophyta > Magnoliopsida > Alismatales > Araceae > Amorphophallus > Amorphophallus konjac. The sequence continues at coordinate 300,500,001 of CM040120.1, forward strand.
TGAGCACACTTGCCCAGTAGGTATCTTCTCATCAACATGAAGGCATCATTAAAGTAATTAACATTTAACTCTGGAGAAATAACGTAAAATCATGCAAATGCGATCAATCACGCGGTTAAACCAAAGTAACAAGATGATCATGTAAGATAGAATGAGAGCAAGATTGAACTAGCAAGAATGTAACAAGAACATGCTATTGGCCTTTCATGAACAAGAATGTAATGAGAATGTACTAGCAATGCCACATAATCATCACTCCAGTATATTTTGCTTATGAGCAAGTACTTCGTGAATTTCTGTGGAATATCAAGCAAGAAAGTCATGTTGTGCCGTATCGTGGATCTTCACTTATTTATAGAGAAAGTACTCCCAACGCAATGCGACACCAGTAGCATCATACCCCATGGTTTATAATAGTATGTTTCTGGCAATTAGCCGAGGGGCCTAGCATAGAGCCCTTGAACACAATCAGTGCTCGATCGCATCTTCAAGTATAAATCAAGCTACTTCCACACATGTAACAATAAAGTATTGGAGAGGGGGATTTCTGTAGCCCACCCAAAGAGCAGCCCAACAAGACCCAACAGGGTCCAACGAGGCAAGCTCACCCGAGTGATAGCCCACAGGGCCCACTCAGGAAAGAAAAGCCCAATGAACAAACACTCGAGGAAACAACTCTCCCCGACGGCCCCTAGGCTCGGAGGGCCTGAGTGATGGTCAGGTCATAAGGTGGGTCCGGTCCAAGCCGTTTCCCCGCCCAGGAAAGACAGGCGTTAGCCGACCTACCCGACCCTTCTTTCACCGAGCTATGCTCATCGCCCGGACAGGGCTGGCGTTTCAGGAGCTCAGCCGGACCAGACATTATCCGTTCATGCTGCTATTAAAGTCCCCAACGGACAGGGGAATCAAGAAGCCGCCGGACTTCAAGGCGATAACGCCCCCATGATAAAGGCCATGAAAGCCCACGTTGAGGACGTAACTCCCGCCGGAGACCCCTCAGCTCACAGGACTCCTGACGGCGGCATACTATTTAAACCAGGGCTACCCTCCAGTGGAAGGTAAGAAGAAAAAAGGGAGCCATTAAGGCACTCACACTCGAAACTCCTGAGCAATCCGCTTCACCCCTTTGGTGGAGAGGAATCTCGTGCACCTGCTTTCCTCCTCCCCATCATTGCTTCCACCACAGCTCTACTGACTTAGCCATCGGAGGGTTTTGCCCCAGGGAAACCCCCTGGGCCCTCTGATACGTTTCCCTGTCTTGCAGTTCATCTTCTGGTGATCCACAGCCCGCTCAGGACTCAGCGCGAGATTTCGCCTCTTCATCTGGCGCCGTCTGTGGGAAACGCACGAAGAGCCAAGATGGTGAGAAGAAGCTCAGGGAGGAGATCCGCCATCGAGAAGGGTAAGGCCGTGGTGGCGGCAGGAGATGGCCTCTCTAGGGCCTCGCAGAACCCTCCCTCCAACGCCAGCGTCCCCACCAATGGGCCGCCGCCCCCCGACGGCGACAGGGGTACCCCCCAACGGTGGCGACGAGGTCTTCCAGGCCCTCAATAAGAAGCTTGACGTCCTCGTGGAGCTCATGAGGGCCCAGGCGGCAAGGGATGCCAGGTCTCGCACCCCGTCCGGGAGCCCCCCCGTCGAAGTGCGTCCCAGCATACCACTGGGGGCCACTTCACCCTCCGCGGTCAACAGCTCATCCGCAACAACGTGGGAGGACCCTCGCAAGCTCCGCCCCCGGAGCAAGAGGCTTCCTCCACGCCCAGAAAAGGGAAACTGGGGGCGAGGCCTCCACGCCTGAGCGCCGGCGGTCCTGAGGATCGCCACGACGCTCCCCCCAGTCCCACGGCGCGACCGCAGTCGGAACTATCCCTCCGGCTGAGGGATTTCGAAAGATGTTTTACAGAGCAAGAGCGCGCCCTCCGCGCCCTGTAGAAGACCTCTCTCCCGGAGGATGAGGAGAAATCCCTTTTCTCCGAATACATCTTGAAGGCAGAGGTGTCTCCCAGAACCTCCATCCCGACCTTCAAGCTCTATGATGGCCAGGGCGACCCAGACGACCACTACGACAGCTTCGACGCCCTGGTGACTCTGCATGGAACACCGGATCCTATTAAATGCCGAGCCTTTGCGGCCACCCTAGTCCAAGGCGCTCAGGCATGGTTCCGGGCCCTCGCCCCTGGGTCCATCCGGGACTTCAGGCAATTCGGGCGAATCTTCAAGGAGAGCTTCGCCGGAAAGCGCCCCCCCAAGGTCAGTAGCGGAGCTCCTGGCCCTCAAACAGGCACAAGGGGAAAGGCTCCGGGCTTATGTCCACCAATTTAAATCGGAAGCCCTCAGAATTCCCCGCCTGGATGTGGCCTCGGCCACGACCGCTCTAACCAGGGGCACCCGGGACGGGAATCTCCGCCGCGAACTGGTCCTCCACCCTCCCTCGACCCTTGCCGAGCTAGTGACTCTGGCACTGTGCCACGCAGAGTGCGAAGAAGTACTCAGCGCCTGCCGAGACACAACCAGCTCGGGTCGGGAGGGGGACAAGAAGCGGGCCTACGAGCCAAACCCTGGCTCGGGCAAGAAGCGCGATCGGGAAGGAGAGCGCAAACGGAAGTATGAGCGGTACACCCCGTTGACCACGCCCGTCTACGAGATCTATGAAGACATCAAAGACTCGGGACTCCTCTGCCAGCCCGAACCAATGAGATCGAAGAACCGCAAGCGCGACAGGCATTGCCTGGTCCACGGTGACCACGGGCACCATATCGGCGACTGTCACCAGCTCCAGGATGAGATCGAATGTCTCCACCGTTAGGGGCACCTGGCCCGGTTTACAGCTGGGCGCAAAGAAGACCGAGACGCCACCGAGGAGATCGACAACGTCCCCCGAGGGGTCCACATCAACGTCATCTCCAGAGGAACGGCATCGGGCGGCGACACCAGCCGAGGAAGGAAGCGTCATGCCGAGCGGGCCAGCCGGGTCTCAGAGCCCCCAGGGAGCCCGCCGAGGGAGCCCCAGGTCATAGTCTTCTCCGACCAAGACCTGGAAGGGCTAAGCACCCCGCATGATGATGCCCTCGTTATCTCGGCCACAATAAACCATTGTAACATAGATAGGATTCTGGTTGACAATGGGAGCGCCCCCGATGTATTATCTTATGACTGTTTCCTCAAGATGGGGGAAGACCCATCCAAACTCCGCCCGATCCGAACACCCCTTTGCGGGTTTAACGGCCTGGCCACCTACCCCGAGGGAGCCCTAAGCCTGCCGGTCACTATCGGCACCCCACCCAAAACCGTTACGGTCATGGTGGACTTCATAGTGATCAAGGGTATGATAGCGTACAACGCCATTTTCGGCCGGAAAATTCTCAGCCGAATAAAGGCCGTACCATCTACCTATCACCAGAAAATGAAGTTTCCCACCAAAAATGGGTTGGGGGAAGTCCGAGGTAACCAGGCCACGGCTAGAAGGTGCTACAACATCTCGGTGGAAGCCTCAAGGCCGGACGGGGGGGATAAGGGCCCCAAGGGAATCGAAGGGAAGACCGTAACCACCGAGCCCGGTGGTGAATTGCTAACGGTATTCCTAAATGATGACCCGGCCCTCGGAGTAAGGATCGAAGCCGACCTACCACCCAAGGAACAGCAGCAATATAAGGAATTTCTTTCTGAGTACATCCAGGCCTTTGCTTGGTCCGATGATCAACTCCCTGGCATACCAGAGAAGACCGTGATGCACAAGCTCAGCCTCGACCCCACCGTCAGGCCCGTACAGCAACGGAGAAGGAAGCATGCGCCCGAGAAGCAGGCGATCATCAAGGTGCAGGTCACCAAGGGACAAGAGACAGGCCTCTTCAGACCAGTCTTGTACCCTACGTGGCTAGCCAATGTCATCCTGGTGCCAAAAACCATAGGCAAATGGCGAATGTGCGTGGACTTCACCGATCTGAATAAGGCTACCCCCAAGGACTGCTATCCGCTACCGAGCATCGACCAATTGGTTGACTCAACCTCGGGCAACGAGATACTCAGTTTTCTGGATGCCTATTCGGGTTATCACCAGATCAGAATGAATCCAGAAGACATCGAGAAGACCGCCTTCATCACCGACTGCGGCGTGTACTGCTACACTCGGATGCCCTTCGGGTTAAAGAACGCCGGAGCCACATATCAGTGACTGGTAAATCACATGTTCGAGGGACAGCTAGGTCGGAACGTCGAGGCTTACATTGACGACATGCTCGTCAAGACCCCCAAGGCCCAATACCACTTCACCGACCTCGCCGAAACCTTCGGCACCCTCCTGAAGTACAACATGAAGCTCAACCCCGCCAAGTGCACCTTTGGAGTAAAATTCGGGAAGTTCCTGGGTTTCCTGGTCACTCAGCGCGGGATCGAAGCCAACCCCGACAAAGTCCACGCCATCCTGGACATGCGCCCGCCCACGTGCATTAAAGACGTCCAACGTCTGACAGGGCGTGTCGCCGCTCTCAACCGTTTCCTGTCCCGTGCGGCCGAACGATGCTTGCCCTTCTTCAAACTGATGAGAGGACCCAAGCTAGCATTCGCTACGTTCGCATGGGATGAGGAGTGCCAGACAGCATTCGCCGAGCTTAAGGAGCTCCTGGCTTCGCCACCGGTGCTCTCCAAGCCCGTCCCCGGCGAAGTCTTGCTGCTCTACCTCTCGGCGACGCCATCCACGGTCAGCTCGGTCCTAGTCAGAAATGACTCGGGGATCGAAAGACCGGTTTACTACACCAGCAAGGTGCTCAATGAGGCCGAACGGAGGTACCCCGCAACTGAGAAACTCGTGCTAGCGTTGGTCACCTCCGCGAGGCGTCTCCACCCCTACTTCCAGGGGCACCCCATCACCGTGCTAACCGGCGAGCCGTTGAAGAAGATTCTAGCCCACCCCGAGGGCTCAGGGCGACTCATCAAATGGGCCATTATGCTCGGGGCCTACGACATCTCGTACCGGCCGCGATCAGCAATTAAAGGCCAAGCGCTCACCGACTTCATTGCCGAAAGCACCATCCCCGCCGAGGACAGGCCTCCGACCACGATCGGGCCAACCTGAGAACTGTTCGTCGATGGATCGTCCAATTCGGCAGGCAGCGGTGCGGGGATCCTCCTGAGGTCCCCCGAAGGGATAGAGCTACAGTACACCTTAAAATTCAACTTTCAGGCGTCCAACAATGCTTCCGAATACGAGGCCCTTATCTCGGGAGCACGCATGGCCCGACGGCTGGGGGTCGAGCGAGTCAGGATCCACACCGACTCTCAACTAGTCGCAGGTCAGGTCAACGACGAGTATGAAGCTCGGGAGGCACCCATGATCAAATACCTTCAGTTGGTCCGGAGCCTGGCCCAATAGTTCGAGGGATTTGAGGTAGTCCGGATAGCTCGGGAGTAAAACTCTCAGGCGGACGCCCTCTCTCGATTGGCCTCCTCCCTAGACCCGGAAGGTACACGATCGGTCCTCCTAGAAGAGCTAGAGCGCCCGAGCATCGACACGGAGCTCCTCGCTGTTGACTCGGCCACTCCAAGTGACTGGCACTCCCCCTACCTGTCCTGGCTACAAGACTCCCAAGAGCCCTTCGACCCTCGAGAAGCCCGCCGAATGAAGTATCAAGCTCGGCGCTTCGTCGTCCTCGACAACACCCTCTACCGAAGATCATTCTCCGGTCCCCTCCTGAAGTGCCTCAGTCCCGACGAGGCAGGCCAAGCCATCCAAGAGATTCATGAAGGCCTGTGCGGAGCGCACTCAGGGGCCAGGTCGCTGGCCAAAATCCTGTTACGATAGGGGTACTGGTGGCCCACCCTGCAGCGTGACTGCTCGGCCTATGTTCAACAGTGCGACCGGTGCCAGCGTTTCGACCATTTGGTCCATCAGTCGGCCACGAAACTTGTCACCCTAGCCGAGCCTTACCCTTTCGCTCGGTGGGGAATCGATATCCTTGGGCCATTCCCAACGGCCCAGTCCCAGAAGAAGTTCATCGTCGTCGCCATCGACTACTTCACCAAGTGGATCGAGGCCGAGGCTACGGCCAGGATCACCGAGACAGTCGTTTGGGGCTTCGTTTGGAAATCGATCATTTGCCACTTTGGCATCCCCCGAGTGATAGTAAGCGATAACGGTCGGCAATTCGACTCTCGGTACTTCCGAGACAGATGCGCCGACCTAAATATCCGCAACCACTTCACTTCGATCGCCCACCCTCAGGCCAACAGGCTGGTTGAAAATGCCAACAAGACTATCTTGAAAGGCATAAAAACCAGACTCGGCAAGGCTAAGGGTAGCTGGCTCGAGGAATTGCCTAACGTTCTGTGGTCGCACCGAACAACCCCCAGGACGGCAACCGGTGAGAGCCCTTTTCAGTTGGTATACGGCACCGAAGCCGTCGTTCCATTAGAGATCGCCAATCCGTCTCTCCGAGTGATCAGCTTCTCACTCGAGGCAAACGGGCAAAAGTTGCTCGAGAACCTCGACCTGGCAAGTGAACTCCGAGAGATCGCGAACGTCCGGGCAATGGAGTACCAGCGCCGCCTCACTCGGTACTACAACGCCAAAGTCTGAGACAGACGTTTCCAACTGGGGGACTTTGTCCTCAGGAAGGCCGAAGCCTCTCAACCACTAGAGGCGGCGGGCAAGCTATCCCCCAACTGGGAAGGCCCCTACCGAGTGGTCGAGACGCTCAGAAAAGGTGCGTACAGGTTAGCGACAATGGAAGGGGAACCTATTCCTCGGACATGGAACGCAGCCGCACTACGCAGATTCTACTTTTGAAATTGTACAGCAAAATGGATGGAATAAATCCCTGTTCTTTTCATTCCAAACCATTGGTACATCAGGTAGGCAAATGCCAGTACACCACATAGCAAAAACAAAACAAAAAATCCGTCTAACATCGCTTCAAAGGGTCATCGCCCGACTGACTCGGTCTTGATCCCCTCGCGTCCAGCCACTGACTCTGCCTCCTGCGGAAACTGGCTCGGACAAAAGGTGGTCGAGCCAGTTGGCTCGGATGGCCCGTGACAAAGGTGACAGAGGGACTTCAGGAGGAAGGCCACCTTTAAATGTTGAGGAAGGCTACCTCCCATGTTGGCAACAACCAGGAAAAAGGAGCGCCGTGAAGGCCTCCCCTCTTCCAATCTGCCAACTCCTTGGAAGGAAGGAGAGAGCAAGCAGCCCCCGAAGAGTGAAAGAAATGAAGAGCAGAAGAGGGAGAAAGAGGCTGCAGATGGAGGAAGGCCTCGGTGAGGAGGGAGCTTGATACGCCTCCTCCCCTCACACGGAGGGAAGTGACGGCAGACTCCCTTGATGCCCCCATCCGTCCTCCGCCTCGGCGTCCACCCGGAAGCCTCGCCGGAGCTAAGGAGAGGCCAACGGCGTGCTTCCGCACGCCAAAGTCCTCCCCAGATCTGCGCGGCGACCGTAGGACCCCTCTCGTGCACGCGCGGCGACCGTGGGATCCGTTCAACATTACAAGACAACGGGAGCCTGCCGCTCCCCGTCGTCAGCGGCATCGCCCTCCGAAGGATCCTCCATGCTCCGATTGCAAAGGCACAACGCAGAGTGAAAAAGAAGGAACGAGGAAAGACTGTTAGAGAAAATCCCAAGCAGTGGAGAGGAAAGGGCGCCTTTCGGTCCTTCTTATAGGCCAAAGGAAGGTACACGCCTTAAATGACCCCCCCTCGGAAACACGCCAAAGGATTTCTCCCCTGAACGTCACCTCCAACTCCTCGTTTCCCGCCCTAGCGGGATTCACGAAGCGGCCTGACATTCAAAGCATGAGGGAACGGAAGGACGCCCCGTCAGAAGCCTACTAAAACAGCGTGCGAAAACCGTGCAGGACATATCGGCACCTCCCAACTACTCAAGACCCGCCAACCAAATCACGGCAAGGACAGTACTCAAACAGAGCAAGTCATTTATTATCACACCAAAAGGAAACCCTCTAAAAAGAGGAAAGAGAGACAAAAGGGGAAAGAGGTAAAATACATCAGGCCTCGGGCCCACTTTGACGTTAGAGACCGGCGGAAGGAGACGCGTCACCCCCGGCACCTTCGGTGACGGCCGGCTCGGACACTGACCTCGCCTGTGCGAGAACTGTCCCGGTCGTGAGCCCTCCCGAGACGCTCGGAGCCGGTGACCCTGACGGAGGTGACCCCTCCGAACCTTCCCCAACCGATGAAGAAGAGCTGGAAACCGACTCATCCGAGTCGTAACACTGGCCAAAGGGGAACTCGATCACGGGGTTTTGTTCATTAGCGCAGTCTACCGCCCGGCGATAGCCCTGCTTGAACCCCTTTCGAGCACCCCGGCGTAGTGCTACCTCGTAATAGGGTAGGGCGGCTTCCACCAGGTCGGCTGAGTAAGCATCCGAGCTCCTGTAACGCTCGATTGCCTCCGCCTCGATCTGCCCCGCCCTTTCGACGAGCTCAACCCGAGCCCGCTCCACCTCAGCCGCACGCTCCTCTGCCCGGGCCCAGTCCACCTCAGCCTCAGCTCGGAGACGCTCCGCCATCTCCGCCTGATCTAGAAGCTCGACACGTTCAAGCTCCCAGCGATTGTCTAGCTCGAGGCGACGCAGACGCTCCTCCTCCAGGGATCGGCTTGCCCTCTCAAGAGACTCTCGGGTCTTGGCGAGCTGTTCGGTCAGCACCCCGGCTTCCAGTCGGCTCGCCCGCGCCACCTCCCGGAACGCGGAGAACTCCTGCCGGAGCCCCTCATGCTCCCCCTTGAGTCGGGCCAGTTTCCTCTCGCATCCCCCAAGGGTCCAGGCAAGGTTCGACCGCTCCGCCTCTGTCCGTGCGTGCGCCTCCGCCACCAAAGCCGCCGACCGAGCTATGACCAGGCCACCCTCCATCAGAACATCAAGGAGCCCGGGGGGGTATTGCGCCTTTCTCCCCCCTTCGTCCTTGCGGCAATCGACCGGCAGACCCGATACAGGTCGCCCGTAATGCCGAGCCTTTCCAAGGGCTCCGACAGAGGGGACCGCTCCGCCCGGGGCACCCCGCTAGAAGGCTCTGCTCGAGCGATGGGAACGGCCGCCTCGCGCACCACGGTCGGTTGGGGTTGCGACACCTCCCCGGGCGAACCCCCAACCTCAACCGGTGCCGCGGGACCGACCGCACCGGGAGCTCCAAGCACCTTGGGCTGCAACGCCCTAGCGGGCGAACCCCCAGCCCTGCCTGTCTCGGCCCGCACCTCGCTGGCCGGGACGTCACAGCCTCCGGTCGACCCCCGGGCCTCAGCGTCAGCTACTTCAGCATCGGCCCCCTCTACCCCCGTGGGGGGGAGAGCCGACCTATCGCCGCCCTCTGAAGGGCCCCCGGTCTCCTCGGCCCCCTCTCGCCTGGCAAGTGGGGGAGCTGGCCCTGAGGGGTCGGCCCCATCTTGCCCCCGAGAGGGGAGCGCCGCCGAGCCGGAGTCACCCCCGGCGATAGGAGGGAGACCTGCCTTCTTGGCCCGTTTCTTGGCCTTTGCGGCCTCCCGCAACTTTCCCACCATGGGATCCTTGCGCTTCGTACCAGCTGGCCGTGAAGACCCCCCAGGGGTCACCCCCTTGCCCTTATCCCGGGCTTGGGCGCGACCCGCAGGAGCCTCTGGTTCGTCGGTCGCCGAGTCATCTTCTCCCAGATCGATGACCTCAGTAGTTTCCTCCAGAGGTTCCCGCCTCACGTCTGCAACAAAGAAAGAAGACCCGGTCAGGAGAAGAAAAGTAACTACCACCCCAGGAGAAGAACCTCGAGAGCGGTACCTGTCGACGTCAACCGCGTAAGCAAACACCGTTCGATGTTCTCCGGCGTCACCAGCTCCTCGGTCGATTGGCGGTTATCCAACAGACGGGCGGCCTGCGGCTCCACGTGGGGAGGGAACTCCTCCTGGCAAGGAGGAAGATTCGGGTGAAAGTTGGGCGAGACCAGGCATCTCCAAAACTCATCCGTCACCTTCGCCTTCACCTAGAAGAATTGGGTCTTCCACCCCTTGTGCGAGGAATCCTTCGCAGCAAGGGAGATGCAACTCCTGTTCCTCCTCGCCTGGATGAAGTAGAAGCCCTTCCCCGCCGACGGGTGCGCCTTCAACTCGAAAAAATAATGAAAGAGGTCCAAGGAAGGAAAAATGTCGTGCTGACGACAGAGAATCCGAAAGGCAGAGAGGAGGAGATACGAGTTGGCCACCAACTGAATAGGCACCAACCGGAAAAACTTGAGAAGCTGGAGTACAAGGGGCTCGAAGGGGAGGCGGAACCCGCTCTTCCAAGCCAGAAGGAAAGTGCAAATGTGCCCTGTACGGCTGTCCAGACTCGTCTCATACGGGGCGGCGGTAGCGAAGCTATACCTGAGAGGCAAGCGAGAGCGATGCTCCAGCTTCCTCACCTCGGCCTCCCCCAACTCACTGCAGTTGGGGACGGGCTCCCGTCTCACCTGCCCGATTTCCAAAGGTAGACTAGCCATCGAGCCGGAAGATGATCCCTCGCACGAACTCGAAGACTCCGGAGGGGAAGGAAGTTGCCGGACCGCCTCCGCGGTTATCCTCGCCGACTCCTCAAACGCCGCCGCAAGACTTCGCGCCTCCTCTGTGCCCTCACGGCGCATCAAGGAGCCCCAAAAGCAAAGAAACTAAGGAAAGCCCAAAACCCTGGAAAGCTTAGAACGACGAACAGCGCCCAACGCCTATAAAACCCTGGAGGGAGGCGACGCGTCGTTCCGTGCTCCGAGAAAAGGGGGGCCCCTTCGTTTCAAATCCGTCAGGATCATCATTATGGGCCCAGGCGACCACTACACGTGGCCCCACAACGCCAACAGAATTCCACCCACCTGAGCCACGCCGGTCCAAAGCCTCAAAAACTACTCGACCGAGTCTCCATGGCTCAGGAGTAGGAGGGGGATAAGTGGAGAGGGGGATTTCTGTAGCCCACCCAAAGAGCAGCCCAACAAGACCCAACAGGGTCCAACGAGGCAAGCTCACCCGAGTGATAGCCCACAGGGCCCACTCAGGAAAGAAAAGCCCAAGGAAACAACTCTCCCCGGCGGCCCCTAGGCTCAGAGGGCCCGAGTGATGGTAAGGTCACAAGGTGGGTCCGGTCCAAGCCGTTTCCCCGCCCGAGAAAGACAGGCGTTAGCCGACCTACCCGACCCTTCTTTCACCGAGCTATGCTCATCACCCGGACAGGGCTGGCGTTTCAGGAGCTCGACTGGACCAGACATTATCCGTTCATGCTGCCGTTAAGAGTCCCCAACGGACAGGGGAATCAAGAAGCCGCCGGACTTCAAGGCGATAACGCCCCCACGATAAAGGCCATGAAAGCCCACGTTGAGGACGTAACTCCCGCCGGAGACCCCTCAGCTCACAGGACTCCTGACGGCGGCATACTATTTAAACCAGGGCTACCCTCCGGTGGAAGGTAAGAAGAAAAAAGGGAGCCATTAAGGCACTCACACTCGAAACTCCTGAGCAATCCGCTTCACCCCTTTGGTGGAGAGGAATCTCGCGGACCTACTTTCCTCCTCCCCATCATTGCTTCCACCACAGCTCTACTGACTTAGCCATCGGAGGGTTTTACCCCAGGGAAACCCCCTGGGCCCTCTGATACGTTTCCCTGTCTTGCAGTTCATCTTCTGGTGATCCACAGCCCGCTCAGGACTCAGCGCGAGATTTTGCCTCTTCAAGTATGGCCAGGAACGTACAATTCAATAAGTTCATGATAACACTATTCAATGAATGAATGCTTCAATTTAATATTGCGAGAGTCAAGAATGACTTAAACAAGGTTATGCTTATGGAAATAAATCGGTTGCATAACGGTCCATTTCTTTAACTTCCATTCATTATATTAAGTTTCTTGATCAATATGATAAGTTCTAGACCATTATCAAGCCATCTAGGAACTTTAGAATATCAACCCTTGGGTTAAACCTCGGGTTAGCTAGCTCAAGCATTGTGACGATCAAGTACTGGGCCGTTACACTAATGTGACGCTCCAGGATTGGGCCGTTACAATGGTCTGAATCCCGAACGAAGAAAGTAGACTTAGTTCAATGTGACGATCTTGTACTAGGCCGTTACGTTCACGTGACGCACTAGTAGTGGGTTGTTACATTAGTCTGAATCCAGAAATAGTAAAATAGACTTAGTGAATTGTGACGGTCGTATATTGGGCCGTTAGATGCTCCTGACAGTCCAGTATAGATCCGTTATATTACTAGAACCAGAAACATCGATAGTGTAATCTACTAAATGGGCTTTAATGGTACAACCAACTTGGCGTCCTAGTGGGAATCGCAGGCTCGTAGAGAATTACGGAGGCCTTGAAACAAGATTTCCTAGTCCATTGGAAGGAATATCCAATAGAGAGGTCCTCAAGTCCAAGAATAATGTTCCTATAGTGCAAAGTGTAAACTAATGGACAACATACCAGAATATGTGCCATGTACTTAAAGAAATGACTCTATAGATAGAGAGAGAATGTGTAACAACGTGAAACCAAGATAAAACTCTGTCAATACATCATTTAAATCAAGGAGTTAATATAAACTATAGTGCTTTGGCATGAAATTAACATATCCTTAAAATAATTCAAGATGCTTTTAACATGCGATACTTATCACGAACCAATTAATAAATTTAAAGTCATATCAACATGTTAAAACTTAGATAACTAGGCATATTTATAAGTTAATGTGAATGTTCTTCAATTCTGTCTACGGTTACTCTGACGGTCGAGAATGGGGGCGTCACAGTGATTGTGACGGTTTATCGTGGGACCGTTACAGTGTTGTAACGCACTGAGTTGCCGTCAGAGATAACAGAGAAATTTTAAAAAAACAACAGAAGGTGTGACGGCTTGTCATAAGGCCGTTAGATAATTGTGGCAGTCTTACCTTGATGCGTCAGATCGTCTGCTGGCAGAAAAGATATTAAAAAAAAATCTAAGGGTTCAACTTACATCATGTCTGAAAATCATATATAACCTTCCACATGATAGAATGAAGGCTATCCTACTAGTATGCATGGGTTTTCTGTGAATTTGACAAGAGAGTTCCTTTTTAACTTAGTTAGGGTTAAGAGTATACATGTATGCATAGAACTATTAAACTATAAAATTCATGATCTATCATGCATGAAATCAATCAAAACCAGAGGGCTTTTATCCCTAACAAGATGTTTTTGCCAATCATGAGATGACCTACCACTTAAATGAGCTTTAATCTTCCAATTTGGGACTGCAAGACACACCCTAGTTCTTCCCTTCCTGAGGTTTTTCAGCAACTTCACGTCACTCTATCTCTCCAATCTCTTGACCTAAGGACCTGAAATTTTGAGGGTAAGAAGCTGAAACTAAGGTGAACAAAAAGTTCTAAAGGGCTGAACTCTAATTATACCTCGTTTAGACGTCCTAATCTCTTGATCTTCAGGGGTCTTTTGCTCTGAATTCTGGGCTGCTATGACTGAATCAGCGACTTTGGAAGCTTCTATCTCCTTGGTTGGTTGATCTCCTAGCACGAAATTTGGAGAACTATTAGTCTAAAGTATACTAAACAAAATCTTCTAAAGAAGTTACCTGAAATTATGACTCATTATCTTGATTCTTCACGAGCCAAAAGTAAGGGTCGCTCAGTTCAGAACTAGGTCCTATTTATAGGGTTTTGGCTAGGGTTTGAAGATTAGATCGATTCTAGGGTCCTTAATTTGCCAGAACCTGATCCCTAAGAGACCCTAGTAGCCTTACAGGTTCTCCCAATTAGGTCTCTTGTAGATAGGATCCCATAGATCCAATCTTTCTACTCATTCTTCCATTCACGGAACTAACAGGGTGTAACGCATCAAGACTGGTGTGTTACATGGCTGTGGCGGTCGCACGATAGACCGCTACATCCAACGTGCACGGAATTCAACATAACTCAAACTCTTTTGTTAATTATCCATTTTATTATCTATAAAAATAGTATTTATCCGTAAATAGGCTAAATAACCTTCTAGAATATGGGCCAAACTTAATGGACTTGGTCCTTAGACCTTTTGGATTTTATTTAAATAGGCTAGGTTGATTATTTAACACAATTAGGCCTTATAATGACTTATTAATCCAATAATCCACTTATAAATCTATTTAGCCTTTATAAATTCCTAATAAATTCCAGAAAGTTCTATAAATAATCCAGAAATTATTACATAAATTCTGGGGCACTACACCCACCCCCACTTATAAGAATTTGGTCCCCAAATTCAATACATGGATTATGGCGAGTGTACTTACAGTTGAATAATTTTGGAAAAAAAATTTCCGCATGGTTGCTTCGGTTTCCCATGTTACTTCATATGGCCATGTTTTCTTCCATTGAATCTTGACCATAGGAATAACTTTATTTCTTAGTTGACGCACTTCTCATTCCAGAATCTTTATTGGCGTTTGCTCGTACGTCATATCCTTATGAATCTCCAGATTGTCATAAGTGATAATATAGTCAGGATCATATACATATTTCTTCAGCATAGAGATGTGAAATACGTCATGAACTCGTGCTAATTGTGGAGGTATAGCCAGTCTATAAGCCACTTCACCGACCCTTTCAAGAATTTCAAACGGGCCAATGAACCTTGGAGTTAGTTTGCCCTTAATGCCAAATCTCCGAATACCACGACCTGGAGAAACCTTGAGATACACATGGTCTCCTACTTGAAATTCCAAGTCGCGTCTTCGATTATCAGCATAAGATTTCTGCCTATCTTGTGCCATCTTTATTCTCTTTTGAATAAGCTTGATCTTCTCTGTAGAATCTCTGATAATATCAGGGCCTATGAATTGTCTTTCCCCTATTTCACTCCAACATATTGGTGATCGATAACTTTTTCCATATAGAGCTTCAAAAGGTGCCATTTGTATGCTAGCCGGATAACTATTGTTATATACAAATTCTACTAGAGACAAGTGATCATGCCAACTACCTCCAAAATCAATAACACAAGCCATAAGCATGTCTTCTACCACTTGATTCGTTCTTTCTGTCTGACCATCAGTTTGTGGATGAAATGCTGTGTTGAAATTCAATCTAGTCCCTAGTGACTGTTGTAGACCCTTCCAAAACAGTGATGTGAATCGAGGATCTCTATCAGATATAATAGTGACTGGGACACCATGTAATTTAACAATTTCCCTTATGTTTAATGCTGCCAAGATATCCACAGACCATCGACTTTTGATTGGTATGAAATGTGCAGATTTAGTTAATCGGTCTATGATTACCCATATACCATCGTGTCCACCTCTTGTCTTAGGTAACCCCATAATGAAATCCATCCCTATACTCTCTCACTTCCATTCGGGAATATTCAAGGGATGCAGTTTACCTACAGGTCTAAAATGCTCTGCCTTTCCTTCTTGACAAGTGACATAGCGAGACACGAAATCAGCTATTTCTCTCTTCATGTTGGGCCACCAGAAATTTCTTTTGAGATCCTAATACATTTTTGTACTACCTGGGTGAATGGTATATCTGGATTTATGTGCTTCTTCTGGAATCAATTTCTTCATATCCTCATGATCCGGTACACATATTCGGTCTTTAAATAGCAATCTTCCATCCTTAATAGAAAAATCCGGCCTTTGTTCAACATTGGCCTTGATCTCCAATAATATAGGATCATCATTTTGCAGCTTGACCAGATCTTCTATCAATGTAGGTTGAGCTTGAATATTAGCTAAGAAACAATCCTCCTTACTGTCAATATCTAAGTTCAACTGAGCAAATTGAGAAATAAGATTAGTCATACTAATCATGAGACTTGATAGCATACCTATTGATTTTCTGCTGAGTGCACCCGCAACAGCATTAGCCTTGCCAGGATGATATTGAATAGCAAAATCAAAGTCTTTGAGATATTCTAACCATCTCCTCTGCCTCATATTTAGCTCTTTTTGAGAAAATAAGTACTTCAAGCTTTTGTGGTCCGAGTAGACCGTAAACTTTTCTCCATAGAGATAATGGCGCCAAATTTTCAAGGCGAAAATGACAGCTGCTAATTCCAAATCATGCACAGGATAGTTTTCCTCTTGATGTTTCAATTGTCTTGAAGAATAACATATTACTCTTCCATTTTGCATGAGACACACCCTAAGCCAATACCTGATACATCCGTATATACTTCGAATCTACCACCATCCATCGGTAGTGTTAGAATAGGAGCTGTAGTAAGATGATTTTTAAGAGTTTGAAACTCTTTTCACATTCCTCTGACCAGACAAAAGGATTTTCTTTTCTCGTGAGTCTAGTTAAAGGAATTGCAATCTTTGAAAAATATTTAATGAATCTTCTATAATAACCAGCTAGACCCAAAAAGCTTCATACTTCCGATACGGTCGTTGGTCGGCTCCATTTCTTGACAGCTTCTACCTTAGAAGGATCCACGGTAATACCTTCTTTTGAAATAATGTGGCCTAGGAATGAAACTTCCTTGAGCCAGAATTCACACTTATTAAGCTTGGCATAAAGTTTATGTTCTCTAAGTGTTTGCAAAGCTATCTTCAGATGTTCTTCATGTTCTTTCTTTATTTTGGAATATATCAAGATGTCACCGATAAAGATGACGATGAATTGGTCCAGATATGGCTGGAAAATACTGTTCATAAGTTGCATAAATGTTGTTGGGGCATTAGTTAACCCGAACGGCATTACCATGAATTTATAGTGGCCATAACGACTTCGAAAAGCCAATTTATAAATGTCCTCTTCTTTAATTCTAAGTTGATGATAACCTAATCTGAGGTCAATCTTAGAGAAATATTCTGCTCCCAAAAGTTGATCGAAGAGTTCATCAATACGCGGCAACGGATACTTATTTTTTATTGTAAGTTGATTCAGTCACCGGTAATCGATGTATAGCCTGAGAGAACCATCCTTCTTTTTGACAAATAGAACCGGCACACCCCAAGGGGATGTGCTAGGTCTGATAAAGCCCTTATCCAGTAGTTCCTGCAAATGCTTCTTTAGTTCTTTGAGTTCTGTGGGGGACATCCTGTAAGGGGCTATAGAAACATGTGCTGCTCTTGGAATGAGTTCAATAGTGAAGTTTACTTCCCTCTCGGGTCGTAAACTGGGTAATTCGGATGGGAACACATCGGGGAACTCACTTACAATAGGAATGTCTGCTAAGATAATCTCATTGGATTCGGTAACAATGACAGAAGCAATAAAAGCTTCACATCCTTGCAAAATAAGTTTGCAAGCATGAAGAGAATATATGATAGTAGGATGCTTCTTGTACTTGATGCCAAGGAAGGAAAATCTTGGAAGATCGGGCTTTCAAAAGGATATAATCCTATTTCGGTAATTGATCTAAGCATCATGATCTACAAGCCAATCTACCCCTAAAATGACATCATAACCTTTCATGTCAAGACATACTAAGTTTACGGGGAGATTATGACCTTCTACTATCACTTCGCTATCAGGATAATAGTCGATAAGACTTGTTCCAAAACCTAAGGGTGTGGAAATAGCGAGATCTGAAGGTAAGGGGACTGATGCAATTGATAATGTTTTTACAAAAGTAGTGGAGATAAAAGAATGAGAGGCACCAGTGTCAAATAGCACAAATGCAGAACGAGAACAAATTTGAAGAGTACCTTCCATAAGCCCACCATCCTTGGGCGCTTCCTCTTCTTCTAAAACGGCATTGAGGCAAGCCTACCTCCTACGTACTCCACCAGACGATTGGTCTTTCATAAGGGGGCAATCTGGCATGCGATGCTCCCTACTTCCACAACGTAAATAAGCGCCGAGGCGCTTCCAGCATTCCTCAGCCGAATGGCTGAATTTTTCACAAAACGTGCAAGTTGTAGCAACTTGCTCCTTCTCCTCCTTGACTTTCTTTTGCTTATGGGAACTTCCACCATTCCCATTCCTGGATCTTTTCTTACTATCACGGCTTTTGTAGGGCTCCGTAATGCTGAACTTTTCTTTCTTATAACACCGATCTGAGCGTCGGCTGGATTCTTCTCCTTTCCCTTTTAATTTTTTGACCTTCTCTAAGGTCCTTTCACACAAATACGCTCGTTGAACCATTTCCGCATAAGTACGGATGTTTTGGGTCCCGAGCTGCTGAATGAAACCGGGACGTAACCCATCCATGAATCGATTTGCCTTCAATAAATCGGTGCTGATAAGATGCGGTGCGTAAGGTGCAAGCCTTGAGAATTACAGTTCATATTCGGCAACCGTCATCATTCCTTGCCGAAGAGCGGCGAACCCCATAGCCTTTCTCTCTTTTATGTGCTCAGAAAAGTACTTGGCACGAAATAGGGTAAGAAAATCGTCCCAAGTATGAGGTGCATCAGCCGGAGGTGCCGGAATCGACTTCCACCATGTGCGGGCATCTTTGTTAAGTTGAAAGGTTGCGAGATGCACCTTCTCCTGATCGGTGCATTGGATAACATCAAAGATACGATTCATTTCGTCTATCCAGTTCTTTGCCTCGTCAGGATTAGAAGAACCGAAGAAACACGGAGGGTTTAAGCTCTGAAAGTTACGATGCAAATCACCAGCCCTTGCTCCTGCGCCAGCTTGCGCCATGGTTTGTAATGCCTGAGTGAGGTCAGCAACCGTTTGCTGCATGCCATCCCAATTTACGCGATGAGCCATAGTAATAATAGGGTACCTGGGGGAAAAATAACAACTTGTTATTTCTCATGAAACTGGAAGAAAAATCAATCTTAAAACTAATTAACTATCTCAGCCCGGGTTCTACCCAATTCTCACATGGGTGTGGAAATTTCTTCCTTAGTTTATAGGTAGGGGTCCTTAAACCTTGGACTTATCCTATGACATGACTCTTCTTCCTAAGTCCTGAGACTTAGGCTCTGATACCAACTTAACTGTCACGTCCCGAGCCTTTATGACAGCAGAAGACTCGCTCGAGAAACATGAACAGCCGGCATGGTAAGCCTCTTGCAAGTAAGAATGATCAGAGCGCGAGACAATTACACACATAAATGCAATTGCACATGATTTTAATCAAACTCCAACTTATTTCATTGATAATCAGTATTCAAAATATAATAACTTTCAACTTCTTTCAATCTATCAGACTCAAGAAATAGGAAAATTACAGGGACTCGATCTAAACAATATAGACTTTCCTAAGTCTTCACTCTCATCTTGACAACATTTTCATTCACTCTCGGACCCGCTACTTGTATAGCCCGAATCTGAATTCGAATCACTTTCATTTCCTGAAAAGATTAGAAATAGGTAATGAGCACACTTGCCCAGTAGGTATCTTCGCATCAACATGAAGGCATCATTAAAGTAATTAACATTTAGCTCTGGAGAAATAAGGTAAAATCACGCAAATGCGATCAATCACGCGGTTAAACCAAAGTAACAAGATGATCATGTAAGATAGAATGAGAGCAAGATTGAACTAGCAAGAATGTAACAAGAACATGCTATTGGCCTTTCATGAACAAGAATGTAACGAGAATGTACTAGTAATGCCACATAATCATCACTCTAGTATCTTTTACTTATGAGCAAGTACTTCGTAAATTTCTGTGGAATATCAAGCAAGAAAGTCATGTTGTGCCGTATCGTGGATCTTCACTTATTTATAGAGAAAGTACTCCCAACGCAATGCGACGCCAGTAGCATCATATCCCATGATTTATAATAGTATGTTTCCGACAATCAGCCGAGGGGACTAGCATAGAGCCCTTGAACACAATCAGTGCTCGATCGCATCTTTAAGTATAAATCAAGTTACTTCCACGCATGTAACAATAAAGTATGGCCAGGAACGTACAATTTAATAAGTTCATGATAACACTATTCAATGAATGAATGCTTCAATTTAATAATGCGAGAGTCAAGAATGACTTAAACAAGGTTATGCTTATGGAAATAAATCGGTAGCATAACGGTACATTTCTTTAACTTCCATTCATTATATTAAGTTTCTTGATCAATATGATAAGTCCTAGACCATTATCAAGCCATCTAGGAACTTTAGAATATCAACCCTTGGGTCAAACCTCGGGTTAGCTAGCTCAAGCATTATAACGGTCAAGTACTGGGCTGTTACACTAATGTGACGCTCTAGGATTGGGCCGTTACAATGGTCTGAATCCCGAACGAAGAAAGTAGACTTAGTTCAATGTGACGGTCTTGTATTGGACGGTTACGTTCACGTGACGCACCAGTAGTGGGCCGTTACATTAGTCTGAATCCAGAAATAGCAAAATAGACTTAGTGAACTGTGACGGTCGTATATTGGGCCGTTAGATGCTCTTGACGGTCCAATATAGATCCGTTATATTTCTAGAACTAGAAACATCGATAGTGTAATCTACTAAATAGGCTTTAATGGTACAACCAACTCGGCGTCCTAGTGGGAATCCCAGGCTCGCAGAGAATTACGGAGGCCTTGAAACAAGATTTCCTAGTCCATTGGAAGGAATATCCAATATAGAGGTCCTCAAGTCCAAGAATAATTTTCCTATAGTGCAAAGTGTAAACTAATGGACAACATACCGGAATATGTGCCATGTACTTAAAGAAATGACTCTATAGTTAGAGAGAGAATGTGTAACAACGTGAAACCAAGATAAAACTCCGTCAATACATCATTTAAATCATGGAGTTAACACAAATTATAGTGCTTTGGCATGAAATTAACATATCCTTAAAATAATTCAAGATGCTTTTAACATGCGATACTTATCACGAACCAATTAATAAATTTAAAGTCATATCAACATGTCAAAACTTAGATAACTAGGCATATTTATAAGTTAATGTGACTGTTCTTCAATTCTATCTATAGTTACTCTGATGGTCGAGAATGGGGGCGTCACAGTGATTGTGACGGTTTATCGTGGGACCGTTACAGTGTTGTAACGCACTGAGTCTGGGCCGTCAGAGATAACAGAGAAATTTTAAAAAAACAACAGAAGGTGTGACGGCTTGTCGTAAGGCCGTTAGATAACTGTGGCGGTCTTACCTTGATGCGTCAGATCGTCTGCTGGCAGAAAAGATATTAAAAAAAATCTAAGGGTTCAACTTACATCATGTCTGAAAATCATATATAACCTTCCACATGATAGAATGAAGGCTATCCTACTAGTATGCATGGATTTTCTGTGAATTTGACAAGAGAGTTCCTTTTTAACTTAGTTAGGGTTAAGAGTATACATGTATGCATAGAACTATTAAAATATGAAATTTATGATCTATCATGTATGAAATCAATCAAAACCAGAGGGCTTTTATCCCTAACAAGATATTTTTACCAATCATGAGATGATCTACCGCTTAAATGAGCTTTAATCTTCCAATTTGGGACTGCAAGACACGCCCTAGTTCTTCCCTTCCTGAGATTTTTCAGCAACTTCACGTCGCTCTATCTCTCCAATCTCTTGACCTAAGGACGTGAAATTTTGAGGGTAAGAAGCTGAAACTAAGGTGAACAAAAAGTTCTAAAGGGCTGAACTCTAATTACCTCGTTTAGACGTCCTAATCTCTTGATCTTCAGGGGTCTTTTGCTCTGAATTCTGGGCTGCTATGACTGAATCAGCGACTTTGGAAGCTTCTATCTCCTTGGTTGGTTGATCTCCTAGCACGAAATTTGGAGAACTATTAGTCTAAAGTATACTTAACAAAATGGTGCGGACACCAGAGCACGCGAGAGGCACGAGCCGGCGAGCCATCGGTACCGTACGCGGAGCACCACTCGAGCCACTTCGGCATCCATATGGCTCGGAGACAGTCTAGAGACTCCCCCTTGAGTCTCGGTATTTTTCGTATTTTGTTTGTATGTTGTGTGTATTTTATTTAGATTGTAATTTGGATTGTAATAGGAGTTTATTTGTAATTTGGGACCACCCGGGTCCCACGGGCCCCCCATCCCACCTCCCATTGATCCACCTCATCACTGGGGCCCATGTGGGGTCAGTCAAACCTTCCATTGTGGGCTTCTAGAAGGTGGGACCAAAGGAGGGGACAAAGGGGGGAGCATCTCCTAGATCTCTCATTAATTTAAGGGAGTGTCCCCCTCCTTTTGTATTAGTTTAATAGGTTTTGAATCTTATTTTATTTGTTCCAACCACACGGGAGAAATACTTTTGTTGACTCCCAAGTATGCCCCTCCCAAATCTAGATCTAGGGGTATTTTATGTCATTTTGCAATTCATACAAATACCATGTAATTCTCATTTTAGTTGAATTAATGCATAAGAATTTTGGTGAAATTGGTGAAGCTCCAAGTTTGGTGCGACCTCCCCCTCCTCTCTCCCCCTTCTGCAGCTGAGATGGCTGTATTATGAGGTGAGATGCCTCCGGTATCCATTCTTGAACCCCGCCACCGCCGCCACGAGCCGCCATTGCATCACCGCCGAGATCGCCGGAGTTCTGCCTTCATCCGACCACAGCAGCTTCCACGAAATTCAGCCATCAGCCATGAGCTCAGATCGACTTGAGATTTTGAGGGGATGTTTCAGAGGTGTCAAGCACGTCCCAAAAAATTTGGTTGGTCATAAAGATCCCCTTTGATATTTTTTCATTTTCGTCCAACCTTAATTTCCATATCTGTCTGCTTGCTGTTTCAATTTCCACCCGCCCTGTGTTTCAAATGTTCGGACCCCTTTCTGATTTTTGTTAGAGCTCCCCATTTTACTGGGAGTTCTATCCATCAATCCCTCCCTCCACGAGTTTTCTTGAATTTTGATCCGCCCTTCACCTATTTTTAAAAAATCACTTTCAGATCTAGCTACAGTGATATCCACCTCTGTCCAGATCCGACGCCCTTTCAATGTACAAATCATAACAATTCGTAGTCACCTCCAATCCATTCACAAAAAATATTTCCGTTTTCCTTGTTCAAAATCCTACAACTTTTTTGAAGAACTCAGAAGCTGAATCGGACGTCTTCCTGGCAGTCAATGGAAGTTCTCAGAAAACTCACCTGCAGATCTGAGAGCTCGGGCACTGTACAACAGAAGCTTAGAAATTCAACAAAGTCCAGATCCGTGCAGATCTAGTAGCTCTATCTAGGCCTAGATTGAAGGTCTTCACGAGATCTTTCCAACGATAGCTTATGTGCCTCGATCCGACATCGGGGTTGATCGCAGCGGCCGTTCTCGCCGGGGCGCGCGCCTGAAAATAGCAACCAAAATCCGTGGGCAGCAACTCCAAAACGTGGGAATCGGAGCCGATCGGCCACCGACCGGAGCTTCAGGCCGATCGCCGTCTAGGGAGACGCACCACCAGGGATCCCCATCACAGTGGGTCCCACCCCACCAGAGCCGGAGGTCGGGGCGGTCCGTGGGCCCCACGGACCCGTAGATCGCGCCGTCCGATTTGCACAAAAACGCGGGTTTCGGCACCGCCGGGCGACATCAAAATGCTGCCCGTCAACCCAATTCGCGTGATTCCCGGGCCCCGCATGTGACCTTTTACCTCCCTGCGTGGAGTGAGTCGAATTAGTGTATTGCTGTAATAATTGTTAACCGGTTGTCCGTGATTGGCCGGGGTCGTCTTCCCCACGCCGGGTGCGTGGAGGTAATGGTCCTAACTTCTCGGCGTTCATTTGCTAGTTTAGTATATGGTCTTATGCCGCTGTCGATAGCGTAGGATACTAGCCCGTGTGTCCATGTCACCGCTATGAGCGTGAGAGTGACCCGTCCCGTGACTTGATCCGAGTCCGAAAGTTGAGTCGGACTACCTTGAACTATGCTGGTTCCTTAATCGCGCACGATCCACGCTTTCCCTCGCATGGGGACGACGAGTGAGTTTGCACTTCTGTTAGCGACATGTAGCCTGTAGGAGCTCTTAGTGTCGAGCCGAGGTCGCTCTAGTAGTCGTGTCGTTGCTGGTTGAGTCGTGTCCATCCCATATAGTGTCGTCTCCTCAGTCCGTCCCGCATCACAAAATCTTCTAAAGAACTTACCCGAAATTATGACTCATTACCTTGATTCTTCTCGAGCCAAAAGTAAGGGTCGCTCAGTTCAGAACTAGGTCCTATTTATAGGGTTTTGGCTAGGGTTTGAAGATTAGATCGATTCTAGAGTCCTTAATTTGCCAGAACCTGATCCCTAAGAGTCCCTAGTAGCCTTACAGGTTCTCCCAATTAGGTCTCTTGTAGATAGGATCCCAGAGATCCAATCTTTCTACTCGTTCTTCCATTCACGGAACTGATAGGGTATAACGCATCAAGACTGGTGTGTTACATGGCTGTGGCGGTCGCACGATAGACCGCTACATCCAACGTGCACAGAATTCAACATAACTCAAACTCTTTTGTTAATTATCTATTTTATTATCTATAAAAATAGTATTTATCCGTAAATAAGCTAAATAACATTCTAGAATATGGGCCAAACTTAATGGGCTTGGTCCTTAAACCTTTTGGATTTTATTTAAATAGGCTAGGTTGATTATTTAACACAATTGGGCCTTATAATGACTTGTTAATCCAATAATCCACTTATAAATCTATTTAGCCTTTATAAATTTCTAATAAATTCCAGAAAGTTCTATAAATAATCCAGAAATTATTACATAAATTTTGGGGCACTACAATGATGGAGTGCCCTTGGAAATAGGGCCGGAGGCGCTTGGCTGAGGTAACCAACGCTAGCACGAGCTTCTCGGTTGCGGGTACCTTCTTTCAGCCTCGTTGAGCACCTTGCTGGTGTAGTAGACCGGTCTCTCGACTCCCGAGTCATTTCTGACCAGGACCGAGCTAACTGCGGATGGAGTTGCCGAGAGATAGAGATGCAAGGCTTCACCTGGCACAGGCTTGGAAAGCACCGGGGGTGAAGCCAGGAACTCCTTAAGCTCGGTGAAAGCTCTTTGGCATTCCTCATCCCATGCGAACGTAGCAGATGTCATTTTGGGCCCCCTCAACAGTTTGAAGAAGGGTAGGCATCGTTCGGCCGCACGGGACAGGAATCTGCTGAGTGCGGCAATGCGCCCGGTAAGACGCTGAACATCCTTGATGCATGTGGGTGGGCACATATCCAGGATGGCCTGGACTTTGTCGTGGTTGGCCTCGATCCCACGCTGGGTCACCAAGAAGCCCAGTAATTTCCCAAATCTCATTCCGAAGGCACATTTGGTGGGGTTGAGCTTCATATTGTACCTCAGGAGGGTGTCGAAGGTCTCTGCTAGGTCGGCGAAGTGGTCCTCGGCCTTGGGGGTCTTGACGAGCATGTCGTCGATATTGGCTTCGACGTTCCGATTGAGCTGTCCCTCGAACATATGATTGACCAGCCTCTGGTACGTTGCCCCAGCATTTTTCAACCCGAAAGGCATCTGGGTGTAGCAGTATACGCCGAAGTCGGTGATGAAGGTGATCTTATCGATGTCTTCTGGATCCTATCTGATCTAGTGGTAGCCCGAATAGGTGTCTAGGAAGCTGAGTATCTTGTTGCCCGAGGTTGAATCAACCAGTTGGTCGATGCTCGGTAATGGATAGCAGTCCTTTGGTGTGGCTTTGTTCAAGTCAGTGAAGCCCACGCACATTCGCCACTTTCCTAAAGCTTTTGGCACTAGGATGACGTTAGCCAGCCACGTTGGGCACAGGACCGATCTGAAAAGACCAGTCTTTTGCTCCTTGGTGACTTGCTCCTTGATGATTGCATGTTTCTATGGCGCATGCTTCCTTCTGCGTTGTTGTACGGGCTTCATGGTCGGGTCGAGGTTGAGTTTATGCATTATCGTCTCTCCCTGTATCCCGGGGAGTTGATCATCAGACCATGCAAAGACTCGGATGTACCCGGAAAGAAAATCTTTGTATTGCTGCTGAACCTCAGATGGTAGGTCGACTCCAATCTTTACTCCTAAGGTCGGGTTGTCATTTAGGAAAACCGTTAGCAGCTCGCCTCTAGGTTCGGAGGTTGCGGTTTTTTCCTCGACTTCCCGGGGGCCCTTATTTTTTCCATCCGGCCTTGTGGCTTCAACCGAGATATTATAGCACCTTTTGGCCATCGCATGGTTGCCCCGGACTTCCCCCACCCCATTTTTAGTGGGGAACTTCATCTTTTGGTGATAGGTAGAGGGTACCGCTTTCGTTCGGCTGAGGATTCCTCGACCGAAGATTGCGTTGTACGCTATCATACCCTTGATCACTATGAAGTCCACCATAACCGTAACGGTTTTGGGTGGGTGCCGAGAGTGACCGGCAGGCTTAGGGCTCCCTCGGGATAAGTGGCCTGGCCATTGAACCCGCAAAGGGGGGTTCGGATCGGGCGGAGTTTAGACGGATTCTCCCCCATCTTAAGGAAACACTCGTAAGATAATACATCAGGGGCACTTCCATTGTCAACTAGAATCATGTCTACGTTACAATGGTTTATCATGGCCGATATGACTAGGGCGTCGTCATGCGGGGTGGTCAGCCCTTCCAGGTCTTGGTCAGAGAAGACGATGACCTGGGGCTCACTTGGCGGGGCCTTGGGGGGCTCGATGGCTCTGCTCGCCCGCTCAGCATGACGCTTCCTTCCTCGCCCACTGTCTCCTCTTGATGCAGCTCCTCCAGCGATGACGTTGATGTGGACCTCGCGAGGGGTGTTGTCGATTTCCTCTGGGGCGCCTCGGTCTTCCTTATGCCCGGCCACAAACCGGGATAGGTGTCCCTGGCGGACGAGGTGCTCGATCTCATCCTGGAGCTGGTGGCAATCACCGGTGTGATGCCCGTGGCCACTGTGGAACAGGCAATGTTAGCTGCGATTACGGCTTTTCGACCTCATTGGCTCGGGTTGGCGGAGGAGGCCCGAGCCTTTGATGTCTTCATATATCTCGTACACTGGAGCGGTTAAGGGAGTGTACCGCTCGTACTTCCGGGATGGTTCTTTGTGCTCCCCGTCTCGGTTCCGCCTCTTTTCTTAGCCCGAGCTTGACTCGGGTGCTCGCTTCTTGTCCCCCTCTCGATCCGAGCCGGTTGCGCCTCGGCATGCACTAAGAACTTCTTCACACTCAGCATGGCGTAAGGCCAGAGTCACTAGCTCGGCAAGGGTCGAGGGAGGGTGGAGGACAAGTTCACGGAGGAGGTTCTCATCCCAGGTGCCTCCGGTCAGCGTGGTTATGGCCGAGGCTACATCCAGTTGGGGGTTCTCAGGGCTTCCGATTTGAATCAGTTGATGTAAGCCCGGAGTATCTCTCCTTGCGCCTATTTGAGAGCCAAAAGCCCTGCTACCGACCTCGGGGGGCCGCTGCCGATGAAACTCTCCTTGAAGACTCGCCCAAACTGCTTGAAGTCTCAGATGGATCTGGGGGCGAGGGTCCGGAACCATACTTGGGCACCTTGGACCAGGGTGGTCGTGAAGGCTCGACATTTGATGGCGCCGGATGCCCCGTGAAGGGTCATCAGGGCGTCAAAGTTGTCGAAGTGGTCCGCCGGGTCGCCTTGGCTGTCGTAAGGCTTGAAGGTCGGGATGGAGGTTCTGGGAGATACCTCTGCCTTCAAGATATAGTTGGAGAATGGGGATCTCTCCTCGTCCTCTAGCGGAGAGGTCTTCTGCAAGGCTCGTAAGGCGCGCTCCTACGCTGCGAAATGCCTCTCGAACTCTCGTAGACGGAGGGACAACTCCGACTGTTGTTGCGCCATGGGGCTAAGGGGGCGTGATGGCAGGCTGTCCTGGCGCTCCCTGGGGACTTCGGTCTCCGGGTGTGGACGGCGTGCCCCAGGTTTCCCCTGTTTCGGTGTGGAGGAGGCCTCTTGCTCCGGAGGGGGGCCTTGTGAAGGTCCTTCTGTCTTGTTACGAATAAGTTGTTACCCTCGGAGGGTGAAGCGACCTCCAGCCGTGTGTTGGGACGCGTCTCAGCGGGGAGGGCTTTCCGGAGGGGCACGTGACCTTCCTTCCCTGGCCGCCTGGGTCCTCATGAGTTCCACGAGGACATCCAGTTTGGCGTTGAGGGCTTGGAAAGCGTCAGCGCCCTCATTGGATGGTTGCCCTATTGCCACAGGCGGAGGTAGTTCGTCGACTGGGGTGCTGGTGCTGGAGGGGGGGTCTTGCACGGCCTGGGAAGGGCATTCTCCCTTCACTACCATGGCCTTCCCCCTATCACTGGTGGATCTCCTCCCTGTACTTCTTCACACCATGCTGGCTCTTTGATCGTTTCCCACAGACGGCGCCAGATGAAGAGGGGTGATCTCGCGCTGGTCCTGAGCTGGGGAGATGATCACTGATCAGTGAACTGTAAGGAAGGGAAACGGATCAGGGGGCCCAGGGATGGTTCCCTGGGGAAAACCCTTCGATGCCTAAGTCAGCAGAGCAGTGGTGGAAGCTATGAGAGGGGGAGTGAGGAGGTGCACGAGATCCCTCTCCACCAAGGTGGTGAAGTCGTTCCTACTCAGGGAGTTTTAGGCATGTATAGGCCATACCGTTTGCTGGAAAGAGTCCCCTGTTTAAATAGTGTGCTAGCCTCATGAGTCCCGTAAGTTGAGGAGTTTCAGGCGAGAGTTACGTACTCAACGTGGGCTCTTTACGTCCTCATCATGGGATCTTTATAGCCTTGAGGAGTTGTGGGTCCCTTATCTTTGTGAACTCCTGCTCATAAAGGGCTCTCAATGGCCGCGTGGATAAGCAATCGTCGCTCAATCCAAGCATGAGGAGTGCCAACCATGTCCGGGTGATATTCATAGCTCGGATGAGGCTCGGTCGGAGTGGGCGCGGGGCGCTAGCCTTTATCCCGGCAAGGGGGATAGGTTGGGCTTTAGATCTTCTTCCGGACGGACCGACGCTCGGGCCTTCTGAGCCTAATGGCCGCCGAGGAAGGGCTTGATCCCGAGTGATTTTATTGGGCTTTGATGCTAAGTGGGCCCTACGGGGCTGTCACTTAGATGAGTTGGGCCTCGTTTGGTCCTGATGGACCTAGTTCGGCTGCTCTTAGATGGGCTACAGAAATCCCCCTCTCCACCTCTCTTTTCAAGTTTTGCTTGCATATTTGGACGACATCCTCCTGATGCGGCAGACGCCTGCACCTCACGCTGAGGTTCCTCTAGAGTTTAATGTATTCCTGGGCGGACTCATCATTCCTCTGCCTAGTTGCATACAGTTCGGCCACCGTCACCTCCCTCTCGGTGATGTGAAATCTTTCTTTAATTTTCTTTGCATATCGAGCCAATCAATGATAGACCCGAGCTACAAGCTAGAGTACCACTCGAAGGCAAGCCCCGTTAGCGTGGACCTGAAGAACTTTAGCAGGTATGACTCATCAGCAGCCAAGTCGCCCATTACGTTGACATAGTAGGCAATATGATCGCGCAGAGATCCTTGCCCGTTGAACTTCTCGAACTTCGGAGGCTTAGTAATGCCAGGAGGCAGCCTCATTGCCGCATGATGAGATGGGTATGGTACCCTATATACATCAAATGAGGTGGAGTCGCCATCGCTCCTTTCTGCCAACTTCATTTCTATCATCTGCTCAACCATGAGCTTATTCATCACCGCCGGATCAATCGGGCTTGGGTAGAAGTGGGCTTGTTGCGTATGCGGCTGTTGACACCCATTTTTTGCCTATGAGTTGAGTCACTCCTCTTACCATTTATTGATGCCTTGAGTTGTCCATTGCTCATTGGTCTATTTCTAGGTAGCTTATTGGGCCTATTTTATGGGTGCCTCCCTCCCTGACTTGGCCCACTTCAATTCAGGGCTTAATGGGCCTTGATTTTGCTCGATTTATCACATTTTATCCATTTTTTAAGCATCCAGCCTTTGCGCGGTGGATCGCTTGGCTGCTCAGTCAATTCATGGTTGGAATTGAACCGTTTATCTTTTTTTGGACATTTGTTTGATTTTTCTGAATTTTCACCGACAAGCTGTTGAACGGTCCGTTTGTAGCCGTCCATATTAATTGAACGGTATGCATATGGCCGTCCAGTTCTCAGAGTTCCCAAGTCATTGGATTTTCAGATAATTATCTATTTATCTAATTTATCTCGAGTTATCACCGACAGGCTATACACGGTTTGGGTTGGGCTGCTCTATGAATTGAGTGGTCTAGAAGTAGACCGTTCAATCCATGAGAGTCCAATGGTGAAAAGGTCGGTCAGTTCGATGGATATTTGGATTATTTTCTTATTTATTGAATTTCCACCGACAGCATTGGACGGTCTGGTCTCAAGCCGCGTCATAGCCTGGGCGGTCTATCGCACGACCGTGCGAGAGTCCGATTTCTGAAGAACTTAAGGTTTTTCTCTCTCCATCCGTGGTTTTATCCTCGGTTTGTTCCACCCATTTTTCCGCGGATACTCCACCAAATGGGGTGCCGTTTGAACTGGTTGGAAGACAATCCATTTATCTATGGGTTTTATGTTGATATCTCGAGCTGATTTCCACTAGAAACCCTAATTTTAGGGCTGGCTTTTTAGGCTCTATAAATAGACCCTAAGGCCAAGCTTTGAAAGGGGGGGAGATTTTAAAGTCATGGCGAAGCCCTGCCGAACTTTTGAGCGACCTACAGTCAGGGAGGGAGGCCTTCTACGTCCACTCAGGCCTCCGATTCAGGGAGTATTCGTGTTTCGAGTCTTCATTTGATAGTCCCGCTGTCACTTTTGTCATTGCATGCTTCACTTCTCTGTTCTCTCTTTCCACGTTTTCACTGCTTGCACTTCATTCACACACCCTCCTATTATTTTCCACGCCCCTAGGGGTTTAAAAACTCCCAGGTATCCCCCATTCCACTTTATTATGGATATTATCTTTCTTTCTTATAGTTACTACACTTCGCAGTTCTGATCTTCGGTTTTCTCTTGTGTTCTCTACGTTGTTTTGTAGGTCAGCAGCATACTAGCACGAGGCCCATCCCCTCTGGCCGGCCGGAAGGGGTGGAGGTCTAGATCTCATGACTTGAAGCTTGGCGGTATAGAACGGCTTCCTTCTTTCTGTGTGAAGGATTGAGGGGCTTGTTACTATTCGTTCAGTCTCTTCCCATGGTTGGCCCTGAATCGCTCTGTCGCCGAGCTATTCTTCGTCCCGCGTTCCTTCAGCACTGGTGAGCGGTCTGTCGAGCGACTGTTCGGCTCATAGGGCGATTCTTCCAGAGTCGTTTACTTCTGTAGTGCTGCTCACAGGCGAGTGTCTTCCTTTCCAAGGTACAGGTGTATTTGTTTTACATTTCGTAACCTTGGTGGCGATCGTGATCATACTTGCGTCCTTCCACCCATTTGTTTACAGTTTGTTATTTCTTATATTGACATAGTTGAGGGATTGGAAGGATACAAAAGGGTAGGAAAAACATGTCAACACACTCTTTTTTGGCGATCGCGATGAGACCCCTAGTGCCCATCGTGCTAGTGTTTTGCTGACCCGTTCGTGTGCTTGGTTAGTCTTCTTCGTTAAGTATTTCAGAATACTCTCTGGTCCATTTGTTGTTTCTGCCTTTTGGAGTTTATGCGGTTCGCTCAGAGCCGCGAACGTATCTGAACGGCCGTGGATTGGCCGTCCTGTGCTCATCCCAGTGGTGATGTCGTGTTAGCTTGTTACATTCAACGGCCCCGCGCAGGCCTTCCGATTCGTCCCACGGTCTGACACAAACCGTTTAGCGCTACGGGCCCAGGTACGTTTCTGCGCTCATAGTGGACGTTTGTGCTGATATTCTGCGGTCTTTGTAGGACCGTCTCAGAATCTGAATGGTCTGTCGAAAGGTCGTTCATCCAAGTATACCATGTTTCCCTGTCTCGTTTCATTTTATTGTTCTATGATTTTGTCACTTTCTGTCACTCCCTGTTATTGAGCGGTCCACCCAGGACCGTCGCCCACCCCGCACGGTCTCCCATAGACCGTTCTGTCGTGCTACAGTGCACCCAAGCCTTCATTCTGATTACTATTTCATATCATTTCGTATTGTTTCAGTTATTTGGTGCTCTTGATCTCCCTTGCTTGTTAGTTAATTGTGCATGATGTATGTCATACTTTGCATATTTGCTTGATCATTGGTTGTTAGATCTAGGCTAGATTCTTGCATGCACTCCGATGCACATAGGGGCATACATACTTTTTCACATTAGTTGCATTCCTACCGAGGTAGGGGATCCTCTCGTCTCCATACTCCTTGGAGCCGACTAGGTGACCTTACCGAGGACCTCCGTAAGTCCCCGTGAGCCGTGGATTCCCACACGGACGTCGGGCAGGTTGTACCGTACCACACCGTGTCTAGGGTTTGCATCCGCGAGAGAGAGAGAGTCCCCTAGAGTCAGCCAGTTCCCCCTTTCCTATCCTAGTTAGGTACCTTGTGGTTGAGTGAATTCATATATTAATTAATCCACTAAGGTCCTAAAAAGGGAAATTCGTAGAATTCTCCGCGCATCATTCATAACTTGGGTGACTAATTGGTTGTCTCGCTTCTCATTCTCCCCCTCTTTTGTGTGCATTTTGATTGATTGATTGTTTAGGGCTGATTGTGTTCCTTTTCATAGCATTCTTTTTTAGTGCATGTGGTGTTGCTTCGTCCCCACGAGTTCGTCTCCTAGGGGTGATTCCCATTTCGTTTCATATTTCAATCCGTTGTTTAATTCACCTCCAGTCATGTCTTCTTACGATTTCTCCCATACCCACGAGGATTCCCTTCCTCAAGGGCTTTTGGTGGACCCACCTAGGGTCATTTCCTTCCAGGGGAGAGAGGAGTAGGCCCCTCCTCTCCCATCTACCACTATTGAGGGCGTTCGACCCTCTCTCTCCGATTCATCCGGTCAACACTCGGCCAGTCATATTCTGCACATGATGGCCCAACTTGATCCCACTCAGCTCCATCTCTTAAAACAAGCATTGCAAGGGGCAGATGCCCCGCCTTCAGTACTCTCTTCTGGTGTGGCTGCTGCTGCCACTTCTACATCTTCAATTGCTAGATTAGGGGCCACCTCTACGGCCCCCATCGACCTTACCCCAGTTCATCCTCAGGTTCTTTGATTCTCCAACATAGAAGCGGGCCAAGCTTCTACCTCGGCCCATCAACCTCTTGATAAGGGGGAGACCCACGTCCCCTTGCCCTCCTACTCTGATCCCTACACTACCATCTCTCCAGCGCCGCAGGCCCTTGTGGCCCCGGTCTATTTTGTTCGCCTCCAGCCAGGGGCTTCCCAGCTTGCTTGCTCGGACATGGGCCCTTCCCTGGCTCATTATCCTTCCTATGGGCTTCCCCCTCCATCGGTTTATCCATCGGCTCCATGCACAGGTTCTGCTCTTCCTGCTCCGTCTCCTCCATCTCAGGAACGGGAGATTCTTGAAAAGTGGGCCGCCATGCAGTAGCAAATCGATCTCCTTCATAAAAGGGTCAGCCCACAATCCCTTGCCGATGTCCCCATTCCTAACTTCAGGGACATTCGCTTCCCTCCCCAGTCTAAGCTCCTCATATACCGGAAATATGACGGGAATGGCAACCCGTTTATTCATGTCAGGGAGTTTCTTTATGAATCGGTGCAGTTCCAACACAACGACCGCCTGATGGCGTATTTGTTCCGCCGGTCCTTGGACGAGGTCGCCCTTGAGTGGTTCTACACCTTACCTCTGGAGGAGGGATAGAGTTTCAAGACCGTGAAGGAGAAGTTTATCCAGAGATTCCAAGATCGGGTGGGTCCCGAGTATTCTTTTACAGACTTAGTTGCAGAAAAGATGAAAGCAAACGAGGACTTTGCTACATATGCAGATAGATGGAGGCAGATGGCCTCGCGTGTGCCGGGGCAGATCCCGGAAGAAGAAAAGGTGAAACTATTGATTTCAAACGCCACCCCAACGTTCCGAAACATATTGGCAATGAACGATATTTCGAACATGCACCAGTTGTACATCAGGGCCCGGTTCATCCAGACCCAATTCAAAGACTCCCCTATTCATTCCCTTTTCGAGGCCCAGAAATCTAAAACCACAAGAAAGTCCCAGGGCCCAGTTACTGAGGGAGTACAAACCAACGAGCAGGTCTAGGCTGTTCAATTCCCTAACCAGCCCGCTTCACCCCATTTCCAGCAACCCCCACGCAACCCCCAGTTCCCCGCTGCACAGGCTCCTCGACCTTCTTTCCCAGCTCCTCAACACCTACAACAACCACCACCACCACCACAACAGCCTCAACAGCCACCCCAGTAACATAACGTCCCTCCTCCTGCTGGTTATGGGCCTGCTCGACCGGGACCAAAGAGAGTCAACTATCCACCGCTTCCAGAAACACTCCCTGACATTTTTTTGGCCTTAATGTACACTGGTGACATACAGTTGCCTCCGGAACGTCAGAACTGGAACCCGACAGCCGACCAATCAAGGTATTGCATATACCATCGGCAACCCGGGCATACGATAGAAAGGTGTTATCAGTTTAGGGATCTAGTTTATGATTTACAAGAGGGCCAGAGGATTGATTGGGCCCAAATGCACAAGTTGATTGAAGATATAAAAGAAAGGAGAAGACAGGCCAGGCCGCAGCAGGCGGCACCTCAGCAGCAACAGTTCCAGCAACCTCCCCAACAACAACCTTCACAGCAGCAGTAGCAACAGCAAGACCTCGGGATTCATCAGAATCCCATGCCAGAACATATGCCCGCTCCTCAGCAGCAACAGCAGCCGCCGGCACTGGCACAGGTTAATGCAGTTCACCACCCAACCCCTAATGATGGGTGGTATTTTGACGATGAGACTCTGTTGGCACCCAAAATATGATCGTTAGGGACCAAGCCACAAAGACGAAGGACCCGGCTCACTGAAGCATGGAAGCCGATAAAGATCAACATATTGAAGATTTCTCAAGCTGCCAGAGCCTCGAGTCACCCCGTATGGACACGGGGACTTCACCTCAGGAGAGCCGAGACAAACTCACAACCAACCGGCAGTGCGATCAAGCCTACCCAATGAACCGGCATCGACTCTGTCGTGCCGCATACACTACACCCGTTGTCCGATCAAGGACAACAGTCTACCCAGTGGCTTCCCACCTCATGAAGGGCTCTCCTGAAGATGAAACAGTCCCCCTGGCTCTCCGAGACGGAGGACCGAAAGCTCGGACGGCAAAAGATCCCGATCACCCAGCACGGGTACGGCTTCCCACCAAGATGGGCCCGTTAGTGGCCGAATGATCGCCCCAGCTCAGGCGGAACTATCCCTGGTGTTACCCTACCCCCTAAGGAGCTTTGGGCACGAGCCAGGCCGAGCCAGCAGCACGGATCATAGAGCCAAAGGCCGTGTCAGTGGAAGGCCCGTGTGATCAAATCAAAGCTATCTGGAGTCTCGAGAATGGCCGTACATCAACCTAGGAGCTTCGACAAGACATCTCGTCAAGGTTTCGATGAGCATTGGCAAGATAAATGTTCACGGTGACCCCCGGAATCATCCCCGGACTCATCGACTGGCTCGAAACGCGCGAGGAGCATCAGCACGGCGCGCCTTAAACCGGCGCGCCCCCCACTTGATGCCCCCTTATCCCGGCGCGCAAAGAACCCCACCTGATGCCCCTTATTCCGGTGCGCAGGAGCCCATGAAGCTTTCCCCGACGCGTAGTTCTTCATGTCAGATGAGGCTTGGGGTTCAATGATATATATATGCATGTGGCTGTTCGAAAGAAAAGGAGGGAGAGGGGCAGATAGAAGAAGATAGAAGATAGGTTTTCGAGAGAGGCTTTCGAAGAGGAGATAGAGAGAGAAAAGGAGGAATCGGGAGAAAGCTTCCTGGGAAAAATAGGGTTTCTTCTGAGCGCCCTCCGCCGGCCATCTTCCTCTTCCTTCGCTCGCTGAAGATACGATACTCTGTTTCAAGAACAGGTGGGCGCCGGTGCCTATCTTCCTCTGCTTTTGTGGATTCTTTTCTTTTGAGGTTTCCATCTATCAGATGTAAGCGAGAGGGGGAGGGATGGCGATGATACGAGCTGACCCCCCTCCCCCTCCTCTGCAATTCTCTCTTTCCCTTTGCTTTATTGTTGTGCCTCTGCACGTCCCTCTGCCTCTGTCATTGATGAACGACGAACGAGCAATGATGCCGGCGCCGGATTCTTAACATGTAAATGTTAGCCCATTCCCGTTTCTGGGATGGTAATATGTATATAAATGCTTAGACCAGCAGGTCGGATGAATGCTCGAAGCTTCTGTCCCCTTTTCTATCTATATCAATGTGTATGTTTGAGTTCTTCCGCGCGTGGTCTCTGATTCTGGTTTCCCCGAAGTATCGATCATGCCCCGAAGCATCGTGGGCTACAGAAACGACCCCTCCCCGGGTCTTTCCGATCGACTGCTTTCATTTCTGATTTAAGGATCTCTGTATCCCCCCGTGGACAGAGCTGTGCTTATGCGCATGCTTCTTCCCGCCGTGGTATCGAGGGTCTAGTTTCCATTAACTCCTCCCTTCGTACTGCTCTGATTGTTCGCAAGGTGGGAGTTGCCTTTGGGGACGGCCGGATCCATCCCCCTGAAGGCTGCGTCCTAGCTGTTCGAGCATATGCTTCTATGATGGGCCCGTCTCATCTGTGCATCTACTACCCCTCTGCATCATGGTCATTTGAACCGTTCCGAGATTCTCTCATCCCGTCTTAATCACCCGGGGAGGGGGACATTCCCCTATTGCTTCATGGAATTGTTGGGCGATCGGGGGCTCTACCTGTCGATGGTAGATGCTTTCTCGAGGCCATAGCAGACAGTGACAGGGGTCTTAGCCCAACAAGCTTAGCCCCGACAATCGGAGACCCGATCAAGGCCAAGGGATGTATGCTCCTGGTAGGCTAGCCCTCGGAGCTCCACTCTCCTAACGGCCGGTCCCTTCAATGGATGTGCCATAAGCTGTGGATTGTCCACCCCTCGTAGGCTAGCCCTCGGGGTGCTGCTCCCATCATCAATGGCCTCATCCTTCTATCTTCACCCATGGAGTATTGGTGCCCCTCGCAGGCTTGTCCTCGGGGTATCCTATCCGATGGGAATTTGCTGGCTGCCACTGTGCAGACCGGCGGTTTAGGGGCTTACTCCATGAGTGAGTATGACCCCGTTCCTCCCCTGTAACTCTTCGTGTTCAGGGGAGATGCTGTCCAATTTTGGACAGACTCAGAGTAGTAAATCCATAATCGGATGCTCGTTCCGGACTCAATCAACTCAGTGCTCGAGTATGAACCTCGCACTGACTCACTGCATCACTTTCGAAGGATTTTGGACTTCAATCAAACAAACAGCTGGCCTAAATAACTCTAAAACTCTCAAAATAAGCTTAACAAACTTAATGGTTTCAAAAGGCATCAAAAACAAATCAAGACGGCGCGGCCTTAGTCCGGCGCGCCCTAATACGGCGCGGTCCCCCCCCCCCCCCGCGCCGGATTAGCAATAGACTCATAAATTCTATTTTCTTGGCTGGCCAATTCCCGGCGCGCCCTAAACCGGCGCGCCCCGTTCCCTACGCGTCGGGCTAACAAGTGCCTATGGCCACGCCGTTTTAAACTTTTCCTACGTTTTGGCCACGCCGGTTTAGACTTTTACCTACGTTTTGGCTGCGCCGGATTTGTTCTGTTTGCCCACGATTGGCCGCGCCAGGGAACTCTACCCCTACGCGTGGCTGCATCGATCTTAAGCCCTGATGTTGTTCTAATCATCCACCTACCCTCGGTGTGACCTTCGTCTCCCGTGACCGGAATTAACGAGTCCTAATAAACTGAATAAGAGAAGTGATGTTTGGATCCGAATCGCTTTGCTATCCGGTTTGTGCTATTATTCTTGCCTCACTTGGCGGAGATCGACAAACGTGAGTGAGCACTCCTCGCTTTCACAATTCTACTGCCATGCTTAATATAGTTATCATCATCATGCTTGCAAACTTGCATAGACCCCCGAGTATATCAAATGGTGTTGGCAGAAGGTCGGGTTACGCCTGATCGGAAGTCTCCGCTTTGCGCGATGGTGGTCTCCGGACTTGCGTCCTCCGCCGTGTACCAAGGGTCTCCAGTTCAATGAACCATGCCTCTCCTGCATGATAGATAGATGCATCGCGCATGATTCCGTCATGTTCATAACGTCGCATCCTTTATTCCGGCCTCGACAACCCATTATCTCGGCAATTAATCAAAGGTGTTCCCTCCTCGTGGGGGATGTAATTAACGTCATAACCTTTATGGTATGGCGGACTGCTGGTCCCGACCGAACCTCACTTTCGCCCGACATGGGTCAGAATGAGCGCATAATAAACTTGTCACCTACGTGACTGGCATGCCCGCGTCGTCAATCAGTCAGTTAATTACCAGTTAGTTAATTGGTTGATCGACACGTGAAATAAGATATATATATATATGTACATATATACATATATACATGAAATAAAACAATAAGATGGTCAGATAAAACCCATCGCAAACAGTCTGGCACGCCCGGTGGGACCAGTGTCACCTTTCATCTCTTTGCCGAGATACTTGGGCTTCGAGGCCCTCTCAAAGGCTACTGATCGTTGGCTTGTTTGTCTTTGCAGGCGAACGATGACAACAGCGGGATTAACTGGCGTCGGCTTCGGTCCTTCGATCGTTGCTGGGCATGCACAAGGGTACCTGGTGGTGCCCATGGAGTTCGGCAGCTTCCCTGCCGCCATTGGCTTCCCCAATTTCTTGGGGTTAGCCTTTGTTGATATGCTGGAAGTCGAGTCCCCGGAACCTGTCAAGGAAGTCGCGGGGAAAATGGAGTCTCTAAAGACTCCCTGCTGCAGCGACTCATCCAAGAGTCCGGCCCCGGCCGCTAGCTGTCTGGTGCACCACGTCATACGTGGGACCCACCCCAATATCGTCAACAATCACCCTGGAGGACGTCAACAATCACCCTGGAGGAGTGCTACTGTGATTACCGGGACTCTATCCCAGTCCGAGAAATCTATGATGGTTGGCGGCATGCGCGTCTTCCTCAACGGACGTAATGCACGGGTGGCCCCAGACCGAGTCATCCCCACCATCCCTATCCACAATACATACCAAGCTCTCGCTGGAAGGAGGGCAGAAAGAGAAGAAACCGGCCACTATGGCCAAGGAAGCTCGGCCCCCAGACCGAGGAAGTTCAAACAGGTATGGGTTCCCAAGCGGGCCCAACCTGTCCATCAGCTGACACCCATTCGCCGCCGTCCTGTGAATGACGGGGCGGAAGAGAGAAGAGAAAGGGGCTTGCCCCCGAAGAAGGAAGAAGAAGTGGCTACGGACCCTCCGCGCCGCAAAAGTTTCCGGGCTGTTGCCCGTCAAGCCAATGTCCCAGTTGTGGGACGAAGATTCCAACAACCTGTCGACAAAGCTCGGCTGTCTTATATCCCTCCTGCGGGAGGTCGACAATCATCCCCTGTGTTACATCAAGAGCGGGGTCGAGAAGAGATGACATGTTTGGTCAGAAACTATTTTCGAGGGTTAGGCAACCCCTCGCTTGGTCAACAGCAACTGATGCAAGCAGCCGCTGATGAAGACTATTGCCCGTCAGTGGCAGATGAAGAAGATATGGGAGAAAGAATGATGGTGTCGTCAGTCGACGACAATGGATATGATAACGGCTTCGAGATCGAAGCCGATGAAGCCATCCCCGAGCGGGAAGAAAGAAGAAGAGTTGCTGCTGCCCGTCAAGCCAATGTCCCAACTGCGGGACGAAGATTCCAACAACCTATCGACAGAGCTCGGCTGGCTTATATCCTTCCTGCGGGAGGTCGACAATCATCCCCCGTGTTACATCAAGAGCGGGGTCGAGAAGAGATGACCTGTTTGGTCAGAAACTATTTTCTAGGGTTAGGCAACCCCTCGCTTGGTCAACAGCGACTGATGCAAGCAGCCGCCGATGAAGACTATTGCCCGTCAGTGGCAGATGAAGAAGATATGGGAGAAAGAATGATGGTGTCGTCAGTCGATGACAATGGATATGATAATGGCTTCGAGATCGAAGCAGATGAAGCCATCCCCGAGCGGGAAGAAAGAAGAAGAGTTCCTGTGTTCGAGAGGCTGACCTTCCCGCAGCAAGCTAAAAGGAGGGTCCATCGACAAAGGAAAAGGATGCAGGTCTTCACCTGCAACATGGCTGGTATATCCAACCAATATGGGGGGCTTCCCGCAGATCCCCGAGAATTGGCTCAGTTGGCCGCACGACCAGGGCCGAGCACTCGCAGAACGGAAGCAGCAAGGGAGCTTCTGATGATGACTAAAGGAAAGCAACCCCAGGTTTACCACCATTGGGATGACAAGGCCCCCGTCCTGACCGCTAATGTGGTGACGGCAGAGGAAGAAGACGACGTTCCCCTCGACATCCTGCCCGAGGGTACGTCCGGGGAGATAGCAGAAGTTATCCCCACTACAGCCACTATAGACCCATCGGTCTTGATATTACTTCAACAATATCGGCAAGAGATAGACTTGCTAAAGAAGCAGCTGATAGAGAAAACTGAACAATCCTCAGCTTCCAAGCCACCCGAAGTCCAGGGTGAATCATCTCGGGGAGCGGTCCGTCGTGATGGCCCTCCACCACTCTACACACTGCCTCAGTCGTCAGAGCCAAGCATGGCGACAATGTAACAGCGGCCACCACAGCCCCAGCCGCTACTACCACCGGTGCTCCCTCAGGCGCACCAGACACCCCTGCTACTGCGTCCTCCACAGGCGACCACCCTGGTCACCCCATACCTGCAGCCGGCGCACTTCTATCCGGAGCCAGTTGACCCCACGGTCATGAACCGGATGATGGTGGAGAGGATGATCGAGCTGAAGCTCGCAGAGAAAAGTGAAGGCGACTATGTCGCATTTGATGCCTATCGGGTGCCCTACCCGCAACACCATGCTGCTAAGCGATTTCCCCCGGGGGTCAACAAGCCACCCAAGTTTGATAAATTCAACGAGAAGGGGTCCCCGAAGGAGCACATTGCATATTACATGACCGTCATGGGTGATCTGGCCACCGACGAGTCATATTTGTTGAAGTTCTTCGGGTCCTCGCTGACAGGACTCGCATTTGAATGGTACTCTAGTCTCCCGGCCGGGTCGATCAATGACTGGTCGGATATGCAGAGAAAGTTCAGAGAAAGGTTTCATGTTACAGAGAGGGAGGTCACGATGGCCGAACTCTATTCAACAAGGCAGAGGGCCGATGAGACAGCCCTCGATTATATCAAGAGGTGAAGAAACCTCGGAATGAGGTGCAAGCGACCCCCGCATCAGGAGGACGTTGTGCAAATATGCAAACAGAATCTCAGAAGGGAGGTTCTAGAAAAGATGATCGGAATGGAAATTCGACCGACTGAATAATGTCGTGGCCGAAGTGGAAGCTTTCCTGGCCAGACCTACCCCTACATCCGCTGCCGGCACAACCCAGAAGGGCAAGGCAGTAGACCGGCGCTCCTCGCCCAAAGAAGCGAACGCTCTTGACATAAAGGTGTTCGAACAACAGAAAGGTGAAGGCAAGAAGGGAGTCACCCCACAGCCTGTAGAAGCCCCAGACGGCAAAGAAGGTCCTTCGCTGAGGGACAAAATGAAGAAGGCCTATTCCTTTCCAAAGGACAAGACCCGGGTTCTATTCGACTGGGTAACAGAATATAGCATGGTCACCCTACCAGAGCCAAGAAGACCGGAGGACCTGAAAAGAAAAGACAGTCCAAGGTTCTGCCCCTACCACCAGATGTTGGGACATCCAATCGAGGACTGCTATGTTTTCAAGGACATCATCGAAGGGATGGTGAAGAAGAATGAAATTGAGCTGGGAGAGTACAAAGTGGACCCTCCTCAGCCACATGAAGCCCCTCGGAGGAGGGCAGGAGTCAACATGATCTCCCTATACCAGGCATTGCCCGAGGAGATCTCTGAAACAAGCACGCGGAGCACCTATGAAGCTCATTTCTTAGAGCCCGCGAAAGAACAGCAGGGATGGCAGCAGGTCCCTGTGAAGCACAAGAAGAAGAGGGCACCCCGCCCGAAAGAGGGGGCACATATCCGTGGTATTACACCCTGGCCTGCTCCGTCAGTGGTAGCACCCGTATGGGTCACTCCACCTACAGCTATCAGAATACCCACACATAATCGAAGGAGACAAACTCCGCTGCCAGTGATTAAGGAAACCAATCCTGGAGTCCTTCGACTGCAAAACCTCATTGAAGGGCTAGACGAGTATGTGCAACCCGAGTTGAAACCTCTGCTGGTCCGGGACCACGTCCCATGGCAAGAATTAGAGCAGCTCTCACTTGAACAAAAGGAGGAAGCTGAAGAGGCACCCGACAGAGAGGGCAGTCTATTCTGGGGGCATCCGCCCGCAGAAGCAAAAAAGAAGAAGAAGCAAAAGAAGAAGAAAAGAAAGGCCGCTGGGGCCAATAAAGTGCAGGTTGTCTCCTGTAATACCCTATCAGCACTCTTCAACTTACCCGGAGAGGAGGAAGAAGAGGAAATTTGCTTCACACCCCATGCTGGGGGAGGCAAGGCCGAGGCCGCAACTGCTGCACATGCCACCCGGTCAGGCCGAAAATGGGGGAGCCAGCCGCCACCCAACCACAACATCATGTTCAGAAGGGAGTGACCCTACAAGACACCTCCGCCGGAGGTCAAGGGAGTTCAAATCCCTCCTCTATCAAGCCTATATAACAAGAGTGGGGGCAAGGGGGGCCCTTCATTTCTTGAATTCATGAAGATGTTCAAGGGGAAACAGCCTTGCCAGGAGGCTAACCTTACACCCGGGACCGTTCACCCGCAGCTCGCACAATCTGCTGAAGAGCCAAATACAGATGGAGCTTGCTCCGCAGCAACTAACAAAGAAGACCCAGAAGTCGGTACCAGCCAGAAAGGCGCCGAATCTGAGGAAGATGAAGCAGGTCCGTCAGGGCCCGCAAATCAAAACCACCCCAAGCCCAGATGGGCCGAAGAGATGAAGCTCTCCAATGTCCGAGCTGGGAGCCGAATAATGAAGCTACTCAAGAAGCTCCCTGCTCGATTTACAATCTGAGAGATCCTCTCTTTGAGTGAAGAGACCCGACAGGCGATCATCACGGCTCTGCAAACACCTGCTCATTTCGAGACTTGCATAGCTGAAGCTGTACCGGAAGCCAGAATGACCTTCACTCCATAAGACATGCTACTTCCTACCATCAGCCACAACATGCCGCTGTATATGAAGGGGCACCTGAATGGAAGGGAGCTGAACAGGATTCTGGTTGATCCCGGTGCAGCGGTCAACATCTTGCCATATAGAATATATGAGAGGCACCACTTTAATGTGCATCTCAAAAAAGTCGGGGATATGCGTATCGCCGGCTTCAATCAAAAATGTGTGGTGTCCATGGGAGTGGCAGAGTTCACCCTCACTTTAGCAGATTTCACTACGACGGTGCAATTCCATGTCATTGACTCCCGCACCTCGTACAAGGCACTGCTCGGCCGCCCATGGCTGCATGAAAACATGGTGGTGCCCTCCACGCTCCACCAATGCATCAAATATAGTCTCCAAGGGAAGGAGGAGAGGATATTTGCAGACCCCCACCCATTCGAGGTGTTTGAATGTCATTTGGCAGATGCCAACCTATATACAGGGCCTTCCCATAAGACCTCTGAAGCTAAGGCCCCTGCGGGGGCATCCAGAAGCACATTCGGCAGCAGTTGGTACCCACCACCATCGCGCGGATACGTCAAGCCTAACATGGTCTCCCATATCACAGCATCTGGGGATGTAGGCAGAACAGCACCTCCAACATTATACCCTGAAGCTAATGAAGTGTGGGTCGCTCAGCGGCACAATCATATTGAAATCCCGGATGGCCTTACCAAGCCAGCTCCCGGCCTTGACAACCCTACTGTCGAGCCTTTCAAGACTTGGGAGGTGACACAGGAAGATGGACCCAACAGCTTGTTCTATACAGCTGAGGAGCATCCTACTCGGGAAGACACAGACTGCAGCCTCCCCGAAGATATAAGCAACCCGTCGGTTCCCGTCCAAGGTCTGGCATTTACAACTGATCGGATGGCCAGGATGTTTCAGAAGCAACACATCCCCCCCGATCAGTCTCAAAAGCGCAAGGAAGCTTTCCAGAAGATGTGGTATCCCGCAAATCTGGATAAGGAAATGAGACGTGTCTCTCAACATCCGGGGTTGGGCTTCACCCTGGAAGAATATTATTACAGTGGACGATACGAGGTGGACACCATCTCCGCCTTCTACCCTGCTGAAGATAGCCCGCTGGGGGCAACCTTTGATGAATACCCGGCGGAAGCTGAGCATGTTGAACTGGCTCAACCCGGAAATCAAGAAGTAGAGACCGCGGTCCCCCGCCGATGCTAGGAGCAGGTCTACCCCGAAGAGGCGGCCCTTCAAGCCAAATTTGATACGGCTAGCAGCAGTGAAGCCGAAGATACTGAAGAAGCAGGAATTTCTCCCTCCAGTGGAGTCCTATTGATGATAACTTCAACGCCCCTTCGGCCAATCAGGGAAGCCTCGGTCGACTCCGATCAAGGGGAACAAGTCACCAAGAAAGAAAAAGCTACTTCTACGGAAGATACAACTGCCCCAGAAGGCGAGACCTCCTCAACTTCTGCTACAAAATCGGGAGGCTGTCCAAGCCCTGCAATAAACAACTACCAGCCTGTCATGGCTGCAACTTCATCTACAAGGACTGAAGCTGCTCTCTCGCCCTTGGGAGCTGTAACGGCAGTGGATTTGCTAACATAACAATCCTCGCAGCCGCTGGTGCAGGAAACAGAGAATCCTCAAGAAGCTCTAGTGGTGTCTGACGAGGAAGTCGAAGTACTCAACCCTCAAGATGGTATTCCAGACTTCGTTGACCTCCAACCGACACCTCTGGAAATAGAAGACGGAGGCCAGGCCACAGTCGATGAACTGATAGAAGTCAACTTGGGAAATGAGGAGGACCCTAGGCCTACCTTCCTCAGTGCCCAACT
Organism: Amorphophallus konjac; assembly: GCA_022559845.1. Lineage (NCBI taxonomy): Eukaryota > Viridiplantae > Streptophyta > Magnoliopsida > Alismatales > Araceae > Amorphophallus > Amorphophallus konjac. The sequence goes on from CM040120.1 coordinate 300,544,815, forward strand.
GTCCCCAGAAGAACGAGAGCTGTACACCCAACTGTTGCAAGAGTATCGGGATTGCTTCACCTGGACTTACAAAGAAATGCCAGGTCTAAACCCTGCTGTCTCACAACATGAACTGGCAATCAGCCCTGAGGCCGAGCCGGTGAAGCAACCATCGCGGCGCATGAGGCTAGAACTCATTACTCAAATTTGTGCTGAAGTCGACAAGCTCATTGACGTGGGATTTGTTGAAGAAAACCAGTACACCACATGGCTGGAAAATATCATCCCCGTGAAAAAGAAGAATGGACATATCCGGATATGTGTCGACTTCCGAGATCTAAATAAAGCCTGCCCAAAAGATGACTTTTCGGTACCAATAACGGAAGTCGTGATAGATGCTACAACCGGCCATGAGGCCCTGTCATTTATGGACGGGTCATCCGGTTACAATCAGATTTGGATCGCGGAGCATGACAGGGTCCATACCCCTTTCCGAACCCCAAAAGGCATCTATCATTATAAGAGGATGCCGTTCGGACTAAAGAATGCTGGCGTAACTTATCAGCGCGCAATGACCAAAAATCTTTGATGAGTTGCTCTACCACAAGGTCGAGTGCTACATAGATGATCTGGTGGTCAAAACCCGAAGAAAAGAAGATCATCTGCAAGACCTCCGTACTGTCTTTCAGATGTTGAGGCAGCATGAGCTGAAGATGAACCCCATGAAATGTGCGTTCAGAGTATCGAGCGGAAAGTTCTTGGGCTTCATTGTCCGATATCGGGGGATCGAGTGATGTGATACCCCCTAGGACTTAGACAAGCAAGCACATTCACAATCAAAAGGGCCAATTTGGGCCACCGCTCTCCCGTCGCTCACCCAAGTCCCGGGGTAACTTGGCAATGCCAAGGTGAGGTTGAGGGGTTGGACCCTTGCTGGTAGAGGGCCAGCAAGGCCAAGATTTGATTCCCAATGGATGTGGATGCCCAATTCAATGGGGCTGACAAAGTGCCAATGGCACCGGTTACTCTCTTCCCACGGTGATCACTCAAGACAACGGGGCTTGAGGATCAAGCTCTCACTCTCACGGCCAGCGGAACTAAGAACTAATATTGAAAGACAAGCACTAAAGGGAGTGAGGTTTGAGCACTTACTCGACTGATTTGAAGAAACCGGTCCCGCTCGGAGACGAGGGCGAGCGGGGAGGCGAGTGGATCCCCACACACCACGGCGGTGTAGCTTGACCTGCTCAATCCAATTACAACACTACTCCTCTCGCAGGAGGGGGACCTTGGGGTGGGGGTTAATGAATATTACAGCCAAAACTACCTCCACGCAGGGAGGGGCCTTCAGCCGGCCAAGCGGGGAGGGGAATTGGAGAAAGGAACACCGAAGACGGGAGGTTGCCGATTCTGCCCGATTTTGTGGGTGCTGACAGGTGATTGAAGAGTTGACTGCTGCAGCTGCTACCGAATTTTTTTGGGGGCAAAACCACCTGGGAAATCTTCGTAGGAGGCAGGGGAAGTCGTCCAAATTTTTTTAATTTCTTCTGTCATCGATGCCGGTCTGGGTGGAGGCACGAACAGGGAGGCAGACTCTCGGACTGGCAGCTCCTGATTTCCAATAGCAGGTTGCAGAGGATGTCTCAATAGCTCCCAAACTTGGAATCAAGCACCGTCAGAGTCGTTGGAACCGTGGACGAGCCCTCTTCGCCAAAAAACTGACAGGGAAGCCAAACAATGCCGGAGAAGGCCAGGGGACTCTGAACACTGCTGACAGGTTGGTGCAGACTGTGGGTAGCAGAACTACGTAGCTAAGGGAGAAAATGGATAACTCCTGCTACAGGATGCCGAACGGAGTTCGCTTCTTGATTCTGAAAGTACATAGGGAGAGGAAGAACTTTACAGAAGAGCTCTTGAGCTGATTCTTCCGAGGTTCGTCGTGGTGAAGCTTCTACTCTAGTTCTGGTACTCAGTAGGGGCAGCTCTGCGCAGTTGTGGGAGAACGGAGCTCCCGGGCAGCACACAGCTCGGAAGAAGATGAAACCACCTCCGTTGCAAAGAATACCGGTAGATGCTTCCGTGGATATCTCTTGGGCCTTCAGATTCCCTAGGATGTGGTCAGGGTCGCCTCTATAATCTGCTACTCTTCTGCTGCCTGCGAACTGAAAACTGGAGGTTGAAGATGATGGGGGAAAATGGGGTATATGGGAGGGGAAATGGAGGTGGATGAGTGTGGAGAGAACCCTGACTGTGAGGGGGTCTAGGAGGGGGTGTTCCAAGGTGTGGGGGGGGGAAGAATAGGGTCTGGAAGGGGGTCTAACAGGTGGTGGGAGGAGGAGCTACGAATTTGGGCTTGGAGGGAGAAGGGAGAAGGTGAGGGGGTCACAAGTGGGTGGAGGGAATGTGAGTTTGAATTTCCTTTAATGTGGGGTGATCAATGGTGGTCTTGGGGATGGGAAGAGGTGCCTTGGGAAGGTGGAGGGCTGCTTGGGGAAGGGGATGGGTAGTTGGGGGTTGGAGGGTGGGGTGTGGATTGGTGGAGGGTCTATTGGGACTAGGGGAAAGTAATGATGGCTTGTGGGAAGTTGTAGAGGAGTTAATGGAGGTAGGTGGGAGGGTGGAGGTGGTTGGGAGGGGAGGAGAGAGAAAATTTTTGAAATTGGGTGTGGAGGAGAGAGAAAGGAGAGTGAAAGAGAGAAATTAAGAGAGGGATGGGTGGGGAATCTCTCCCCTAGGGTCTCTCACCCAAATAATGGAATCTCTCCACTAGATAAGAAGTTTGAACTCTTAAAATGGCAAGTTTTTCATTCATTGATTCATTAGTTCCAAATGAAGGGAATGGGGCCCTATATATAGGCAACCCACATTTTACAATAAGACCCTGACAAAAGACTCAATGACAAATAACCGAGGGGGTAGGGGGGCTCTTGGGCCAAGCCCAATGAAATGGGCCCAATAGCTAACTAAACAACATAATGACACTCAAACTTAGGAAAATAAACACAAGACCTAGGGACATGACTCAAGAAAATGAAAATTACATCAAATGACTCAAATAGAAAGCACAAAAAGGATAATTGGGCCTTTGTGGAGAGAGGCCCGAACTCAAATGGTGCCGGAGTGTGAGGAAGACCCGAGCCAAAGGGAGTCACGGGTGATGCCTCCATCATCGAGATAGACCCCGCAAAAATCAAAGCAATTCAGGAGTTACCTTCACCAAGGAACCTCTCCGAGTTGAGATCACTACAGGGCCGCTTGGCTTATATCTAGCGGTTCATTTCCAATTTCTCAGGGCGATGCCAGCCTTTCCACAAACTGATGATGAAAGATGTTCCCTTTTATTGGGATGAAGATTGCCAGACAGCCTTCGACAAGCTGAAAGACTATTTGAAGACTCCTCCAGTGCTGGGCGCACCGGTGAAAGGACGGCCATTGATACTATATATAGCAGCTACACATAACTCCCTGGGGGCAATGCTGGCCTAGAATAATGAAGAAGGGAAAGAGCAAGCTCTCTATTACCTTAGTCGGAGACTGGTCAGAACTGAGGAGAAATATACTTATATTGAGAAGGTCTGCCTGGCACTGGTCTTCGCAGTTAAGAAGCTCCGACACTACATGTTGTCGCATGAAATTAGCTTGGTATCCAAAGAGGATCCCCTGAAATATATTATGTCCCAGCCGGCACTCAAAGGTCGCCTGGGCAAATGGGCGGTAATCCTTATGGAGTTCGACATCTCCTATGTACCGCGTAAGGCCGTCAAGGGCCAAGCTATTGCAGACTTCTTCGCTGAACACCCGGTACTTGGGGACTGCCCGTTGGAGCCAGAGCTCCCTGAAGATGAAACCCTGGAAGCCGTTCAGGTGCAGCCCTTCTTGTGGTAGCTATATTTTGATGGCACTTCCAGAATTGACACCTCTACCATTGGACCGGCGAGAGTCAGGGCAGGAGCAGGCATAGTCCTGAAATCCCCAGAAGGAGAAGTGGTGCACACATACTGCTCCATAAACAAGCATTGCACAAATAATGAAGCGGAATATGAAGCCCTGATAATCGGGTTGCAGATCGCCCTGTCCATGGGAATTCATATGCTGGAAGCATTCGGAGACTCCCTGCTAGTTATAAAACAGCTAGAAGGAGAGTTCGATGTGCGAAAGCAAGAGCTTCTCCCCTATCACCAGCTGGAAACTCGCCTGATGTCAAGATTCTACTTCATCAGCATCAAGCACATCAACCGGGGTCGGAATGCTCAGGCAGACGCCCTCGCTAAGCTGGCCAGTTCATTGGCGGTCCCACCAGATGCAAGCCTGAATGTAACAGTGATCAACCGCCGGCAGGTCCCCAGTGTAACGGAGGTCTTGGCTGACGAACAAGAGATTGAGGTGGTAGTCGTCGAGGAGATTCAGCAGCCCGATTGGCGAGAACATCTCCTGCGGTGGTTCCAACACCAACAGCTCCCGAGGGAAAAAGAACAGAGAATGAAGCTCCTAAGGGTCAAGGACTCTTACGAGATGAGAAGCGCAACCCTGTTCCGAATAATGGCAGATGCCCGAAGGAAAGTCCTACTTCATTGCTTGTCGTCAACAGAGGCAGGACAGGTGATGCAAGAAGTCCACGCGGGATCAGCTGGAGCACACCAGGCTGGCCCAAAGATGAAAATTGAGATAAAGAAATTGGGCTACTATTGGCCCACTATATTTGATGATTGCTGCAAGTTCGCCAAAACTTGTCAGAAGTGTCAAGAACATGCTAATGTGGCAAGGAGACCTCCAGTGCCATTACACCCGACCCTGCCAAGCTGGCCGTTTGCTCAATGGGGCACGGACGTGGTAGGGCCGCTACCAGCATCTTCATCAGGGTGCAAGTATATCTTAGCAGCTACAGACTACTTCTCCAGATGGGCAGAGGCGGTAGCACTAAGAGATGTGACGGGAGAGCTAGTTGTAAGATTCTTTCGGTAGAATATAATATTCCGGTTCGGGATCTCCAGCCGAATCATCTCTGATAATGGCAGCCATTTTAGGAACCAGAAGGTTTATCAGCTAGCCGACAAATACAAGATTGACTGGAGGACATCGTCCCCCTACAACCCTCAAGCCAATGGACTTGCAGAAGCCTTTAACAAGACACTATTCACGTTACTGGCAAAGACTGTCAAGTCTAATAAGAAAGATTGGGAAGAAAGGATGTACGAAGCGCTCTGGGCCTATCGTACTGCCTACAAAACCCCAACCGGCTGTTCACCTTTCTCCCTCGTGTATGGGTTAGAGGCTGTGGTGCCGATTGAACTGGAAGTTCCTTCGCTGCGAGTCACCATCCAGCATGGACTAGTCAGCGGTGATCAAACCAATGCAGAAAGAAGATTAAAAGAGCTCGCTGAGCTCGAAGGAAAACGCCTCCGGGCGCAACAAAACATCTAACTCTACCAAGCTCGCATGGCCCGTGCTTTTGACAAGCTGGTCAAAGGTCGAGAATTCAAGAAAGGAGACCTGGTAATGGTCAAAAGAAGAGAAGTAATGGCCTCCGACCCCAAAGGGAAGTTGGTCGAAAATTAGATCGGACCATATATCATCCGCCGAGTATATGAAGGAGGTGCCTACGTCCTGGTAGACCACAAAGGAGTCATCCAGTTCTCTCCCCTCAACGGAAAGCATATGAAGCTGTATCATGCAGCGCAACCGACATTCCCAGAGTGATCGGTCGGAATACCCTTATCTTGGTCCAGTGGCACTTTGCCCTAGCCGAGCTACCTTTCCTCGGTCTAGTGGTACTCCGCCCTAGCCGAGCTACCCTTACCTTGGCCTAGTGGCACTCCGCCCTAGCCGAGCTACCCTTATCTTGGTTCTGTGGCATTCCGCCCTAGCCGAGCTACCCTTATCTTGGTCTAGTGGCACTCCGCCCTAGCCGAGCTACCCTTATCTTCATCTAGTGGCATCCCGCCCTGGCCAAGCTACCCTGATCTTGGTTTTGTGGCATTCCGCCCTAGCCGAGCTACCCTTATCTTGGTCTAGTGGCACTCCGCCCTAGCCGAGCTACCCTTATCTTGGTCTTGTGGCATTCCGTCCTAGCCGAGCTACCCATATCTTGGCCTAGCGGCATTCCGCCCTAGCCGAGCTACCCTTATCTTGGTCTAGTGGCACCCCGCCCTAGCCGAGCTACCCTTATCTTCGTCTAGTGGCATCCCGCCCTGGCCAAGCTACCTTGATCTTAGTTTTGTGGCATTCCGCCCTAGCCGAGCTACCCTTATCTTGGTCTAGTGGCACTCCGCCCTAGCCGAGCTACCCTTATCTTGGTCTTGTGGCATTCCGCCCTAGCCGAGCTACCCATATCTTGGCCTAGTGGCACTCCGCCCCAGCCGAGCTACCTCCATCTTGTTCTAGGGGCACTCCGCCCTGATCGAGCTACCCTTATCTTGGTCTAATGGCATTTCGCCCTGATCGAGCTACCTTTCCTTGGTCTAGTGGCACTCCGCCATGGCCGAGCTCTCAAAAGAATACACCATATTGCCGTTGCGGGCCTTATGTCCGAATCGGCGAAAGATCATTCCTTTGCGTTAGCATTCAGCCCCTGCTAACGAATATACCGCTCTGCTCAGCACAAGGCCCGGTGATCCGGTCAATAGCCGTCTACTACCAACCAAGGGTCGGACATCACACTTCGACCTACCATCCTTTATATCAAAAAAAAAAGAAAATAAAAGAAAAATGGGGTTAAAAATAGAGATACCCCGCCAGACTTGCACCTATATCAGGACAAGTGCAAAAAATGGCTATAACCCAGCTGCGGCGAAAACCCGAAAGGGCGCTGCAGGCAAAATCGGGTACCCCGCCACGTGAAAACCCGAGAGGGCGCGTGGGCAAAAGCAAGAGGGGGCTGGCTCAGGCGAAAACCCGAAAGGGCGCTTGGGTCGGTAAAGTGGTAATTTAAAAGTTCCTCTTTTGTTCTCCACCCGATGAAACTCCAAAAGGGACAATCATCAAAAGTCCCATCGGAAATCCTTTAACCAAACCCGTGTTCGACCCTCGTCATCATCGGTGAGATCGGTCGATCTCTACCCCTAACTTGGACCCTCCGTCCCTGTTAGTAATCCTACCTTTGCTTCGGCATGTGACCCATGCTGATGAACAAACCCATGTTCGACCCTCGTCATCATCGGCGAGATCGATCGATCTCTACCCCTAAGTTGGACCCTCCATCCCTGTTAGTAATCCTACCTTTGCTTCGGCATATGACCCATGCTGAAGAACAAACCCGTGTTCGACCCTCGTCATCATCGGCAAGATCGGTCGATCTCTTCGCCTAACTTGGACCCTCCGTCCCTGCTAGTAATCCTACCTTTGCTTTGGCATATGACCCATGCTGATGAACAAACCCATGTTCGACCCTCGTCATCATCGGCGAGATCGGTCGATCTCTACCCCTAACTTGGACCCTCCATCCCTGTTAGTAATCCTACCTTTGCTTCGGCATATGACCCATGCTGATGAACAAACCCACGTTCGACCCTCGCCATCATCGACGAGATCGGTCAACCTCTACCCCTAACTCGGATCTTATGTCCTTGTTAACAAACCATGATCTTTGCTCTGACATTTAGCCAGTGTCGATGAACTAAACCAGAGACCAATCCTTGTCATCATCGGCAAGGCCAGTCAGCATTCTCACAGTTCAGTTCTTCGGTATTCCTAATTCAAAAAAAGAAGCAGAGAGAAAAAGAAAGAAAAAATGGGGTTAAAAATAGAGATATCCCGCCAGACTTGCTCCTATATCAGGACAAGTGCAAAAATGGCTATAACACAGCTGTAGTGAAAACCCGAAAGGGCGTCGCAGGCAAAATCGGGTACCCCGCCACGTGAAAACCCGAGAGGGCGCGTGGGCAAAAGCAAGAGGGGGCTGGCTTCGGCGAAAACCCGAAAGGGCGCTTAAGTCAGTAATGTGAACAAAAAAAAGGGAGAAGAAAGAGAAAAACATTATAAATCAATGACGAATAGTGATGATCTGTCCTCCATTCGGAAGGCCCTTTATAGGGTCGAAGCGGAGTCGGCATCCGATGTCCCCCCTTATATATCTACATATATATTTCCTTTAAACAAACCCTTTTAGACCCTTGTCACCATCGGCAAGATCGGTCGCTACCCTTTCCAGTTTTTGTCATCATCGGCAAGACCGTCTACCCTTTTTGACCCTTGTCACCATCGGCAAGATCGGTCGCTACCCTTTCCAGTTTTTGTCATCATCGGCAATACCGTCTACCCTTTTCGACCCTTGTCACCATCAGCAAGATCGGTCGCTACCCTTTCCGGTTTTTTGTCATCATCGGCAATACCGTCTACCCTTTTCGACCCTTGTCACCATCGGTAAGATCGGTCGCTACCCTTTCTGGTTTTTGTCATCATCGGCAATACCGTCTACCCTTTTCGACCCTTGTCACCATCGACAAGATCGGTCACTCCCTTTTCGGCCCTTGTCATCATCGGCAAGACCGTCTACCCTTTTCGACCCTTGTCACCATCGGCAAGATCGGTCGCTCCCTTTTCAGCCCTTGTCATCATCGGTAAGACCGTCCACCCTTTTCGACTCTTGTCATTATTGGCAAGATCGGTCGCTACCCCTTCTCAGTTCTTGTCAAAATCGGCAAGACCGTCCACCCTTATCGACCCTTGCCACCATCGGCAGGGTCGCTCGCTATCTGTTTTGGTGTTCGTCTCTCATATACCCCTTTGAGTCCTCCGGGCTCTCAGCTCGTACAGGCCGTTGTTTAGTCTTGAGAATAGTCACGATGCGGTGGAGCGAACACCTCACCCCTTTGCTGAAGGCGTGAGCGCTCTCCTGCCCTCGCGACCCACACACTCGGACTAGAATCAACTGGCGAAAAAAAAAAGGGAAAAAAAATAAGAAGAATGATGACAGGATGGAGTCGTCATTTGACGGCAAAATGAAGATTTTTCATTCTACGGAATAAAGAGTACATGTTACGTGGGGCATTCCCTGGGATACATAAAGTCCGTCAAAAAGAGGCAAATAGAAAAGAACTATGGCAGGGGGCGTCGGAAGATGTCCTCCAAGTCCGGAATGCCCAGGGAAGGATGGCGGGCCAGCTCCTGCAGTCTGAACTCAGTGGCCTCCAGCTCGGATAATCTCTCCCCGAGGGAAGCAACTTGCCCTTCGCCCATTTCTGCCTCCTCCACCTTCTGGACTTCCAGGCGTTCTACCTCTTGAAGTTCAGCCTCTGCCCTCGAGAGTTCGGCATGTAATTCCGCTATGCGAGCCGTGAGAAAACTTCGACGCTGCAAAGAGGCATTGGTATCATCCCTCATCCTCGCTGCAGTCCCTTTCAGAGAAATGAGAGCGGTTCGGCATTCGGCCCGCCCCAGTGTTACGGCCGCCAGCTGGTCAGCTGCCTCCCGGCCTAGAAATTCCCTTCTGTTTACATACTTCAAGAGCAAGATCACCCGTGGAGTCCAGTCATCCATGGGGCAACCAAAGGCTAACAGCGAGCGGGATAAATGCTCTATCAAGCCCCTCAGCTGAACATAAGTTAAATCTTTGCTGGCCGTTATGGTCTGCTGAAGGGTCCCTAGGAACTGCAACACGAGGTCACTTGAAGACTGGAGACCAAGCGGCGATGTCTCGGGTAGTTCAAATTCCACTCTGCTATCCACAGTGGCCCAGATATCGTCGCCCGTCCCAGAAGATGACGATGGCATGAGCTGCAGTCCACTGCTATGGGGAACAATCGCGCTGGCCGATACGGTGGCTGGAGCCTCAATGATAACAATTTCCTTGCTTGCCCCCTGGGATGGAGGTGCGACAGGAATATCAAGAGCCAAGGACGTCTGTTCTTCGACGATCTCTCCGGCTTCTATTTCGGAGGGGCCACCCTTCTCCGGAGCTGACCGTTGTGTGACTTCTAATGGCTGAAAGTCCACAACTGCTGTCGGACTATCAACCCTTACAAGTGCTCCGGGTCCAGCTGGAGCCGTTGCCGCTGCATAGTCCTTGGGGTATCGCAGCGCGATAGGCCGCAGGACGGATGGGAGAGTTGCATGGCCCGTGCCTAGAGCCTGGAGAGGTATCTGCACCGTCATGGTTGGCAGCACCACCTCAGTCTGCGCCAGAAATATATATATTAAAAGTTGAAAGGAAGAGGAAGAAAGGGCAGCAGGCACCGACCATGGATGGATCCTTACCTCGGCCGGTACTAGGCTCAAATCTCTAAGAGCCACTTCTCCGGCGCCAGCCTCTCCGCTCACGAGCGAGCCTGACGGCCCAAGACCACTCCACGACAACCGGGGTGGGCTGAAAGTCGAATGATCGCTTTCATAGGCCGAGGACGCCCCGTCATCCTCCGTCTCTATGTCAACAGGTGGGAACTCCTCATCACTTGAGCCGCCACCATAATCAACTTGTTCAGAGGAGGAGGATCCCTCTGCTCTTTCGGGACGCTCCACCATCAGAGCAGGAGCCTCGCCAGCAGAAGCATCACCCTCAGCAGGAACTTACCCTGTGCTCTCCACACCATAAGCAACAGTGGGTGGGATCTCGAAGACAGGTTCACCCTGCCCTGGGATAATCGCTTCTTCGGCACTCCCCGAGCCCGGAAGCAGTGACGGTTGTATATCAACTGAAATTTACGGCAAGAAAGGGTCAAGCCGGCTGAAGACATGAAGATTTACGGTGGTATCACAAGTAAACTATGAATTACCTTCCATCTCCTGTCTGGGTGTTGGGTAAGGCAGGGGAGCAACAGGGATTTCCTCTGCCCCTTCCCTAGCCGCAACATCTACCGTCGCCTCCAGCCCGACGACCATGGGCTAGCCGAGACAGTCAAAGCAAGCTAATGAACTTTAAAGAGAAGAAGAGCCTACCTTCAGCCTCTGGCCTCTGCGTGCGAGAAGCTTCAAACTCTTCGAAGGATACAACCGAAGGAAGGACGGTTGCTGATTCCCTCTCTGCAGCCTTCTTTCGGCGCGCCCGTGTCGCCTGTGTCGCCCGGGTCACCGCCGCCTTCGCCTTTCCGACGGCTTCTCTCAACTGGGATCGAGTCCACTTTCTCGAATCCCCAAGCGACAGTGGCATCGTGGTCGGGGCCGGCTCGGGAACCTCAAAATATGCTGGCTTCTGGGCCTTTATTATCAACTCCCTAAAGTGCCGGGTCTCCTCCGAAGTCGGTCGGACTGCACATGCACACAGGTGAGAATGATGCACCATAATGAAAGAGAGAAGCTGGCCGAAGGGCCTGAATGAAGAAATGGAACATACTTACTGGCCCCGTATAGAAGGGGAAGAGAGGCCAGTCATATAGCGATGGCATTTTGTCTCTCGAAGCTGCCTCGCGAATAAGCCAGCATAAATCTCTGATCTTTTCACTCGGCTCGGCCAGCAGTGCCAGGTCCTCATGACCACGAGAAGATAGGAGATAATATAGGCTCAGGTGGTCCAGCCCCCATCTGTCAGCATATTTGAAAGAGATATGAAGAGGTCGGTCCAAGATGGCTTCGTTGGGACCACCCACTGAAAGACCGTTTGAGCGAAGAAGCACGAATAGCCACGGGGTGTTGTCATATAAGGCGGCCCGCCTGTCTTCCTTGCGAATGAAGGTCTGATAGGGATACAACCTATCCACCTCGGGACGCCAGTCGGCCACAGCTGAGATAGGCTCCTCTACCGGCAGAGGGAGTTGCTGAAGAATCACCCTCTCGCTGCTTACCCGGCATAAACCCCGAAGGGTTTTCACATAGCCATCCTTGTTGATCGGGGGCAGCTTCGGTTCAACCTTCGTCCTGCGACTTTTTACAACCTTATGGGCCTCCAGATAGGCCTTCACTTCTGTATTGGTCCAGGACTTCAACTTCTTCAAATAAGAAGATTTAATGTCAAGAACTGGCTCTGGCTGGGAATCCAGGAACCTGTGCTCTGCCACGGCCCAGCACTCTCGCCGGGAGCTCCTGTAAAACCCAGTCCGCGCGTTCCACCACTTGATATACTCAGGCGTGACGCGGGGAAAATGGGCAGGGGTTGGCACCCTGAAAGAAACGTCCTCCCGGCGATGGAAGAAGTCCCACCATATGCGTGCATCGTCATTTGAAACTTGCCCGGCCCTGTGCCTGTTGGGCAAGGCAAACTGTGAAGAAGAGTGTGGAATGTGCTGGTCGTAGCCGAAGTTCCGGCTGAAGCGAAATGGATAGTACGGCTCCAACCACAAAATGCCGCTCTTGCGGAATACAAGGACACTCGGCCTGATAGCCAGTGCCCAGTCAACCAACTCCGGTTCGAGAATAGGCCTTGTACATTTGGCCTTGGAAAGCGGATGAATATACTCCTCAGTCTCAAAAAGCTTGCACTGTCTCGTCCTGTTCACTAGCGGGCTAGAATGGGCAGCTAAGCTCCAAAAATGAAGAACCTCAGGCGAATCTGTGGGAATAGGGGTCAATTTGCCCCGAATGGCGTAGAGTTGCTCCGCTAGTAAAGATGGCTCGCGCTTGCAAACTCTATCATCCGTGGAACAAGAGGGACCGCCTGTAATGCCCGAGGAGCCGCCTCCGGGAACAGGGTACAAACCCAAGCATTGAAAAAATTTAACGGACCGACCGTCCAAAGACTTCTGGGGAGACGTGTCTTGTGCAGGTCTCCCAACATCTTGTAAATAAGGCATAAAGCCACCGGACAAAGAGATAGCTTGGTACCCCAAGCCATGAGACAGGCCGGATAAATGGCCTCTGCCCTAATCACGCTCTCGTCACCTTGCGGAAGAGCGAAAGAACAAAGCCAGTAAACCAGATACGCAGCACAGTGGGTGACTGCGTCAACACCGGTAGGGTTTGGGTTCTCCCCCTGACCTCCTCTCGAAGAAGATGATGAAGCGGCCTGGCATCGCACCCTCTTCTTCCGCTTCTGAGCCACTGGCGCTATCGGGGGAAAGTCTTCATACTTGTTCTTCCCATTGAAGAAATATTGAAGCCAGGTGTCCATCCGCACCCTTCGCTTCTCGCCCGGCTTCCGAGCTTCCCTCGTGTCGTGCGACGAATGAAAGAGGGTGCGGTACGCTTTCATCAGATATCGATAGGCGTAACCTGCCAGATACCGACCATCACCGTCGGTCTGATCTTTCAGCCAGTCAGGCCAACATACCTCTTCATATGGTTCCCCATCAATGGGTAGGCCGCTAAGCTGCGAGAGGCTCCACAAGTCTAGAGAGGTCTCTCCTTCCGAAGTATAGAAAGTGTTATATTCGGGGCAGAACACCTTAATCATACCGCAGCACAAGCCTCGGGAGATGGGGTAGCGGTACCTTGAGGCATACACGATGTGATATACACCAGCCCTGGTCAGAATTGGAGCATAATGATGCAGCACATAGTCTGTGAACTCCACTGCTCCGGGCCTGAATACGTGGGCGTCGGTGGCCCTCAGCTCGGCAAACCACCCCACAGATATCTGGTGCTTGAAGCGGACCGCCAAGCAATCCAGCAAGAATGATTCTTCTCTATACCCCCACTTCAGCGGGGCAAGGAACAAGCCAAAGATCAGCTTCTCCCGATCCACCCTACTCGCGGAATCATTCCACCGAGCGGGTACAAATTCGGGGGCCATGGTCAGCAGCCCATCTTCTGGAACCAGATCTTGCAGTCCCAGCACGACGCTCCATTTCCTGACCTCTCCGGGGAGGTAAATGGGTCTTCCCCACACCACGCAGTCCGTCAGATTGTCTCTCTCTACCAGCAGGGCCTGCTCAACTTTTCGGACAACGAACACATCCCTCTTCCCTTGAAGGTTTAAGCGTTGGAGAAGGGACATCAGGTGTTTGTCTTTGGGGTAGTCCCTCCGGGCGACACCTTCCTTGTCATAATGAAAGGAGTCGCCCCCAAGAATGAGGAGATGGCTGGTATCCACAGTATCTGTCTCCGAATCTGAGGATTCCGCAACCACGGCCACTTGACCGTGCCCCCGATCAAGGGAATTGACGTTCGCCCACATCACCACGGCACGAGAAGAAGAGCCGAATGCCATAATAGCTGCAAAGAAGCACATCAAACGATAAGCAAAAGTCAGAAAATAGCTGATCAAAGGCAGATTTCTGACAAAATTTCGGCAGAGTCTCCCCAGCACAGGAGACTGCCAAAGGAAAGCAGGAACGCGTCCACTAAGGGAACGGCCCCTAAAAGCAGCCATCGGCATCACACCGAGGCCAAAAGGAACACCCGGGGAAATAGCTTCGAGGGCAAGCCCTGCTAGAAGCCTCCCGGGGCCCAAAGAAAGGGTTTTGAAGCCCAAAAGGGCAGCATCTCACTCACCCCGAAGAAAAAACCGCCGCCACTCTCGCCCTCAGCTCACTCGGCACCGCAGAGGGAGAAGAAAGGGAGGAGAGAGAAAGAAGTTGCGCAAATGAAAGTGATGAAGAAGAAAAATAACTGAAGGAAAATATATAGGGGGGGAACCCCTATGGTTAATCCGGCGCGCGATTTTGCGCGCCGAATTAACATCCCCCCAACAACAAAAGGCGCGCCGAAATCGGCCATGCCGGATTAACAGACAGACACCAAGGGCCGCGCCGGATTAACATCTAAGGCCAAGGGGGCGTGCCGGGTTACACGCGCCGTATTAACATCTAAACGGCGTCGGGTTAACATCCGTGCCGGATTAAGGGCCATCCCAAGCTCCTATCAACCGAAGAGGAGATCAGTCCGGGTGAAATTCATCCGTCGGCCCTGCTACACTCGTGCCTTGCGCACAACACCCACGTCTGGGGGGCATTTGTTGGCACCCAAAATATGATCATCGGTGACCAAGCCACAACGACGAAGGACCCGGCCCGCTGAAGCACGGAAGCCGATAAAGATCAACATATTGAAGATTTCTCAAGCTGCCAGAGCCTCGAGTCACCCCGTATGGACACGGGGACTTCACCTCAGGAGAGCCGAGACAAACTCACAACCAACCGACAGTGCGATCAAGCCTGCCCAATAAACCGGCATTGACTCTGTCGTGCCGCATACACTACACCCATTGTCCGATCAAGGACAACGGTCTACCCAGTGGCTTCCCACCTCATGAAGGGCTCTCCTGAAGATGAAAGAGTCCCCCTGGCTCTCCGAGACGGAGGACCAAAAGCTCTGACGGCAGAAGATCCCGATCACCCGGCACGGGTACGGCTTCCCGCCAAGATGGGCCCGTTAGTGGCCGAATGATCGCCCAGCTCAGGCGGAACTATCCCTGGTGTTACCCCACCCCCTAAGGAGCTTTGAGCATGAGCCATGCCGAGCCAGCAGCACGGATCTTAGAGCCGAAGGCCGTGTCAGCGGAAGGCCCGTGTGATCAAATCAAAGCTATCTGGAGTCTCGAGAATGGCCGTACATCAACCTAGGAGCTTCGACAAGACATCTCGTCAAGGTTTCGATGAGCATTGGCAAGATAAATGTTCACGGTGACCCCCGGAATCATCCCCGGACTCATCGACTGGCTCGAAACGCGCGAGGAGCATCAGCACGACGCGCCTTAAACTGGCGCGCCCCTCACTTGATGCCCCCTTATCCCGGCGCGTAAAGAACCCCACCTGATGCCCCTTATTCTGGCGCGCAGGAGCCCATGAAGCCTTCCCCGGCTCGTAGTTCTTCACGCCGGATGAGGCTTGGGGTTCAATGATATATATATGCATGTGGCTATTCGAAAGAAAAGGAGGGAGAGGGGTAGATAGAAGAAGATAGAAGATAGGTTTTCGAGAGAGGCTTTCGAAGAGGAGATAGAGAGAGAAAAGGAGGAATCGGGAGAAAGCTTCCTGGGAAAAATAGGGTTTCTTCTGAGCGTCCTCCGTCGGCCATCTTCCTCTTCCTTTGCTCGCTGAAGATACGATACTCTGTTTCAAGAACAGGTGGGCGCCGGTGCCTATCTTCCTCTGCTTTCGTGGATTCTTTTCTTTTGAGGTTTCCATCTATCATATGTAAGCGAGAGGGGGAGGGATGGCGATGATACGAGCCGACCCCCCTCCCCTCCTCTGCAATTCTCTCTTTCCCTTTGCTTTATTGTTGTGCCTCTGCACGTCCCTCTGCCTCTACCATTGATGAACGGCGACCGAGCAATGATGCCGGCGCCGGATTCTTAACATGTAAATGTTAGCCCATTACCATTTCTGGCATGGTAATATGTATATAAATGCTTAGACCAGCAGCTCGGATGAATGGTCGAAGCTTCTGTCCCCTTTTCTATCTATATCAATGTGTATGTTTGAGTTCTTCCGCGTGTGGTCTCTGATTCCAGTTTCCCCGAAGTCCCGATCATGCCCCGAAGCATCGTGGGCTACAGAAACGACCCCTCCCCGGGTCTTTCCGATCGACTGCTTTCATTTCTGATTTAAGGATCTCTGTATCCCCCCGTGGATAGAGCTGTGCTTATGCGCATGCTTCTTCCCGCCGTGGTATCGAGGGTCTAGTTTCCATTAACTCCTCCCTTCGTACTGCTCTGATTGTTCGCAAGGTGGGAGTTACCTTTGGGGACGGCCGGATCCATCCCCCTGAAGGCTGCGTCCTAGCTGTTCGAGCATATGCTTCTACGATGGGCCCGTCTCATCTGTGCATCTACTACCCCTCTGCATCATGGTCATTTGAACCGTTCTGAGATTCTCTCATCCCATCTTAATCACCCGGGGAGGGGGACATTCCCATATTGCTTCATGGAATTGCTGGGCGATCGGGGGCTCTACCTCTCGATGGTAGATGCTTTCTCGAGGCCATAGCAGACAGTGACAGGGGTCTTAGCCCAACAAGCTTAGCCCCGACAATCGGAGACCCGATCAAGGCCAAGGGATGTATGCTCCTGGTAGGCTAGCCCTTGGAGTTCCACTCTCCTAACGGCCGGTCCCTTCAATGGATGTGCCATAAGCTGTGGATTGTCCACCCCTCGTAGGCTAGCCCTTGGGGTGCTGCTCCCATCATCAATGGCCTCATCCTTCTATCTTCACCCACGGAGTATTGGTGCCCCTCGCAGGCTAGTCCTCGGGGTATCCTATCCGATGGGAATTTGTTGGCTGCCACTGTGCAGACCGGCGGTTTAGGGGCTTACTCCATGAGTGAGTATGACCCCGTTCCTCCCCTGCAACTCTTCGTGTTCAGGGGAGATGCTGCCCAATTTTGGACAGACTCAGAGTAGTAAAGCCATAATCAGACGCTCGTTCTGGACTCAATCAACTCAGTGCTCGAGTATGAACCTCGCACTGACTCACTGCATCACTTTCAAAGGATTTTGGACTTCAATCAAACAAATAGCTGGCCTAAATAACTCTAAAACTCTCAAAATAAGCTTAACAAACTTAATGGTTTCAAAAGGCATCAAAAAAAAATCAAGACGGCGCGGCCTTAGTCAGGCGCGCCCTAATACGGTGCGGTCCCCCCCGCCCGCACCGGATTAGCAATAGACTCATAAATTCTATTTTCTTTGCTGGCCAATTCCCGGCGCGCCCCGTTCCCTGTGCGCCGGGCTAACAAGTGCCTATGGCCGTGCCGTTTTAAACTTTTCCTACGTTTTGGCCGCGCCGGTTTAGACTTTTACCTACGTTTTGGCCGCGCCGGATTTGTTCTGTTTGCCCACGATTGGCCGCGCCAGGGAACTCTACCCCTACGCGTGGCTGCATCGGTCTTAAGCCCTGATGTTGTTCTAATCATCCACCTACCCCTCGGTGTGACCTTCGTCTCCCGTGACCGGAATTAACGAATCCTAATAAACTGAATAAGAGAAGTGATGTTTGGATCCGAATCGCTTTGCTATCTGATTTGTGCTATTATTCTTGCCTCACTTGGCGGAGATCGACAAACGTGAGTGAGCACTCCTCGCTTTCACAATTCTGCTGCCATGCTTAATATAGTTATCACCATCATGCTTCATACTTGCATAGACCCCCGGGTATATCAAATGGCGTTGACAGAAGGTCGGGTTACGCCTGATCGGAAGTCTCCGCTATGCGCGATGGTGATCTCCGGACTTGCGTCCTCCACCGTGTACCAAGGGTCTCCAGTTCAATGAACCATGCCTCTCCTGCATGATAGATAGATGCATCGCGCATGATTCCGTCATGTTCATAACGTCGCATCCTTTATTCCGGCCTCGACAGCCCATTATCTCGATAATTAATCAAAGGTGTTCCCTCCTCGTGGGGGATGTAATTAACGTCATAACCTTTATGGTATGGCGGACTGCTGGTCCCGACCGAACCTCACTTTCGCCCGACATGGGTCAGAATGAGCGCATAATAAACTTGTCACCTACGTGACTGGCACGCCTGCGTCGTCAATCAATCAGTTAATTACTAGTTAGTTAATTGGTTGATCGACACGTGAAATAAGATATATATATATGTACATATATACATATATACATGAAATAAAACAATAAGATGGTCGGATAAAACCCATCGCAAATAGACTCCCGCACATCTCTTGGCCTTCCACCACACCAACTTCCCCGCACCTTCTGTTCCTTCCATTCTCCGGCCCACCACCATGGCCACCACTCCACCCACTATCCTCTCCTGATCACCTATTGCACTCGCCGCATTCCCTACCATTCCGCCAATCCTTCCACCATCCCCCGCCATACCCTCCATCATCACCCCTCCACTTAACCCTTCACCAATCACCACTCCACTAGGGCCCATCAGGCCAACTTCCGCCATCCTCACCCCCATTTCTATTTCTTCCACTTACCCTACCGAGCCAATCAAGAGTCCATTTGATGTCGTGCCGGCACGACAATGTGCCCTCCAGAGCAGGCGTTTATTTCACAGAAGCTACCCCTCCACTGGTGCACCTACACCCAACCCTCCAATTCCTTCCTCAACAGTTGAAGCAGAAGAAGTAGACCCCGTGCTTGGCACGAAGTATGATTTGATACAACATTTGGACCGGATGTCGGCCAAGATTTCAGTACTGGAGTTAATAAAAAGGTCCACGCTACATCAAGATGCCCTAAGGGCATTTCTACAGAAAGTGATGGTTAACGAAGACGTAGCAGTGGACAGTTTACCGTCTGTGTTGGCAACAATTACAAGGGGGCCTTCCATTTCATTTTCTGAATTAGAATTGGCACCCCTAGAGGCACGGTAGATGCCACTCTGCATTACTATTTCCTTAAACAAGGTGGCAGTTGAGTCAGCCCTTGTGGACACGGGAGCATCAATAAATGTGTGTCCATTGAGCGCATTGCGTGCCTGCAATATTTTAGAAGACATGTTGCGCCCAACACCGACCACCATTGCGGCTTATGATAACTCCAGACAAGCTTGCCATGGGGTTGTGACAGTTCAGGCCGAGCTAGGGCATGTGGTGATGGATGTAGAGTTTTATGTACTAGACATAGACCCGATGTTCAAGGCGATTCTGGGTCATCCATGAATAGACAGTCTAGTCTGAATGTCGTACCCTCAACTATCCACCAATGCCTTAAGTTCCCATTCCAGGGCCGGGTAGTTAAGGTGAAGAGTGTCTCCACAGTCCAATTTGTTGATGCAATTGCAGACAAGATCCTTCCTACTTTGTGGTCGAGTAACAGGCCAGTTCTTTCTGTTATGGACTTAAACTATTCATGGGCATATGCGTCACGCAAGCCCGCCACTGCACCGACAAATGTTAAAATTAAGTCCAAGATTAGAGATTCAAAAGGGTGGCACATGATTTTGAAGTTAGGCTATCAGCCGGGCATGGGCCTCGGCGCACAATTGCAGGGGCGGACTAATCTCGTCCCCAGGGGCAGAAAAATGAGCCGAAGGGGCCTTGGCTACTGGGAGTCGGCACTGTCTATACTGGGAGATTCCGGGCCAGTGACGTGGGATTATCGTCAACACTTCGTGAAAGGCTCGTTGCAACCTGGTACCTTGAAGAAGTTTCCGCCCTGTTCTGATAAGAAGAATGATGTCACTTATGTTGTTGCTAACCCGCCGCCGCCATGGAAGGGGATGGTGGGTGACATGGATGATTTTTGTAGTTGTTTTAAAAAGATGTTCCGTGAAGAGGAAGCTTGTCCGAAAGAGATGGAGATGCAGTTGGTGAAGCATTCTCCGACTGAGCTAGTTCACCGGAGGCCGCAGGAAGTGGGGAGCTCTATCACTACCTTTTCTTTGTCCCCGTCCCGTCTTGCCTCCTTGTTTCAGCAATTGGGGTTTATTCCCCGTTCCCCTCCGATTATGGTCAACCCGTACTTTACGAAAAGACCATCTGAAATTATGTTTGTTCCTTGTGCATGTGGGCCCTGCCCACCCATTGATTTGTCAACTCTGTTTACTCTTCCCTCCCCCACTGCCAAACTCCACGAGATGTGGTTTTCATCTTCCGACCCCTTCTTCGATTGCATCTTCCCCTCTCTGTTTCCCATGCAACTTCCTCCTCCCCCATCCTCCTCTTCCTGTTGCGTGATCTCCTCCGACTTCTAAAAAAAATGCCAATTTTAAAACGGAGGTTTCAATGGAGGATTACGCTATGTTCTGCCCATCTTCCCAGGGGCATGAGACCCCTACTCCTTTCTCCGTAGATTTCTTGTCTTCTAGGTTATATGTACATTCTGTAGAATCTCCTAGGTTAGTTGAGTCAGTTGGGGTAGAGTCTAACTCTAGTGTTGTCAGCCCGTCCACGTCTGCGGCGCACCCCGTGATGCGTCATTCTAAATCCGTTCCAGATAGGTTTCTGCAAGATTTAGCCCAGAGATGTCACGCCCTTCTCAAATGCCCTGAGTTTGTAGAGACCGCAATAGTTTTAGAGGATGATGAGGAAGTAGAAGGGGTGTGGAGCAATGACGGATTATGTGTATATGAGATCGTAGATGAGAAGGACCCAACCGACGATGAGGAAAGCGATGTGGATGACACCGCCGATCTGTACGCACAAGGTTTGAAGAGATTTGACGAACCGTCAATGGCAGTGGATGAACCCACTAAAGAGATCAACCTTGGAACGGAAGAGGACCCCAGGCCCATAATCATTTCCGCTAATCTCCCTCCTCAGATTGAAGAGGAGTTGATCAAGGTTTTGAGGGAGTACATCGATTCTTTTGCCTGGTCCTATGAGGACATGCCGGGTCTTGACCCCGCTTTGGTTGAACACCGACTTATTCCTAAACCAGGGGCGACACCCGTTAAACAAAAAGCAAGAAGGTTCCTGATAAGTGTCCATTTGTTATGATAATTCATTACATGTACACCATTTTATGTGCATATAATTAGGCAATTATGCATATTTCATAGTTAACCTCAACTCCGCATTTAAATTGGAGCTTTCACGTAAATTGATTAATTCGATTATCTTATTTAATAATAAATTAAAGTTGAGGGCCATGAGCATTAATTCTCCATTGCATAATCATGAGCATTTGAGATTTATGTGCACATTGTGATAATTTTTATGGACTAAAGTGTAATTATGTGTGTGTAGGACACCGAAGGCAATTACAAAAGAAGCCGATGGCAAAACTGTCACCACTACTTTGACCAAGTCAAAAGCACATATTTTGATTGGAGGGAAAAGAAATTTCAAAAGTTTGAAAGTGAGGAAAAGAAACACATATTTCAGTTGGAGGGAACATTGAATTCAAAGTTTGAAATAAAGGAGAGACATGATGAGCCTTGAGAAAGGGGGTGCCCAAAGTCCAAGAAAGGGGGTGCCCACCTACTTTTCCTCTTCCCCATGTATCATATTCCACTTAAATCTCAGCCATCCATCTCCTTTTGATACAATCTCCACCCTTCATCTACCTAACTTTCCCTATAAATAGCCCATGACAAGGAGGAGAAAGGAGGTTCTTCTTTTGACATTTTTCTCTCCCTCTCACATCTTTTAGTTCACCGAGTTCGCCCTCTTCTGTCTCTCTTCTCCTCTTACTGTCTTCATGAAAGTTCTATGTTTTTACGTCATCTACGACTTCTTCCTCTGCATCATCTTCTAATTCCTCCTAGTTTTCAAGGTATTTCATGTTTTTCACTTTGCTGTCCGGTTCATCTGTGAATCAATATTTCTCTCTGTTCTTCTCCTTATTTCTCCCCTTTCTAGTCATTTTCTTCTATTACTATCTTCATGAAAGTTCTTTGTTTTTAAGTTTTCTACAACTTCTTCTTCTACATTATCCTCTAATTCGTTCAGGTTTGGAAGTTATTTTCCGTTTGTCAACTTGCTATCCTGTGATTTTACTATTCATCCGAGGCACTACACTCTGTTCTTCCTCCGTTGTGAAGCTCTTTCACTCTTCTTTACACTCTGAGTTCTTCATTAAAGTTCTTCCTCTTATGTAGATCTAGATTTTCTTCTTCTATCACTTCCTCCAATTCTTCTTCGTTTACGAGTTATATTTATTTTCTCACTGTTTTACTCTCTCATCTTCTTCTTTCTTCATCTCCACACAAACCCTTCCACATTTCTCTCTATATTTCTCTCCAAAGTTTATCCTCCACAACTCCCCTTTCATGGCGGCATGCACATCAAGACGGGCGACGTTCCAAGGCTCGTGACGTGGACGGCGACGGTTTCTTCATCCAC
This sequence comes from Amorphophallus konjac, assembly GCA_022559845.1. Taxonomy (NCBI): domain Eukaryota; kingdom Viridiplantae; phylum Streptophyta; class Magnoliopsida; order Alismatales; family Araceae; genus Amorphophallus; species Amorphophallus konjac. Next base: position 300,567,300 of record CM040120.1, read on the forward strand.
CTCTTTCCACGGCGATCTCTTTCAAGGCGGAGCGATCCTCTCCAAGACTCGGCGAGGAGGAGACGACTGCGTCATCACCAATGCTACTACCATCTTCACACCTTAGGCTCCTCTTTTTATTATTGCTTTAGTTTTATTTCACTTCATTGTAATCTCATTGTGTCATTAGTGTAAACTTGTTTCACATTTCATGTACTCTTTCTTTTAAGTTAATGAAAGTTATTCTCTTGATCTAGTTCTTGATCTTCTTCCATCTCTACCCCCTTCTTATATCTCTTATTTTCACTTCATGTAATTAATTTCTATAGCATAGGTGCATAATCATAGGTGTTTTTAATTAAGTGTTTGGTTTGTTCTTCATTTCACTATTTTCTTTAAGCAAAACAAAATCACAAGTGTTTTTCTAAAACGTTACAAGGTTTTTAACTTTAAAAATCTCTTCTTCCTTGTAGATTCGACCCTTCTCGACACCATATTACGTCTCTCTTTCATCTAGTGCGAGTTGGAATTTTTTAAGATTGATACGCGTGTTTTAAACGATGAACTTTCGCGTTATCAATTTTTGGCGCCGTTACCGGGGAAGAATGGTGATTTTTGACTTAAGAACTTTATTTTTCTTATGTATATAGTGTACTAATAAAGTTCTCTTTTATTATTTTTACAGGAAAAAAGAGAAAAAAAAGTAACTTGAAAATTCAAAAAAAATCAGAGGTAAGTCTCCACCTTTTCCTTAGTCTTTTTGTCATTCATTTTGAGGAAAAAAAAAGAACGGGGGAACACTTTTCAAGTAAGTATCCAAACTTTTCCTCTTTCATTTTAATTTCATTTCTCTACATTTCATAACTTGTGGTTAGATATGTTCATTAAATAAAAACAAAAAAATCACTTGAACTTCAATAAAAATGTTCATTGCAAGAGTAGAACCCACACTTCCATGTTTTAGGTCATGCATCATTTAGGATAGAATTTATTTTTCCTTGTTGTTTAATTATTGTTAATTGCATTATTAAATATTGCGGGAGGCAAGGTGAGTACTCTAATTTTTTCAAAAGCATGCTCATGCATTTCCATACTTGCATAGAACCCCTTGTTTGAACTTGGTTTGTTGCATATCATTTCTAAAATATACTAAGGACAATAGCCATAAGCAAGATAAGGTGGGGATTTCATCACCCTTCCTTAGCCCACAAAGCATAATTCTCATGAATCTTTGCATCACCAAGACCTTAAATAAAATCCAGTAGACATTGGCCCTATGTTCACACTGTGGTTCTTGTGTTATTTGGGCTTACCCTCTTATGAAAATCGGTGCCTAAGGTAAGACGGTCGGACGGCAAACGCCATAAGCGGGCTAGTGGTTTGGCATAATTAGATCCCTACGAAAGTAGGGGGAACCTCCCACTACCCCACCCCTTACCTGGTCGGTGAAAATATTGAGAGTGAACTTAAGTTTCACTTTAGCCATTTTGTGAAACCCAATTTGTAGGTCTAGGTCACATCTAGGGCATTAAGTAATTTGTGTGATAACTTGTTTGTGTTTGCATAAAAAAAATAAAAATAAAAATAAAAAAATCTCATCTTCTCTCTCTTCGTCCTAGTTTGTATCAAAATCAAAAAAAAAATAAAACAAAATTAAAAAAAATAAAACAAAAATCATCATAAAAAAATCTCTTTCATCTCTCTCTTCGTCCTAGTTTATGCAAGGTAGAAGATCTCAACATCCAAACCTACTAGGACCCATTCAAGAAATTGAGAGAGTCTTGTATCCAGCGAACGATCTCCAATAAGATCTCATGGCCAAAAATCAAGGACCTCACCACCCAAATCTAATGGTCAAAAATCCCAATCCTCCAAAGTAAATGAAGGACTATTTCTTGCCCAATCAATACCAATCGTCCTTCTATGTCCAAGCACCTCAGAACCAGGCGGTTCATTATGAAATCAAGTCTAGTACTATCCAAATGTTGCCATCTTTCTATGGAAATCCCAATGAAGATCCTTACAAACATCTTGATAAGTTCCTTCAGATCTGCTCAACTGTTAAAATTCAGAATTTCTCTGATGATGCTCTTAGGCTAACTCTCTTCCCATTCTCTCTCAAGGATTAGGCCAAATATTGGTTAGGAGCCTTGTCTAGGATCATTGATACATGGGTAGAAATGTAAAAAGAATTTTTGAAAAAGTTCTATCCCATAGGACGAACCAACACAATGAGAAGAGCCATAACTGGATTTACCCAAAATACTGGAGAACATATACATGAGGCTTGGGATAGGTTGAAAGATCTATTAAGAAAATGTCCTCATCACGGCATGTCAAGATGGCAAATTGTTCAAGCATTTTATGAGGGGCTAACGGAGAATTATAGACAGATGGTGGATGCATCATGTGGGGGAGCATTCATGAGTAAGAGTGAGGATGAAGCGTATCATCTATTTGAAATGTTGAGTGAAAACTCCATCAGTCACACCTCACTTTCATCATATGAACGAATGATCGGACCAAACAAGAGGGCCGAGATTTACGAAGTCAAGAATCAAGGAGAGTTTGAGAATAAGATGGACGTCAATGCCATAACCCAGAAATTGAATAAAATGGATTTGCTGGCCCAGAAGATAGATAAGGTTGATATGGTGGCTCAGACGCTAGACCAGTTATTGACTATGAATAGGCAAGAACCTTCTTCATCTTCTGCTCCTCAACCTCAACAATTCTCAACTCCCAGTCAAGAAGAAATTTATGCTTTGTGTTCTAGCCCTAGCCATTCTGTGAGTGAGTGTCCCACAGCAGCCCAACTTCCCCCATTTATCCAAGAACAAATCTTTGTTGCTCAAGGTGTCTCCAAGCCTGCTTATGACCCTTACTCAAACACCTACAATCCAGGCTGGAGAAATCACCCAAATTTTTCTTGGAAATCTAATCAAAGCCCATCCACCCAACCTCATCCCTCACACCATTCAAATCAAAAATAATCTTTTCCAATGCCAAGTCAATCTAATCCAAATCACTCTTATTCATCTCCTTTTCTCCATCAACAATTCCAGCAACCTCTTTTCCATCAAGCTCAGGCCCCATATCCTCAAGCCCAATTTTCTCAGGGCCAATTTCAGCAATTTCCTTCACATCGTTCCCATCAACCACATTATCAGCCACCTCCTACTCAGCCCACTTTTGATGACAAGTTTGAACAACTCCAACAACTTATTCTTACCCAAGCATAATCCATTTCCAAGTTGGAGAACCAGATATGGCAACTTGCTGCCAATAACATGAGAAGAGAGGTAGGCCAGCTCCCTAGCCAACCAGTGGACAACCCCCGCAATCAACAATCTCCAGGCTTCCCTCCAAGAGCTCCCATTCTTCCTCAACCCAATCAGCCCAACCAACCTCAGTTGCCCCCTCCTATAGGTCCTCAGTTCGAGAATGCCAAAGCCATCTCTAGCCTTAGGAGCGGGAAAATTCTTAATGACCCTTATCAGGCTAGGGATGTGGGTAATAGTTCGGGCCAAGATGCCCACGAGGAGAGTGATAGTGAAGTGGAGGAGCCGATAATTATGCAAGAAAAGAAGAGGCAAGAGGGGGGAGAAAATAAGCTGGACAAAGGGAAAGCAAAGGTTGATGAAGGACCTCGAGAGTATGTTCCTAAGGTCCCATTCCCTGATGCATTGAAGCCTAAAGCTCAATAGAGAAAACCGGTCCAACAAGATGAACTAGTGGAATTGTTTAAACAGGTGAACATCAATATTCCACTATTGGATGCGATCAAACATGTACCGGCGTATGCAAAATTTATGAAAGAGCTATGTACACCAAAAAGGGAACCAATGGCAGTAACACAAAAGGTCCGCTTATCTGAAGATGTCAGCGCAGTTGTTATGAATCATTTGCCTAAAAAATTGAAGGACCCCGGAGCTCCATTGATTTCTTGTGATATAGGTGGAATTACATTTGATAGAGCATTGCTGGACCTTGGAGCCAGTGTGAACTTGTTACCCACCTTTATATATGAGCAGTTTGATCTAGGGGAGTTGAAACCCACATCTATAATCCTTCAACTGGCAGATCGATCTGTAAAGACTCCGAGGGGACTATTGGAAGATGTGATTGTGAAAGTGCATGAATGTTATTTCCCGGTGGACTTTCTTGTCCTGGATATGGCCTCGTCCCAGGAATTAAAGCACACACCTATCATTTTGGGACGTCTGTTTCTTGCTACGGCCAAGGCCAATATAAGTTGTGCCACGGGGATGATGGATATTTCCTTTGGAGGAGAGAAGGTTTCTCTGAATGTGTTCAAAGCATCTCAATATCCAGACCATGAGGAGGAATGCAATGTCATTGATGTTTTTGAAGAACTAATTGAAGAAAGTCTGGAAGTTAATGAGGAATGTCTAGAAGAGGGTAGCATGCTCCAGGATTCCCCACTTTCTAGTGCACCCCACTCTAGAGTAGAGCCACTCCCTCCACTTCAAGTTGAACCTATTCTTCCATCTTTGGATCAGCTGCCCAGTCTAGAATTGAAGGCTCTGCCGGATCCTTTGAAGTATGCTTATCTAGGTCCTAACCAAACTCTGCCCGTAATCATTACTTCTAACCTCACTGCTACTCAGGAATCCCAACTCCTAGATATCCTTCAGGAGCACAAGAGGGCGATAGGTTGGTCAGTGGCCGATTTGAAGGGTATCAGTCCGGATGTGTGTATGCATTACATTTACTTGGAGAATAATGTCAAGCCGAGCGGAGAGATGCAGCGTCGGCTGAATCCAAGTATGAAGGAGGTAGTGAAGAAAGAAGTTGTCAAATGGTTGGATGCCGGGATCATATATCCCATTTCTGATAGCAAGTGGGTCAGCCCAACTCAAGTTGTTCCCAAAAAGTCAGGGCTGACAGTTGTAACAAATGAGAAAGGAGAAGAAGTTCCCACACGATTACCAACTGGGTGGAGAATCTGCATTGATTACAGAAAACTAAATTCAGTCACGAAAAAAGATCATTTCCCACTCCCAGTCATTGATCAGATCTTGGAGAAACTGGCTGGGCAGAAGTATTATTACTTTCTGGATGGCTATTCCGGGTATAACCAAGTTGTAATTTTCCCAGAAGATCAAGAGAAAACAACATTCACATGCCCCTATGGCACGTTTGCTTTCAGAAGAATGCCTTTTGGGTTCTGCAATGCCCCTGCCACATTCCATCGGTGTATGATGTCCATTTTCTCTGAAATGGTGGGGGAATGCTTTGAAGTTTTTATGGATGACTTTTCAGTGTTTGGTGATTCATTTGATGATTATTTGGGAAATTTGACTCGGGTATTGAAAAGATGCATTGAGTCCAATCTAGTGTTGAGTTGGGAGAAGAGCCACTTCATGGTAAGAGAAGGGATCGTTTTAGGCCATGTAATCTCAGAGAAGGGAATAGAGGTTGACAAGGCCAAGGTTGATGTGATTTCTAATCTTCCTCCCCCTTCTTCGATCAAACAGATCTGTTCCTTTCTTGGCCATGTAGGATTCTACCGCAAATTCATTCAAAACTTCTCCACCATTGCTCGACCACTTACACAATTGCTTGCCAAGGACACTCCCTTTCATCTTGATGAGTCCTGTCTAGAGGCGTTCAATTCTTTGAAAGCGGCTCTCACACAAGCTCCTATTCTCCAATCTCCTGATTGGTCGCTCCCTTTTGAGATCATGTGTGATGCCTCAGACTATGCTGTAGGAGCTGTCCTAGGTCAAAGAGTTGAAAAGAAACCCGTGGTGATCTACTACGCGAGCCACACCCTCGCTGATGCCAAAATGAACTACACCACCACGAAAAAGGAATTGTTAGATGTTGTATTTGCCCTCGAAAAGTTTTGATCATATCTGTTAGGGGCGAAAGTCATTGTTTATTCCGATCACTCAGCATTAAAATTTTTGATGTCTAAGAAGGAAGCCAAACCCCGTCTCATACGGTGGATTTTGTTACTACAAGAGTTTGATTTGGAAATCAGAGACAAGAAGGGGTTGGAGAATGTTGTAGCTGATCACTTATCTAGGATTATAATTCTCGAAAGTGCCCCTATGTCCGACTCCTTCCTCGATGAACAAATTCTCTCCATCTCACATACAACAACCCCTTGGTTCACTCATATAGTCAACTACCTGGCGGTAGGACAGATCCCAGAAGGGTCGTCTAAACAGGAGAAGGATCGATTCTTTTCAAAGCTAAGGCACTATTTTTGGGAGGACCCGGAGCTATTTCACATGGGTCCTGATCAGATCATTAGAAGATGTGTCCCCGAGGAGGAACAACAGTCTGTGTTGAATTTCTGTCATAATCTCGCTTGTGGGGGACACTTTTAAGGAAAGAAAATAGCGGCGAAAGTGTTGCATAGAGGATTCTATTGGCCCACATTATTCAAAGATGCTTACGAATTTTCTAAAACTTGTTTAAGGTGCCAAGCCGTGGGAAACAATTCAAAAAGAGATATGATGCCACTCAGTCCCACTCTGGTAGTAGAGATTTTCGATGTTTGGGGAATAGACTTTATGGGACCATTTCCACCTTCATTTGGCAATGAATACATTTTGGTGGCGGTGGACTATGTTTCGAAATGGATTGAAGTTGTTGCTACTAGGACAAATGATCACAAGGTTGTGATGAAGTTTGTGAAGAAACACATCTTTTCTAGATTTGGTTGTCCTAGAGCTATCATTAGTGATCGGGGTTCTCACTTTATTCATTTTCAATTCCGAGCTCTGCTTCGCAAATATGGCATCACTCACAAGCTCGCTACCCCCTACCATCCCCAAACTAGTGGCTAGGTAGAAGTGTCCAACAGGGAGATAAAAATCATTCTGCATAAGACAGTTCGGCCGGATAGAAAAGACTGGTCCGAGAGACTAGATGATGCACTCTGGGCCTACAGAACTACATTTAAAACTCCCATTGGCATGTCACCTTATCGTCTCATTTTTTGAAAAGCCTGCCACTTGCCTGTAGAGCTTGAACATAGAGCATATTGGGCCATCAAATAAGTCAACTTTGATCTCATTCAAGCCGGGGCCCAAGGAGCTCTACAACTCAATGAATTGGAGGAACTAAGAAATGAAGCCTATGAAAATTGAAAAATCTATAAAGCCAAAATGAAAGCCTTCCATGATAAGCATATTCAAAGGAAAACTTTTCAACCAAATCAGAAAGTATGGCTTTTTACCTCTAGGCTGCGCGTGTTCCCTGGAAAGCTCAAGTCTAGATGGGATGGATCGTTTGTAGTTGTCAAAGCTTTTGACCACGGTGCCGTCAAAATTTTGAATCCTAAAAATGGTCAAATTTTCACTATCAACGGTCAAAGATTGAAATCTTATTTGGAAAATGATCAGTTGCAAAAAGAATCCATTGTCCTAAGTGGTCTGGAATAAAATCTTTGTGAGCTCTCATGCGTCTGGCTGAAGACGGAAAACTTAGTGCTTCTGGGAGGTAACCCACAGTTTTTGTTGTTTTGACGTTTTTATTTGAGTGTGTTTTAATAGTCAAGTTAAGGCCTAGGAGAGGAAGTCATCGCCGCCTATGACATTAATGGAGGTTTCGTCCCGCATATCTGGTTGTCTCTTTCCTACTCAGAAGTATTTATTGATACATTATTCTTTTACTTTCAATTCTACATGCCATTGAGGACAATGTCATTCAAGTTGGGGGGGAGAGATATTTTCATGATGTATATAGTACAACCTTATAGGAGTGCTGTCTTGCATGTCATCGTTGCATGAAAGTAGAAAGATGTAAACCCCATTTTGAGTTTCATGATTCATGCGTAAATTAAAAGTAATTCTGGAATAGAAAAGGCTAGGGAGAAGGATGATGGAAAATTTAGTCAATCTAGCCATGAAAAATTGATATAAGAATCCCTTTAAAGTTCATGTGCACTTAAAAAAAAAATATTTACATTACACACTAATGAAACAAGCAAGATAAGCCCTCTGCTGTTTTAGGTATATTGTCTGATATTCTGCACTTCTTAAGAAAAGAGATCTTTATACAAAGTTTTCTGTCAAATTATCTATCAAATAAGTAGCATGGCACTATGGAAAAAAAAAGAAAAAAAATACCATGAAAAATACCCCTAGTCTTAGTAACCGGGCCTACTTCACCTAAGACGTGTTGAGGTTCGCGTAAAACGGAAAAGGGAACCTGGATCTGTGAAACTGGGCATGCTTCTCCTAAGGCTAGAGTCGAGGTTCACGTTAAACAGTGAAGGGTAGTGCAGCATCATGTGTGGTATAAAAGATCCCAAAGGGACAAAGTAATAAGGCAGACAAAAAGCTAATATACTTAATGCTCTGATCTAAGAGGTGCAGGGTTGAAAGACATTTACTTGGAATAGCGAATGGGGGATACAATTGTCTAAGCTGTGGATTTGGTAGTTACACATGCACAAGTGCTATTGAGCTTTGATTTGAATTCTTAATCATGTACTATTAAGTTCCTGCATAAGCTAGTGTGCATTAATGATTCCAGATTCCTAATCTTTGGTTGATTCTATGAAGGGAGAATTGGATATGAGAGCATGAATTTTACAAACTCTTTTTAGTCCTAAATTTTAATTTATTTGCATTGCTAAGGGACTAGCAATGAGTAAGTTGGGGGGTGTGATAAGTGTCCATTTGTTATGATAATTCATTGCATGTACACCATTTTATGTGCATATAATTAGGCAATTATGCATATTTCATAGTTAACCTCAACTCCGCATTTAAATTGGAGCTTTCACATAAATTGATTAATTCGATTATCTTATTTAATAATAAATTAAAGTTGAGGGCCATGAGCATTAATTCTCCATTGCATAATCATGAGTATTTGAGATTTATGTGCACATTGTGATAATTTTTATGGACTAAAGTGTAATTATGTGTGTGTAGGACACCGAAGGTAATTATAAAAGAAGCCGAGGGTAAAACTGTCACCACTACTTTGACCAAGTCAAAAGCACATATTTTGATTAGAGGGAAAAGAAATTTTAAAAGTTTGAAAGTGAGGAAAAGAAACACATATTTCGGTTGGAGGGAAAATTGAATACAAAGTTTGAAACAAAGGAGAGACAAGATGAGCCTTGGGAAAGGGGGTGCCCAAAATCCAAGAAAGGGGGTGCCCACCTACTTTTCCTCCTCTCCATACATCATATTCCACTTAAATCTCAACCATCTATCTCCTTTTGATACAATCTCCACCCTTCATCTACCTAACTTTCCCTATAAATAGCCCATGACAAGGAGGAGAAAGGAGGTTCTTCTTTTGGCATTTTTCTCTCCCTCTCACATCTTTTAGTTTACCAAGTTCGCTCTCTTCCGTCCCTCTTCTCCTCTTGCTGTCTTCATAAAAGTTCTTTATTTTTACATCATCTACAACCTCTTCTTCTGCATCATCTTCTAATTCCTCCTAGTTTTCAAGGTATTTCGTGTTATTCACTGTGCTGTCCGGTTCATCTGTGAATCAGTATTTCTCTCTATTCTTCTCCTTATTTCTCCCCTTTCTAGTCATTTTCTTCTCTTACTATATTCATAAAAGTTCTTTATTTTTAAGTGTTCTACAACTTCGTCTTCTACATCATCCTCTAATTCGTTTGGGTTTGGAAGTTATTTTCCGTTTGTCAACTTGCTATCCTGTGATTTTACTATTCATCTTAGGCACTACACTCTGTTCTTCCTCCGTTTTGAAGCTCTTTCACTCTTCTTTACTCTCTGAGTTCTTCATCAAAGTTCTTCCCCTTATGTAGATCTAGATTTTCTTCTTCTATCCCTTCCTCCAATTCTTCTTCGTTTACGAGTTATATTTATTTTCTCACTGTTTTACTCTCTCATCTTCTTCTTTCTTCATCTCCACACAAACCCTTCCACATTTCTCTCTATATTTCTCTCCAAAGTTTATCCTCCATAACTCCCCTTTCATGGCGGCGTGCACATCAAGACGGGCGACTTTCCAAGGCTCGTGACGTGGACGGCGACGGCTTCTTCATCCACCTCTTTCCACGACGATCTCTTTCAAGGCGGAGCAATCCTCTCCAAGGCTCAGCGAGGAGGAGACGACTGCGTCATCACCATTGCTACTACCATCTTCATACCTTAGGCTCCTCTTTTTGTTATTACTTTAGTTTTATTTCACTTCATTGTAATCTCATTGTGTCATTAGTGTAAACTTGTTTCACATTTCATGTACTCTTTCTTTTAAGTTAATGAAAGTTGTTCACTTGATCTAGTTCTTGATCTTCTTCCATCTCTACCCCCTTCTTCTATCTCTTCTTTTCACTTCATGCAATTAATTTCTATAGCATAGGCGCATAATCATAGGTGTTTTTAATTAAGTGTTTGGTTTGTTCTTCATTTCACTATTTTCTTTAAGCAAAATAAAATCACAAGTGTTTTTCTTAAAGGTTACAATATTTTTAACTTTAAAAATCTCTTCTTCCATGTGGATTCGACCCTTCTCGCCACCATATTACGTCTCTCTTTCATCTAGTGCGAGTTGAAATTTTTTAAGATTGATACGCGTGTTTTAAACGACGAACTTTCGCGTTATCAATTTTGGCGCCGTTGCCGGGGAAGAATGGTGATTTTTGACTTAAGAACTTTATTTTCCTTATGTATATAGTGTACTAATAAAGTTCTCTTTTATTATTTTTACAGGAAAAAAGAGAAAAAAAAGTAACTTGAAAATTCAAAAAAAAATCAGAGGTAAGTCTCCACCTTTTCCTTAGTCTTTTTGTCATTCATTTTGAGAAAAAAAAAAGAACGGGGGAACACTTTTCAAGTAAGTATCCAAACTTTTCCTCTTTCATTTTAATTTCATTTCGCTACATTTCATAACTTGTGGTTAGATATGTTCATTAAATAAAAACAAAAAAATCACTTGAACTTCAATAAAAATGTTCATTGCAAGAGTAGAACCCACACTTCCATGTTTTAGGTCATGCATCATTTAGGATAGAATTTATTTTTCCTTGTTGTTTAATTATTGTTAATTGCATTATTGAAGATTGCGGGAGGCAAGGTGAGTACTCTAATTTTTTCAAAAACTTGCTCATGCATTTCCATACTTGCATAGAACCCCTTGTTTGAACTTGGTTTGTTGCATATCATTTCTAAAATATTCTAAGGGCAATAGCCATGAGCAAGATAAGGTGGGGATTTCATCACCCTTCCTTAGCTCACAAAGCACAATTCCCATGCATCATTGCATCACCTAGACCTTAAATAAAATCCAGTAGACATTGGCCCTAGGTTCACACTGTGGTTCTTGTGTTATTTGGGCTTACCCTCTTATGAAAATCGGTGCCTAAGGCAAGACGGTCGGACGGCAAATGCCTTAAGCGGGCTAGTGGTTTGGCATAATTAGGTCCCTACGAAAGTAGGGGGAACCTCCCACTACCCGACCCCTTACCTGGCCGGTGGAAATATTGAGGATGAACTTAAGTTTCACTTTAGTCATTTTGTGAAACCCAATTTGTACGTCTAGGTCACATCTAGGGCATTAAGTAATTTGTGTGATAACTTGTTTGTGTTTGCATAAAAAAAATAAAAATAAAAATAAAAAAATCTCATCTTCTCTCTCTTCGTCCTAGTTTGTATCAAAATCAAAAAAAAGAAAACAAAATAAAAAAAATAAAAAAAATCATCATAAAAAAAATCTCTTTCATCTCTCTCTTCGTCCTAATTTATGCAAGGTAGAAGATCTCAACATCCAAACCTACTAGGACCCATTCAAGAAATTGAGAGAGTCTTGTATCCAGCAAACGATCTCCAACAAGATCTCATGGCCGAAAATCGAGGACCAAGAGAAGACCTCTTTCACCACGCCCTGGGGCACATACTACTATGTCGTTATGCCATTTGGATTGAAGAATGCAGGTGCCACGTACCAACGGGCAATGATGGCCATCTTCCACGACATGATGCATATGTACTTGGAAGCCTACGTGGATGATATCCTGGTGTAGTCGAGGTCCAAAGAAGAACACCCCGCCATTTTAGCCAAGGTGTTACAAAGGGCTAGGGAGTATAAGCTGAAGATGAATCCAAAGAAATGCGTATTTGGAGTTGCTTGGGTTTATAGTTAGTAAACGGGGATTCAGATTGATCCGAATAAAGCAAAGGCCGTCATGAAAATGTCTCCGCCTAAGAACATCACTGAACTTCGAGGGTTGATTGGGCGCTTGCAATTCATTAGAAGATTTATATCTCAACATTCGCAGAGATGTCGCCCATTCTATGAATTATTGAAGGCGGGAGCCAAATTTGAATGGAATGAACAGTGTCAAATGCCTATAAAGATCTTAAGGTTTATCGATCTAATCCCCCGGTTCTACAACCTCCTATCCCTGGTAAACCCCTGATTTTATATATTTCTGTAATTGAGGACTCCCTAGGAGCTGTCCTGGCTCAAGTGGACGATGAAGGGAGAGAAACGGCAGCATACTATCTATCTAGATTGTTCAATCCAGCTGAATCTAAGTATACTGCCATGGGGAAGACCTGTGCAGCGCTAGTGTGGGTAGCTCAGAAGCTCAAACACTACTTTCTTGCCCATGAGGTTAAGCTGATCTCTAGAATGGACCCCATCCGTTATCTCTTAGAAAAGTCCATCCTTTCTAGCCGATTAGCTCGCTGGAAGAGCTTTCTTTCTCAATTTGATATCACCTTTGTCGTCCAGAAGGCAATCAAGGGATATGCCATTGCCGAGCATCTTGCTCACTCTCCAATCCCTCGTACTGACTCGATCCAGGATGAGTTCCCTGATGAGCACTTGGTTGTACTTACTCATCTTCCCTTCTGGTCTCTTCATTTCGATGGCGCTCTCAATTCTCAGGGCCGTGGAATCGGCGCCGTTCTCCTTACTCCAGAAGGGGTAACCATCCCCATCGATTACCAGCTCTCTTTTCCTACCACTAACAACATAGCCGAGTATGAGGCTCTCCTTGCTGGGCTGAAGCATGCCTACCTCATGGGCGCGCAATACCTAAACATCATAGGAAATTCTCAATTGGTGCTGCGTCAAGTTCTGTCAACTTACTGCACCCGTGACCCTAAACTCAAGCCCTATCAAGATTTGGTCACGCTCTTGGCTAGGCAGTTCCGCAAGCTCGTCTACATTCACACTCCTCATTCTCAGAACATTCTGGCAGATGCCCTTGCATCGCTTGCTTCTTCCCTATCCTTCCCCCTCAGTCGAGCCACTGAGACCATTGTGGTCCAGCAGTTAGACGCTCCTTCCCTTCATGATCCCTGGTTTGACAACCTTAGGAAGTCTGTAGAAAGGAAAGCCGAGAGGAAAAATTTGAAAGAAGTTTCATTGACTGAGCTTGAGGAGATCATAGAAGAAGAGGAACTGCCGTGGTACCATGAGATAAAGCAGTATTGTAGGGATGGATCCTTCCCAGAGACGGCGAATGCTGAGTAGCTCAAGGCCATCAGAAGAGTCGCCGCCAGATACACAATTATTGCTGGAGAATTATACATGCGGGCTCTCAATGGAGTTCTGATGAGGTGTCTGGATGACGATGAGGCTTGGAAAGTTGTTGAAGCAGCTCACGCGAGTGAGTGCGGAGGGCATGTTAATGGACAGGCGTTGGCGAAGAAGATTCTTAGGTAGGGCTATTACTAGCCAACCCTAGAATAATACTGTTCAACCTATGTTCGTAGGTGTCTTCAATGCCAACTTCACGTCGACAAAATCCATGCTCCGGCTTCTTCTCTCCATCCTCTTTCTGCTCCTTGGCCATTCTCCATGTGGGCTTTTGATATTGTAGGCCCACTAGGTGATCTGAACTCTCAAGTCAAATAAAAATCTTTCATTCTGACTGCTACAGAGTATTTCACCAAGTGAGCGGAAGCTGAAGCTTATGCAGAGATCAAAGCCACTACAGTATGCCGCTTCATCCTCAAGAACATCATCTCGCGGTTTGGAGTGCCAAGTGATATCGTCACCGACAATGGGCCCCAATTTGTGTCTCAGGAACTTCAGGACCTCTGTAAGAAATTTAATGTTTCATTGCATCACTCATCACCACACTACCCTCAAGGTAATGGCCAAGCCGAGGCTACGAACAAAACCCTTCTTAAAATCATTAAGAAAACATGCGAGTCACACAAATTTGCTGATTGGGCCGATAAATTGATAGAAGCTCTATGGGCTTATCGCACCTCCGTCCGCACTCTCACGGGGCAAACTCCTTTTGCTCTCACCTATGGGATGGAGGCGGTGCTCTCGTACAAGATCTTGATCCCTTCCCTAAGAGTGCAGCTAGACAAAGAACTCAATCTTGATGAGCGTCGAGAGGCGTTGCTAGTCCAACTGGAACTCTTAGATGAGAAGATGCTAAATGCAGCCAATCACATCTCGATTTATCAAAAATATGTCTCATGGAATTTTCAAAATAAGGTTATCAAAAGAAAATTTCAAGTGGGTAACATGTTTTTGAAGCACAAATTTATCAGATCAGCAGGTCCTAGGTCCAAGCTGCAACCTAATTGGGAAGGGCCGTTTGTAATCAAAGAAATCTATCCTGGTAACGCGTACCGTCTAGTTAACGCGGAGGGTGAGGAATTGCCAAATCTATGGAATGGATTGTATTTAAAACGTTTTTATCCATAGAGTCAAACCGGCAGCGGCTCGGTGACGGGGCATGCCTCTACTTGATCATAAAGGGAGATCCCCGGTTCAACAGTCACACACTACACGACCCCCTGTGGTTCGATTTTTCCTTTTGCGCAACACCGTTTTTCCCTTGGCCATGCTTAGAGGAAAGTGAAAATCCTTATTTTTCTTCTCCCTTTCGGCCGAAAATAGGGGCAAGTGGTGAATAAGGGGGCGAGAGCTGATATAGACACCCCGATAAAAGAGGTCTCAAATAGGGGCAGTCTGTTATGACCTTATTCCGCATTCATGAGAGCAAAAAAGGAAAAAAGAAAAATATATAGAGAAAAAGGGCAAAATCAAAGACAAAGCTAAAGGCTCATCCAAAGCTCGAAGCTCGAAAGTCTAAAAGACCCCAAAGCAATGAAACTAGGCATGGCAAGAGTGGCAGTACAGTTTCCCCGCGCGACGTTATGAGCCCGGTCGTATGCGTGCCTAGAGTAGATGTAGGTTCGATGATGGACACAAAGCCTCGGCGCAATAGACTAAATTCTTTGAAAAGGTGTTGTCGTGAGAAGAACTCAAGTCCTAAAAACCTCTATACTTGTTGCCGACTTTTCTATCAAATTCTTTTCATTTTTTCCAAGGAATGGATCCCACCCCGGGTATGGCCTCGGTAGAGGCACCGTTAAGCAGAATTGGATCCCGGCCATGGGCGGTCACCCATAATGCACGTCGAACTTGGGAGACCCCTAATGAGATATGAGGTTCCCCGTCGTCGGGTTTAAGCTGGTTCCAAAATCTTAAAAAAATCAAATATTCTAAAATCCAAAAAAAATCAAATATTTCAAATTTTCAAAAAAATCAAATATTTTCAAAACCACAAAAAGATTTTCATCATCATGATTTGCATTCATGCATTGCATTCATTTTCATTTGCTATTTTGCCTATTTGATAAGGCTTACCCCCTTGACCAAAAATCAAGAACTGGTCATTCCCTAACTTGCTACAGGTAAGGGGTTAAGCCTAAAACAGATTTAATCTATTTTTTTGTTTGTGTGAGTGCAGGGGCAGGTTGAAGGTCAGCACTTCTGTTACTGAACGGTCCTATAGTGACCATTTCATTCATTACAACGGCCAATCTCAGATCGTCCAATAATTCACGCGGTTTCATTCTGATCGTTCCAATCTCTAGCTACTTCAAGGATCTAGGGTCCTCAATAGACCGTTCCAATATGTAAACGGCATATTTTTGACCGTTTTACCATGTTCACGGTCTATCGCAGGCCGTTCAATTCCCTGTTCTCAACTCTGCCGTTGATCTAATGCACGGCTCTGATCTTGCCGTTCCTTTCCTGGCACGGTTAGTCTCTAACCGTTTATTCTACCAAGCGGTCTGTGTGTGGCCGTGTTCATCCTGAGATCATATCCCAAACTCATTCAATCACATGTAAGAAAGGACCAAGCTCAAGTCAAACCAGATCACCAACTTTATTCATTTAAAGGCAAATATTTCTAAGCATAAGTCTCTATGTCAAGCATCGTGAAAAGAAGAAAAATCACTCAATCCTCCGCTGGGCATCCCCGCGGGGACATATCTCTCTCAGCTCTCTAACATAAGCCTGGCGTGTCGCTGGAACCTCTGCAACCTCCGCTGGAAGGGTAAGCACCCTGCTAACCTCCCACATGATCAGGGCACTCCTAACCGCCTGTTCATCCTCCTCCGTCCCGATCCTCCTCGCCTATAGTGCGGGAATGTGGGGTAGTACTGGTAATACGGTTCTGGGTAGTCCAACCTGTAGGTAGCACCGGTGCGGGCTGTACAGCGCCAGTGCAGTGTCGCTCATGAGCCTCAGATCCAAGCCTAGCCTCCTAGGCAGTCTGACCGCAATGTTGTGGAGGAAGTCAGGGCGCATCACGAACCGGTCCAGGGGCAAGGTGTTGATGTAGAGTCGCCACTCGTCCCTGGTCTTCTTTTCCGCTGTCCTGCACTCTACCTGTGGAGAGAACCTGAAGGTGCCACCTATGAAGAAAAGGGGATGGCTCCCAAAGATCCGACTAGCCGAAGTGATATCCTCCTTATGGATGAATTTCATCCTGACGCCCATCCAGCACTCTAAGCGTACCATGGAGCCGAAGAGAGGACCTCCTAGAGCTGCTGAGGTAAGGCCCTCGTACAAATAGGCAAGGACGGCCTGGGAGATGGAAAGACCCTACCACAGGCCACTGATGGTACTGAGGATAGGAGTCTCTAGCACATGGTCGACAGAGGGGAACAAGATGGCCCCACACAGGCAGATAGACGCGGCCTTGGCTATGGCCTCATCCCACCCACACCTATTTCTACAATGTTCAACTACCCACTGGCTAAGAGGAAGAAGGTGGATCTGACGTGGGCCTATGAAGGTGCGGATGTCCTTGCTATCTGGTAGAAACTCTCCCAAGATAAGGCTAGGGTCTATAGGGGCAACAGTGTGACACACTAGGTCCTCCTCACCCACCTTAGACCTAGGAAAGGAAAAATAGGTCTCCACCTTTTCCAGTAGGATAGTGCCCTCAAATGATGGAAATATGAACGTATGGGTCTGAGGGTGCCAGATTTCTACCAAAGCCGAGATGATGTGCCAGTCAAAGGAGAGCTTTGGATAATTTTGGCCTAGTACCAGGAGTGGGTGTAGGTGCCAAGACTTCAGGATGGATGTCACTGCTAGGGGCAACGCACGGAACATCGGAGCCATCCACTTCAAGGTGGAGTAGAGCCTGGAGCCAGGGAGAAACTAGAGAAAAGAAAAGGGAGAAAGAGAGGAAGAACATGTAAGTAATGGAATGAATTGAACTGAATAAACTTATGCCAACTTACCTCTCTCAATGGGCTGGAGCTTAGATGACGTGGGATCGCGGTCAGCTGTTAGAGCACTTCACGCTCCTTTCTGGCCGATCTAGGCCCTTCAAAGGCTGCTCCCTCCATGGAACTCCCTTCAAGAGCCCTTTTCATGATGGTTTGATGAAGAGAAACAAGGGTTTCAAGGTTTGGAAGAGGGTTGAGGTGTGAGTCACGAATTTAGAGCCCCCTCCTACTTATAGGACCTGGTTAGAGGCCTAAACCCACTAGAAGTGAGGCAGGATAGGCTTAGATTGGGTTAGGATAGAGCTTGGGTCGGTTTGGCATGTCTATCTTCGATCTGGGACTCTCCAAGAGAGTCCCGTCCGAGCTCTCAGGGCGTGCATTTGTGTGGTCTATCGATAGACCGCCCTATTCAATGAACGGTCTCATCCAGACCATTTATAACACCTCTACATGCTTCGAGTGCTGGGGTTGGCACGGTCAAGAAGAGACCATCCTATTTTGCGAACGGTCACGTATAAACTGTTCTGTTCTTTGGGCGGGCAATAATGGACCGTTTATCTACATCTGTGGGTTCTGGTCGAGTTTCTTTCAACGGTCTAAGAGAAGGCTGCGTAATGTGATTGAGCGGTCCCTTGGACGACCGTTTAGAGATCTGAAACCTTATTTTTCACCCGTTTGCACCTGTGTCACTCAACTGTGGTCGTGTCTCTCTCTCTCACTCATTGTTTGGCGCCTCTCTCTCTCACTCATTATTTGGCATCTCTCATTCTCACTCGAGTTTGGAGTCCCTCTCTCGCCCACTCAGAGTCGTCTCTCTCACTCACTCGTGTCGTGTCCGTCTCTCTACTCGCCCACTCGGAGTCATCTCTCTCACTCACTCGTGTCGTGTCCCTCTCCCTCACCTACTCACTCACTCACTCGTGTTGTCTCACTCACTCGTGTCCGTCTCACTCGTATCGAGTTAGTAATCGTAGTTAGTTAGTTAGTTAGTGTCAATCATTTGTATTCATACATTTATCCACAAAATCAAAACAAAAAGCATATCATATCACTATCATGTCGATATGTACAAAGTCGAGTCGTAGTACAAAAGTCAAGCATGTCCCTCTCCCTGGCCCCCGTCACTGTCATCAATGCCCTCATGCCTCTTTGGTGGAGGCATCACCGGGGTCGCCTCCTCGCGGTGTCGTCGGCGCCGCTCGACCTCCTCATTCCTCCGGTGGCCGGAGGAACCTGTGAAGTAACTCCTGACGGAGCCGTGAGTGCCGTGAGTGCTGCTGCTCGAAGTCTCGCTGCGCGCTGACCACCGGCTCATCTCCTTGTAGGAACGCAGCTCCCCACTCAGCCCAAACACCTCGATCAATGCACGGTCCCACTCCGACTGGTAGCGCTCTACCTCGGCTCGGACTCGGACCAGCTCCTCCGCTCCAGCCTGGAGACGCTCTAACTCTGCACGGAGGAGCGCCATCTTGACCGGTTCTCCTGATCGACTCTGCTCCATCTCCTATCGGAGGCGGGCTGCCTCCTCCCGAGCCGCTACACGGCTCTGCTCCAGCTCCACTCTCAGTCGGGTACTCTCGCCCAAGGCTGATGTCAGCTCTGTCGTCTGTGTTGAACATGTGTGCAACATGATTAACTTTATGGTTTTGATGATGTCTGCCTCTGTAGTCATTAATGAACTATAATTTCATTTGATAGTGTTAATATTCATTCATTTCAGGTCATTATACTTCCAGCGTAAAAGATCAAGAATGACACACAAATCTAGGCAACTGGATACACAGATATCAAGGCATATGACAATATTAGAGGCATAGAAATCTAGCATGTTTCAAGCACAGAAATCAAGCTGAATGGCATCACACATAAGGTCATTGCATATTCCTCATATGGTTAGTGCATATCTTGCCTTATGGATGGTACAAGGTTGGTGCAACTTCTTGATATCATGCTACAAGATAATCCAATGAATGGAGTGGAGATGGCAAATGTGAAAGCTCAATGTTACGCCCTCGCACGTGGATCGACTTGCGCGGTCAGGTCGCGGGGATCGACCTGCCCGGTCAGGTCGCGGGGGTCAAGGGGGCAGCGCCCCTTGCATGGATTTCTGGGGGCGGAGCGCCCAGAACAAAATTTTGATTATAAGAGCAATATAATCAATAGAATTCTTCAAGATAGTTAAGGTCGATGCACAAAGAAGCATAACCAAGAGAACCTAAAGTCAAAGACTCAGTTGACATCTTCTAGACTGTCAAGGGTGATGTTACAGACATGAATGGGGTGCTAAAGGACTTAAGCGACTGAGCTAAAAAGGTTAACGGACCGACCCGGGAAAACCCGGGGTCTGCCCAGCTGGCGGTCGACCGCCCCAGCCAGCAGCCCACCGTCTGCAATTCTTTCAATGGCGATCGACCGCCAGCCCAGTAGCGGTCGACCGAAAATCCCAGGGAACATCTGTCTATAGCGTTTCTCAGTAGAGGTCGACCGCTAGAAGCCACAGGTCGACCGCCAGCCCCGAGCCAACCAATGTTGACTTTATTTTCCACTTCGAGAAAGGCCATTCCCCATGGATTTCTTTAATCCAAAAGTCACCTAATCACCCACAAAATGTGGATCTGGTCTGGAATGTGTTTATTGACCATCCAAAGAGATATAAAACCAACACAAGAGGGTTAGAAACCTTAGTTGATCATTTTGGAGAAAAGAGAGATGAAGAGAGGCTAGAGGAGCTCCAAGGAAGAAGAGGTACTGTAGCCGTGAACAGTACTCCGTGCAGAAGTTCTACATCCAATCCAAGGGATTCAAGCCTAACATCTGAAGCCCTCAATCTCCAAGGAAGAAAAGAAGCAAGCAAGCTCACGAAGGAGATCAAAAGGAAGATCAAAGCTACATCCAAACCTCTTCATCAACTCAAGGGAAGATCAAAGCTACATCCAACATTCTTCTTCATCAACTCAAGGAGATTCAAAGGAAAGATCAAGCTACATCCTATATCTTCTCCATCAACTCAAAAGGATCAAAAGGAAGATCAAAGCAACAGATTCAAGATCCAATAATCTCAGATAAGATCTAGTTCATTCTAGCATATCTTCATATCTTGTTTGAGCTTTTTCATCTTGTTCTATTTTCATTTCATTCAATCTATTGAAACTGAAGATCATCCCTACCGGTGGTTAGTAGGAAGGCAATCAGAAGTTCTCTGATCTGCGGTATAACCGTCCCTGCCGATTTTGTGTGTAGGAAGATAGAAAGAGGATTTTCTCTGTTCTGTGGTTTGGGGCGTGTCCCCAGTCAAGCTGTGAGTCAGCAGGGAAGCCTCACCGGGTTTTGGTGAGGGGTGGATGTAGGTTGCGGGGTTGCAATCGAACCACCTTAAAAATCCATGTGTTGTGGGTTGTTCATCGTGTGCGATTGCTCTATATCTTCTACCCCCATTCACAGGTTCGTGTGCTTCCATACTTGGTTATCTTGTTTACACACTCAAGCACTCAGATTTGCACTTTTGGTTTTATCTGTGATTTAATTGGGCTTAGCACTTTGACTGCATCCCTTGGGCGACATGCTGCACCCTTGCACACAGGCGCCAAGGTGAAAGTATTGCTAAGTGATTCCCTTGCTTAGACTCGCATGCACCTTGGTTGATCACCACTACATTCACACACACACACGGTTGTTGCAAGTTGTTTGATGCTCTAGTGTTATGCTTTATGATCCCTGCACTACAAGGCTTATTTCTTTCAAGATCACAAATGTGCTTAAAGAAGTGTTGACGCTTCATCACTTGTAATCCGAGTCATATTCTTAATTCCGCTGCGCATTGTGTCTAAGTGATTCATTCACTTTATATGAGTGGTTCATACTTCTGGTAGCTAAGAGTTTTTAAATAGGCCAAAGCTTTTGATAGGATCTATTCAACACCCCCTTCTAGATCCGATTGCACCTCGCGAGACCCAACAGTCTGCATGCACATTTCATGGTCAGTCAATTGCATTTCATAATCATAAGCATAAGCATCAAAGGGAAAGTGTAGTGGTTGCGTACCCTCTCTGCAAGAGCCGCCTCAGCTGCCTTGGCTCGTGCAACCATCCTCGCGAACTCGGTGTCCTGCTCAGCTCGATCTGCGGGAGTCTGCGAAGAAGAAGAAGGAGCATCGGCCCCCTATCACTGAGTCCCCTCGGCACGCTGCATCCAAAACTCCAGGTCAGTCACATGCATAATCATAATCATTTGCATAACTTAAGAGTTTAGGGTTTAGGAAAACTCACCAGTAAGGCCAGGGCCTGCCGGGCCTCATTACGCTCTCGGATCATGGACTGGAGGAGCCCCTGCAACTCCGCAATCCATCCCTTATGGTTGATCTGCATTTAGAAAGTCCAAACATTAGTGCATAATCATATAGAAAGCATAATAGAAAGGCATTTAGGGTTTAGAAGTCGTACCGGTTGGTGGGCACCACGGAACACTTGGTCCCGGTAGTGCCTGGCGTACGCTGTGTAGTACGCCGCGTCGCTCCCAGGCCGGGCGGTCACAATCCGCCCGAGTGCTGTCCAATCTGTGATCTGCTCTTCAGCTCGCTCACTCCAGTCGAGAACCGTCGCCGTGCCTCATGGGTGTCGCCCCACGCGCGCCCCCGGCTTCTCCGGTGCTGGGAACTCTACGGCTGGCTGGTGGATGCCCATCGTCCTCATCACCAGCCTGAAGTGGAGTGGCTCCACTACATTCATGCAGTGAAGCCACACATCGCGTCCAGAGAAGGCAAGGGCCCCTGCTACCTAGGGCTGGCCTTCCTGGCCCTCGTCTGCATAAGGAGTCCACCGTACCTGTCAAGATAGGAACTCACATCAGCATCACAAACATGTAAAATTGCATTTAATTAAGAGGGCCTAAGTTAAGAGTCGTACCGAGGTGTACGGTAGAGTGTCCATATCGTCATGAAGCTCTCGGACCTCTCTCTGAAGGCCTCTGCTCTCTCGAGGTGCGGTCCACCTCCTAGCGAGCGGTAGGAGCTCAGGGTGAGTCTCCTCGCCTCTCCCCAGCCCACGTAGTCGCACGTAGGTCCACACCTGCATTACATTACACATCAGCATATAGGTCACACATAGATGTTGCATGGTCAAGTCTAGAGGTCAGAGTTGTACCTGGAGAAGAAGAGAGAACCCACCGAGCATGGTCCGTCTGCTGGTCGAGCTCAAAGTGTCAAAGAGAAAAGCGAGAATTGCTGCTCCCCACGCGTAATCGCCCACGTGGCCTAGGTCTTCGAGCAACGGCAAGAAGCGGCAACTGATGACATCTGCTCTCGTGGCAAACAGCAACCCCCGAAGAGGAGTGTCAGGAACCGCCTCAATACATGGTCCGCCTCTGGTCCAGGCTCTGCCACAACTCTCGGTCTAACTCGCTCTATCAGCCTCTGAAGGTGCTGCTCGGGTAGCTCCCCCATCGCGATCCCGGCTCGGCACAGTCCTAAACTATCCTGGAGCGCCTCTCTGGTCAAGGTGGTGGACTGCCGCTCTTGGTGCAACAAGCCCAATCCCAGGAGCTCCTGGGCCATCTCTCGGTAGTCGGGGTATGTGCTCCCGCTAACTGGAGACCCACGCACACGCAGGACCGTGATGCGCACCACGTCCTCCAACGTGGGGACCATATGCCCCCACGGAAAGAGGAACGTGCAACTCACTGGGTCCCAACGGTCATGCAGAGCGTAGAGTAGCGGTGTGTCAAACCGACTCACCTCTATACTCAGGAACTCTGAGAACCCCATGCTCGTCAACCTCTCCCGCTGAAAGTCCGGCAGTGCAAGGTACACTGCTCGGACCTGCAGCCAGGAGATCCGAGTCCTCCGCTTTCCCTGCATACATTCAAAACGTTCCATTTTGTTTTAGGTTTTTTGCATTTTAAATTGAATAATTCACTCTCTGCTCATGTAACGGTCTCATATGAGCCGTTTTATCTCTCAAACGGTTGGGTCCCAACCATCCCCATAATCTCCTTAGGGAGTTCACGGTCCCATATGAGCCATTCTGATCTATCCACGGTCCTCTCAGGTCCGTTCTGTTAGCTGGCACCTACCTTGGAATGGGCCACTTTTTGCCGTTCTATATTTCCACGGTCCCCATCTGACCACTTCCTTCCCTCTCAAGCCCCTAGTCGGTTTGGGTTTGCACGGCCTATGGTGCAACCGTATGGTGATCAACGGTCTCATGAAGGCCGCTCTGTCCTCAGGCGTTTCATGTTTTGAACGGACCTAAGTGGCCCGTCCTATGTTTTTACGGCCTGATGTAGACCGTTCTGTTTTGAGCGTTTCATATTCTAAACGAACTGACCTGAGCCGTCCTAAGTTTAAATGGTCTTTCTCAGACCGTGTGTTTTTGTCGGTTCATCTTCTTTGAACGGCCACCCGTGGGCCGTGTGTTGGTTGAGTGGTTCTATGTGAACCGCGTTGTTTTGTTGAGCGGTCACTGTTAAACCGCTCTATTACCGTCTTCCCCGACGGCATGAAATTCCTCCCCGCCGGCGTTGGAGGCCCATGGGGCCTCCTAACTGACCCTAAAGGGGTCGTGAGCCCCCCTCTACCCCAATAACTAACATGCATCGAGTAAAAACAAGAAATGGGGCAGTTTTGGGCCACCTACCTCGGGGTCCCGTGGCACTCTCGCCGTCGCCACAGTGGCCGATGGCGCCTGGGCGTCCTCGTCCTGCTCAGTAACTACTCCGGCCACCTCTTCCTCGGCTACAAGTGGCGGCGCGACGTCCTCCTCGGCCATGGGCGGTGGCACCTCTTCCTCCGGCGGTGCTCCCTCCTCCACGGTGGCCGTGGGCGGCGGTGGTGCGGCGGCATCCTCCCGGGCCATCTGACGAAGAAGACGCTTCGACAATTGATGCTTGAAGCGCATAGAAGAGAAGAAGACGAAGGAGAGGAGAGTAGAATGATAGAGTGAGAGAGGTAGAGAAGATGGAGGATGGGGTGGTGGCGTCAGTTACGGTGGAGGGAGGAGGAAGAAGAGGAAGGGTTTTTACGTTTTTGAAACCGCATGTAATTACACGGTCTATCGATAGACCGTGTAGATACTGGACGGTCCTTTGTTGAACCGTGCGGCTGTAAGGGTGCATTTCTTTGAACGGCCAAGGTATGGCCGTCCCGTTTGTTGAACGGCCTCATGGTGGGCCGTGCAGTTTCACGGTCCCATTCAAATGGTATTGTTGGAACGGACACATATGGAGCATTTTTCTTGAGGGAACGGTCGATTGTTGGACCGTTCATGTGTTGAATGATGAAATTGCTTTGTGAAGCCCCATTTTGCTGCATTGTGCGATTAAGTGGCTGATTTCTTTTTTTGCTTGGATGATTATTTCATGAGGAAATATTGCAAAATCTTGCTCATGAATTCTTTGCAGCATCAGTCATTGGCCGTTTCGCCTGCACAGGTAAGTCAGGTATGGCTTTCTATCCCTATATCCCTTATTGCATTACTATATGATACTAAGCTATGTTATCTCGAGAACCAGTTAGTTATCTGCGTATTCCAAGATCTGATGTTCCCCTTTAACAAAAATAATGATGATCCAGGTTCACGCGTTTAATCGTCAGATAGGCCATTAGGTTGGGAAACTTAGGGGACGACGGTTCTATCTCGCACGCCGTGGTTGCAGATAGTATCTTGACCCTGATTGCCCCAGTCTAGCAATATTATTCTCGAGTATTTTATATTTTATCCTTTCTTTACATTTATTTTAATGATTTCTTTTATTTTAGCCCAGCACACATCATATGCATCTTTTAAACATTCATAACCCATAGTTTGTCTGCTAATATCCCACCAGTGATGGATGGCTATGCGTTCAGTGTTTGAGTAAGAGGAACAATTCCACTCTGAGTTGGAAGGTTCTCTCTGGTCGATTCACTTGGTTTGGTTGATTAAGAGTCCCCCGTCGGGAGTTTTAGTCTATCTCTTTGCTTTTCGTTACTACCCTGGTCTCCTCATTGGTCCGTGAGATTGTGTCCCCCATGAGGTTGATCTTGTGTTCCTTCTTTTTTTAGTTTAGTTCCTCCAGATTGGTGTCGCTTTTAGTCTGACTATTCCTGGTGTTTGGTTCGGGGTTTTCCGGAAGATTCCTAGCGCTCATTAGCGAGGAAATGGGTGTCGTTTTACCTTAACGCCTACTTTTCGGTCCACTCCGCTTCATTTCTGCTTCATCTCCATGTTCCATTTTACTTTCGCTTCACCTCTGCTCACTCCCCTGCAAAGAGGACGTTAAGGAGGGGCATCTGTTGACACCCATTTTTTACCTATGAGTTGAGTCACTCCTCTTACCACCATTTCTTGATGCCTCAAGTTGTCCATTGCTCATTGGGCTATTTCCAGGCAGCTTATTGGGCCTATTTTATGGGTGCCTCCCTCCCTGACTCGGTCCACTTCAATTCAGGGCTTAATAGGCCTTGATTTTGCTTGATTTATCACATTTTATCCATTTTTTAAGCATCTAGCCTTTGCGCGGTCGATCACTTGGCCTCTCAGTCAATTCACGATTGGAATTGAACCGTTTATCTTTTTTTTGGACATTTGTTTGATTTTTTTGAATTTCCACCGACAAGCTGTTGAACGGTCCGTTTGTAGCCGTCCATATTAATTGAACAGTATGCATATGGCCGTCCAGTTCTCAGAGTTCCCAAGTCGTTGGATTTTTAGATAATTATCTATTTATCTAATTTATCTCGATTTATCACCGACAGGCTATACACGGTTTGGGTTGGGCCGCTCTATGAATTGAGTGGTCTAGAAGAAGACCGTTCAATCCATGAGAGTCCAATGGCGAAAAGGTCGGTCAGTTCGATTGATATTTGGATTATTTTCTTATTTATTGAATTTCCACCGACAGCATGTTGAGTTATGGTTTTGATGATTGTTGTGATTGTTAAGTTATGGTTTTGATGATAACTAAACTTAATGTGTGATTAAGTGATGATAACTAAACTTGTGGTTGATTGCTCATGCTCTTGTTATCTATGTATGTTTCAGATGGGAAATGGCAACGGTTACATGGCCTTGATGCTTCGTTTGCATATGTTGGTTTTACAAGAGACAAGAGGTTTCATAACCTCTTCAATGTGAACGAGCATGGTATTAACCCTGATTATCTTGCTTGCAGGATCAAACTCATGGCAGTCGCCTGGTAAACCGTACGTATGGATAAGTACCTTACTTTTCTACAGGTCAACACAGGTGGTATATGTCATTTATTGTTAAGAACCATTGGTAAGATTCTTACCTTGTCATAGTCATCAATCTCACCATGGGTATTCTATATACCTTTCATTTCTAAACTTCATTCATGGTATTTGAGGTTCACAATGATAACTTGGATTGATAACTTACAAGTTCACTCTTCAAATGCATTAGTTTCTCATTCCAATCATGATAACATACTCAAATGGTCTTGATGTTTCTAATGCATAAACCAAGTGAAATCCAACCCCCAAATGTATGAAATAAACATCTACTTAAAGTCATTGTTATTTGGATGTATTCCATTGGGCTAACACTTCAACTTTGCAGGACTAGGTCATTCCGGTCAACCAGAATCGCCAAACGCGAAAAGTCTCATACTGCAGAACTGGCGGTCGACCGCCCAGGTCAACCGACAGCAGCGGTCAACCGCCCAGGTCGACCGAAAATTCCAGGGATCAAATTTCTATAGGGTTTCTCAGTAGCGGTCGACCGCCAGCTTCCACAGGTCGACCGCCAGCCCGAGCCAACAAAAGTTAACTTTGTTCTCCACTTCGAGAAGAGCCATTCTCCTTGTATTTCTTTAATCCTAATGACACCCAATCATCCACAAAACATGGATCTGGTCTGGAGGATGTCCAAGGACCATTCAAAGGTTATAAAACCTACACAAGAAGGGTTGGAAACCCTAATGTTTCATTTGGAACAAGAGAGATCAAGGGAGGCTAGAGGAGGTGATTCACGAGTACTGTAGCACCTCCGTGAACAATGCTTCGGGCTGGAGTTCTTCATCCATCCAAGGTGATTCAAGCTTGTTTTCTGAAGCCATCTACCTCCAAGAAGGTGTAGAAGTAATCAAGGTTCAAAGCTACATCCATGCACCTCTTCATCAACTCAAGGTGATCCAAGGGAAGAAGAAGAAGGATGCTACAAGGAAGAAGGAGCCATTCAAGCATCATCTGAAGGTACTCTAGCTCCATTTGAAGTCAGCAATCTCAAAGGAAGAGAACAAGCTCACAAGCATCAAGAAGATACAAGGATTTGTCCAAGGAAGAAGGAAGGGTACTGTAGCCGTGAACAGTACTCCGTGTAAGAAGATCTACATCAAATACAAGGCCATTCAAGCTGAGTCTCAAGCTATTCAAGTGAAGAAGGAATTAACGCGAACATCCAGAGAACACACTCAGGGGGAGCCTAAATCAGGAGCTTTCTAAACTGTGGTTTATTCATATTGGTGTTTTGTGCTTTATAGTTTCAGATTTGTGTTCCTTATAAACTGCAAACTCGTGTGTGTGTGTGGATCGTTGTTAGATCCATGGTCATGTGTGTGTGTGTCGTATTTGATTCGTGTGTGCGTAGGTATTCTTAGATCTGCGTGTGTGTGTGGATTTATCCAGATATTAGTGTTTGTGTGCGTGGAGTGATGCACTTGTCGCAGCGTGTGTGTGTCTTGTTGATCCGCTTGTTGGATCGTGTTGGAGACTTCATCTCCGTATGTGTGTGTGTTTTGGGGCGCGTCCCCGTGTGTGTGGGCAGGCGTCGTCCTGCGTGTGTGGTTGGAGTGTCGTCTCCGTTTGGGGATTTATCCCCGAGTGAAGCCTCACCGGGTTTGGTGAGGGGTGGAGGTAGGATTGCTGTTGCATCCGAACCACCTTAAAAACCGCTGTGCATTGTGTGTTATTTGTGTGGTTTGATTGTTTTCGTTGTATGGTCGTGTGGGAATGGAAAGTTTGAGAGAATTGGTTAATTAGTTTTCATTTGCTAATTATTGTTTATCACATATTTTATAAAAAAGGTAAAAGTTTTCGTAAAATTTGTTATCACCCAATTCACCCCCCTCTTGGGTGTCATTGATCGCGGGACTTCACAGCATTGGACAGTCTAGTCTTAGGCCGCGCCATAGCCTGGGCGGTCTATCGCACGACCGTGCGAGGGTCTGATTTTTGAAGAACTTAAGGTTTTTCTCTCTCCATCCGTGGTTTTATCCTCGGTTTGTTCCACCCATTTTTCCACGGATACTCCACCAAATGGGGTGTCGTTTGAACTGGTTGAAAGATAATCCATTTATTTACGGGTTTTATGTTGATATCTCGAGCTGATTTCCACTAGAAACCCTAATTTCGGGGCTGGCTTTTTAGGGTCTATAAATAGACTCTAAGGCCAAGCTTTTAAAGGGGGGGAGATTTTAAAGTCACGGCGAAGTCCTGCCGAACTTTTGACTGACCTACAGTCAGGGAGGGAGGCCTTCTACGTCCACTCAGGCCTCCGGTTCAGGGAGTATTTGTGTTTCAAGTCTTTATTTGATAGTCCCGCTATCACTTTTATCATTGCATGCTTCACTTCTATGTTCTCTCTTTCCACGTTTTCACTGCTTGCACTTCATTCACACACCCTCCTATTATTTTCCACGCCCCTAGAGGTTTAAAAACTCCCAGGTATCCCCCATTCCACTTTATTATGGCTATTGTCTTTCTTTCTTATAGTTACTACACTTGGCAGTTCTGATCTTGGGTTTTGTCTTGTGTTCTCTACGTTGTTTTGTAGGTCAGTAGCATACTAGCACGAGGCCTATCCCCTCTGGCCGGCCGGAAGGGATGGAGGTCTAGATCTCACGACTTGAAGCTTGGCAGTATTGAACGGCTTCCTTCTGTCTGTGAGGAGGATTGAGCGGCTTGTTCCTATCTGTTCAGCCTCTTCCCGTGGTTGGCCCTGAATCGCTCTGTCGCCGAGCTATTCTTCGTCCCGCATTCCTTCAGCATTGGTGAGCGATCTATCGAGCGACCGTTCGGCTCATAGGGTGATTCTTCCAGAGTCGTTTACTTCTGCAGTGCTGCTTACAGGCGAGTGTCTTCCTTTCCAAGGTACGGGTGTATTTGTTTTACATTTCGCAACCTTGGTGGTGATCGCGATCATACTTGCATCTTTCCACCCATTTGTTTGCAGTTTGTTATTTCTTATATTGACATAGTTGAGGGATTGGAAGGATACAAAAGGGTAGGAAAAACATGTCAACAGCGGCGTTGTTAACACGGCCGCGTGGGGCGTAGCAGGGGCCCCTTGAAATTGGAAGATTGAAGGTTGCGGTGCAGCCGTAAGTTGTTGTTGTGGGGGAGGGATGCCCCCAGCATAGTTGGGCACCGGTTGTGAGGTAATTGCCTGCGGTGAGGCTTCAAATGCTTGGTTGCTTCCCCCTGATGTCCCAGGCAGGCCTTCGACTTGTCCGGGTGCAGAGGTATGAGTATCCCTCTCGCTCAATTACTTCTTTAATGTTTCAATTTCTTACTGATATCTTTGCAACAACATCAGTAAGGCCGGATCATTGATAGAAGGGCTGGGGAGGCTTCCCCTGTCCTCAGCTGGTGTTTCTTTAGATGAGGTGGATGGCATCCCACTATCATCTTCAGTTGTGATTACATTAGTAGCTAGAGCTGCCACAACCTCTTCTGAATTTGCTGTCCCAGCGAGGGTCTGCAATGCCTCGCTGGCTACTTTTTTCCTTCTTGTGAGAGGACCCGGCCTCTCGGCAATCCTGACGACTTCTTCGGGCTCTTCAGGCAAAGCCCCATAGTGGTTGTCCGTTCTGACCATATGACAAGTGTAGACTTGAACATTTCTATTTCTTATTCTTGCATGCCTGGTCAGCTGACCAGGGAAGGTTAATCTTTCGAACACCGTGATGAGAGTCTATGAACGATCTAGAGGGGGGTGAATAGATCAGTCACCCAATAAAATCGACTGTAGTAGTTTCAAGTGCGGAAATAAAACAAACTGATGCTGGACGGCAAAAAGATAAGCAAGAGCGATCACAGAAAGCCAACTCTAGCAGATCTGAACATAAACGATCCTAAACATGCATCTACTGCTGATGAAAGAGATAACAAAGATGCACAACAATTCACAAGACAAACGCACAGTAGACAGGAAATTTTTAAGGTGGTTCGATCTCAAACCAGAGATCTACTTCCACCCCACACTCCAAACCGGAATGTGGCTTCAACCGCTGATACATAGCTTCAACCGCTGGGTCTTACAGCTTGCCTACAACCGCTGAGCAACACAGCTTGCTGTCCGAGGTATCAACATTGCCCGCTGAGCAACACAGCTTGCTGACCAGAGGAATCCTCCTCTGCAACGCTGAGCAATACAGCTTAGCTCTGCTGACTAATAGCTTGAAAACAAGGTTTCAGAAAATAAGATAGAAACAAACGAAAAATAAGAAATCCCCAGAGGGAATGTAGCTCACAATGAGCAATTTCAGTTCTGGTATCTGAACCGAGTGTCTGATAAACAAACATTCAAAGTAAATCTCTCATACTCCGATCTCTCAACTCTCTCCTTCTCTTCTTCTCTTTTTCTTCTCTTTCTCTTCTCTCTGGATCGTGCAGGCTCTCTCTTCTTCTACACTTCTTGATATGATTTCTATCTTCCTGCAACACGATCATCTCTTCAGATGGAGAAGTCTTCTTTATATAGCAGCAGCAGATAGGTGGGCGTGTGTCCTCCACGATTCTCGCCCAAGCGCCTTGACCACGTGGCAGCATTTCAGCCTGCTGTAATGCACGTGTCACGATCCTGGCACATCCTCCATTCTTGGATCGCATGCCTTTCTTAAGTTCCTCGACCAGCAGTACTGTCAAATCAGACTTGTCATCAGTTTGAATTAATCTGAAAGGAAAGATAGAAAGACGCACCGAGTTAGTTCAAGAATTGAACTAAGCATGTACAGACTTGATGCGTATAATGCAGTTCGCATGCAGGAAAGTATGCACATTGAAGATGAATGCACGGACATGCCACCAAGGAGTGTACATACTTTGTGTGCGATGTACAAACGATGCACAGATATGCCACCGAGGAATGTGCAAACTTTGTGTGCAATGTACAAACGATGCATCGACTTGCTGTGCCAATAGTTTAAGCATGAAGTCATAATGTACAGACTCTGATGGACTGATGTCTGAACTTAAACGCTCGAATTAACAGAGGTTGTACAGACTTGTGAAATGATGCACGAACTTTGTGAATTTTGTGTATACGAGAGGCAAGTCGATGCACTGACTATGTGTATACATGAAGAGCACGGGCTGTACAGACTTCACTGCGGCTGTACAGACTCAGCTGCGAACTGAGCTAATGGATGAATAGTGCTTGCACAGACTTGGTCGAGTGAAGCAACATGGATTGTACATACTTGAAAGCATGCAGCGATGTATAGTCCCGACAGATGCAACGTACCCACATCGACTTACTTCTGAAGAATGTACATACTTTGTCTATGCATGGAATCAAAAAGAATGTAAAGACTTTAAAGTAAAAGATGCACATATGCATATAGTTAGTCGTGTGCAGCAACACATGTTGTACATACTTGTGGACTTGCACCAATGCAGAATGCACTGTTCATGCATAGACTATGTACACTGAAAGATGAAACATCCATATGTTCTAACCTCATATGTTCTAACCTCACATGACTCATAGTGTTTGCTATCATCAAAACAATACAACATCATTGAGTCACGAGGGGCACAACAATCTCCCCCTTTTTGATGATGGTAACACACTGAATAAAAGCCATGAGGTCATGTCATGCATGCAACTACACAGGTTATGTATGCACAGGCTTATGCACTGATTAAGACTCCTAATGCATACATCTATTCTCCCTCTGATGATGAATCTTAATGCAGACATCTATTAGTCTCCCCCTTTGCCATCAGCAAATAAGGAGGAAAGAGAGGAACAACGTTCTATGTAAAGGTTCAGAATGTGAAAAAATTATGATGCAATCCTTAAAGTATATGAATCGAGCAATGGCTTTCTTGATGTCAGTCAGGTTTAATCAGTTATAGAAGGTAAGGAGAAAGCACTGGTTTTCTGAATTAGGGTTATATACACCAGTTATAGCAATGAACCTAAGTCACATAACCATAAAAGTCTAGGTCGAGACAATACCCTAGTTACTTCAGAGGGAGTGACAAGCAAGGAAAGTCACCTGAATTTGTATTGAGGTTAAACAATTGACACTCAATGACGTTTATTTTCAAAGGGTTACAGCAATTTCATTTACTAGCTTCTGAAGCTTGAACTTATTGAACAGACAAGTATCATTTATGCCGTTGACATTAGGTGTATACCTTGATTAGAGGCCAATACCCCCAGTTACTAAGCATAAACTACTATATCTATTTCTGATCAAAAGCTACAGTGATAGTTTGCACCTTTGACGTTAAATGTATACCTTGATCAGAGGCCAATACCCCTAGTTACTCAGTGAAATCTCCCTTGTAGATTTGACCAAATGAACAGAGATAATCTGAGTCACTTCATGACATAAGGTACTCTCCATTTCTTTGATGGATACCTCAGTTTCTCAGTGAATCTCATTCATTGCTCTACCACTTTGTTCACTTCTTTTTCCTTGATGATCTTAATTATTGCTGCCGTTATGATTTTTGGAGAGACTTGTTTAAGAACAATACATAATTTTTGGTTTTTAAACCTTAACCATCACTAAATCTGTCATGTTCAGGTACTGTGAAGACTTGTTCTATCATAATCATGAGATAAAGGTTAAGAGCTATAAGTGCTTTCTATCACCTTATTTTCAGAAGACAGTCTTTTGATCTTTACAGTCTATTAAAGTTAAACCTTCGGTTCATTCAATGAGCACATGTGATTCTTATAGTTTAAGGGTTGTAATAATTGCAGCTCACGACAATGAACCAATTACTAGACGGTTATTCATTCTGAGTAAAGATTGAAATGAGATCTGATGAGTCTATCCTCTCCCTGACAACAAAATTCATTTTCTAAGATATGCAACGTGCAGACATGCATTGACCTTTATGCTGTTAAAACACTGGATGCATCAACTCCATGCTGAAAGCTTATGCACCCCGGTGAAAACGTGAATTAACTATGTGTAGAGCATACTTCGACATAAAGTCTATACAAGGCAATTGATTGACTACATGCACAACCATCCGTAGACTATATGCCCAACTATGCATCGACTTCAGAGATAATATGTGCATGATGTGCAGCAACTTATGTACTCAGTCCACAAGTGACTATTCTATCATCAAACAACCTTATTTACAAGTTCAAGAACAGGCAAACTCAATTATTTCAAGCACTCTAAAAGACATCCCAAGAGAAAAATTAGTCATTTTCCTGCTGAAATTTACAAAGCCCTAGTTCTCTTCTTAGATATTTAAATCTTTCATTTCCAAGAGGTTTTGTAAAAATATCATCAACTTGTTTTTCAGTTTTAACAAAGACTAATTCAATTTCACTTTTGCTCACAGCATCTCTAAGAAAATGATGTTTAATATCAATGTGCTTAGTCCTAGAGTGGTAAACATGATTTTTAGTAAGGCAGATGGCACTAGTGTTATCACATAAAAGAGGAATGCATCCCAGAATTATCTGAGAATCTGAGAGCTGATGTTTGATCCATAGTACCTGGGCAGCACAATTCCCTACAGCAACATATTCTGCCTCTGCAGTGGAGAGTGCTACAGTGTGTTGCTTTTTAGAGGCCCAAGATACTAGACAACCACCTAGGAATTGGCAATATCTACTAGTGCTCTTCCTATCTATCCGACACCCAGCATAGTCTGCATCAGTGTAAGCTATAAGCTCTAACTCACACCTAGCAGGGTACCAAAGACCAAGTTCTTGGGTGCCTGACAGATACCTAAAGATCCTTTTCACTGCACTAAAATGAGACTCCTTAGGACTAGCCTGAAATCTAGCACATAAACATACTGCAAATTGTATATCAGCCCTAGATGCAGTGAGATATAAAAGGGATCCGATCATACCTCTATACAGCTTTTGATCCACTGGGTTACCTTTTGTATCTTCATCAAGACTTGTGGAGGTACCCATTGGAGCTGCAATGTCCTTGAGGTTTTCGAGCTTGTATTTCTTCAGGAGGTCCCTAATGTATTTGGACTGGGTGATAAAGGTTCCATCTTTGGTTTGAGTCACCTGCAATCCAAGAAAGAGTTTCAGCTCACCCATTGAGCTCATTTCAAACTCTTGTGTCATTAAGTCAGAAAATTCCTTACACATCTTTGGGTTAGTTGAACCAAAAATAATGTCATCCACATAAATCTGAACAATAAGTATGTCAGGGTGACTTACCTTTATAAACAACGTTTGGTCAATCTCACCTCTCGAGAACTTCTTCTCGGTAAGGAATTTGCTGAGCCTGTCATACCAAGCTCTAGGAGCTTGCTTCAAACCATAGAGAGCTTTATTCAACTTATATACATAAGAAGGGAAATCTGAGCATTCAAATCCAGGAGGTTGATGGACATAGACATCCTCCTTAATTTCCCCATTGAGAAAGGCAGATTTTACGTCCATCTGCTGGAGAGTTATTCCAAGGGAGCATGCATAAGCTAACAAAATTCTGATAGCATCTATCCTGGCTACAGGGGCAAATGACTCTTCAAAGTCAATTCCAAATTCCTGGTTGTACCCCTGAGCAACAAGTCTGGCTTTATTCTTTACTACATTACCTAACTCATCGGTTTTATTTCTAAAAACCCATTTAGTTCCAATGACAGTCTCATGATCAGGAGGTGGGACTAGGTGTCACACCTTGTTCCTGTCAAACTGATTAAGCTCCTCATGCATGGCATTGATCCAATGCACATCTTTTAAGGCATTGTCAATGGACTTGGGTTCTACATGAGAAACCAATGCATATGTATTTAATTCATGCTGAGCTCTGAAGTAGCCTCTAGTCCTAGGGGGTTCATTTAGTTACCAATGACATTACTTACAGGATGATCTCTTAAAAATCTGATATTTATAACTTGGTTACCTTGATCTTCATTTACCTCCCCCTGAACAGCAGGCTCTTCTGCATTATTTTCTTCTAGCTCTTCTTCTTGATCTGATTGGTCTGCCGATTGTCTTTCATTCAATATTTCTCCATCATCTTCTTTCCTGCACAGACCATTGTCACATTTAGTCAGGGACTCATCAAAGACTACATGTGGAGATTCTTCAACAGTTTTAGAATTTGAATTGTACACCCTATATGCTCTAGTGGTTTCAGAATATCCTAAGAACAAGCCCGGATCACTTTTAGGTTCAAACTTATCAAGATCTCTTTTATCATTAACATGGATAAAACATTTACATCCAAAAACCTTAAAGTGAGCAATTGAAGGTTTCTTACCCTTGAGGATTTCATAGGGTGTTTTCTGAGTGAACGGCCTTACCATGGCTCTATTTATTACATGACATGCAATATTAACTGCTTTTGCCCAAAATTTTCTTGGTAGGCCACCTTCAACTAGGAGTGTTCGGGCCATCTCTACAAGAGTCCGGTTCCTCCTCTCCACCACTCCATTTTGCTCTGGTGTCCTTGGTGAGGAGAACCGATGAGTAATCCCATTGACCCTGTAAAATTCATCAAATTGTGAATTCTTAAACTCACCTCCATGATCAGATAAAATATTTTCAATTGAATTTTCATTTTTCTGTTTTATTTTCAAATGGAACTCCTGAAATTCTATGAATGCATCATTTTTATTTGTAAGGAAAAAGACCCAAGTATACCTAGAGAAGTCATCTACTAGGACATATCCATATCTCCTCCCTGACAAGCTGACTGATCGTGTGGGTCCAAATAGATCCATATGTATCAGCTCATAAGGTTTAAGGGACATGTTTTCAGTTCTTGATTTAAATGACTTTCTAGTCTGCTTGGACTGTGTACAAGCACCACACACCTTATTTTCCTTCTTGAAAGAAATTTAAGGGAGTCCTCTAACCATGCTATGTTTATTCAATTTATGCAAAACAATATAGCTGGCATGGCCTAATCTACGATGCCACAGAAATGCTAAATCATCTTTATTTGCAGTGAGGCAAAGATTAGAATGAGCTAAATCATCTAAATCTACCAAATAAATGTTATTCACCCTTTTTCCTGAAAATTTAACTACATCGGAATCAGGTTCAAAGATTTTGCAATAATGTGAATCAAATACTACCTTGTGTCCTTTATCACAAAGCTCGCTGATACTGAGTAAGTTATATGCAAGACCATCAACCAGCAATACTTCTTCAATGCAACAGGTAGTACACTTACCTACCTTACCTGACCCGATGATTTTACCCTTTGTATTTCCTCCGAAGGTGACAAGACCTCCATTCTTCTCAGTCAACATGCAAAATTTGGCCTTGTCTCCTGTCATATGCCTGGAGCAGCCACTATCAAGATACCACATATTGCTCATGGCTGCTAGGCATACCTGCAATCACAATTAGGTAGAGAATTTTGGAACCCAAAACTGTTTGGGCTCCGAAGCAGAAACAGAACAATTTAAGCAAGATAGCAATTGTTTAGGAATCCACATTTGTCTAAACATGGTTGGCTTAGTGGAATTCCTGACATTCTGTTCATCATCTTTCTTTTTCTCAGCACCAACTAATTGAACCTTCTTTTTCAGGTGCTTTGGTTTTTATTGAGTTCTGGCTCCATTTTTATTAGCAGCATGATTGTTTTTGTGCCAGTGCTCAGGGTCGTAGGTACTCAAATAGTTGCTGCCCGCAGTGGTCCTAGGCTGACCAAAGAAGACCTGTCTATTAGGACCCCATGTCCTAGGTTGACCAATCCGGCTCGCAAACTGATATTTATGCAAGTGAGTAAGAAAAGGTTGATTTCTAGATCTCCCCTGGACTTGATTCCATCCAGACCTATAGAATGGTTGTGGCTATTTCTGAGGATGAGTGTAGTAAGTCTGGACCTTGGGCTGGTGAGTATGGCTGGTCTGGCCCCAGGCAGCATTAGTTCTCCCCTGTATTGTTGACTTCCTGGACTTCTGTCCCGGTTTATGTTGGATCTTCTTCTACGCTGGTGATGGTGGTGGAGATTTGGTGACCTTGCCCTGGAGTTTAAATTTGCTTGGAGGCTGACCCCGAACCTGAGACTTACTTTTGGGTAAAGGGCAGGATCTGCTAGGCTCACCAACCTTCTGTTTACCTTTGTCCTTGGCACTGGACATTTTCAAATTAACCATTTTTGAAACAGAATTTTCATTAACCATTTTTATAAGAGGTCCCTTCCTTTTCTCTGCCACAAATGATATGTTTTTCATGGCAAGGCTTTTCGTGGCAGTTGAGTTGAATCCAAGACCTTCTTTTCTGAAATTCACCTTTGACCCTAACAGAGCATTGAGATTATCTGTGCCTTGGGTCATATTTTCTATAATTTTCCTTTTATCAACATTTTCTTTTTCTAAATTTTCAACTGTTTTCTTTAATTCAGAATTCACACACAAAACAGCTTCATATTTCTCATTTGAAATTTTTGCTTCATTTTCAAACATTTGAACTCTCAGCTTCAAATCATCAATGACATTCTTTAACCATTCATTTTCCTTTTTAGAATCTATTAAAGCATGCTTTAAATCATCATATTCAGCACATGAAATTTTTAAACTATCATTTTCTGATTATAGACAGGCAATTTTATCAGACATGGTTTTATCATTCATAAGTGAGTTTACTTTCTTCTTCAAATGTCTGTTCTCCTTTCTAATATCATCCACTTTATCTAGCAAGTCTCCGTAGGCATCCTACCAATCAGAAATTATATAGTGCTCAAAGGGAGTGGATACCTCATCGGAGTCTCCTTCTTCTTCTTTGTCACTTTTGGCCATCAGGCAGATAGGCTTTTCTTCATCCTCGCCCTCTGAGGTGGTGCTCAGTGTGCCCTCGTCCTCATCGCTCCAAGTACTAATCATGGCTTTTCCTTTTCCTCCTTTCTTCCTTAGTTTCTCCTTCTGCTTCTGGAGCTCTGGACAATCTGCCTTTATATGTCCGGCCTTCCTGCAGTGATAGCAAACATTAGTATCAGGTTTCTTCGCAGGGTTAGACCTATACCTGTTATATCGCCGGCCGCTGAATTATCTTCGACCGAAATTTCTGCCTTCCTTTCTCAAGAATCGCCTGAACTCTCTGGTCAACATAGCAAGTTGGTCTCCATCTATTTTTGACCCAGATAGATTGCTCTGCCCGCTTGATGATTCACTGTGGCTGGATCTGCTTGTTCTGCTGGAACTAGCCTTCAGCGCGATTGGTTTCTTCTTATTCTCGAGCTCCTCAATTTTGGGAAGGTTCATCTCATATGCCATTAGAGAACCTATTAACTCGTCAACTTTCATCGTCTGAAGATCTCTTGACTCCTCAATCACTGTCGCCTTTGTGTGCCAGACAGGAGTCAGAGACCGCAAGATCTTCCTTACAATCTCGTAGTCGGAATAGCTCTTTCCCAAATTCCTCAGACCGTTAGTTATGATCGTCAGACGAGCATACATCTCAGTCACGGTCTCACCAGGTTTCATCCGGAATGCTTCATATTCAGAGACCAACATATTAGCCTTGGTCTCTCTCACCTGTGATGTCCCTTCGTAAATAACCTCCAGTGTGTCCCACATCTCCTTTGCGGTTTTGCACGATGACACTCTGGAGAATTCCGTGGGATGAAGTGCGCACTGAATAGAGTTGACGGCACTCCAGTTCAAAGTAGACTTTCTAATTTCCTCTCTCGTCCAAACCTCTTCATTCTCGTGCAGTTCGAACGGTCCCTTGCTCACTACCCTCCAGATCTCATAGTCTTTCGCCCTCAGAAAGACATGCATTCTATTCTTCCAGTAGGCGTAGTTAGAGCCGTTGAAGTATGGAGGCTTGGAGGTTGAATGTCCTTCTGCTGTCATTCCCTTAGCGTTCATGGTCGTTCCTCTTTAGGATGTTAGTCCCTGAAAAAGAGTTAGGCTCTGATACCAATTGATGAGAGTCTATGAACGATCTAGAGGGGGTGAATAGATCAGTCACCCAATAAAATCGACTGTAGCAGTTTCAAGTGCGGAAATAAAACAAACTGATGCTGGACGGCAGAAAGATAAGCAAGAGCGATCACAGAAAGCCAACTCTAGCAGATCTGAACATAAACGATCCTAAACATGCATCTACTGCTGATGAAAGAGATAACCAAGATGCACAACAATTCACAAGACAAACGCACAGTAGACAGGAAATTTTTAAGGTGGTTTGATCTCAAACCAGAGATCTACTTCCACCCCACACTCCAAACCGGAATGTGGCTTCAACCGCTGATACATAGCTTCAACCGCTGGGTCTTACAGCTTGCCTACAACCGCTGAGCAACACAGCTTGCTGTCCGAGATATCAACATTGCCCGCTGAGCAACACAGCTTGCTGACCAGAGGAATCCTCCTCTGCAACGCTGAGCAATACAGCTTAGCTCTGCTGACTAATAGCTTGAAAACAAGGTTTCAGAAAATAAGATAGAAACAAACGAAAAATAAGAAATCCCCAGAGGGAATGTAGCTCACAATGAGCAATTTCAGTTCTGGTATCTGAACCGAGTGTCTGATAAACAAACATTCAAAGTAAATCTCTCATACTCCGATCTCTCAACTCTCTCCTTCTCTTCTTCTCTTTTTCTTCTCTTTCTCTTCTCTTTCTCTTCTCTCTGGATCGTGCAGGCTCTCTCTTCTTCTACACTTCTTGATATGATTTCTATCTTCCTGCAACACGATCATCTCTTCAGATGGAGAAGTCTTCTTTATATAGCAGCAGCAGATAGGTGGGCGTGTGTCCTCCACGATTCTCGCCCAAGCGCCTTGACCACGTGGCAGCATTTCAGCCTGCTGTAATGCACGTGTCACGATCCTGGCACATCCTCCATTCTTGGATCACGTGCCTTTCTTAAGTTCCTCGACCAGCAGTACTGTCAAATCAGACTTGTCATCAGTTTGAATTAATCTGAAAGGAAAGATAGAAAGACGCACCGAGTTAGTTCGAGAATTGAACTAAGCATGTACAGACTTGATGCGTATAATGCAGTTTGCATGCAGGAAAGTATGCACATTGAAGATGAATGCACGGACATGCCACCAAGGAGTGTACATAC
The DNA here is from genome assembly GCA_022559845.1 of Amorphophallus konjac. NCBI lineage: Eukaryota > Viridiplantae > Streptophyta > Magnoliopsida > Alismatales > Araceae > Amorphophallus > Amorphophallus konjac. The sequence goes on from CM040120.1 coordinate 300,607,946, forward strand.
TTTGTGTGCGATGTACAAACGATGCACAGATATGCCACCGAGGAATGTGCAAACTTTGTGTGCAATGTACAAACGATGCACCGACTTGCTGTGCCAACAGTTTAAGCATGAAGTCATAATGTACAGACTCTGATGGACTGATGTCTGAACTTAAACGCTCGAATTAACAGAGGTTGTACATACTTGTGAAATGATGCACGAACTTTGTGGATTTTGTGTATACAAGAGGCAAGGCGATGCACTGACTATGTGTATACATGAAGAGCACGGGCTGTACAGACTTCGCTGCGGCTGTACAGACTCAGCTGCGAACTGAGCTAATGGATGAATAGTGCTTGCACAGACTTGGTCGAGTGAAGCAACGTGGATTGTACATACTTGAAAGCATGCAGCGATGTATAGTCTCGATAGATGCAACATACCCACATCGACTTACTTCTGAAGAATGTACATACTTTGTGTATGCATGGAATCAAAAAGAATGTACAGACTTTAAAGTAAAAGATGCACATATGCATATAGTTAGTCGCGTGCAGCAACACATGTTGTACATACTTGTGGACTTGCACCAATGCAGAATGCACTGTTCATGCACAGACTATGTACACTGAAAGATGAAACATCCATATGTTCTAACCTCATATGTTCTAACCTCACATGACTCATAGTGTTTGCTATCATCAAAACAATACAACATCATTGAGTCACGAGGGGCACAACACACTGAGACCCTCGGTGTGGCCTCCTCATAGTGGTGGGGCCCATAACACCCCGATTCTACAACTTCCACTTCATTCGGGCCAGCCGGATGCCCTCGACCCTCTTCAACAGCGGTGATGGCTTGTCGTAGACGTTGCCTCCTTAGAGAGGTGTTCCTGACCCCACGGAGGTAACCGTGCATGGCCTGGGTGATGTCCTCTAGTTCATAATCAAGGTAAACCGCTAATGGCGGTAGTCTTACTTGCGCTGGGGGCCCATAGGCGGGCTAACCCTCTCCGGCAATCCAGCCATGACTCTCAACATGTAAGGAGGTATTCGCATGTCATCTATAGGCTTGGTCAAATGGCTTACGAGACGCCCTTGCTGGCATCTCATTCTTCTTTTCTTTTTCCTTCTCTCCCTTCCTAGGACTGTTGACTTTGATAGATCTTGGCTGAGTCGTCACTGGGACCTGAGTCGACTTAGGCACCTAGACTTGTTTAGTTTTAACTGGCCTTGGGGCCAGCTCATTCTTCGGCTGACGGGCCGTTCCAGCATTCTTCTTTTATATTCTCCCCAGTGCTTGGAATGAGTTATGCACAGGGACATTTGGTACGATCCATTCAAGGATCACTTTGGCTCTTCGACCATTAAGATGGACCCAGATGCCTCCGATCAGAATCGATTTGCCAGTATTGGAGAGTCGACCCCTGGGAGCAGCAACATTCTTTTGCCTCCTCTGTTGGGTCCTTGGGGTGCAATTGGATGTAGAAGGGGGGTTGAATAGATCCTACCAAAAATTATGGCCTAATTAAAACTCTTGGTTGATAAAAACATAAACCACACTTATAAAGCAAATGAGACACTTAGACACAATGCACAACGGATCTAATAGGAATAACTCAAATGGAAATGGCAAAGCATAGTGCACATGCTGCTGAGGTCGACACTCCCAAGTGGTGAGGTCAACACTCCTTCAGAGCAGGTTTAGAACAAAGGGAGATCTGCTGCACTGGACTGTAGGGATCTCACCAGACTCCAACAGGATGAATGAACTGGATGTATGAGTGAAGATGATGCTAGAGTGAGTGTTGAACAAACAACTACAAATGCATAAGCCAGTGCAGATAAATCAATACAAGTGCAAATCCTTTATGCTGGCCGTCCTGTGAATGGGGGAAAGGAGAAATGGATCAATCACACAAAGCACACCCCATTGCACAAGGAATTTTTAAGGTGGTTCGGTTCCAAACCTGCAACCTACGTCCACCCCGCACCAAACCCAGTGAGACTATACCACACAAGGACGAAGTCCTCAACCCACACACACACACAAAACAACAAGCTGCAAGTGCAGCAAAAAGACTTCCAGTCTCTCAAGCATAGCACCAGATACACACACTGATATGTGGATGGGAAATGAGACAAAAAAAAAGGCAAGGCTACGCAGGAAGAAGACAATAGTGGCTTTAGATCAAAGTCATGAAGCACTAGCAAGCTAAGCACGGCTGAAGGAGGGCTGCACTCCTTTCTACTTCTATTCTCATATTTTCTGCTGAGGAGGCTCCCTTCTTTTCTCTCAATCCTTCTCCCTTTTCTTTCTCTCAGAGGCACACAGTGGAAGGCTTAGTGATGCTCACTCTTTTCTTCCTCTCTTCTTCTTTCTCTTTTCTTCTCTAACAGCATTGGACAAGGATGGCCGGATGCTGGGCTGCTCTCACTCCCTTCCTTCCTTTCTCACAGGTTTTCCATTGAAGGCTCAAGAGAGACGTGGGCTTTTTCTCTTCAAGGCAGCAGCAGCAGCTTCTCCAATGGAAGCTTCAGGTATTTATAGAAGAGCCCGTGGGAAAATTTCCCTCCAAGAAAACTGCAGAAGATTGATTCAAATTTGAAATGTTCTTCTAGAATTCTGACCTTCTTTCAGCATGGCTTGAGTAAATCCACCGGGCATAATGGAGCAAATGAGAAGTCTATCTTCCCTCCATGACCTGTATTTGAAATATTGGAATGAATAGGTGAGGTTTGACCAAATGTGTCTGCAGCATCCTTAAATTTCATGGTCTGGCATAGCAGGGAAAGACGTCCCTTTTGACATCTTGAGGCAGAGGGAATGGCTTTGTCCAGAGTACATTAGAGGCCAGACCACCTGACCAGTCCTTTTCTAGGATAACAGAGACAGATTTCTGGCTGAAGGGACTTTCACATATTTTGGTCCTTGACATGGTCCTCTTCAAAAAGATGTTCTGAGGTGTCATAAAGAGCTGGCAGAACCTCTGACCTGGGAGCCTTCTTCCAGACCTCAAAAACTATGTTTTTAGAGGTTTACGCCTGAATATTTTATTCTCTGGGCGGTTTTTAAAAGGACAGATCGGACAGAATACTTTTGAGATTCTTCTTCAGTGAGGTCCACACTGCTTTCAGAAAATCCTTTTATAACAGCTTCCGGAAGCACCATGAGCTCGACCTACTGTAAAAGTGGTGTTGACCTGTCTTAAGAAAACTGCCAGTATAACAGTCTCTGGAAGGCACATGAGGTCGACCTGCTGTAACAGTGGTGTGGACACTGCTTACAGAATCCTATCTTCAACACTTTCTGGAAGCACCATGGTGTCGACCTGCTGTAATTGTGGTGTCGACGCTGCTTTAAGAAAATTACCAGTATGATAGTTAAACTGTGAGGTCGATGCAGTGGCTCCATGAGGTCGACACTTCTTCTTCATTTTTCGTGTCTTCAGCCTGGCCACCTATTTTTGATCATCTGCCTTGATTTTTATGCAACCAATTGCCTCGATTTCTATGCACTTGCATCAAGAGTTTCTTTTTCAACCTTGGTAGCTAAGTTTCATTTAATGCATAGCTCCTTGGATTTTGTGCATACCTATGCCTTTTCACCTTGCGTTGGCTGGCCTTGTTCATACCCTTTGGTTCAATGCATCATATCTCTTTACACCATTGCATGATATCTTCATACTGCTCATCTTCTTTTATCTTCACATAGTTGTGCTGACTTTGACCTGAAACTTATACATGTTGGCATTATCAAATCCATATAAGACTCGTCGATGAGTCATAATCAGACATCATCAAAATAATAGAATCAAGCATGTTCCACACATGCCAAACATTCTCCCCCTTTTTGATGATGGCAACTATAAATCATTATGAGTTTGTCATGAGTCATCTATCGAAGTAGTTATGACTCATCTCAAAACTTCTCCCCCTTTCCCATCAACAAAGAGGACATAAATAGAAGCCAATTTCAAAGTCAGAAAATGAGCACATGGAGTAGCATGAGATCAAAGGATTTGAAAGCCACTTCCACTCATCAAGTAATAAAGAGAGATATCATGAGAGGCTGCATGTCAAGTAACAAGGTAGAATATGCAACTATGAGTCAATGTGATGTTAAATGCTATGAGTTTTGGAGCAGCCAAAAGAAGGAGCAGATTGTTGGGTTCCCTGTTGATGTTGGGTCCCTTGGCTTGGCATGAACAGTCACACAGGGTGACATCGGATGCCATGAAGGCACAGCTAGGCAACACTATTGAGTCGGATGACTAGCAGATCTAGAGGGGGGGTGAATAGATCTACCCTAAATTCTTTTGAAATTTAAGAACTTAAATTTATGGAATTAAAATGCTAAGGCAGACATCACTAATTCAAACACACAAGCTGAAACAAGTAAGAGATCAACCAGATGATACACAGATAACTGAGATGTAAAACAAGGATCTCTCAAATAACACAGTGACAGACGATAGAATATGTAGAAGCACACATGTTGCAGATGAGATACTTGGCGGAGATTTGACTTAGGAGTCACTCACGCAAGGGAGACAACCTTTCAGATAGGCTTGACCTATCCTTCCAGTTACTTCTTTTGATAAATCTTGTTACAATAGTTAATTCAATCAAGAGAGAACTACAAATTAAATCTAGGATACCAGTAGAAAGAAGCAACAATCACATAAGCACAGTGCAAAACAAATTTTAAGGTGGTTCGATCTCAACCTTGAGATCTACATCCACCCCTTACTCAATCGAGTAAGGCTTACCGCTGACTAACAGCTTTAACTACTAATCCATAGCTTTGGGGATCAAATCCCTACAAACCACTGAGCATTACAGCTTGCTAAGACTGCTGGCTCACAGCTTAACTCGTTGAGCTTCACAGCTTGCTTCCAAGGAACACTTCTTGGCAGCTGATACACAGCTTAAGAAAACGTAGCAAAATAGAAAATGACTAGAACAGAATCAAGAAAAAACACAAGACAATCTGTAGCTCACTTTGAGCAGATCGACTCTGGATTTGATCCAGAAGTCGTGACAGAACAGACTCTACTCACAGATCTCTTGGACACCCACTACTCTCTGAATTCTTCTCCCTTTTCCGATCCCCTATTTTCACCTCTTCTCGTCTCCCTTTCTCTTTGTTGCTATGAACTGGCTCTTCTCACTCTTTTCTCTCGATTGATCTCCAGGACTCTCTTCACTTCTTGCTTCTTCTGTTTTACTTCTCTCTTAACCTTCTCTCTCTTTCTTTCTTTTTTTGGCTGCTTGATCCCCTTCTTATATATATATGGGCATGAGTGCTGTGGACCCATGAGCTTTTCATTTTTCGGGCGCGTGGAAAACACACTCCCGCCAATTTGATTTTCCCCTTCTTATATATATGGGCGTGAGTGTTGTGGACCCGTGAGCTTTTCAATTTTCGGGCGCGTGGAAAACACACTCCCGCCAATTTGATTTTATCTAGAAATGCACTTCGAGGGCTTCGAGGGCCACATGTCAGGAGTAGAAGATTTGAACGATCCATGTGGTTGAATGGTAGTCCTACTTCCTACGTTGGATCACGTGCCTTTAGTGAGCTTCTGTTTAAGTTCCACGTGAGTGTGATGTGATTTACCTTTATGCAACTAGGTGTTCGAGCCTAGGTCTGAGTTAGTCCTTGATGACTTGGTTTGTCCTGACAAAACAGAATTAGAGATTATCATCAATCAAATTATCATGAGACTTATGAAGATAAGTGTCTGAAGAATGAAATCTCAGATGCTTTGTAGGTTCAGACAAATCAAATAAATGAATGCACAATATGCATTGATGCTCAAGCAAGATATATCGACCTTAGAATGAGAGCATCAGAATTAGTATAGACATTTACCACAGCTACACCGACTAGACTTCAGGCAGATGCAAGAGGTGCACTGACCTGATGGTACAACACTTATACTTTTGCACTGACCTTCTGGACAAAAGTCCAAATGTGCACAAACCAGTCAGTTCTGGAATGAATATATGCACTGACCTCATAGACTAGAATGTGGATGTGCACCGACTTTCTAATATGAGTGCTGGCATGCTAGCATCGACCTTCATGTGACGTGCATTGACCTATGCATCAGTTGCTAGCTTACTAGCATCGACCTTCTTGTGACGTGCATTGACCTATGCATCAGTTGCTAGCTTACTAGAATCGACCTTCTGAACTAAAGTGCATACATCCACCGTCCCTTATATACAACGATATGACCAAGCATCGACCTTGATATGCAGCAGTATGAATATGCATTGACCTACATATTCAACAATATGACCATGCATCGACCTTGATATGCATCAGTATGAATATGCGTCGACCTTCATATGCAACACTATGAGCATGCAACAACCTGCATCGACCTTGATATGCAACATGCATCAACCTTCATATGCAACACTATGAGCATGCATCAACTTACATTGACCTTGATATGCAACATGCATCGACCTTCATATGAACAAGAACTCATTTTAACTAAAGTAAAAGCTTTAAGATAACAATGTTGCCAGAGTCAAACTAAGATCAAAAACACTATTTGCCATCATCAAAACTAGATATCAAAATCAGAGGAGACACAACATTCTCCCCCTTTTTGATGATGGCAACGCTGCTATATTTTGATGGCAACACCAATTACTTAATGAGTCAGAATATGCAAATGTCATAGTTAAGTGCAATAAGAGACAGATATGCATAGATAGAAATGCAGACATGCATATGCATAGACAGAAACAAGGTAGACTCTCCCCCAAGGCAATCTCTCTCAAGATCTCTCCCCCAGCTAGAATCAAGAAAATCAAATTCTGCCATCAAGATCTCTCCCCCTTTGCCATCAGCAAACAAACAGTGATAGTGAAAAGTTGTGCTTGATAGGGAAATGACAGAAATTTGAGATGAAGGGTGTAAGACAAGATCAAAAAGAGAGGAATAAAAGTATGAATATAAGCACAATCTGATTCATCCTTCATTAGCTTAGCATAGAAAATGTAGATTCTTCTGTCTGTAAGATTTCACATAATGCAACTCTGATAGAGATTTGGTTTAAGAATGATGAAAGTAGAATTCAGTATCCAAACTCTTTGAATAATGTTGCATTTGCATTTAATAGCAATAAACCAGACCTACATAGTGAAGTTATGTTCAATCTCACTTCATCTTACTCATTCAAACCCAATAAAATTCTTAGGAAATTCTCATAACATGTATTGAGATTAAACACTTTTGACATTTCTATTTTCCATTTACCACTGAGTGACAGCATGATTTTCATTTTCTTTTTGCTCATAATTTTTCAGAACAGTCAGGTGTAATCCATACCTTTGACATAAGGGTACACGTTGATTAGACGCCAGTACCCCTAGTTACTCAGAAGAATTCACCATTCTGTGACATTTTGAACAAAGATAACATTAGAGTGATTTTTGACATGAGACATAACACGTCTCAGGTGAAGTGACCCAGTTACTCACCACATATAATGTCATTGCTCTGCCTATAAAATTTTCAATCATTACAGTAACCTATTGAATCAGAGATAGCAGTACTCTTCATGACATAGGTTATCTTCATTTCTGTGATGAAGAGCCTAGTTTCTCAGTGTAATTTGCCATTGTTCTGCCTACATGGATGTTGATTCATAGTTTTTAACATAGCTGCCCTTTGGTTTTGCAGAAGATTTTGTGTTTAAAAATAATACACAATTCAAGATTTCGACCAAGATTATCATGAATGTTAAATTTTTAGATTTAGAGAGACCTTACAAAACATACCATGGAAGATATGGTTGAAGACTATTAAATGTGAACTGCAGCCTTTTCATTGAGTTCAAACTTTAGATTCTTTGATTCATTAGACTTAAACCAAAAAATTTTATGGTGCATCAAGGATTCTTATAGGAGAAGATTTTTAAATTTCAGTAGCTCAGAATAATGAATTGAAGACCAAATTGTTATTATATTTAGGTTGGATCAAAGAGCAGTATTAAAATACAGCATACAAAGCTGATGCCAACCAAATAGGACACATAACTGCCTTGATGAAACAATATATTTTTGACACAAACTCCCCCTGTCTATATGCACTACTGCTAGACACAACATTGAATACACAAGCTAAAGGACAAGCATGCCAAACATGAACTCCCCCTTACTACATGCATAAAGGAGTGATGTGCAAAATTTAGATGTATGCGCTATTGACCCATGGTACCAGGTGGAGGTGAAGACACATGATGTGGGTTTCCAGACATACATAATCTGTCTTTCTCCCAGCGTACCATTTGATATACCTATGGGTCAGAGTGTGAAGAGCAGCACACAACCATGTAGACACTGATAGTACCATATACATCATTTATTGACAGAATCATGTGTCTAAGCAAATAGAGACAGTCATTTATGCTGAGAATTTACACAAATCAAGTTCTCTTCTCAAATATTTAAACCTTTCATTATTAAGGGGCTTGGTGAAGATGTCAGCAATATATTTTTCAGACTCAATAAAATTTAATTCAATTTCCTTTTTATTAACTTCATCTCTAAGAAAGTGGTGTTTTATTTCAATATGCTTAGTTCGGTAATGGTGAACAGGATTTTTTGTTAGAGATATGACACTAGTGTTATCACATAGAATAATAATACAACCAAGTTTAATGTGATAGTCAATAAGTGGGTGCTTAATCCAAAGGACTTGGGCGGCACAGTTCCCTATAGCAACATACTCTAACTCAGTAGTGGAGAGAGCAACAGTGTGCTATTTTTTAGATGCCCAAGAAACTAGACAACCACCTAGATATTGACAATATCCACTAGTACTTTTCCTATCTATCCTATACCCTGCATAGTCTGCATCAGTGTAAGCTACAAGGTCTAACTTACACCTAGCAGGATACCATAGACCTAAATCCAGGGTGCCAGATAGATATCTAAAAATCCTTTTGACTGCACTCGTGTGTGAATCCTTAGGACTAGCTTGAAATCTAGCACACAAACACACTGAGAATTGAATATCAGGTCTAGATGCAGTTAAATACAACAGGGATCCGATCATACCTCGATAGGTTTTGGAATCAACCAATTTATCTTCTGGGTTAGCATCAAGACTGGTTGATGTACCCATTGGTGTAGCAATTTCCTTGAGATTCTACAGCTTGTATTTCTTCAGGAGATCCTTGATGTACTTTTCATGTGTGATGAAGCTTCCTTCTGAGGTTTGGGAAATCTGCAGTCCAAGGAAAAACTTCAACTCACCCATTAAACTCATTTCAAATTCGTCAGTCATTAGATTAGAGAATTCCTCACACATAGATGGTTTGGTTGAACCAAATACAATGTCATCTACATAAATCCGAACAACAAGAATATCCTTGTTATCTACTTTAGTAAACAAAGTTTGGTCAACCTCACCTCTTGTGAAACCCTTTCCTATGAGGAATAATGTCGGCCTATCATACCAGGCCCTGGAAGCCTGTTTCAGTCCATATAAGGACTTATCCAACTTGTATACATAAGCATGGAAATCAACACATTCAAAGCCAGGAGGTTGTTTGATAAAAACTTCTTCTTTTATTAAGCCATTTAAGAAAGCAGATTTGACATCCATCTGCTGAAGCTTTATTCCTAAGCTACATGCAAATGCAAGAAAAATCTTAATAGCTTCAAGCCTGGCCACAGGGGCAAAAGACTCTTCAAAGTCTACCCCAAATTCCTGATTATACCCTTGAGCAACTAGCCTAGCTTTATTTCTAACAATTTTTCCTTGCTCATCTGTTTTATTCCTAAAAACCCATTTTGTACCTATGATGGAGCCCTGTGAAGGTTTAGGAACAAGGTGTCATACCTTGTTCCTTTCAAACTGACTAAGTTCCTCATGCATGGCATTTATCCAATGATTGTCTTTTAAAGCATCATCAATATTTCTGGGTTCTATTTGAGAAACAAGAGCAAAAGAGTTAAGCTCATTTTCAATCCTGAAGTGAGACCTAGTTCTAGGGGGTTCATTAATATTACCAATGATATTTTCTAATGGGTGGTCTCTAAAATTTCTGATATTGATAAGCTGATTACCTGAGTCCCCATTTACCTCCCCCTGAACTTCTGGCTCTTCATTTTCATCTTCAGTCCCTTGTTCTGCTTTTTCCTCTTCTTTATTCTCTAAAATTTCTCCTTCATCCTTATTCTTGCAAAAGTCATTTTCAGACATGTTAGTTGTTTCATCTAAAATTACATGAGGTGTCTCTTCAATAGTTTTAGATCTCTTATTGTAGACTCTATAAGCTCTTGCCTAGGAAGATTCTAGGTTCACTTTTTGCCTCAAACTTATCAAGATCTCTCTTAGAGTTAACATAAATGAAACATTTTGATCCAAAAATCTTAAAATAAGCTAGTGAGGGTTTCTTACCTTTTAGTAATTCATAAGGAGTCTTTTGACTAAAAGGTATTACCAAATCCCAATTGATGATATAACATGAAGTATTCACGACTTCAGCCCAAAACCTTCTAGGTAATCCACTCTCAACCAGCATAGTTCGAGCAATTTCTACCAAGGTTCTATTTTTTTCTTTCAACTACTCCATTTTGTTCTAGAGTTCTCGGTGAAGAGAAACTATATTTTATTCCATTTTCCCTGCAGAAAACATCAAACTGTGAGTTTTCAAACTCACCACCGTGGTCAGATAGAATATTAGATATGAAAAACTTACCATCCTGTTTTATTTTGTAGAAGAATTCCTGAAATTCACCAAACGCTTCATTTTTGTGAGTTATAAAGAAAACCCAAGTAAACCTAGAGAAATCATCTACAATGATAAAACCATATCTTCTACCAGTTAAGCTAGCTGATCTAATTGGTCCAAATAAATCCATGTGAATCAGCTCAAATGGTTTAGAAGACATACTTTCAGTTCTGGATTTTAGAGATTTCCTAGTATGTTTTCCTTGAGTACAAGTTTCACAGATTTTATTCTTTTCTTTGAATGATATTTCAGGTAAACCTTTTACCATGCAACATTTATTCTACTTATGCAAAATCCTATAGCTAGCATGACCTAGCCTATGATGCCAAAGGAATGCAAGGTCATCTTTATTTGCAGATAGACATATGTTCATGTGGACTTCATCATCCAAGTCAACCATATACATGTTATTGACTCTTTTTCCAGTGAATTTTACAATTTTAGAATTAGGTTCAAGAATGGTGCAAACAAGTGAGTCAAAAATAACTTTATAACCCTTATCACACAGTTGACTGATGCTAAGCAGATTATATGCAAGTCCTTCTACTAATAAGACATCATCAATGCAACAGGAAGAACATTTACCTACCTTCCCTGATCCTATGATTTTGCCCTTCGTGTTTCCATCAAAAGTAACATGACCAACATCATTTTCAGTTAACATACAAAACTTTTCTTTGTCCCCCGTCATGTGCCTGGAGCAGCCACTATCAAGATACCATCTATTGTGGTGGGCTGCTAGGCATACCTACAAAATCAATTAAGTGGAAAGTTTTGGAACCCAAGAATGTTTGGGCCCCATGGCAGCAGTCAACTCATGCAAGTAAGATAGCAGATATTTTGGAATCCACATTTGTTTTGTTGACTTAGTTGTTTTTGTTGAATTTTTATTTTTCTGGTTATTGTGCTTATTCTGGAGATTGTTTTGCTTTTGAGCAACTTTCTTAGTTTTTAGAATATTGGAATTTTCGTGCCGGTTGTTGGTCTGAGAAGCATTAGGATGTGTGTATGCATCATAGAGCCTAGATTGAGTATTTCTGAGCTGACCAAAGAAATTCTGGTTTCTAGATGACCAAAGCCTAGGCGGTGTTGAAGTACCCCAAGGATTGCGTCGATGCACCCAGTGACCTGAGGTAACCCTGCTCTGACCTTTGTGTGTAAAGAACTGGAATCTAGAAGGAATGTACGTCGGTGTAGTATGGTTAGTGCCTCGACCTTTCTGTTGAGGTTGGGTTATCTTGGTCTTGAGACCTCCTTGGACTTGAGTTCTAGTAGCTTGACTCTGACCCTGACCCTTTGGTTTAGGTGCAGTGAAGTGTGTGCTACTTTTCCTAACAACATTCACTTTTCCTTTGCCCTTGCCTTTGGCACTTATTCTGTTTTCTTCAATGTTCTTTACAAATTTTTCATTGTTGTTTTCTTCACAGTTCATTTTTATCAGTGGATTGTATTTTCCTTTTCCCTTTTCAGCAACAAATGAAATTGTTTTAGCTTCAAAGCTTGTCTTGCCAGTTGGATTAAATCCTAATCCCTCTTTCTTGAAATTCACTTTTGTTCCAAGAATGGCATTCAGATTTTTAGTGCCTTGTGTCATGGCCTCAAGAGATTTTTGCTTATCATTTACTTCCATGTTCAGATTGTTTACAGTTTTCTTTAATTCTTCATTAACACATTTCACAGCCTCATATTTCTCATTAGCTGTCTTTGTTTCCTCTTCAAACATTTGCATTCTAATTTTCAATTCATCAATGACGTTATTAAAATTTTCATTTTCACATCTTAGTTCTTTCAAAACATCTTTGTATTCATCTTTTTCAGTAATAGAGTTTTGTAAATCAAAATTTTCTTTCTCTAAGCATACAATCCTATCATTTAACGAAGTATCACAAACAAGAAAATTAATTTTCTTTTTGAGATGTATGTTCTCCCTACGTACATTATCATATTTATCTAGGATTTTAGCATATGCGTCTTCCCAATCACTATGAGTGTAATCTTCAAAGGGAGAACTTACCTCATCATCAGTTTTCTCTTCATCCTCTTTTCTAGCCATCAGACATAGTTTGTCTTCTTCATTACTGTCAGAAGTGCTGCTATGACTATCTTCTTCATCGTCGCTCTAGGTGCTCACCATAGCTTTTGCCTTCTTATTTTTCCATCTAGGCTGATTCTCTTTTTGCAGCTCTGGGCAGTCTTCTTTTAAATGTCCTGTACAATTATAACAAACTATGCTGTCAGACTTTTTAACATTTTCAGATTTAAATTTAGAATGTCTTCTACTAGATGAGTATTTGCGTCTGAAATGTTTACCTTCTTTCTTCAAAAAATTTTTAAACTTCTTGGTCAACACGGCAAACTCACCTAAATCTTCTTCAGAACTGGATGAGCTTTGTTCGCTAAAAGACCCTTTGAAGCTGGAGTTTACCTTAAGTGCCAGTGGCTTCTTCTTCTTCTCAAAGTCATCTACCCTCTTGAGATTCAGCTCATACGTCATGAGGGATTCGATTAGCTCATCGACACCAGTAGTCGCCAGGTTCCTAGACTCTTCCACTACAGTGGACTTCGTATGCCAGATTGGTGTCAAGGATAGAAAAATCTTCCTGACAAGCTCATACTCACTGTAAATCTTGCCTAAACTCTTCAAACTGTTAGTAAGTAACATTAACCTAGCATACATCTCAGAAATTGTTTCATCAGGTTTCATCTTAAAAGCTTCCTATTCAGAAACGAGCATGTTTGCTTTAGTCTCTCTTACCTGAGATGTTCCCTTATAGATTACCTGAAGTTTGACCCACATTTCTTTTGCTGTGGTGCAGGAGGACACTCTGGAAAACTCGGTGGGATGTAGAGCACATTGTATGGCATTGATTGCACTGTAATTCAGAGTTGACTTTCTAATTTACTCCCGAGTCCAGACATCTACATCTTCAGGAAGCTCGAAAGGACCTCGACTGACCATTTTCCAGACTTCGTGATCCTTAGCTGTCACGCCCCGAGCGCGGAAGATACCCAGAGATGCGCGACGTGTCTATATCAATCATATCAATCAGAGTGGTCGTGTATTCGATGCAAAGACAGAGATGCGCAAAATAGCAAGATAACCCAATCCTTTATTTTATAATGGATAGACTATTACAAATCCAATACTCTGTTTAATAAAAAGGAAAAGAATACATATTTGACTCAAGAAACTATAGGAAAGACTAGACGACACTTGAGCAGCTCTATCACTTTCACTCTTGAACATTCCCATCCGATTGACTTCCATCGTCGTCGGACTTACCTGAAAAGTACAAAGGGACAAACGGAATGAGCGAACGCTCAGTAGAAAATTATATCTCAAGTACTAGCAAGGGGTTTAAGTAATTACATCTTTCATGAATGCAATAAAGCTATGCATGCTCGCATAAAACAACAAGATAGAGAGAATGTAATATCAAGAAATAAGATGAACTTAATTATGAACTTCCAACAAGATGACAAGTGTATTCAAGGTATTCAAGCAAGCACGTTTAACAAGTCATGTCAAGAACTTTGGCTATCATGTATCAAGCAAGTAAATTACCCTTTTTCGGGCCACGCATTTCATGTAAAGTCAAGTACGATTCAAGTACAAGATGTGTGTGGAATGTCCAATCAAGCAAGTCAAGTACTCGGTATAATGCCAGATACCTTATCATTTTAACTCCCATGGGCACAAGTACTTTCGGGTGCTCCTCCCAGGACCAGATCGGGCCCTATATGCACAGGCATTTATCATGTATTTTTGACATCCACTCTTGTTTATATAGCCAATATAGAGTTTCAATATTCAAGCTTGTAGACATGTATGACAACTTTGACAGAATAGAGTCCAAAAATATGACAAAGGACATAGATTGGCGATAATAACGGTAAAATCACGATATCAATAAAACTAGGTAGAATATGGTTCCCTTAACTTAGGTCCCATGACAAATCAATATGGACATTCTTTATATAGAATTGAGGTCCACATAAACATTAGATCAAGCAAGATACCCTCATTCTTATCATAGAATTGAGGTTTACAAGAACGACATGATATGGCATGATATCATCATCCCATTAAGAATTTCTTATGATATACTCTTTGTATAATCATAAGGGCCGGTATACCATGTTTCTTTAGATTGACATGGCAAGGATCGTGTAATGGGTTTTTAGGGTACAACCAGCTCAGTCGGCCTTGAGGGAATCCAAGGCTACGAGGAGTCTTACGGAGGTCTCTATGACTAACTCGCTAGTCCAAAGGAACGGAATGTCCAATGGAGAGCTTGTATGTCAATGAGAGTTGAGTGTGATCGATGAAACAACGTGAAACGTGGGACTATACTCACGGAGTGGAGAATAGTGCCGATATATATATTATATAATCATAAGGGCCGGTATACCACGTTTCTTTAGATTGACATGGCAAGGATCGTGTAATGGGTTTTTAGGGTACAACCAGCTCAGTCGGCCTTGAGAGGCCTTGAGGGAATCCAAGGCTACGAGGAGTCTTACGGAGGTCTCTATGACTAACTCGCTAGTCCAAAGGAACGGAATGTCCAATGGAGAGCTTGTATGTCAATGAGAGTTGAGTGTGATCGATGAAACAACGTGAAACGTGGGACTATACTCACGGAGTGGAGAATAGTGCCGATATATATATTATATAACATATGAAATCATTGGTTAACAAAAACAGGGAAAAATTAGTTTTACAGTAAAATAACGACTTAGGTCAAGTCGTTTCTCAAGTAATTAACGCCTAACAGAAGGGCGTTTACATATTTCTATTTTACAGAATTTTCAATAATTTTATTAATTCATGAAAAACACGCCCTAGTCAGGGGCGTTTGTCAGGTAAGTAACGCCTAACATAAGGGCGTTTACATATGTTCCGTTTTGCAGAATTTCATTATTTCAATAATTTATATAAAACGCGCCCTAGTCAGGGGCGTTTGTCAGGTAAGTAACGCCTAACATAAGGGCGTTTACATATGTTCCGTTTTGCAGAATTTCATTATTTCAATAATTTATATAAAACGCGCCCTGGACAGGGGCGTTTCTTCAGAGTTGACGACTACATAAGCAGGCGTCTCATTATTTAAATATTTGACAGAATATAAATAATTTTCAGGATTTATTTAAAACACGCCCTGGAAAGGGGCGTTACTGTTTAATTTTATTTTACAGGATATACATAGTTCAGGAATTTACAGAAAACGCGCCCTAGAAAGGGGCGTTTCTTTTCAATTTACGCCCTGTGATGGGGCATTAACAGGTGTAAAACGACGTTGTCAAGGTCGTGAATTCAAGGAATTTACAATATTTCAACAAATAAATTTCCAAGACAGGAGACATGATCATGACAAGAAAATTAGCAGGAATTTACAGGTAGAGTCATGCAAGATATTAGAATCGATATTTCATATTTATTGAATTTTAAACAGGATCAATTATTGATTACATGCGATTGTTCATGAAATTAACGCCTGTATACAAGGCGTATACTTTTAATTAACGACCACTGTGATGGTCGTTTCTTTTAAAGTAGCGCCCTATTCATGGGCGTTTCTTGAAAAATTTACAGAAAACGTATTAAAACTACATGCAAACTGTATAAATATATCATGCATGGTGCTTCTTATATTTATTTTTAGTTTGGGCTACGAGACTTGAGAAAATCCTACCTTAAAGGGTTGATTTGGAGATAACCGTGAAGGGTCTGTAAGAATCAAAGATGCAGCAGACGTTGGATGAAGATGAACGACCTACAGAGGATAGAATACGAAGGTATTATGCTTCGTAATAACTTAACAGAGGTAAAGGAGGAGAAAGAAAGAAGACTTACCCGTTAGTCTTCTTATCCTGCAAGAATAGAAGAAACGAAGAATATTAATTCTTCTCATGCTACGTTCATAAGAAAGGAACAGAAGAAGAAAATAGAAGAACATATGTTCTTCACGTACCTGTGCAGTTCGATCGTCCAAATAGGTTTAGGGTTGTTCGATCAAGACTATTTATAGGATTTTGGAGTCCTAACAAAAGTAGTGTTTGATTGAGGGTAACATATCCCTAATAGAGTCCTTACTCTAATAGACACTTACTAGATTAGGTTAATCTTTCCCTGGATAAGCTCTGGGTTCGAACGGGTCACGAACTGAATTAACGCCTTTGGTCAGGGTGTTTATTCTTAAATTAACGACCTTGTTCAGGTCGTTTCTTAAGAAACGTCTTGTATAAGGGCGTTCCTTGTTTTTGAAACACGCCTAAGACATGGGCGTTTATTTTACTTGCCTATTTGGTCGCGTGAGAGTTGACGACCACATGCGTGGGCGTCCTTTCTTTAGTCACGCCGTATGTAGAGGCGTTTATTCTTAAATTAACGCCTTACTCAGAGGCGTTATTTTTAATTTGCTTTATTTTGTCTGTATTACTTCTGTACTATGTATGTTTTTACTTTTATTTCAATATTCATTTATCAGGGTTGCTACACCCTCCCCCACTTAAAAAGAATTTGGTCCCCAAATTCAATATATATAATTATACACGTGGAGAGTGTATATACCTCTTAGAATAACTCGGGAAATCGTTTCTTCATAGATTCCTCGGTCTCCCATGTCGCTTCGCGTTCGAGATTCTTATTCCATTGCACCTTGAGCATGGGAATAACCTTATTCCTTAGAGCTCGTATTTCTCGATCTAAGATCTTCATAGGCTTCTGTTCATAGGTGAGATCTTTCTGGATCACCAGATCTCTATGTTCAATAATATGAGATGGATCGTGCACATACTTCTTCAACATGGATATGTGAAATACATTATGTACCTCGGACAATTGAGGAGGCAATGCGATGCGATAAGCAACCTCGCCAACTCTTTCAAGTACCTCAAATGGTCTGATGAATCTTGGCGTAAGCTTGCCCTTAACACCAAATCTTCGTATGCCACGTCCAGGCGATATCTTGAGAAATACATGATCTCCGATTTGGAATTCAAGATCTCTCCTTCTTGTGTCAGCATAAGCTTTTTGTCTCGTCTGAGCAACTTGCAATCTTTCTCTGATTACTTGTATCTTCTCAGTTGTATCCCTTACCATGTCTGGACCTAGCAGTTGTTTTTCTCCAACTTCGTTCCAGCATATGGGTGATCTGCAACTCCTTCCGTATAAGGCTTCGAAAGGTGCCATTTGGATACTAGCTTGGTAGCTATTATTATATGCAAATTCCACTAGTGGTAAATGATCGTGCCAGCATCCTCCAAAGTCAATGATGCATGCTCTAAGCATATCCTCAACAACCTGGTTAGTTCTCTCGGTCTGACCATCCGTTTGTGGGTGGAAAGCAGTACTAAAGTTGAGCCTTGTTCCTAACGAATGTTGTAATCCCTTCCAAAAATGAGAAGTAAAACGGGGATCTCTGTCAGACACGATTGAGACAGGAATTCCATGTATCCTGACTATTTCCTTGATGTACAGTGCAGCTAGCACATCAATTGACCATCGGCTTTTTATTGGCAAGAAATGCGCCGATTTAGTTAATCGGTCAATGATAACCCAGATTCCATCATGTCCTCCTTTAGATTTAGACAAACCCATGATGAAGTCCATACCAATATCCTCCCACTTCCACTCAGGAATATCTAGAGGGTGTAGTTTTCCAGCAGGCTTTTGGTGTTCCGCCTTCACCTGTTGGCATGTAAGACAGCGTGATACATAGTCCGCTATTTCTCTTTTCATATTGGGCCACCAAAAGTTCCTCTTTACATCTTGGTACATTTTAGTTGATCCAGGATGAATAGTGTACCTTGATCGGTGAGCTTCATCTAAGATCTTCTTCTTTAATTCCGGACAATCAGGTATACAAGTTCTACCTTTGAATAATAATCTTCCATCAGAAGTTAGTTGAAAATCAGATTGTCCTTCTAATTTGCCCTTGATTTCCACTAATATAGGATCATCACCCTGAAGTGCTTGTATCTCAGATAATAAATCTGACTGTATGCTTACATGAGATAATGTGATAAATTTGGATTCCGTGTCCAAGCTTATATTGAGCTCGGAGAATTGTTCAAGTAACCTCCATTCTTGTATCATATAATTGGCTATCATTGCTCTCGGCTTTCGACTAAGGGCATCAGCAACATAATTACCCTTTCCGGGATGGTATTGTATATTGAAGTCGAAGTCCTTGAGATATTCTAGCCAGCGTCTTTGTCTCATGTTTAGCTCCTTTTGTGAGAATAGATATTTGAGACTCTTGTGATCGGAGTAGACAGTGAACTGTACTCCATAGAGATAGTGTCTCCATATCTTTAGGGCAAATACTACCGCGACCAGTTCTAAGTCATGGACGGGGTAATTCTCCTCATGCTTCTTCAGTTGACGTGAAGAGTATGCTATGACCTTTCCTTGTTGCATTAGGACACATCCGAGGCCAATGCCAGAAGCATCAGTGTAGACCTCGAATTTCTCTCCTTCTATTGGTAGAGCTAACACCGGAGCTGTAGTGAGATGATCCTTAAGAGTTTGGAAACTTCTTTCACATTCCTCACTCCATTCATATCGGATCTCCTTACGAGTTAACCTTGTAAGGGGCACGGCGATCTTAGAGAAATCTTTGATGAATCGCCGATAATAGCCTGCAAGACCTAAGAAACTTCTGATCTCGCTTGCATTAGTGGGTCTTTCCCAGTTTCTTACAGCTTCAACCTTTGACGGATCTACAGATAAATCGTCCTTGGATATGACATGTCCGAGAAAAGCCACTTCTTCAAGCCAGAACTCGCATTTGCTGAGTTTAGCATATAATTGATTTGTCCTCAAGACTTGCAATGCAATCCTCAAATGCTCTTCATGTTCTTCCTTAGTCTTAGAATATATCAATATATCATCAATGAAGACTACTATGAATTGATCCAAGTAAGGCCTGAATATACTATTCATTAACTGCATAAAGGCAGCAGGGGCATTTGTTAGTCCAAAAGGCATAACAACAAATTCGTAATGGCCATACCTGCTTCTGAATGCGGTCTTGTGAATGTCATCATCCTTGATTCTTAACTGATGATATCCCGACCTGAGATCAATCTTGGAAAAATATTTGGATCCTGAAATCTGATCAAATAATTCATCGATTCTCGGCAGTGGATACTTGTTCTTGATAGTAAGATGATTCAACTGTCGATAGTCGATACACAATCTCATGGATCCATCCTTCTTCTTTACAAATAAGACTGGTGCTCCCCACGGGGAAGTACTTGGTCTAATAAACCCTTTTTGGATTAGTTCCATCAACTGCTCCTTCAACTCCTTGAGTTCAGCAGGGGACATTCTATATGGTGCCTTTGAAACAGGACCAGCACCAGGGACTAAGTCAATGGTGAAGGCCACTTCTCTTTGAGGGGTAATCCCGGCAAATCTTCTGGAAATACGTCTGGGAATTCTCGCACTACCTGAACGTCTTCTATCTTGGTTTTCTTAGCTTCTTTAACAGTGACAAAAGCAAGGAAGGATACACATCCCTTCCTGACGAGCTTGCTTGCTCGAAGAGCCGAAATAAGAGGGGATTTGCTTCGACTCTTAGGACTAGTATAAGTCAGTTCTGGAAATTCTTTGAAAACGATCTTGCTATTACGGCAATCAACCGTTGCCTGGTACTTAGATAACCAATCTGCTCCTAGTATAACATCATATTCTTTTAGATCTAAACAGATAAGATCAATAGGAAAATTCTTTCCTCGAACCAATACCTCACAGTTTTGGTAATGATGCGTGATATCCGTCTCGTTTCCGAGAGGAGTAGACAACACTATTTTCATCCATTCCGGTTCTAGAGGTAACGGGTCAGCAAACTTCTTAGAAACAATAGAATGCGATGCACCCGTATCAAATAAGACATGTGCATATTTGGAACAAATTTTCAATGTACCTTCCACTAATCCGCCTTCTTCTTCAGGTTCGGTCTCCTGTATTGCATGAAGACGAGCATTCTTTGTCACCGGGCGTTTACCATCGCCGGCTTGGTCGTTCATTAATGGACACTCGGGAATCCGATGCTCACGGCTTCCACAACGGAGACAAGCTCCTAATTTCCTCCAGCATTCTTCCGTCTTGTGACCAGCCTTGTCACAATGCTTGCAGACTGTATTCGAAGGGGTAGTGGTGATAGAGAAAGGCTTGGTCTTCTTGAATTTCTGATCTTGAGAGGAAGAACCTCCATTATTGGGCCTCTTCTTAAAGTTGGGTTTGAAAGAACCCGAACCCGTGACTTGTTCCTTCTTGTCTTTTCCACGGATCCTATCAGATAGTTCCGTGGCATCTTCAAGTAATTGAGCTCGGCGCACTATTTCAGAATAAATTTGGATGTCCATAGGCGCCAATTGAGTAATATAGTGGGGCCTAAGCCCATTAAGAAATCTACGGGCTTTCATCTTCTCTGTGCTAATAAGATGCTTAGCATATCTAGATAACCTGGAGAACTGAGCTTCATAATCTGCTAATGATAAGGATCGTTGCTTTAATGCAGCGAATTCGGCAGCCTTCTTTTCTTGGACTCGGTCCGAGAAATATTTAGCATTGAAGTATTCCACGAATTCTTCCCATGTTACTTGAGTAGGATCGATGGTTGCTTCAATAGACTCCCACCAGCATCTAGCATCTTTCTCTAACTGGAATGTAGCTAATAGCACTTTGTCCTGGTCCGTGCATTGCATGACACGGAATATGCGTTCGGTTTCCCGAACCCAATGCTCGGCATCGTCCGGATCGGTCGATCCCATAAACTTCGGGGGATTCATATTCTTAAAGGCTTGGTGTAAGCTTCCAGCTCGTGGAGCACCACCTTGTGCTACCTGTTGTAGCACTTGGGTCATCCCTTGAAGGGTACGCTGCATGTTGCACCATTGAGCACGTTCGGCAGCCATTATCCTACAATTACAATAACTATATTAGTACGTGATCGTATTTAAAGACTCGTATACTATGTTAAATCTAACCCTTGGTTCTACCCAATCTCACTGGTTTAAATGTTCAACTTATCCTTGGACTTGGGTTTTTCCTAGGAATTGAATACCTTAGGCTCTGATACCACAAAGACTGTCACGCCCCGAGCGCGGAAGATACCCGGAGATGCGCGACGTGTCTATATCAATCATATCAATCAGAGTGGTCGTGTATTCGACGCAAAGACAGAGATGCGCAAAATAGCAAGATAACCCAATCTTTTATTTCATAATAGATAGACTATTACAAATCCAATACTC
The DNA here is from genome assembly GCA_022559845.1 of Amorphophallus konjac. Taxonomy (NCBI): domain Eukaryota; kingdom Viridiplantae; phylum Streptophyta; class Magnoliopsida; order Alismatales; family Araceae; genus Amorphophallus; species Amorphophallus konjac. The sequence goes on from CM040120.1 coordinate 300,629,965, forward strand.
TGTTTAATAAAAAGGAAAAGAATACATATTTGACTCAAGAAACTATAGGAAAGACTAGACGACACTTGAGCAGCTCTATCACTTTCACTCTTGAACATTCCCATCCGATTGACTTCCATCGTCGTCGGACTTACCTGAAAAGTACAAAGGGACAAACGGAATGAGCGAACGCTCAGTAGGAAATTATATCTCAAGTACTAGCAAGGGGTTTAAGTAATTACATCTTTCATGAATGCAATAAAGCTATGCATGCTCGCATAAAACAACAAGATAGAGAGAATGTAATATCAAGAAATAAGATGAACTTAATCATGAACTTCCAACAAGATGACAAGTGTATTCAAGGTATTCAAGCAAGCACGTTTAACAAGTCATGTCAAGAACTTTGGCTATCATGTATCAAGCAAGTAAATTACCCTTTTTCGGGCCACGCATTTCATGTAAAGTCAAGTACGATTCAAGTACAAGATGTGTGTGGAATGTCCAATCAAGCAAGTCAAGTACTCGGTATAATGCCAGATACCTTATCATTTTAACTCCCATGGGCACAAGTACTTTCGGGTGCTCCTCCCAGGACCAGATCGGGCCCTATATGCACAGGCATTTATCATGTATTTTTGACATCCACTCTTGTTTATATAGCCAATATAGAGTTTCAATATTCAAGCTTGTAGACATGTATGACAACTTTGACAGAATAGAGTCCAAAAATATGACAAAGGACATAGATTGGCGATAATAACGGTAAAATCACGATATCAATAAAACTAGGTAGAATATGGTTCCCTTAACTTAGGTCCCATGACAAATCAATATGGACATTCTTTATATAGAATTGAGGTCCACATAAACATTAGATCAAGCAAGATACCCTCATTCTTATCATAGAATTGAGGTTTACAAGAACGACATGATATGGCATGATATCATCATCCCATTAAGAATTTCTTATGATATACTCTTTGTATAATCATAAGGGCCGGTATACCATGTTTCTTTAGATTGACATGGCAAGGATCGTGTAATGGGTTTTTAGGGTACAACCAGCTCAGTCGGCCTTGAGGGAATCCAAGGCTACGAGGAGTCTTACGGAGGTCTCTATGACTAACTCGCTAGTCCAAAGGAACGGAATGTCCAATGGAGAGCTTGTATGTCAATGAGAGTTGAGTGTGATCGATGAAACAACGTGAAACGTGGGACTATACTCACGGAGTGGAGAATAGTGCCGATATATATATTATATAACATATGAAATCATTGGTTAACAAAAACAGGGAAAAATCAGTTTTACAGTAAAATAACGACTTAGGTCAAGTCGTTTCTCAAGTAATTAACGCCTAACAGAAGGGCGTTTACATATTTCTATTTTACAGAATTTTCAATAATTTTATTAATTCATGAAAAACACGCCCTAGTCAGGGGCGTTTGTCAGGTAAGTAACGCCTAACATAAGGGCGTTTACATATGTTCCGTTTTGCAGAATTTCATTATTTCAATAATTTATATAAAACGTGCCCTAGTCAGGGGCGTTTGTCAGGTAAGTAACGCCTAACATAAGGGCGTTTACATATGTTCCGTTTTGCAGAATTTCATTATTTCAATAATTTATATAAAACGCGCCCTGGACAGGGGCGTTTCTTCAGAGTTGACGACTACATAAGCAGGCGTCTCATTATTTAAATATTTGACAGAATATAAATAATTTTCATTATTTATTTAAAACACGCCCTGGAAAGGGGCGTTACTGTTTAATTTTATTTTACAGGATATACATAGTTCAGGAATTTACAGAAAATGCGCCCTAGAAAGGGGCGTTTCTTTTCAATTTACGCCCTGTGATGGGGCGTTAACAGGTGTAAAACGACGTTGTCAAGGTCGTGAATTCAAGGAATTTACAATATTTCAACAAATAAATTTCCAAGACAGGAGACATGATCATGACAAGAAAATTAGCAGGAATTTACAGGTAGAGTCATGCAAGATATTAGAATCGATATTTCATATTTATTGAATTTTAAACAGGATCAATTATTGATTACATGCGATTGTTCATGAAATTAACGCCTGTATACAAGGCGTATACTTTTAATTAACGACCACTGTGATGGTCGTTTCTTTTAAAGTAGCGCCCTATTCAAGGGCGTTTCTTGAAAAATTTACAGAAAACGTATTAAAACTACATGCAAACTGTATAAATATATCATGCATGGTGCTTCTTATATTTATTTTTAGTTTGGGCTACGAGACTTGAGAAAATCCTACCTTAAAGGGTTGATTTGGAGATAACCGTGAAGGGTCTGTAAGAATCAAAGATGCAGCAGACGTTGGATGAAGATGAACGACCTACAGAGGATAGAATACGAAGGTATTATGCTTCGTAATAACTTAACAGAGGTAAAGGAGGAGAAAGAAAGAAGACTTACCCGTTAGTCTTCTTATCCTGCAAGAATAGAAGAAACGAAGAATATTAATTCTTCTCATGCTACGTTCATAAGAAAGGAACAGAAGAAGAAAATAGAAGAACATATGTTCTTCACGTACCTGTGCAGTTCGATCGTCCAAATAGGTTTAGGGTTGTTCGATCAAGACTATTTATAGGATTTTGGAGTCCTAACAAAAGTAGTGTTTGATTGAGGGTAACATATCCCTAATAGAGTCCTTACTCTAATAGACACTTACTAGATTAGGTTAATCTTTCCCTGGATAAGCTCTGGGTTCGAACGGGTCACGAACTGAATTAACGCCTTTGGTCAGGGCGTTTATTCTTAAATTAACGACCTTGTTCAGGTCGTTTCTTAAGAAACGTCTTGTATAAGGGCGTTCCTTATTTTTGAAACACGCCTAAGACATGGGCGTTTATTTTACTTGCCTATTTGGTCGCGTGAGAGTTGACGACCACATGCGTGGGCGTCCTTTCTTTAGTCACGCCGTATGTAGAGGCGTTTATTCTTAAATTAACGCCTTACTCAGAGGTGTTATTTTTAATTTGCTTTATTTTGTCTGTATTACTTCTGTACTATGTATGTTTTTACTTTTATTTCAATATTCATTTATCAGGGTTGCTACATTAGCTCTTAAGCAGACCTGCATATGATTCTTCGAGTATGCATAGTCAGTTCCATTAAAGAACAGAGGCTTACCTATGGAATGCCCCTCAGCTGTTAGACCTCTAGCCTCCATTTTACCAGATCTCTCCCGGATGTTAAGCCTTTAAGGAGAGTTAGGCTCTGATACCAAGTGTTGAGTCGGATGACTAGTAGATCTAGAGGAAGGGTGAATAGATCTACCCCAAATTCTTTTGAAATTTAAGCACTTAAATTTGAGGAATTAAAATGCTAAGGCAGACACCACTAATTCAAGCACACAAGCTGAAACAAGTAAGAGATCAACCAGATGATACACAGATAACTGAGATGTAAAACAAGGATCTCTTAAATAACACCAGTGATAGACGATAGATTATGTAGAAGCACACATGTTGCAGATGAGATACTTGGCGGAGATTTGACTCAGGAGTCACTCACGCAAGGGAGACAACCTTTCAGATAGGCTTGACCTATCCTTCCAGTTACTTCTTTTGATATATCTCGTTACAATAGTTAATTCAGTCAAGATAGAACTGTAAATTAAATCTAGGATACCAGCATAAAGAAGCAGCAATCACATAAGCACAGAGCAAAATAAATTTTAAGGTGGTTCGATCTCAACCTTGAGATCTATGTCCACCCCTTACTCAATCGAGTAAGACTTACCGCTGACTAACAGCTTGAACTGCTGATCCACAGCTTTGGGGATCAAATCCCTACAAACTGCTGAGCATTACAGCTTGCTAAGACCGCTGGTTCACAGCTTAACCTGCTGAGCTTCACAGCTTGCTTCCAAGGAACACTTCCTTGCAGCTGATACACAGCTTAAGAACACTTAGCAAAACAGAAAATGACTAGAACAGAATCAAGAAAAAACACAAGACAATCTGCAGCTCACTTTGAGCACATCGACTCTAGATTTGATCCAGAAGTCGTGACAGAATAGACTCTACTCACAGAGCTCTTGGACACCCACTACTCTCTGAATTCTTCTCCATTTTTTGATCCCCTGTTTTCACCTCTTCTCGTCTCCCTTTCTCTTTGCTGTTATGAACTGGTTCTTCTCACTCTTTTCTCTCGATTGATCTCCAGGACTCTCTTCACTTCTTGCTTCTTCTATTTTACTTCTCTCTTAACCTTCTCTCTCTTTCTTTCTTTTTTTTGGCTGCTTGATCCCCTTCTTATATATATGGGCATGAGTGTTGTGGACCCACGAGCTTTTCAATTTTCGGGTGCGTGGAAAACACACTCCCGCCAATTTGATTTTATCCAAAAAATGCACTTCGAGGGCTTCGAGGGCCACGTGTCAGGAGTAGAAGATTTGAACTATCCACGTGGCTGAATGGTAGTTCTACTTCCTACGTTGGATCACGTGCCTTTAATCAGCTTCTGTTTAAGTTCCACGTGAGAGTGATGTGATTTGCCTTTATGCAACTAGGTGTTTGAGCATAGGTCTGAGTTAGTCCTTGATGACTTGGTTTGTCTTGACAAAACAGAATTAGAGATTATCATCAATCAAATTATCATGAGACTTATGAAGATAAGTGTCTGAAGAATGAAATCTCATATGCTTTGCACGTTCAGACAAATCAAATAAATGAATGCGCAATATGCATTGATGCTCAAGTAAGATACATCGACCTTAGAATGAGAGCATCATAATTAGTATAGTCATTTACCACAGCTGCACTGACTAGACTTCGGGCAGATGCAACAGGTGCACTGACCTGATGGTACAACACTTATACTTATGCACTGACCTTCTGGACAAAAGTCCAAATGTGCACAGACCAGTTAGTTCTGGAATGAATATATGCACTGACCTCATAGACTAGAATGTGTATGTGCACCGACTTTCTAATATGAGTGTTGGCATGCTAGCATCGACCTTCATGTGACGTGCATTGACCTATGCATCAGTTGCTAGCTTACTAGCATCGACCTTCTTGTGACATGCATTGACCTATGCATCAGTTGCTAGCTTACTAGCATCGACCTTCTGAACTAAAGTGCATACATGCACCATCCTTTATATACAACGATATGACCAAGCATCGATCTTGATATGCAACAGTATGAATATGCATTGACCTACATATTCAACAATATGACCATGCATCGACCTTGATATGCATCAGTATGAATATGCGTCGACCTTCATATGCAGCACTATGAGCATGCAACAACCTGCATCAACCTTGATATGCAACATGCATCGACCTTCATTTGCAACACTATGAGCCTGCATCAACCTGCATCGACCTTGATATGCAACATGCATTGACCCTTATATGCAACACTATGAGCATGCATCAACCTACATCGACCTTGATATGCAACATGCATCGACCTTCATATGAACAAGAACTCATTCTGACTAAAGTAAAAGCTTTAAGATAACAATGTTGCCAGAGTCAAACTAAGATCAAAAACACTATTTGCCATCATCAAAACTAGACATCAAAATCAGAGGAGACACAGCAAACATAGGCTGAAACATGAGAGACAAATATATGCAAGATATTGATCATAGCAGGAAGATGCAATCAGAGAGCAATTCTGCAGCCATAAAATAGATTTAGTTGTCAGGTTTTTAAAATTTTTAAGGTTTTCTATGCACTGCATGGAGGAAGGTAAATGCAAACCAACCAAATACATGAAGAACTGAAACCAAATGCTTTAGAGCCATGATGCCAATTGTTGAGAGTGGTGATGCTTTCATGGCAGCCAGGAGAGTCTATGTAGATTGTCCAGAGAAAGCAGATAGCATTGGATGAAGGAGCATCAAGTGGCTAACTTGTCTTAAGGATAGATGCCAGGACAGCCAGATAGAAGTTTGGACACAAGGAGTCGACTCTTGGGGTCGACACTTGGAATTTTGAGGCACAAGATCCAAGAGATGATAAGATGGGGGTTCATCAACCTGAGGCCAAGTTCATAAATGTAGAGTTATAGATTTTTCAGAATCTTCAGTTATAGAACTCTAATGATAAAGCCCTTATATTCAGATTGGTTTAAAACTGATGAATTCTGAGTTTCTCAATAAAAACAGTATATGAAAATATCTGCATCCAAAATTAATAGAAATGAACCAGAATTTCATACTAAAACCAGGTTAACCTCCTCTCATCTTACTCATTTAATTCCATTAGCTCCTTTGAGAGTAAATACAAAAAGTATTAAGGTTAAACACCTAGACGTTTCTAATTTTATCCATGGGCACTACATATTCAGATTTTTCTTTTGAAATCATTGTTGGATACCAATTGTTATCATTTTTATGAGCAGTCAAGTGTAGCATGCACCTTTTGATGTGAGAGTGCACGTTGATTAGACGCCAGCACCCCCAGTTACTCCATGTAGCTCACCATTCTACTTCAATTAGAGCAGAGGTAGAATGGCACTTCATGACGTTATCCTCTCCACTTCATTGGTGAAGGGACTCGATTTCTCAATAAATCTATTGCCATTGCTCTGCCTTAGAGCACTGAACTCAGCATACACCTAATTACAAAAGGATATACATTTATCAGACGCCAATATCTCCAGCTACTCAGCATAACTGAAATTCATTGCTTTCATTAGGTGCAGCCCTTTTTGAGAACTTCAGATTTGACAGATGTTTAAAAATAATACTAGACTGAAGTTTCTCAATCAAGGATGTCTTTGTACTAAGATAAACTTTCATATTTAAGAAGGCATAATATGACAGAACATGAAGCAATAGTTGAAGTCCATTAAGTTTGAATGCATCCTTTTTCAAGAAAGCTCAGTTGAAAACTCATGAACCCATAAATCTTAAACCAACAACTTTCATGTTCAGGGCATTACTGCAAAACTCCATTGTTGGCCCAGATAGATGGCGCACGGACAAAAAGGGGGGGTTGAATTGTCCCCTTTAGTGAGTGACAGATTTTAAAACTAATGGCGGAATTAAAGAGATTGATGAGAAATATGCTAAACAAGTAAACTTAGGTTCTCTCAATCTGTCCGAGCTCACACGATTGTGTTGGAATAGAATAGACGTAAGCAAGCAACCACAGGACACAGGGATTTTAAGGTGGTTCGGGACCACGATGGGCTCCCTACGTCCACCCCTCACCAAACCGGTGAGGCTTCACTTGCTTCACAACGAAGCACATGGAGAAAATCTCCAACATACACGGAGACATGGTCTCTAACATGATCCTACCACAGATCAAGACACACACACAAGCTGCAACAACCGCAGCACAATAAACCACAACCGTACGTAGACGATTCAACACACTCACAGAGTTTAAGTTCAGAAAATAAGGATATGATCAATACAAGCTCATAGACCAAATGTAGATGACTGAAATAGATGTAAAAAGGGTGAAGAAATAGATCCCCATATGTAGAAAGGGTTGTAGATGATCTTCTATGATGCTCGAGTCGGAGGGTAGCCGGATGCTGTCGATGAGAACGTCTACGCGTTCCACTTTTCAATCCGCTCCATCTTCTCTTCAATCACGATCTCCAGAAATGCATGGAAGTAGATGAAATCCACAAATCTTCCTCAGCTCCTCTCCTTCTCCCCTTTCTTCTCCTACAAGAAAGATAGAACATTAATGCTTAGAACATTTCTCCCAAATTCGTAGATTATTTATACACCAACAATAGAATAAGGAAAAGACCATTAAACCCATGCTAAAACCCCTTCATAATGTATCTAACATATGTATGTATGCCTTAGGGGTAAGAGTGTCAAATTTGAGCCAAAACAGATCTAGTTTAATGGGTTTCGAATAGGCTGAAAATGGGCCTCTCGCTGTATTCGGTCGACCTAAGCGAGGGGTTCGGTCGACCTAACTTTTACGGGGCCAAGACTAGTGCATTCTGGGGATTTCGGTCAACCTAAGGCTCTGGGTCAGTCGACCTAACTTTTCAGGAATTTTGCCCCTGCACTCTGTTGAAACTGGTCGACCGAAGACTCTATGTTGGTCGACCGAAAATAGTGCAGAAGTGAAAAACACTATGAAAAGGTGAGAGATTAACCTCCAACAATCCAAGTCCTAAAACCATGAAGTATATACATCAAAACCATGAGAAAAACACATGTATACATGCATGAAAACCATTCATGACACTTGAAGACTTGTGAGGAAATGTGAATGAAAACCCATGTGAAAGGCATGAATTATATGCATGAAAGCCCCTTCTAAAAACTCAAATCTTTCTTAACCAAAGATCGTAATGTGCTCACCATGCATCCATTCAAAATATAAGACTTCATGAATCCAAATTCATATGAATGAAATGAAGATTTTGAGCACATAGTTACCTTTACAAGCCCAATGAAGGGCGTTGCAAAACATAAGCCTTACCAGTCTTTTTGATGAACATTTATGAGATTTTCAACCTATTTTGAGTCCTTGACATCAAAGTGACTTGTTAATCCATTCACTTGAATTTCAATAGGTCCACCAAGGATTTTAACCCTATAAGGCAAGATAAGCAAAAATATGGACTCCTTGGTTAGCAATGTTCAATGACTTTCTCAAGGACACATACACACAAGGTTTGTCATCATTGAAACTTAACTACCAAAATCAACTAGGGGATCCAACATCCATAAAAGAAGATTCCTCTTAAGGATTTACTCTGATAAGTGAACTCAATGATAGGTAGAGAATCGTCCAAGGAGTTCAAGGCATTCAAGGAGATAGGATCAGACATCTGAGCATACAAAGACGGCAGAGTTTCAGACATCCAGGAAGGTTCAGATTTAAAGAGCATCTCAGACCCAAGATATAACACAACATATCACATAATGATGCAGAGGCCTGATTTATGCAGAGAGTGCAGTTGAGAGAAACTGAGAATGGATAGTGAACTCTCCCCCTAAGGATGTGTAGTGAGCTCAGACTGAAATAAGTGAAATAAGACCAGCAGATGCAGAGGAGTGTCGACACATGCACTTCATGGTGTCGACGCACTGAGCTCCGACAGAGAAGAATTTTCAAGCAAAAATGAACTGCGAGGTCGACCTGAGTAGGTCTAAGGTCGACCTGATCAACAGCAAAGCGGATTTCAATAGAATTTTTCTCAAAACAAGCTCCCCCTAAGAAGATGCAGTCTATACATATGTCAACAAAAATGTGCAAGAGTGCAGGCTGGATTTTATGCTGACTCCCCCTAAACTTGTGCATGGGTTGACACTGGAGTATACAACCTATGACTTAGGTGAGCACAGGATGCAATAGAAATGATGCAAATTGATGTGCGTTGTTGTGTCCCTTTAACATGATGTGCATTGGAGTGCATGAGACCACAAGATGATGCAAGCATAGATTATTTGCAATGCATTCTGAACTAAGGTGCAAACTCATAGACTCCCCCTTTGTCCAATGCTTATGGAGATCAAGACAATTAAACAATGTGTTGTATATCCATAAGAATGATGAGTTGAAATATATGTGCAGCCATGGCAGACATCATCAAAAGCAGTGAGTGCTAAACAAGAAATTCATATGGCTGCTAAATGGTAGCAAGAAGCAAACGGTGACTCATCATCATATCAACTCCATCAGCATGACAGATTCCTCATGGATTAAGCATCTGAAATTAGATATTTCTGGTACAAGGCGGAGGTATTGATCCGAAGACCCAATTCACGCATAGTGAGAGTTCCGGGCAAGCTTAACCTGCCTTTCTGCACATCACCATTCGATATACCAGAAACTCAAACCAAGTGTTAATCAAATGTACAGTTCAGACATTTAGATGTTCATCTAAAACCATGGAGGATGTTTCACCAGTTCAGGGAGACAATTTCAACTTGCAGGACTTATTGAAGACAGACCTATAATGCAATAACTGCAAAGCAAGCCTATCATACAAAATAACATAAGTTAAAAATTTTATTCACAAACCTGTGCCTTGAGCTTTTCTTTACTTGATCATCCTTTTTGTTCAGCTCCAAGGCACCCTATACCCACAATTCTTATTTGAAATTTTTAGGTACCCAAGTTTTCTTGGGTCCTTGAGGGTTAGTGGTGTGTTTAATAAGAGAGCTCTTTTTCATCAAGACTGGCAAGTCATCTTTCCTCATGGTATGACAGTCATACATTTCATGTCCTGCCTTCCCACAGTAAGGACAACACAAAAGGGATTTTTCACCCTTCGTATGACCAAATGTGGTGAATTTTCGTGGGCAACCTTGAACGTTCATGTCTTTGGCATGAGGGTTGTCTCTCCTCCATTTTAGCCAACAATTTTTCACAGTGTGGCCATACTCTTTGCAGTGATAACACTAAACAAAAGATTTCATAATTTCCTTTTTCAGATCCTAGCAATGTGACATATTATGTCCAAACCGCCCATAGTGGTGGCAGTAGAGGGGCTGAGCTCCCTTGGCTAGTTTTCTATTGTGAGTAAAATCAAATTCAGACTTGCATGCTATCAGACCATCATTTTTCATGTCATAGTACTTATGCCTCAAGTGACCTTGTTGACCATAATAGGAACATGAAGCATACTTTTTCTTGAAGTCATGGTGTCTATTATTCTTATCAGAACAAACAAACTCATTTTTTTATTTTTGCCTTAATGTTTTCTTTTTCAGGTTTCTGTTCTGATTTTGATTTTTCTGGGCCACAGAAAGTTTTGGTGGTGATTGGGAAGACAGGGCAACATCCGAGCTGAAACCAGATTATGTAGATGACTTGCTTTTAAAGACCTTTTTGTTCACTGGTCGATGCCCAAGCTCTTCTCTCCAGGAGTTCACCCTTGTCCCTAATGGTTTGTTCAGATTTTCTTGGCCCTTAACAGATTTTGAAAATAAGCTTTTCAGATTTTGAATTTCATTTTCAAGTAAGAGGATGTGCTGTTCCGAATTACCCAAATCTTTCTCACAAGCGACAAGCTGCTCATTCAACATGTTATTCACAGTTTTGTAGTAATCAAATTCTTGTTGAAGGGAAGTCATTTTTTCTGAGTCATCAACACTCACACCCTTACCCTTTTGACTTGCTTGAAGTTCAGCAAATAGCTCATTGTTCTGATTTTTCATTTTCTTCAATAGAAACCTTATTTTTAGTCAAGTCTTGGTCATTTGACAGGGACTTAGATTTATCTTGAAACTGTCTTACAGTTACTTCCAATCTAGTGATTTCAGCTAGCAAGATTTCATTTTCATCTTTTAAGCATGCAATGTGTTCTTTACGTGTATCTATGTCAATCATGAGGGCTTCATTCACTATCTCAAGATCAGAACATTTTTCACAAGGAGAGTTGTCCGCGGAAATGTTTTCAAGCTTCTTGTTCAATTTTCTATTTTCAGACTTTAGCTTCTTGTGTTGCTTAGCCAACTCATCATATGCATCCATAAGTTCTTCAAATGTAAAGTCCTCGGAGTCAGAGCTTACCTGAGATGAGGACGTGTCACTGGACTGTTCCGGACGATCAGCCATGAGGCATTTGTGTCTTCGTTCTTCTTCTTCATAGGTGTCTATCAAGCCATCCAGAATCTGCTTAGCTGTGTTGCAAGTGGATACAAAGGAAAAGTTGGTGATATCTACTGCAGCTCTTATCAATTTGAAAGCAGCAAGGTTATCAATATTTTTGGTCCGGTGATCAACAGACCATTCAGACATATCGGATGGTAGCTTGTGCGGACCGAAGTATATGAGATTCCATAACCTTGTGTCAATGGAGTTGACAAAGGCACACATCTTCCCTAGCCACATGGTAAAATCAGAACCATCAAATATGGGCGGGGAAATCATTGAAGCTTGTTCAACGGATGAAGCCATTACATCAAATGCATCGGGATCTTTCTCTGCAGATCGTTGGATCTGAGTATAACAGAGCTAAGCTCTAATACCAATTGCTGGGTCCTTGGGGTGCAATTGGATGTAGAAGGGGGGGTTGAATAGATCCTGCCAAAAACTTTAGCCTAATTAAAACTCTTGGTTGATAAAAACATAAACCACACCTATAAAGCAAATGAGACACTTAGACACAATGCACAACGGATCTAATAGGAATAACTCAAATTGAAATGGCAAAGCACAGTGCACAGGCTGCTGAGGTCGACACTCCTTCAAAGCAAGTTCAAAACAAAGGGAGATCTGTTGCACTGGACTGCAGGGATCTCACCAGACTCCAACAGGATGAATGAACTGGTTGTATGAGTGAAGACGATGCTAGAGTGAGTGTTGAACAAACAACTACAAATGCATAAGCCAGTGCGGATAAATTAGTACAATTGCAAATCCTTTATGCTGGCTGTCCTGTGAATGGGGGAAAGGAGAAATGGATCAATCACACAAAGTACACCCCATTGCATAAGGAATTTTTAAGGTGGTCCGGTTGCAAACTCGCAACCTACGTCCACCCCTCACAAAACACGATGAGGCTTTACCACACGAGGATGAAGTCCTCAACCCACACACACACAAAACAACAAGCTGTAAGTGTAGCAAAAAGACTCCCAGTCTCTCAAGCAGAGCACCGGATACACACACTAATATGCGGATGGGAAATGAGACAAAAAAAGGCAAGGCTACAAAGGAAGAAGACAACAGTGGCTTCAGATCAAAGTCATGAAGCACTAGCAAGCTAAGCATGGCTGAAGGAGGGCTACACTCCTTTCTACTTCTATTCCTCTCAGATTTTCTGCTGAGGAGGCTCCCTTCTTTTCTCTCAATCCTTCTCCCTTTTCTTTCTCTCAGAGGCACACGGTGGAAGGCTTAGTGATGCTCACTCTTTTCTTCCTCTCTTCTTCTTTCTCTTTTCTTCTCTAACAGCATTGGACAGGGATGGCCGGATGCTGGGCTGCTCTCACTCCCTTCCTTTCTTTCTCACAGGTTTTCCGTTGAAGGCTCAAGGGAGACGTGGGCTTTTTCTCTTCAAGACAGCAGCAACAACTTCTCCAATGGAAGCTTCAGGTATTTATAGAAGAGCCAGTGGAAAAATTTCCCTCCAAGAAAACTGCAGAAGACTGATTCAAATTTGAAATGTTCTTCTAGAATTCTGACCTTCTTTCAGCAGGGCTTGAGTAAATCCACCGGGCATAAGGGAGCAAATGAGAAGTCTATCTTCCCTCCATGATCTGTATTTGAAATGCTGGAATGAATAAGTGAGGTTTGACCAAATGTGTCTGCAGCATCCTTAAATTTCATGGGCTGGCATAGCAGGGAAAGACGTCCCTTTTGACATCTTGAGGCAGAGGGAATGGCTTTGTCCAGAGTACATTAGAGGCCAGACCACCTGACCAGTCCTTTTCTAGGATAAAAGAGACAGATTTCTGGCAGAAGGGACTTTAACAGATTTTGGTCCCTGACATGGTCCTCTTCAAAAAGATGTTATGAGGTGTCATAAAGAGATGGCAGAACCTCTGACCTGGGAGCCTTCTTCCAGACCTCAAAAACTATGTTTTTAGAGGTTTACGCCAGAATATTTTATTCTCTGGACAATTTTCGAAAGGATAGATCGGATAGAATACTTTTGAAATTCTTCTTCAGTGAGGTCGACCTGCTGAGAGTTAAGCTCGACACTACTTTGAGAAAATCCTTTTATAACAGCTTCTGGAAGCACCATGAGGTCGACCTACTGTAAAAGTGGTGTTGACCTGTCTTGAAGTAGTGTTGACCTATCTTAAGAAAACTGCCAGTATATCAGTCTCTGGAAGACACATGAGGTCGACCTGCTGTAACAGTGGTGTCGACACTACTTTACAGAATCCTATCTTCAGCGCTTTCTGGAAGCACCATGGTGTTGACCTGTTGTAACTGTGGTGTAGACACTGCTTTACAGAATCCTGCCTTCAATGCTTTCTGGAAGCACCATGGTGTCGACTTGCTGTAACTGTGGTGTCGACACTGCTTTAAGAAAACTGCCAGTATGATAGTTAAACTATGAGGTTGATGCAGTGGCTCCATGAGGTCGAGACTTCTTGTAATGCCCGAGGATTTTCTAGGAATTTTTAGGGATTAAAATATAATTATTAAGTATTTAAGTGGACTAAATGGGCTATTAAATGAATTATGGTTAATTAAATCTAATTATTAAGGCCATATACTAATTAACGAGGATTAGGCCCATTTAAATAAGCCCACTTGTCCCAAATTATAGTTTTGGACCCTGGCCCATGTTCTAGAAGCTTAAATTGATGTATTTATGGAATTAGGAGATAAATAGGTTTATTTAAGGATAAATATCGAAAGAGTTTTAATCAATTCAAAATTCGGCGCTTTAGGATAAAAACGGTATATCGCGAGATCGCATGATGTCTAAAATGGTCCTCATGTGACCGCTATTAACAGGTAGATCCGAACAGCAAAGAAACGTAAAAAGTTGAGATTTTTGGCGATCAAATCCCCTTGGATCGAAGTTACCTGGTATGGATGACTCTCTAGAACTCTCTAAGGATTAACTCTACTCTAATTTAGGACTCTAGGTTCATTTAAATCCTCAAAACCCTAGCTAACCCTATAAATAGATCCCAAGTCTCACCTGCGCGACCCTTACTTTTGGCTCACGTGGAACTAAGGTAAAGAGGCCGAATTAGAGGTTAGTTCTTTAGAAGAATTTGTTCATGATAGTAAGGTCTAACTTCCCTCCAAATTTCACATTAGGAGATCTAGCCATTAGGGAGGACAAGGCTTCCAAAGACGTTGGTTCGGTGCAAGAAACCCAGGAGATTGTGCGACCGGGCCAGATTGATCAGAGGATTAGAAGTCCTAAACGAGGTAATTAGAAGATGGTTCTTTAGACTTATTTGTTCACCTTAGTACCCTCTTTCTACCCTCCAATTTTTATTATCATAGATGAAGGAAATTAGGAGTTAGAAAGGTAAGAAGTTGTTGGTTTGGTTCTGAACGAGCAGAAACTAGGGTCAACTTCCAACCCTAAATTCGAAGTCTAAAACCCAGACCAGAGGTAGGTTATCTCATGAATGGCTTAAACTTGATGTTAGGAGTAAAATTTCTCAAATTACAGTCGATTTCATGCATTGTGCTTAGAGTATTTACTATTTTATTGGGACTGTGCATTTAGTTTAATTTCCATGCATGAACTAAGCCCTAATGCAATTAAGATGAAAATTTCTTGTCTATTTCACACAAACTATCACGCCCCGAGCTTTTATTACAGCGGAACGAATTTCGGGAACGTGAACAGCCGGCATGGTAAGCCTCTCGCAAGCAAGAAATCAGAGCGCAAGACAATCACATAAAAGTAATTGCACAAGTAAATTTCTCCAAATTCCAACTTTATTCCATTAATAAAATAATTCAATTACATAAGATTATCACTATGACTCAAGAAATCAAAGATTACATCTGACTCGACTAAACACTTATAACTAGGCTTCTCCCATTCAAATAGACTATCAATCGCTCTCGGACCCGCTACTAGCATAATCCGAATCCGATTCACTAGTATTTCCTGAAAAGATAAGAAAATAGGTATGAGCACACTTGCCCAGTAGGTATCTTCGCATCAACATGAAGGTAATATTTAAGTGATTAACATTTTTGCCCTAGAAGTATGATAGAAAAATGAGAATGTGGTAAATCATAAGGCATAAACCAAAACACCCAAGAATATAGAATCATGATATTGTTGGTTATGTATGTCCTCAAGCCAATCATAACATGTACAATCTTGTTCATTAATAATGACAAAGACTTTTAATATTCATTATGTGTGATTCGTTTATCGTTTCATAATGAAGTCCATGAATAGGCGCAATAGATATTAATTATGATGAGATCATAACAATGAGATTAGTATCTTTTAAACGCATATTCTTAATTATTCCTAGTCGGGGATATCTGAGAAGGACATCAGATATCCAATGAGACTAGTACAGGTTGCACCTGCTCATATGATGAGGGTGGATGGTCTCATGGACACTTGTGTGGAGACACTAAGGTGAACCTGTAGGTGCTCATTGATGAATGAGTTCACTGAACTGATCCAACATGAATCACTGGATGGTAATATTACCTAACTGTCAACCAGTTAGATTCATCGTCACAGTGGCGTGATTGGTCATTTGACCTGAGACACCAAGGACATCTTGTCGGTGGACTTCTGGGTTTTGACCTTAGCTTATAGATCTCCAGCCATGAGGTCTTAATCAGTTATGTGATCGAATCCAGTGGAATACCTTCGAAGGTGATTGTGTGATCAATACGGGATCATTCGCTCTCGGTAATTGAGAGAGAATGCTCTAGGGAGTGATGCCTAGGAGTCCCTGGCCAGGGCAAGACAACATATCAGAAAAGGAGTTTTCTGGTAATGCTTTTATGGCATCTAATCCAAGTGAGTGAGTGTTCTTGGGTTTGACAGTTAACCATACCCTCAAGCATACTCGAGAGCATTGTACGAGTGAAAAACTATAGTCACGTGGTAACTGTTGACGGAAGGGTTCCTTGAGCGGGTTGCTAAACCCCAATGCCTTCTAGGGTCATGCGGTGTTGCTTGGCACCCAACTTGATCAGAAGCCCGATCAATTATCATGAGATGATAATTAGATGAAGTGTTTATTTAATATGAGATAATAAATAAACTAATTTTACCAATAAGTGATTATTGGGCTATTGGGCTGAAAACTGGACTGGCACTTGGGCCTAGAGGGTCACACGCATATAGGTTCTTTGGTTAGGGGATATTAAGTGGGTGTTTATATTAATCCGGGGACTTTTATGAAAAATGGAATGGATTAATATAAATACATGCCAAAGGGAAACCCTGCGGGTTTTCCCACGCTGTGGCAGCTGCCCCTCCTCAACCTCTTTTCTCTGGTCGCCCCTTTCTCTCTCCCATAGGAGCACAAGGTCGCATGCCGCCCCGAGTGCCCGTGACGAGGAGTCGAGCGAGAGATCAGCCGGTGAGAGACGAGACGAGGATGATCCCTCAACCTAAGAACCGCATGGAAACCACTGGAGGCCGGGCACCTGCGCGGCTAGCGACATCGCTCAGAAGGAATCAACCCTTGGTGGCGGATCCGACTCCGCGCAAGGTGAAGATATGATCTTCTGTTGTTTAGGTTTGTAGAAACGGATCAAGGGCCGCGGGGATTTAAGAGAAGAAAAATTTTAAATTCCGATGCATTCTCATATCTCTAATTTCCTATCTAGTCCCCTTGCGATCCTTACATCATTCTTCTGATTACACTACCATATACATGGGCCAGGTACGTTTACAGACAGAATCTACTGTTCATTTAAAACGATTACTATTCATTTAGGGATGAACAGTGCTACTTTAATGTTTATGGGGATTTTTAGAAAACTGATGACATGAACAGGTAGAGATAAATATGAGGAATCTAGAAATATGCATAACATGATTTTCAGATACATGGTTCCATAGTTATTTATTTTTAAACATGGGTTATTTATTAATTGCTCTAAAAAGAAATAGCGACGGTGTGATGGTCGCTCATTAATTTGCGGCCAGAAGACTGTCGCTAATTCAAGAATTGGTGACCTTCTGCTCGGTCGTTCATTAATAAGCGACCACTGCACTGGTCGCTATTTTACATGCAAATAAAAAAGCCTAAAACTACGTAAAACTTGATAGCATGAAACATGAAATCATGGTATGCATGCACTACACTTATTCTTATCATCTGGGGCTTCGTATCTTGAGAAAACCTACCTTTTAGGCTTGATCGGGATGACGGACGTGAAAGAACTGGGAAGAATAGGAAGAATATATGAGTAACTGCAGTAGCAACAGCAGATGAAGCAACATCAGCAGTAAACTCATGGCAATAATTTGCCACGGCAGTAGCCTGCGATCGTCCACACGAAGAGGAAGGAAGAAGAGGGATGGAGGCCTTCCTTCCGTTCACGGCTGCAGAAGGAGGAAGAGCAGTAAGTTGACGTCGATGAACAGCAGCAAGGATGCTTCTATCGATCACGGGGGTCTTATTTATAAGGATTTAGGACTCTGGCTTCTAATGGGAATTGAGTTTCCTACGGTGAATCCTAATAGGTTTGAACCTTTTCACATTAATTCAACCCTTGCTATATCCACAGCCGTCTTCGATCAAAACCCTACAACTCCATGCATTCTTCGGACGTGTTAAAGATTTGGGTTTTATAAATAACCTTTCATAATATATATATATATATGTGTGTGTGTGTGTGTGTGTGTGTGTGTGTGTGTGTGTGTGTGTGTGTGTGTGTGTGTGTATCCTATACATCAACTTCTTACGTAAGGAGGGTTATGGGCTAAAGGCCCCCCTCCATATATATATATATATTCCTAAATCTTTCTTGTAAGGCCCTTTTTGTTAATTACGTAAAAGGGTTGGGGTGTTTGGATTTGGCCCAATTAGACTATTGGGTTGTTTATTAATTCCTTTGGATTTAGGTGTATTAAGCTTATAGAGGAATTATATTCTTATTATTTTAATGGGGTGCTACACCCTCCCCCACTTAAAAGAATTTGGTTCCCAAATTTAATTTCATATAGACGTGCAGAGTACTTACGATTTCAAAATAAGTCGGGGAATCTTCTCTTCATAGATTCTTCTGTCTCCCATGTGACTTCATGTTCGAAACTTTTATTCCATTGAACCTTCACCATGGGAATAACAATGTTCTGCAGTACACGAACATCTCGATCAACGATCTTTACTGGCTTTTGTTCATATGTGAGGTCCTTTTATATCACCGGGTTGTCATGATCTATGACGTGGAACAGATCATGAACATACTTCTTAAGCATAGAGATGTGAAATACATTGTGGACTTCGGATAGTTACGGTGGCAAGGCGATCCGATAAGCTACCTCGCCAACTCTTTCTAGTACTTCAAATGGTGCAATGTATCTTGGTGTAAGCTTGCCCTTAACACTGAACCTTCGGATACCACGGCTTGGGAAAACTTTGAGAAAGACGTGGTCTCCGACTTGGAACTCGAGGTCTCTTCTTCTAGTATCGGCATAAGTCTTTTGTCTCAACTGAGCCATCTTGAGTCTTTCTCTAATGAGTTATACTTTCTCAATCATATCCCTTACCATATCTGGGCCTAGAAGTTGCTTTTCCCCAACCTCGTCCCATCATATTGGTGATCGACAACTCCTTCCGTACAATGCCTCGAAGGGTGCCATTTGTATACTTGCCTGGTAACTGTTGTTATATGCAAACTCGACCAGGGGTAGATGATCATGCCAGCTTCCACCAAAATCAATAACACAAGCCCGTAGCATGTCTTCTACAACTTGATTTGTTCTCTCAGTTTGACCATCCGTTTGAGGATGAAAAGCTGTGCTAAAATTGAGTCTCGTCCCCAACGAATGTTATAGACCCTTCCAAAAATGAGAAGTGAAGCGCGGGTCTTGGTCATACACGATCAAAACAGGAACTCCATCCAATCTAACCACCTCTTTGATGTATAAAGCGGCTAGAACATCAACCAACCATCGGCTCTTTATAGGCAAGAAGTTTGCCGACTTGGTCAATCGATCTATGATAACCCATGTTCCATCATGTCCTTCTTTAGATTTAGACAGACCTATGATGAAGTCCATACCGATATCTTCCTATTTCCACTTGGGTATGTCTAGAGGATGTAGCTTACCAGCGGACTTTTGGTGTTCCAGCTTGACTTGTTGGCATGTGAGACAGCGAGACACAAAGTCTACTACTTCTCTTTTCATATTGGGCCACCAAAAAGTCCGTTTCAAGTTCTGGTACATCTTGGTGGTGGGGACACCGGGTTCACTACTAGGCCCACTACTCGGAGCCGACGCCGCACCGCACCAACTGTACCGAGCTTATGGCTCGGAGACTCGATTGAAGACCCGGCATACTGAGTAGTTCTACTTGTGTGTATTTATATCTTTGAGTATTGAGTATTTGTGTATGTATGTATACATGTACTCCTACATGTATTTTTTGCTTTCGTCTTATTAGGCTAGTCTAAGTCAAATAAGCATGTGTGTATTTTATATTTAATTTGATTAAAACCCACAAAGTACTTAGTGGGTTGGTGGCCTTTGTTTTATTAGGCTAGGATAGATATGCAAATAAGAAAAGTAAGGAGGGTATGAATGTAATGGGCCTTTCCTATAAATAGGAGGCCAATGCTTGTTACGTTGTTATGAATGAATGAAAGATATGAAGTGTTGTTTTGTGTAAGAGCATTCCCTCTTGCCTTCCCCTTCTCTCTCTTCTCTTGTGTGAGGATTGAGCGTCGCCCGGTGTGAGACCGTCCGGCGTGAGGCCGAGTTGTGTGAGATAGCAGTTATCCATCCCGTCCTGTTCGTGTCCCGGAGTGCCGTCGATCCGTCTTCCACGTCGCCGCCGCGTCAAATTGGTATCAGAGCCCACCAACGGCATCTCCGACAATCCCGACGTCCCCGACGTCTCTCTCTATTTCTCTCTAGATTGTTAGAAGTGAAAAAAAAAAAGAAGAGTAGCAGAAGAAGATATTAGTTGAGAAAAAAAAAAGAGAGGAAATTTTTTTTTAAAACTTCCCCTCCCGTGAAGCTCTCTCTGTGAATCTCTCTCTCTCTTATCTCTCTGTTCTCTCTCTGTTACTTCCCCCCTCTCTCTCTCTCTTATTCTCTCTCTCCTGCGATCTATTTCTCTTTCTTTCTCTGTTTCCCTCTCTCTCCATTTCTCTCTCTCTCTGTCGATCGGTGCACTGCAAAAGAAGAAAGAAGTTTAAAAAAGAAAAAAAAAACACACGGGAGCTCTATCGGTTGCAAAAGAGAGGAAAACAAAGGAAAAAAAAAAAAGAAGAGTTCGCGGCACGGGCATCGTCGCCCGTGCCCAAATACAAACTTTTTTTTGGGCCGCAACGGCTCTTTCTCCCCAGCGCCGCTGCCGCGCGCCCCTGCGCCCCGTGCCCCGCGCCCGGCCGCGCCTGGCCCTGCCCCGCCCCGTCCCCACGCCCTGCGCGCCCGGCCGCGCCTGGCCCCGTGCCCCGCGCCCTGCGCGCCCGGCCGTGCCCCGCCCCTGAGCGGCCGGCGCCCGCGCCAGCGCGCCCGACCGCGCCCGCACCTGCGTGCGCAGGCGCCCTGCGCCCGTCCGGCGCCTCCCTCCTCAGCCGCCGCGGCGACCCTCGCCGCCTTCGCCCCAGGCGTGCCCGCCCTGCGCCCTCGCGGCCGCCCTGCGCGTCCCCGCCCGAGCCCGCAGGCGCCCCCGATCCCGCCCCGTTGGCCCCTGCACCTGCGTCGTCTTCCCCGCCTCCGGTCGCCACCGGAGGCCCGCGCCCGCCCGCCGGAGCACGCCGCGACAGCGCCCGCAGGCCGCCCCGGCCTGCCAGCGCCCTCACCGCCTCACCCTTCCCTCCACCACGACCGGCCACAGCAGCGTCAGCCACCACCTCGCGGGCCGCCCATGACGCCCACGCCCTCTCTGCGTTCGGCAGCCGCGTTGGCTGACCAGCACCCGCCCACCTATCTTGATTGGCTGACTACCATCCCTCCCGTGGGTTGGAAAGTCTGAAAGATTGAAAAGGGGTTTTGAAAAAAAAAACGTGTGGAAAAAAAAAGAGAAGAAGGTGTGAAAATTGAAAAAAAAAAGGTGTGAAAAGAAAAAAAAGAGAGGGTTGAAAAAAATGTTAAATATATATAATATATATATGGAATATATATTGTTATATATATCTATATATATATATCTGTATATGTTATTTGAGACACATATATAATCTTATATTTATATATATAGTTATACATATGTTATAATCAATTGTGGCACCCACATTCACAATCGTCGGTTCAGTCGGCACCTAAGCCACCCGGTCGCCGACACACGGTCCGTAATTTACGGAGTATGGGTATCTCTGAGTCTCCCTGCGCGGAGAAATTGGACTAATTAGTTCCCCTGCATGGGAAAATTTTAAGTCACGTGGTTTTGTAATAATTAAATCCTCCCTGCGTGGAGTGAATGCTTTGTAACTGCTCAAGCTTCGTCGACGCCGTACGGGCCCGCACGCCCCCGCTCGCCTTCTTCTCCGGTCGAGCTAGACTTTTCAGTCAGCTAGGTGCGTGCTTCAAACTTGCTCATTTAGTATCTTTTCGATTGCCGCGCGATGAAGTAAGAGAGAGCCCGATCCATGCAACAAGTCTTCTGAGTGCATCGCTGTGGACGGCAAGAGAGAGCTTGCTTGCACCTATCCTTTAGGCCCTAGACTGTCACATTAGGGCACCCTAATTGACAGGAGGTAGTTCCACAACTACTTCACCTACGGGCGAGCAACTCTCCCTGACCGGTCCCTTCAAATTGGCCCTTTGCCAATCAGCCAAACTCGAGTCTATAGCTTGCTAATTATCGGTCCCAGGACTGCATCATTTAAGTCCGAGGTCGTGCATGCCACGTTGGTCTAGGAATTCATCTGGCCGTCTAGAGCGCCCCTCAATGCTACCCATGGATCAAGAGAGCGTGACTGCTATGCTAGTCCAGCTCGAGCATAATCTCGTGGCCCACTTTGAAGAATCCATAGGCCAACTACGGACGGAACTCGATAAGAGGATCCGAGCCTTAGAGGATCGATTAAAAGGGGAAGAAGAAAGAGTGAATGGCCACGGCAATCCCGTAGCCAACCCTAGGGAGGAAAGAGAGCAAGTCCGCCCGAATCAGGCCCCCCAAGGTCGGGAGCAAGAGGCCCGTGTGCCTCAAGAGAGAGACCACGACGATGAAGATATCATCCTACGGAATGTCAAGATTGACGCTCCAAGTTTTGATGGGTCCCTCAACCCCGCTACATACCTTGAGTGGGAGACTGGGATGGACCAATATTTTGATTGGCATCGCCGCATGACACCTGCCACCAGGGTGAGGTTTGCCAAAATGAAACTTCTGGGTCAAGCCAAGACCTACTGGTGTAATGTTGAGAATCTCCTAGCACGGAGACGAGAGGAGCCTATTAGCACGTGGGAAGAAATGAAGGAGAAATTGAGGGAGAAGTATCTGCCACCTTCTTACCATCAGCGTCTTTTAGACCAATGGCAGAAACTCACCCAAGATGGAAAGTCTGTGGACGAGTACATCACCAAATTTGATGACTTCTTCCTTCGGAGTCGAGTCATGGAGGATGCTTCCGTCACCCTCTCTCGGTTTAGGGCTGGCCTACACGAGAGTATTCAGCGGGAATTATTCTTACGGGAGGTTAACACCCTCGTGCACGCCTACCAGGTTGCACGAGATGTTGAGAGGTTTCAAAGGGTGGCCCCACCTCGGGTTCCCATCTATCGCCAATCGGACACCCGAAACCCTATAGTCCGCTACACTGAGAGAGCTGGCCCCTCCACCTCCTACGTTCCTACTGCTGCCCCACTTAGGGCCGTTGCCCCTACGGATCTTTTCTCACGGAACCCATTACCTGCACCCGCAGCTGTGCCTAGGCTGGAGTACACTCCACCGGTTGAGAGGAGAGATGACAAGGGAAAAGGAGTCATCCCTAGCACCTCCCAACCAGCCCCTGTCTCGGGAGTCCGATGCTTCAGATGTCATAACCTAGGGCATATTGCCACCAATTGCCCAACCCGAGCCTTGGTTATCACCGACCCCCAGTTCATGGAGCTTTCACCTCAGGAAGGAGAAACCCTTGAGAGATATGAGTATGACCCTGATCTCGTGGCCCAGTTTGAGGAATTAGATGCAGGGTATGATGGAACGCATGTCGAGTACATGCAAGTGGGGGAAATTGCCGAAAGTTCAAACCAGGGAAGACTAGGTGTAGTTCGCTGCATCCTCGCACACCCACAGGAGGATGACTGGCGTCGAACCTCCATCTTCCAAACCTACATCATGGTCAAAACTCAACCCTGCAAGGTGATCTTTGACAACGGAAGCTGTATCAATGCAGTCTCTTCAGCCTTTGTATCCCGTCTAGGTCTACCTACCCATCCTCATCCGAGGCCATACAACGTGGCTTGGGTTGACGACACGTCTATCCCAGTCACCACTACATGTGTCATTCCCATGCAGTTCCAGTCCTACCAAGGACAAATCCTATGCGATGTAGTGCCTATGAAGGTCGGGAGCATCATCTTAGGACGGCCATAGATCTACGATGTAGACCTTACTACATTCGGTCGGTCCAATGAGTGTTCCTTCTCCCACAATGGGAAGAGGATTCAGTTGGTCCCAACACCCCCAAAGGTAGCCACGGGAAGGAGTCCTACCTCCACACCCGCTGCATCCCCCAAAATCCAAGAGAATGCCCCAACCCCCACCAAATGGAAAATTCCCATTCCCTCATCTCCTACACCTGTCATGTCCATCTCTAAGGCCCCTAAGGTTGACCATGACCCGATTAGGCGCCTTAACTTCATAGGTGTTCGTGAGATGAATAGAGAGGTTGCCGAGGGTGCCCCTGTTTGGGCTGTTGTCGTCACCATTACCTCTGAGGAGTCCCAGGTCTCCGTCCCACCCGATGTCCAGGCAATCCTGCGGGACTTCCAAGACATCTTCCCGGAAGACCTGCCTTCAACACTCCCTCCCATGCGTGATGTTCAACACGCCATTGATCTTGTCCCGGGGTCCACCCTACCCAACCTTTCCCACTACAGGTTGAACCCCAAGGAGCATGCTGAGCTCCAAAGGATTGTCGAGGACCTTATCCACAAAGGTTTCCTCAGGGTGAGCAAGAGCCCATGTGCTGTTCCTGCCTTGCTCACACCAAAGAAAGATGGCACCTGGCGGATGTGTGTTGACAGCCGCGCCATCAATAAGATCACTGTCAAGTATAGGTTTCCCATTCCCCGTCTTGATGACATGCTTGACATGATGAGTGGAGCCACTATCTTTTCCAAGATTGACTTGAAAAGTGGCTACCACCAGGTCCGAATTCGACCAGGGGACGAGTGGAAGACAGCCTTCAAAACCAAAGAAGGTCTGTATGAGTGGCTCGTCATGCCGTTTGGGCTATCCAATGCCCCCAGCACATTCATGCGGCTTATGACGGAAACCCTTCGACCCCTCATTGGTCGCTTTGTTATCGTCTACTTTGACGACATTCTCATCTATAGCCACAACCCTCAGGACCACATCCATCATTTGAGGGAAGTCTGCGAGACTTTGAGGAGAGAAACCCTGTTTGCCAATCTCAAGAAATGTGAATTCATGACAGACCGGGTCACTTTCCTTGGATTGTGGTTTCTAGTCAAGGAGTGTCTGTGGACCCATCAAAGGTCCGAGCTATAGTAGACTGGCCGGAGCCCCAGAATGTCCATGACGTTCACAGTTTCCACGGGCTAGCCACCTTCTACAGGTGCTTCATCCAGGGATTCAGCACCATTATGGCACCCATTACGGATTGCATCGGTAAGGGGAATTTTGAGTGGACCAAAGCCGCCTCCCAGGCTTTTCTGACCATAAAGGAGCTTATGACCATAGCCCCTGTCCTCCACCTACCAGACTTTTCCAAAGTCTTTGAGGTTTCCTGTGATGCATCTGGCGTAGGAATAGGTGGGGTGCTTAGCCAGGAGAGCCACCCTGTGGCTTATTTCAGCGAGAAGCTTTCTGATGCAAAGCTTCGATACTCCACATATGATAAGGATTTTTATGCCGTGGTCCAAGCCCTCAAACACTGGAGACACTATCTCTGACTACAAGAGTTTATCTTATACTCGGACCACGAGGCTTTGAAATTCCTTAGCTCTCAGAAGGGTTTAAACCCTAGGCATGGTCGGTGGGTAGAATTTCTCCAGTCCTTCACCTTTGTCCTAAAACATAAGGCTGGAAAGGACAATAAGGTGGCCGACGCCTTGAGTCGAAGGGTCTCCCTTCTTTCCACTGTTCGGGTAGAGGTCACAGGATTTGATCGCATGAAGGAACTCTATGAAGAGTGTCCTGATTTTGGCCCTACCTATTCTGCTCTGTCTGCTGGATCCTCAACAGCATTTGCTGACTATCTACTCCAGGATGGTTTTCTGTTTCGAGGGCAGCAACTCTGTGTCCCGAGGACTTCTGTTCGGGACTTTCTAGTCTGGGAAATGCATGCTGGAGGTCTTACTGGTCACTTTGGCCGTAACAAGACCATCCATTCTGTGGAGGAGCACTTCTATTGGCCAGGCCTGAAGAGGGATATGGCCAAGATTGTAGGACATGCACGATGGCCAAACAGGTCAAATAGAACACTGGTCTCTACACTCCTCTCCCCGTTCCTGATCGACCATGGGTTGATGTGAGCATGAATTTTATCCTTGGGTTACCACGCACTGCTCACAAGCATGATTCCATCTTTGTTGTCGTTGATAGGTTCTCTAAGATGGCCCACTTCATTGCATGTTCTAAAACATCTGATGCATCTAGAGTAGCCCATTTATTCTTTGATGAAGTCGTGCGTTTGCATGGTCTCCCCCAAACCATCGTGTCTGACCGAGATGTTCGATTCACTAGCTATTTTTGGAAGACACTTTGGCACCTAGTTGGCACCAAACTGAAGTTTTCCACTGCCTATCACCCCAAACTGACGGGCAAACTGAGGTCGTCAATAGGAGTTTAGGGAATCTGTTGAGGTGTCTTGTAGGGGAACATTCCGGCACTTGGGATCTTCTTTTGCCCAGAGCCGAATTTGCATACAACAGCTCTATCAATAGGTCCATAGGCATGAGTCCATTTGAGGTCGTGCATGGCTACAAACCTAGGAAACCTGTGGATCTCATTCCCCTTCCCCTCGAGTCTAGAACGTCCAAATCAGCTGAGGAATTAGCACAGCATGTCAAAAGTCTGCATGAGTCAATTAGCAAGCAAATCAACCTCAGTAATGAGACTTATAAAAAATTGGCTGATTCGCATAGGCATCACCATGAATTTCAAGAAGGTGACTTGGTTATGGTACGGGTCCGACCCGAACGACTCCCCTCGGGAGCCGTTAAAAAGTTACAGGCCCGTAGTGATGGACCCTTCCCAATTCTGGGGAAGATTGGCTCCAATGCTTATGTTGTGACTTACCTCCCGAATATGGGATTAGCTCGACTTTTAATGTGGCAGATCTAGTGGCCTACAAGGAACCCACAGTGATTCCTAGTGACCCTTTCGAGCCTTCTCCTCCCATTGAGAGTGAGCCCACCCCTGTGCGTCCCACAGCCTCGAGAGTACCGCACGAGCACATTGAGAGGATACTAGATGAGCAGGTAACCACTACACGGAGCAGGGTGTACCAGCGCTACCTTATCCGCTGGCGGGACCGTCCACCTTCTGACGATTCCTGGATCAGCCGGGAAGATGTCCAGCGCCTCGATCCAGATCTGCTGGAGCACTACCACAGCAGTGTCCCCCCTTACTCGACGGAGTCGAGTTCCAGCCGCCCCGGGAGGGTTGGTGGGGACACCGAGTCCACTACTGGGCCCACTACTCGGAGCCGACGCCGCACCGCACCAACTGCACCGAGCTTATGGCTCGGAGACTCGATTGAAGACCCGGCATACTGAGTAGTTCTACTTGTGTGTATTTATATCTTTGAGTATTGAGTATTTGTGTATGTATGTATACATGTACTCCTACATGTATTTTTTACTTTCGTCTTATTAGGCTAGTCTAAGTCAAATAAGCATGTGTGTATTTTATATTTAATTTGATTAAAACCCACAAAGTCTTTAGTGGGTTGGTGGCCTTTGTTTTATTAGGCTAGGATAGATATGCAAATAAGAAAAGTAAGAAGGGTATGAATGTAATGGGCCTTTCCTATAAATAGGAGGCCAATGCTTGTTACGTTGTTATGAATGAATGAAAGATATGAAGTGTTGTTTTGTGTAAGAGCATTCCCTCTTGCCTTCCCCTTCTCTCTCTTCTCTTGTGTGAGGATTGAGCGTCGCCCGGTGTGAGACCGTCCGGCGTGAGGCCGAGCTGTGTGAGATAGCAGTTATCCGTCCCGTCCTGTTCGTGTCCCGGAGTGCCGTCGATCCGTCTTCCACGTCGCAGCCGCGTCACTTGGTACCTCCCGGATGAATTGTATACCTTGATTGGTGAGCTTCTTCTAAAATTTTCTTCTTAAATTTAGGACAGTCCGGTACACATGTCCTTTCTCAAAATAGTAGTCGTCCATCAGATGTTATCTTGAAATCAAGTTGCTCCTCTAACTTGCCTTTAACTTCCACCAGTACCGGGTCATTGTCTTGAAGCTCCTTGATCTCGGAGAGTAAATCTGGTTGTATCCTTGTGTGTGATAGAGTAATACACCATTTCTTCTTTTATGTGCTTATATCAAGCTTGGAAAATTGTTCCAACATCTTCCACTCTTGGATCATACAGTTGGCTAATAACGCTCTCGACTTTCGACTAAGGGCATCAGCTATGGAATTACCCTTTCTTGGATGGTATTGTATTGTGAAGTCGAAGTCCTTGAGATACTCTAGCCAACGTCTTTGTCTCATGTTCAATTCCTTTTGGGAGAATAAGTACTTG
Organism: Amorphophallus konjac; assembly: GCA_022559845.1. NCBI lineage: Eukaryota > Viridiplantae > Streptophyta > Magnoliopsida > Alismatales > Araceae > Amorphophallus > Amorphophallus konjac. The sequence goes on from CM040120.1 coordinate 300,658,402, forward strand.
AGACTCTTGTGATCAGAGTACACGGTGAATTTTTCTTCATAGAGATAGTGTCTCCAGATCTTTAAAGCAAATACTACCGCGACTAGCTCCAAGTCGTGCACCGAGTAATTCTCCTTGTGCTTCTTCAATTGCCGGGAAGAGTAAGCAATGACCTTCCCTTGTTGCATTAACACACATCCGAGGCCAATACCGGATGCATCGGTATATACCTTGAATTTCTCCCCTTCTATTGGTAGTGCTAAGACCGGGGTAGTCGTTGGTGAGGACACCACAAGCCTAGACCGACATGAGGCCTCGCAGACGAGCCACCGACGACGGACCCGCAGAGCCACACGGGTTTCGTTATGGCTCGGAGACAGTTAGATTTTACTTTTTCTTTTATTTCAGTTGTGTCTGTTTTGTAGGCCACGTATGGGCCATCTAGACGTTATTAGTCTGCTAGAGTTAGGAGTTTCTCTTTGTGCTAGTGGGATGGGTGCACCCAAGGCCCACTTGGACTAGGGGGTGCCATGGCCCAAAGCCCACCCCAACCCTAAGAGTAAATGCTAGGGGACAACATTTATTTTGGGGTTTTAAATGCTAGGGGACAACATTTATTTGGGGTTTTAAATGGATTTCAAATGGGTTCAAATTCAAATGCCAAGGAGGGAAAATGGAACCCATACTTTTGGGGTTTTCCTATGTATTGTCATGTATTTCCCCCTTGGAGGAACTAATGAAGAATTGAAATTTGACTTTTCTTTGTGAGAAGGTGGCTGCTCCCCTCCTCTTGTGTGTGTGTCTGCGACGGGCAAGAAGGGTGTGACGCCCTCTATCTCTCCCTCTCCCGAGGTGGGTGCGACGCCCACCACCTCCCCCTCCTCTCTTCTTGGGGTGCGACGCCCCAATCCTAGCTCGGATCCCTCTGCTGCTGCCACTGCATCCAGGCGTCTTCCACGGCACCACTCCAAGCCCTGAGAAACCCAGCTCGAGCTGGTGCTGCAAGCGAAGAGGCCATGGAACCCATCTCCTTGGTGCGCCCTTGGGTGTCTGCCTGCTAGACAGAGCCACAGATGTCGAGTTTTTCTGCCCCTTTCCCGTTCTCTGATCGCATCCACTTCTTTTGATCTTTTCTTCCTTTATATGTCCCCCACGTCCCCATAACATTTCATGCCCTAATTCATCCTGTGGTCGAAGATCCCTTCATAGACCTTTTACCCGCGCAGACTATCTCTGTGCAGATCTACAGAGATAAAGCCCAAACCCTTACAAAGGGATGTCCTCAAAACCTTCTCCAAACGACCTGAAAATTGGTACACGTCTTCCCCACGTCGTAAGCCACCTCCCATAATTTTGTTTTATTTTTTTGAGCCCATTTTCCCAGCGTACCATTGCCCCCATTTCCTGTCTTATGTTCTATATGCGCAGGCCTATAGACTTGAACCCACCTGCCACCACCTCCCACGCCCAAAACTGCCACTACACACGATGCCATCACTTCTCCTCAACCTTCCCACGACCCTCCCCTAACCTCCAGAGAAAATCCCACCCCAAAAGCCGCCCGGAAGCCCCGGTACAACCCCCTTCTTTCCCCCTCTGTCTTGTTGCCAGTAGACGAGCCAGAACGCGCAGGGGTCCGTTCCTAAATTCGCCCCATCTTCTACAGTGCTTGGTTGTAGTTCGCCTTCGACGGGCATCCCTAGGACGTCCCCACCTGCGTCCCCGCCAAGTTTCACGATCAGCGGACGACCAAAAGGCCGCGCCCCAGACCCCTCTTCTTGTTGTTCACTTGCATCAGCACAGACCGGCCAACAGTCTGCCCGCCGCTCGTGACTACACCGGAGGTTCGAGCCGGCGTCGTCGGCTTCCATCTTCTTCCAAGAGGATCGTCATCCACTATAGCGTGCTGTCAGGGACGTTGGCACCTACCTCGGCCTCTGTGACGCGTCGTCCTTGCTGCTGGTCCCAGTCCGTACCGGTTCGTAGCACGCGGGAGTGCCGTTCTTCGTCCACTCGCGGCTCGTCACCCCACTTCTCACAACCCCGGATCGCTGTGTAGCCTTTTACTTCCCTGCGAGGAGTGGGCTTGTTTGGTTCTATACTATTTAGTTGTGTACCGAGCGATCGTGTGACTTGGCCAGGTGTCTTCCCCACGCACCTAGCGTGGAGGTACGCGTTCCGCTCCTCCTTGGCACTTGCTTTACTAGTATATGTTCTACTGCCGCTGCAGTGAGTGATAGGATCCTAGCTAGCGATATTCCAACGCCGCTGCGAGAGCGAGTGAGACCCCCTTTCCTGTATCCTACCCTGGCTGCGAGTGTGTGATCGACCTCCCTAGACGACGGTGGTTCCTCAACTACCGGATCCTCGCATTTCCCTCGCAAGGGACGACCAAGTGCCGCGTAGTTTCTATGTAAGGCATAGTTGTCCTAGGAGATCACGCCAGAGTCGGGCCTTCAGGCAGCTCCTTATGCTCGAGTGTTGACTGCGTCTCATGCATGTTAGGATAGCGTCGGGTTCTTAGGCTTAGAGTTCAGGGACCCCGTTCCCGTCACCCCGTGTCATCCCGCATCAGTCGTCAAATGATCTTTCAATGTTTGAAAGCTTCGTTCACAATCTTCATTCCACTCATAAGGAATCTCCTTGCGCGTCACCCTAGTAAGAGGGACAACGATCTTGGAGAAGTCCTTGATGAATCGTCGATAATATCCGGCAAGACCCAAGAAACTCCGGATCTCAGTTGCATTGATTGGCCTTTCCCAATTCTTCACAGCCTCGACCTTTGATGGATCCACAGATATGCCATTCTTCGAAATCACATGTCCTAAGAAAGATACTTCCTCGAGCCAGAAATCACACTTTCTAAGCTTGGCCCAGAGTTGATTCTTCCTTAGTATTTACAATGCAATCCTCAAGTGCTTTTCATGATCTTCCTCGGACTTTGAGTATATTAATATATCATCAATGAAAACCACAACGAACTGATCTAGATGAGGCCTAAATATACTGTCCATTAACTGCATAAAGGCTGCAGGGGCATTTGTTAGTCCAAAAGTCATAACAACAAATTTGTAGTGCCCATACCTGCTCCGAAATGCGATTTTATGAATATCCTCATCCTTGATCCTCAGTTGGTGGTATCCCGACATGAGATCAATCTTCGAGAAATATTTAGCTCCAGATATTTGATCAAATAATTCATCGATCCTCGGCAGTGGATACTTGTTCTTGATAGTAAGGTGGTTCAACTGCCGATAATCGATGCAGAGTCTCATTGTCACGCCCCGAGCTTTTAATACAGCGGAAGATAATCTCGGGAAACGTGAACAGCCGACATGGTAAGCCTCATGCAAGCAAGAATAACCAGAGCGCGATAACAATCACACAAAGTAATTGCTCAATAATTTACTCAAACCTTCACTTTTATTACTAATAAGAATGATTCGAGTACATCAACTAATCAACTTTCTTCAATCCATTTGACTCAATAAAGAGAAAATTACATGAACTCGATCTACACATTATTGACTTCCTAAGTCTTCTCTCAATATTATGTGACTTTCATTCGCTCATCACTTGAATAACTCGAATCCGAATCCGAATTACTTGCATGTCCTGAAAAGATTGGAAAATAGGTAATGAGCACACTTGCCCAGTAGGTATCTTCGCATCAACATGAAGGTAATATTAAAGTGATTAGACTTTTAACTCTAAAGAAAAAGGGAAAATCACGCGAATGCGGTAAATCATGCGACTAAACCAAAGTAACAAGACATGATCAAGTTGAGATATGATTGAGCAAGCATGATCAAGCAAGAAAGTAATTATGGCATTTCACGAACAAGAATGTAACGAGAATGTACCATGTAACAGGCAAGAACGTACTCTTCACTTAGTAACAAGTACTTCGTGAATTTCTGTGGATATTTTCACTTCACGAGCCGTGGATAATTTTACTTATTTATAAAGAAAGTACTTCCAGTGTAATACGATGCCAGTAGCATCATACCCCATGGTTTATATTAGTATGTTTCTGACAATCAGCCGAGGGGACTAGCATAGAGCCCTTGAACACAATCAGTGCTCGAACCGCATCTTCAAGTATAAATCAAGCTACTTCCACATATATAGCAATAAAGTTGGCAATGCATGTAATAAGATCAATAAATGTTCAAGACTTAATGTCAATAATAAGAATGCACCAAATATAGATTTATGAGTTCAAGAAATGTATTAATAACTAAGTTATGCATTGGAGAAAATTCGACAGCATAACGGTACATTCTTTATCTTTCATACTTTATCTTAGATGTCTTTGAATAAGGTTACAAGTCCTAGACTATCATCAGTCAATATAGGGTCATAGGAATATTAACCCTTGGGTCAAACCTTGGGTCAACAGAATTCAAGAAATTTAGCGGTCTATAACTGGGCCGCTATATTGACATGGCGGTCTAGTATTGGGCCGCTAGCGTGGGCTGAATCCAGAAAGAAATCAATTGGACTCAGAGAACGTGGTGGTCAGATACTGGACCGTTAATGGGCCTTAGCGGTCGAGTATTGAACCGTTATTGGACAAAATTCAGAAAACATCGGTAGTGCTTTCTAGACAATTGGGCTTTAATGCTACAACCAACTCGGCGTCCTAGTGGGAATCCCAGGCTCGGAGAGAATTACGGAAGCCTTGAAACAAGATTTCCTAGTCCATTGGAAGGAATATCCAAAGGAAAGGTTATCAAGTCCAAGATTGTATGCCTATAGTGCAAAAAGTGTAACTAATGGTCATATACCGGGATATATGTCATGTACTTATAGAAACGACTCTATAGTTGAGAAAAGAGATCATAAAACAGCGATCAAGGTAAACCATGAGTCATCTAACTTTAGAAACATGTATTTAATACAAAAGTATATGACTTTGGCAAGGAATTAACTTATGTTAAAAATAATCCCTAGTACAATAAAGAACATGAAATCACTATTATGAATCAGTAATTAAAACTCAGAGTAGTAAAATAACATTAAAACAGATTGGTATATAATTAACTAGGCTTATTTATCAGCTAGATGGACTGTTCTTAAATCTATCTCGGGTTGACAGAAAACAGAACATTGGCGGTCTAATATAGAGCCGTTACAGACAGTTGGCAGTTTATCGTAAGGCCGCCAGAGGGACTTTAACGGTCTATTTCTGGTCCGCCAGAAATTTCATAAAAATCACGTTTACAGAATGTCTAGCGGTTTATCGTAGGGCCGTTTCAAAAGGTTGGCGGTCAAAGACTAGGCTGCTAGAGAACGTCTGACGGTAAACTTAAATAAGAAGAAACTCATTTAAAACACATCATGTCTGTAAATCAACATGTAAAACTTCTCTATCATGATAGAACGAATGTTAAGCTAACAATATGCATAGGATTCATGTATTATGACAAAGAGGATTACTTTAGTTCATTTGGGCTAAGAAAGATGCATGGATGTGTAAATCCTATTAAAACATGAAATTCTCTATACATAATACATAAAATCAAGTGCAATAAGAGGGCTTTTAATCTCAGAATGATATTTTAGCCGTTCATGAGATGACCTACCTCTGGTAACACCTCTAGACTTTGAATTTCGGACTTGAAGTCCACCCTAGTTCTGCACTTCTTGTGACAAGTCAGAAAGTTCACGTCCTGATACGTCTTGATCCACTTGACCTAATGACGTGAAATTTGGAGGGTAAGAAGAAGATACTAAGTGGAACAAAAAGTTCTAAAGGCACTAATGCTAAATACCTCGATTTGGTTCCCTAATTCCTTGATCTTCACCGGACTTTTGCTAAGTTTCCTGGGTCGCAAATATGACACCAGTAACTTTGCAGGCTTCTATCTCCTTGTGTGCTTGATCTCCTAGCATGAAATTTTGAGGGATGTTAGTCCTATGTTTTAGGAATAAAAATTTCTAAAGAACTTACCCAAAATAATATCTCCTTACCTTGATTCCACGCGAGCCAAATGAAAGGGTTGCGTAAGTCAAAACTAGGTTATATTTATAGGGTTTGGCTAGGGTTTGAGGATTAGAACGATCCTAGAGTCCTTATTAAATGTTAAATCGACTTTTGAGAGTCCTTAAGATGTTTACTAGTCCTCCCATCTCGATCCCTAGGAGATAGAACCTTAAAAATCTAATCTTTTTGTTCTTTCTTCCACTCACGGAACTGACAAGATTTAGCGGTCTAAGAATAGGCCACCACTTGTACTCTATCGGTTTTACGATAGACCGCCACAATGTTCGGGCGCCGAATTTGAATTTAGTTCAAACTCTATTTTTCTATTATCCCCTTAATTATCTAATCAATGGGTATTTATCCTTATATTCCGTGAATAAATTTATTAACCTTCTAGAATATGGGCCAAACTTCATGGGCTTGGTCCTTAAATCTTTTGGGCTTTATTTAAATACGCTTGGTTTATTGATTACTTTATTTGGGCTTTAATAATGACTTATTCACTCTAATATCTATTTATTAATTCATTGGTACTTTATTAATTCTCTGAAAATTCCAAAAAAATCCTAAATATTCCAGAAATAATTCTTAAGATATTTCAGGGCATTACACTCATCGATCCATCTTTCTTCTTGACAAATAACACAGGCGCTCTCCACGGGGAAGTACTCGGCCTGATGAATCCTTTCTTCAAGAGCTCCATCAATTGTTCCTTCAACTCTTTGAGCTCGGCGGGGGACATCCTATAGGGTGCCTTAGAAATAGGGCCAGCACCAGGGACAAGGTCGATGGTGAAGGCCACTTCTCTTTGTGGGGGTAATCCAAGCAATTCTTCCAAAAACAAGTCAGGAAAATCCCAAACCACGCGGATGTCTTCTAGCTTGGACTCCTTAACCTCTGTGGCAGTCACAAATGCTATGAAATGCACACACCCCTTTCTTAAGAGCTTGCTAGCTCGGAGAGCCGAAATCAGGGGTAACTTGTCTTGATTTCGAGGACTAGCGTAGATAACCTGCGGGTAGTCTTCAAAGGTTACTTTGCCCTTTCGACAGTCTACTATCGCCGTGTGTGTAGCTAGCCAATCGGCTCCTAGGATGACATCATAGCCTTCCATGTCCATGCAGACTAGGTCGGCAGGTAAGTTATGTTCTTCAATGACTACCTCGGTTTCCAGGTAGTGGTGTGTGATTTCGGAACTAGTTCTAATTGGGGTAGTGATAACTGTTAGGTTTCGATCAGAGGAGCAGCGGAAACAACGAAACCCTAAGAGTCATATCGTTGCTGGCGATCAAAATCAAAAACTATTCATCGTAGAACCCACCAAGGAAGAACAGTTCTATACCTTTGCGGGATTAATCAATTCCCAGATGCCCGAAGACGATCGAGTAGAGGCTCGTCGGGCTGCTAGCCGTCCAAGTGTCCGGCCTCTAGATGTATCCACACGAGCAGCGGGAACGGACGGAGTCTCCTTCTCGATCTCCACACGTCGGCCACTCCTCAGCACCACCATCCACCGTCGTAGGAGGAGGGAGAGAGAGAGGGGTGTGCCCAGGTCAGGGAGGAGAGAGAGAGAGAGGGGGGCGGCCAGGGGAGAAACCCTAATGCTTGGCAAGGGTTTCTCTCCTCAGCGTGTATTTATAGACTTTGGCATTTTTCACAAAAACCCAGAAACGGTCTATAATTACCGTCCTTCTCCGTCTGATCCACTACTCTATTGTGTGTGACCCTCTAGGCCCAATAGTCTGTTTGGTTTTCAGGCCCATTAAGCTAAGAACTCTTCTTAACTTAATTAGTTATAATCCAATAACTCTTCATGGATTTAACAGGCTTTCCGACCACGAACGGCACCAAGCAACACCTCGTGATCCCAAATGACTTTGGGAGGGATGCAACCCATATTGAACCTTTCCGTCATCAGATTCCACACAGTTATAGATCCTCATTCATACAATGCTCCAATCAGAATTAGGGTACGGTCAAACTGTCAAACCCTAAAGCATCCTGATCTTATGGACCCTTGTACTCTTAAGTACAGTTCACTAGAAAACTCCTTTTCTAAGTGAACCCCCATACCCTGGCCAGGGATTTCTAAGTACATGTCCATAGAGCATTCTCTCTCTTAATCCATGCAGAGAGTGAATGATCCCTTGTTGTCCACCAAAGTGTCTTCACATGAATCCCACTGAGTCCGAATAGCTAACTATTAAGAACCACAAGATTGAAGTTCATGAGTCAGCAATCAAACGCTCAGTGGAGTCCATGCAAAACCTCTTTTGTGACTCAGGTCAAAGATCCAACTATGCTACTGTGGCACTAGAATCTCCTGATTGACAGTCGGCATGATTACCATTCAGGAATTCTAGATCGGGTCAGTTCAGTGAACTCATTCCACCAACGAGCACCTGCACGTGTACCTTGATGTCACCACACCGGTGATTATGAGATCGACCACCCTCATCACATGAGTGAGTACCACGTGCACCGGTCTATCCGGATCTTCAATGTCCCTTCTTGAAGATCCTACGACCAGGAACATTTAGAATATAAACATCTAGATGGCTGTTCTCATTATCACAATCTCATCATGATCCAGTCATCATAGCTCATATTCAAGGACTTCATCATATTACAACAAACATACTATAACGTGCTAAGAATATAATGAAGAAAATGCCATTAGTATATTGAATGAAATTGTACAAGAAATGTCACCATCACAACACTTGTGATTGGCTTGAAGGGCATACATCTCTAACAATCTCCCACTTGCACTAAAGCCAATCACCCACATGCTTGATCCCCATCAGCCCAAGGTGACGCTCAAACACACTTTGAGATAAAGGCTTAGTCAATGGATCTGCAATATTATCAGCAGAAGATACTCTGTCTACTATCACATCTCCTCTAGCTATAATCTCTCTGATCAAGTGATAACGCCGTAGAATATGCTTGGACTTCTGGTGAGACCTCGGCTCCTTTGCTTGTGCAATTGCCCCATTGTTGTCACAAAACATGGGGACAGGATCAGAGATGCTTGGGACAACTCCCAATCCATCGATGAACTTCTTCATCCAGACCGCCTCCTTTGACGCCTCGGCAGCAGCTATGTACTCGGCCTCGGTTGTTGAATCAGCAGTGGTTTCTTGTTTGGAACTCTTCCAACTCACTGCCCCACCATTGAGAGTAAAAATGAACCCAGAGGTTGACTTGCTGTCATCTTTGTCAGACTGGAAACTAGAGTCAGTGTATCCTCTCAGTTTCAAGTCCTCTCCTCCATATACCAGAAATAGATCCTTAGTCCTTCTTAAGTACTTAAGGATACATTTCACAGCTATCCAGTGTTGTTCACCTGGATCTGCTTGATACCTGCTCGTAACACTTAGAGCATAAGCTATATCAGGCCTAGTACATAACATCGCGTACATGATGGACCCTATGGCAGAGGCATAGGGAACCCTACTCATGTACTCCCTCTCTTCAGGAGTTTTAGGGGACATTTCCTTAGAGAGGTAGACTCCATGTCTAATTGGTATTAGACCTCTCTTGGAGTCTTCCATGCCAAACCTTTTGACAATGGTGTCTATGTACATTGATTGGGACAAGCCTAGCATCCTCTTTGATCTATCTCTATAGATCCTAATCCCCAACACATAGGATGCTTCTCCCAAATCCTTCATGGAGAAATACTTTGACAGCCAGGCTTTGACTGACGATAACATACCTACATCATTCCCAATGAGTAGTATGTCATCCACATACAGTACTAAAAAGGTGATTGCACTGCCATTTGCCTTTTTGTACACACATGGCTCATCTTCGTTCTTAACGAAGTCATAAGATTTGATTGCTTCATCAAACCTTATGTTCCAACTGCGAGATGCTTGCTTTAGTCCATATATGGACCTCTGAAGCCTGCACACTCTATCTGGATACTCTTTGGATGTGAATCCCTCAGGCTGTGTCATGTACACTTCTTCCTCAAGGTTTCCATTGAGGAATGCCGTCTTCACATCCATCTGCCAGATTTCATAATCATAGTGTGCAGCAATGGCAAGTAAAATTCTAATGGATTTTAGCATGGCTACAGGAGAGAAGGTTTCGTCATAGTCAACCCCTTGCCTTTGACGATATCCCTTCGCTACAAGCCTTGCCTTATAGGTATCAACCTTTCCATCTACTCCAATCTTTCTTTTAAAGATCCACTTCCATCCAATAGGTATAATACCCTCAGGTGGATCCACCAAGTTCCAAACTTGGTTGGAGTACATAGAATCCATTTCAGATATCATGGCCTCTTGCCATTTCCTGGAGTCAATGACACTCATTGCCTCCTCATAGGTCTTAGGATCATCATCCTCATTATGTGATACCTTACCAGAAATATGTCCTACATATCTATCTGGTTGAACAGGTATCCGGCCTGACCTACGCACAGTTTGTGGGTCAATTTGTACTGGATCTTGAGAAGGTACACTAACAGGTTGTGGTTCTAGAACTTCTTCTAGTTCTACCGAGCTCCCACTGTTTCCTTCAAGGATATACTCTTCCTCAAGAAATACAGCATGTTTAGCTACAAACACTCTTTGATCGCTAGGCTGGTAGAAATAATATCCATAAGTTTCCTTAGGATATCCCACAAACCTACACTTCTCAGTCTTAGATCCCAGTTTATTAGAGTCATGTTTCTTTACATGGGCAGGGCAACCCCAAACCTTAAAGTACTTAAGATTTGGCTTCTTTCCTTTCCATATCTCATATGGAGTGGAGTCGATAGACTTCGATGGGACTTTGTTCAACAAGTGTGCAGCAGTCTCCAAGGCATAACCCCAGAGGGACAAGGGTAAACCAGCAAAACACATCATGGACCGTACCATATCTAATAGGGTACGATTCCTCCTTTCTGCCACACCATTCAGCTGAGGTGTATAAGGAGGAGTCCATTGAGACAATATTCCATTATCCCTTAAAAACTGTGTGAACTCCGTACTCAAGTATTCACCCCCTCGATCTGATCGAAGAGTTTTAATACTTTTCTCGGTTTGTTTCTCTACTTCATTCTTAAACTCGACAAATTTCTCAAAAGCTTCAGATTTGTACTTCATTAAGTACACGTATCCAAATCTTGAGAAATCATCAGTGAATGTAATGAAGTATGAATAACCTCCTTTGGCATGTATGGACATAGGTCCACACACATCAGAGTGTATGAGTTCTAATAACTCATTTGCTCTTTCTCCATGTCCAGAAAATGGAGAGTTGGTCATCTTTCCCATGAGGCAAGATTCACAAGTCGTGAATGATTCATAATCAAATGGATCAAGGTATCCATTCTTACACAACTTTTTCAATCTTTCCTCATTGATATGACCAAGCTTACAATGCCAAAGATAAGCTTGATTCACATTGCCTCTTTTTCTCTTAAGAGGTTTGTCCACACACATCACAGAAGATGCCACATCTAAAATATACAAACCATTCATTAAGCTCCCACTGGCAAACAATTCACCATTTAATAATAAAGAACAACCATTGTTTCCAAAACTTACAACAAATCCATATTTATTTAAGCAAGAAATGGAAATAATGTTCTTTATTATAGAAGGAACATAATAACAGTCTATAAGCTCTAGTGTAACTCCTGTAGGCATCTGGAGGTTCACCTTCCCAACCGCGAGCGCAGCAACCTTTGCTCCATTTCCCAGTCGCAAGTCAACCTCGCCTTTGTTCAATTGCCTACTGCTTGTCAGCACCTGCAAGTCATTGCAGATATGAGATGCACATCCAGTATCTAATACCCACGATGTGGATCTATAAGACAAGTTTAGGTCAACAATCATGAACATACCTGAAGCTTCTCCAAACTTCTGTTTTGCCTTTTCTGCAAGATACAACTTACAGTTCCTCTTCCAATGACCATCCTTATGGCAGTGGAAACATTGGCCCTTGTCCTTCTTAGCCTCATCCTTTTTGGCAGTCTTTCCCTGCTTATCCTGCTTTTTCTTCTTATTTTTCTTAAAAACAGATTGATTCTTTCTCTTCTTGTTGGTCTTACCAACAAGTAGCACAGAAGATTTCCCATTGTTCATTGTCCCCTCAGCTGTCTTCAACATATTAAGAAGCTCTGCTAGAGAGCACTCTATCTTATTCATGTTGAAATTCACTATGAACTGGGAGAATGAACATGGGAGAGACTGCAAGATTAGGTCAATGCACAAATCCTTGTTCATATTAAAACCTAATTCTTTTAGCCTCTCATTCCACTCTATCATTTTGAGAACATGTGTCTGCACAGATGTTCCCTCAGACATTTTGGTCCCGAACAGATTCTTAGATATCTCATATCTCTCTGTTCTACTCTGAGCTCCAAAGAGCTCCTCCAGATGGAATAGGATGGATCTAGCATCCATCTTTTCATACTGCCTTTGTAACCCATTAGTCATGGAGACTAGCATATAACATTGGGCCAGAGTGGCATCTTCCTTATACTTCTCATAAAGAATCACCTCAGCCTCATCGGCATCATCAGCAGGAACAGGGGGAACAGGCTGCTCAAGGACATAGGCTATTTTCTCAGCCGTGAGAACAATTCTCAGATTCCTGAGCCAATCGACATAATTTGGACCAGTCAGCCTGTTGGCATCCAATATGCCTCTCAATGGGTGGTTCGTCATTGCGATCTATAAGAGGAAATAACAGAATTTAGAACAACATTGCAGATATTCATGATATTAAATTAAGACATGGACTTTTATGCTAACTTAATACTCCCACTAATTTTCGATGATTTTGCATAACCCCTAATATGCAAAGACGGGACACAACGACTGTGTCCTAGTGGGTACTAGGATCCCATTAACATTATGGAAGTAGTCTTGTGGTAGCACAACAAACTACCCCATACTTAATGGGTAGGCAACTCTTGCCAATTACAACTCCTTGTAACTCCCAGTAATTTAGCCTCCAAACGCTTCGTGATCTTGTGGTAGCACAACAAACCACGAGCGTTGGTTAGGTCCAACCCGTTGTTACGTTATGAGAGTGGGTTTATGACATAACTCTTGTGGTAGCACAACAAAGCCATGCCAGCCCCCATCCCAAGGTTCGGCCTAAGCCCTAGCCTAAGTCTCCGTCCCCTTGCTGTGATAGTCTTGTGGTAGCACAACAAACTCCCACAGTCTAAGGACGGCTCACTTTGACTATAACAACGAAAGGCTACGTGGAACATTCTTAATGTCTCACGCTTATCGACCTAATATTTGATTGAAGGGAATTTGAATATTTTGGTCTCATCAATATAGGTGCTATATATATAATAATAATTTGGAGTATCGAATATACTCTAAAATTATGTATATATATACAATTAGTAGCATAACCACATATATCAAATATATGCTATAACACCGATGGATGATCATGGACTTTAAACCTAGCAACATTACCAGAGCCAGTTGGTAATGTACACACAACATGGTAAATTCACAAAGACTTGGAGCATCCAATGCTCCCACTGGATGTGAAGAATCTCCCGAGCCACCGTAGTCGGCCTCCTTCTTGGTCTCCATCCGCTTCTCATTATTACAAGTAAATTTGAAATTTGGGCACGCAGGCCCATAAATATACATCAGATAATAATAAGAAACCTTGAACCAGTCAAGGGGAGTACAACACAGGTGGGAGATAGAATGTACAACCCGGATTAATAAGAGAGGGAGAGAAGGAGGCACGCAGGCCCCAATAATCACATCATGATCCATTCACCACAAACCATACCATCACATGATAACTAAGTACATGACCATCCATCCACATACATGACACATCACATGCATCATAAAGTAATTATCATATAATTACAGCGAGATATTGATTTCAAAATAATAGTAATTAGTTTTGAAATCACGCAACATTAATTAACTAAACAATTTAGTTAAAACAATCAAGTCTAAACAACTTTAGACAAAAGTCATACACATTCACTGCATGGGCTCAACAATAATATACTGTTAATTAACCTCATAAGAATCACATCCTTATAGTAATTAACATTAATTAATTAGATAATAGGAAATACTTAAAACCATTTTAAAATTCCCATTAACTAATTAACCAAGGGCCAATAATGAAAAATAAGTTAACAGATTTCTAAAACAATTTTATAATCCATTAAAATATTTTTCAGAATTTTCCCAAAATTTTTCTGACATTGTATGCATTTTAAACATTTTAAAATGAATAAAAAATCAAAAAAAATTAAGGGGGGGTTAATCGGGCTCGGATCCGGCGCGGGCCGGTCCGGGTGCGGATCCGGACGCGGGCCGGATCCGCCCGCGGGCGACCCGCGGGGGGGGGGGGGGGGGGTCGTCTCCCCTGCCCGAACGCGATGGGGAGGGGGCTGGGGTAAAACCCTAGCCCCCCGGAGCTCGCCGCAGGGGGCCCGTCCGCCGGCCCCGACAACTGCGGACGACCCCTTGGGTCCCGCCGGCACGTCCGCTGGCCACCGCCCTCGACGCCGTGGCCGGAGAAGAAGCCCGCGAAGAAACCGCCGCCGCCCCGCCAAGTTCGCCGCGAACTTCGCCGGAGCCCCAAATCTGGCCACCACACGGACCCGGACACCGTGGGATGCCATGGGGGATTGTCCAGCAACCCTTGCCAGCCCCATGGACATCCAGAATTGGAGATTAACGGCCTGAATCAGCCTCCCTCTCCCTGTGCGAACGGCGACCACCGCCCCGAAGACCCGTTCGATTCACCCTCACCATAGGGTCAATCAACGCACCAAAACGTGCGTTTTGATCCTCTTGATACCAGGAACAATTCCATGGGATCAATTGACCAAAAACTCATCCGTGAGAGACTCAATCGAACAACCTAAATTGAGCCCTAAGCATGAACGTGAAGGACGAAAAATAATATAATAATCTCAATTTTGATCAAACCAGCAACCTGGCTCTGATACCACTGTTAGGTTTCGATCAGAGGAGCAGCGGAAACAACGAAACCCTAAGAGTCGTATCGTTGCTGGCGATCAAAATCAAAAACTATTCATCGTAGAACCCGCCAAGGAAGAACAGTTCTATACCTTTGCGGGATTAATCAATTCCCAGATGCCCGAAGACGATCGAGTAGAGGCTCGTCGGGCTGCTAGCCGTCCAAGTGTCCGGCCTCTAGATGTATCCACACGAGCAGCGGGAACGGATGGAGTCTCCTTCTCGATCTCCACACGTCGGCCACTCCTCAGCACCACCATCCACCGCCGTAGGAGGAGGGAGAGAGAGAGGGGTGCGCCCAGGTCAGGGAGGAGAGAGAGAGAGAGAGGGGGGCGGCCAGGGGAGAAACCCTAGTGCTTGGCAAGGGTTTCTCTCCTCAGCGTGTATTTATAGACTCTGGCATTTTTCACAAAAACCCAGAAATGGTCTATAATTACCATCCTTCTCCGTCTGATCCACTACTCTATTGTGTGTGATCCTCTAGGCCCAATAGTCTGTTTGGTTTTCAGGCCCATTAAGCTAAGAACTCTTCTTAACTTAATTAGTTATAATCCAATAACTCTTCATGGATTTAACAGGCTTTCCGACCACGAACGGCACCAAGCAACACCTCGTGATCCCAAATGACTTTGGGAGGGATGCAACCCATATTGAACCTTTCCGTCATCAGATTCCACACAGTTATAGATCCTCATTCATACAATGCTCCAATCAGAATTAGGGTACGGTCAAACTGTCAAACCCTAAAGCATCCTGATCTTATGGACCCTTGTACTCTTAAGTACAGTTCACTAGAAAACTCCTTTTCTAAGTGAACCCCCATACCCTGGCTAGGGATTTCTAAGTACATGTCCATAGAGCATTCTCTCTCTTAATCCATGCAGAGAGTGAATGATCCCTTGTTGTCCACCAAAGTGTCTTCACATGAATCCCACTGAGTCCGAATAGCTAACTATTAAGAACCACAAGATTGAAGTTCATGAGTCAGCAATCAAACGCTCAGTGGAGTCCATGCAAAACCTCTTTTGTGACTCAGGTCAAAGATCCAACTATGCTACTGTGGCACTAGAATCTCCTGATTGACAGTCGGCATGATTACCATTCAGGAATTCTAGATCGGGTCCGTTCAGTGAACTCATTCCACCAACGAGCACCTGCACGTGTACCTTGATGTCACCACACCGGTGATTATGAGATCGACCACCCTCATCACATGAGTGAGTACCACGTGCACCGGTCTATCCGGATCTTCAATGTCCCTTCTTGAAGATCCTACGACCAGGAACATTTAGAATATAAACATCTAGATGGCTGTTCTCATTATCACAATCTCATCATGATCCAGTCATCATAGCTCATATTCAAGGACTTCATCATATTACAACAAACATACTATAACGTGCTAAGAATATAATGAAGAAAATGCCATTAGTATATTGAATGAAATTGTACAAGAAATGTCACCATCACAACACTTGTGATTGGCTTGAAGGGCATACATCTCTAACAATAACCAGCTCCGAATCCAACAAAACAGGTTCATAGATAATGACTTTGCAAATCTTCGAGAGATGAATGAATGTGTTGCGCCGGTATCAAAAAGGCAGACTTGGAACATATAGTTAAACTGCCTTCCACGAGTCCGCCTTCATTTTGTTCCTCCTCTTGGAGTGCTTGTAAACGGCCTTATTTCTTTGCTGAGTACTTGTTATTGCTAGATTGCTCATTCAATAGAGGGCAATCGGGAATCCGATGATTCAGACTTCCACAACAGAGGCACGCTCCCAACCTTCTCCAGCATTCCTCGGCCTTATGACCGGCCTTGTCACAATGCTTGCACACCTCTTTGGAAGGTGTGGTAGTAATGGAAAAGGGCTTGTTACCCTTCTTGAACTTCTTCTCTTGGGAGGAATCTCCTCCATTGCTAGACCTCTTCTTATTGAATGTGGGTTTGAAAGTGCCGGAGGTTGTAACGTGCTTCTTCTTGTCTTTCCCACGGATCCGGTCGGACAGGGCATCTTCTAATAACTAAAGCTCGACGTACCATTTTCGAGTAGACTTGAATGTCCATTGGCGCCAGTTGGGTAATATATTGCGGCCGAAGCTCATTAAGAAATTTCCTAGCCTTCATCTTCTCGGTACACACCAGATGTGGTGCATACCTTGATAGCCTAGAGAATTGGGCCTCATATTCATCCACCGATAAAGTCCTTTGTTTTAATGCAGCAAAATCTACGGCTTTCTTCTCTTGTATGTGGTCGGAGAAGTACTTGCCATTAAAGTGTTCAACAAACTCGCCCTACATGATGTGCTCATGTGGCAGCGTAGCTTCTACAGATTCCCATCAGAAGCAAGCATCCCGCTCCATTCAGAAAGTTGTCAATAAAACCTTCCCCTCATCCGTGCATTGCATAACACGAAATATCCTTCCTATCTCCTTGATCCAATTCTCGGCGTCGTCGGGGTCGGACGAGCCAATAAACTTTGGTTGATTCATATTGCGAAAACTACGATGGAGATCGCCCGCTCCACGATTCATCCCCCCTTGCGCCACTTGTTGTAGCGCTTGGGTGAGGCCTTGGACAGTGCGTTGCATGTCGCGCCACTGGGCTCGTTCGGCGGCCATGATCCTACAAGGAATTTAAGTCTAATTAATAAGTGACCAACTATAAAGTTTACCGTCCTATATAGACTTAACCCATGGTTCTACCCACCTCACCGAGTGTAGGATATAACCTATCCTTGGACTTGGGTTCCAAGAAATTTGGAAATCATAGGCTCTGATACCACAAAAACTATCACGCCCCGAGCGCGGAAGGAACCCGGTATACGTGACGAGTTTATATCGATCATGCCAATCAGAGCATAAGGAAATTCGACATATAGACAGAGCGCGCAAAAGTAGAGACAATAAATCAAAACCTTTATTTCATTAATAATCTCAAAGATAATTCAATTACATACTCTTTATTGCCAAAGTAAAGTTGCTAGACTCAATAAAAGGAAAATACAATAATGACTCAATAAATAGAGAAGACACAACAAGATAACATCTTCAATAGTCGGAACGGCTCTACATTCTTCACTAGTGTCCATTCCCATCCGAATGATCTTCATCATCGGAATTACCTGAAAAATAGGGGGAAAACTAGGGTGAGCGAACGCTCAATAGGGATTATATCTCAAATACAAGCTTGTTTTAAGTAAATTACATGTTATATGAATGCATGTATAGTTAGGCATGAACGCATGATAATGTCGAGAGTGAATAACAAGAATCGATATAGATGGACTAGTAAGATTTCAAGATATTCATGTACAGCTATCAAGAAGTTCAAGTACATAAAATCAAGTCATGTCATGAGAATTGGTTATTTTAATTTCAAGCAAGTAAATACCCATTCCGGGACACGCAAGTCATGTCAAGTCATGTCAAGCACAAGATCGTAGAATGCCATAATCAAACAAGTCATGCACTCTGGTGCAATTCCACACCGTGGTCAATATAGTTCCCATAGGCACAAGTACTTTCGGGCGCTCTTCCTAGGACCAGACCGGGCCCCATACTTGTCAGGCATTGAGTCATGTAAACATTTTGGGCATCCACTATAGTTTTATAGCCAATGTAGAGTTTTCAAAGAGTTTAACCATTGTAGGAACATGAGGTAGATTCATAGAATAGAGTTTCAAGAACAAAACTTTGAGTAGGGATGACATATCGATAAATCACATGAAAACGCATGACAAATCGGAAAATCTGGGTAATTGGCATCCACTCAGACCGCCACCGATTACAGAAATAGCGTCCACTGTGGTGGTCGCCCATTCCTGTGAATAGTACAGGCACGAAGAATTTGCGTCTATATGATGGCCACTAATTAAGTGATTAGCACCCACTGGCCTAGCCGCCAATTCCTTCTGGCGTCCATGTCATGGTCGCTAATTCCAGACAGTGACAGACTTCTCAAAGAGGCCATAAACAACGCTCTATGAGGGCTAGTGCATCACGTTTCTTCAGAGTGACGTGACAATCAAGGGTTCTAGGGTTTTTAGGGTACAACCTGCTCGACTGCCTTGAGGGAATTCAAGGCTAGCGTAGACTTACGGAGGTCTCAATGAAGAGAGCACCAGTCCGAAGGAAAGAATATCCCGCAGAGGGTCCAATCATCACCAAGAGTTGAGGGGTAAGCGTGAAACAACGTGAAATAGGGACTCCATCTACGGACATGAGACGAGAGTGCCAAAAGACCTGCGGTATGGGTCAAAACTCAATAGAAACACGTGAGAGTAGGAAATAGCGTCCATTCGGACAAGCGTCCAATCAGAATTGTGTGTCTGGGTAGAATGTCACTCAATCAATATTTTCACAAAGGTTTTATAGTTTTCACAAGAATTAGCATCTGTTTATAAGTCGCTAAATCAATAATTAATCAAAATTTAACAATTTCACAATAATTGGGCAACCTTCCAGAAAGGCGCCAGAACTCTAAAGAGCATCCAAGTAACGGTCGTTAATTCATATATTTCTGCATTATTTCAATTTTTATCAAAATAACAGGAATTAACGTCTCTGTGCAGAGGCGCTATATCAAGAATAGGCGACTGTTCAAACAGTCGCTCATTCTTATGATTACACTACCCTATACATGGGCCAGGTACGTTTACAGATAGAATATACTCGTCATTTAAAATGATTACTATTCATTTAGAGATGAACATTGCTACTTTGATGTTTATGGGGATTTTCAGGAAACTGATGACATGAACAAGTAGAGATAACTATGAGGAATCCAGAAATATGCATAACATGATTTTCAGATACATGATTCCATAGTTATTTATTTTTAAACATGGGTCATTTATTAATTACTCTAAAAATAAATAGCGACGTGGTGATGGTCGCTCATTAATTTGCGACCAGAAGACTGTCGCCAATTCAAGAATTAGCAACCTTCTGCTCGGTCGTTCATTAATAAGCGGCCAATGCACTGGTCGCTATTTTACATGCAAATACAAAAGCCTAAAACTACATAAAACTTGATAGTAGGAGACATGAAATCATGGTATGCTTGCACTACACTTACTCTTATCATTTGGGGCTTCGTATCTTGAGAAAACCTATCTTTTAGGCTTGATCGGGACGACATACGTGAAAGAACTGGGAAGAATATGAAGAATATAAGAGTAACTGCAGCAGCAGCAGCAGATGAAGCAACAGCAGCAGCAAACTCACGGCAATAATTCGCCGCAGCAGTAGCCTGCGATCGTCCACACGAAGAGGTAGGAAGAAGAGGGATGGAGGCCTTCCTTCCGTTCATGGTTACAGAAGGAGGAAGAGCAGCAAGTTGACGTCGATGAACATCAGCAAGGATGCTTCTGTCGATCACGGGGGTCTTATTTATAGAGATTTAGGACTTTGGCTTCTAATGGGAATTGCGTTTCCTACGGTGAATCCTAATAGGTTTGAACCTTTTCACGTTAATCTAACCCTTGCTATATCCACAGCCGTCTTCGATCAAAACCCTACAACTCCATGCATTCTTCGGACGTGTTAAAGATTTGGGTTTTATAAATAACCCTTCATAATATATATACATATGTGTATGTGTGTGTGTGTGTGTCCTATACATCACCTTCTTACGTAAGGAGGGTTATGGGCTAAAGGCCCACTCCATATATATATATATATATATATATATATATATATATAGGGTTTTTTGCATATTAGTCCCTACAAATATGATGAATTACTTTTTAGTCCCTACAATCTCTCTATTGTTTAAAAAGTCCTTGGAAATCTTACCGTTAAACTAAAAAGTCCCTATCGTTTTTTACTGTCGACGATATTAAACGCAAGGTGAGTTAACTTGACCGTAGTTGGTGAAAAGACCAACCCACCCTCGATTAATCGAGGTTCATGGCCGTAGTAACCCTTCTGCCGCGCCACCCTCCTGTTTAGGGTTCCCCCCGTACATAATCGCCACCCTCCTCTTTCCCTTCCCCCCGTACACAGTCGCCATTACCGTCGATTTCACTCTTTGGTCGTCGTGACAACAACGATCGCCGGCCACTGCCAGGGTCGATTAGGCACCATCGCCATTGCCCAAACCTGCACGTAACAACCGCGGCGCTTCACGGCACCCCATCTGCCGCCGCAGACGTACGACCGCCCTCGTTCAGACGCCGCATCACCGGAGTCAACACCCCACGTCCAGGTCTGGGCCACACACCTCCGTCTCCACTCCGGTACGCGTCAGGCGCTCCTGCCACCTCACACTCAGTATGATCTGCAAATATAAATGTTTACTCATGCATTTTATATGTTTACTGTTGGGGATATGGACCGGAGTACCCAGACGAGGAAGAAGAGAAAAAACCAATCACACAAGAACACACAGGGATTTTTTACGTGGTTCGGAGGCAAGATGCCTTCCTACGTCCACGGCCGCAGCAGGATTCCACTAAGATAATCACAGACCAGAGTTACAATACAAGGAGAGAGCCCATCCTTTTATACTAGGAGATTAGGGCGTCATTAGTCAGGACATTAAGGACAATAATACCCCTGATCAACAGAAATCCTCTTCCGGGATACATCAGACACGCATGCTCGCCTGTCCCCCCGGATGCTCTCCTGGGACCGAGCATGCCCTCCAGCGACTGCAGATGCTCCCCCACCATCAGTCAGGTCGACGCACTCCAAGTGACATAGAAATGCCTTGAGCCCGCAATGCCTGCCCTCCTGACGACAGTGATGCTCTCCTGAGGCAATGAATGCCCTCCAGAGACAGCATGTGCTTCCCTGCTAGAACCCATACAGCATATGCTCCCCTGGAGCAGCGGTTGCTCCACTGGCACTGAAGGATGCTCCCCTGGAGCAGCGATTGCTCCTCAGAGATAGCGCATGTGCACGTCATGCTCCCATGACGCTGGTGATGCTGTCCAGAGGTCATAGATGCTCCCCTGAGATTTCATATGCTCCCGTGCGAGAACGCACAAAGACATGACTACATGCTCTCCTGAAGTAGCATGTGCACGCCATGCTCCCCTGATGCTGAGAATGCTCCCCTGGAGCAGTGGGTGCGCTCCTGAGTCAGAGTGTGATCCCGTGCAAGGGCGCATGAGTTCTGACTCCACACTCTAACAGTTTACAGAGTCGAAATATTAAGGACATCAATTTTTATTTTCTTTCTATATGGTTTAGGGATAAGATTGTTGTTATGTCGTTTTTTGCTATAATGTTGTTAGATTATTTAATGCTCTAAAAAGTTTTGTTATTAATTGTACATGTCTGAATTCACGGGTGCAGTTTCTTTATGGTTCTGTCAAAAATTTTGCTTTAATATTTTTCGGTCACTCAATTCATATTAGTTAAGAATGTTATTATTGTACTCAGATTATTGGGTATGCGTGCTGATTTTGTAATGTGGATAACTGTTCTAGAGAGTTTATTTCTGTCTTCAGATTGTTAGATTGTGAAAATGGGGGAACGAGAGCCATCATTAAAGTTGACATATAAGTTTGGTGGTTATTGGAAAACTCTTCAGTCTGGGAGGAGGGCATATGCACTAGGTCAGAGCAAGACAGTCGTGGCATATCCTGATTACTACAGTAGATGCATATTAATTGAGGATATGGGACATCTATCTAAGTGGGCAAGTACACATTGTTTAGAATTTCATTATGAATTACCTAATAGCAGACCTGTTCAGTATGAGGAAATTGTTTCAGATGCTCAATTATATGAGGTGATGAAAGCCCATTTGCCCGTAGGGAAGATGACCATATATGTTAGCACATTGGACAGTCGGCCATTAGACTTACAGCCAACCAATATTCCACAGAAAGGTATGGCCAGCCAGTCTACTCAGGCCCATTCCCAGACATTTGTTGACATTGATGAGATGGATGATGATGCTGAGGTTGGTCAACATCCTGAGTTTGTTCATGATGCTGCAGTTGTTCATCGTGACGAGGTTATTCATGATGTCCCTGCCCCTGCCCCTGCCCCTATAGTTGATGAGGATTATCATATTTTAAAGAAGAGGATATGTTCTGAAGCTGAGCACAGTGACTCAGAATATGTTGCATATGAAGATGAGTACAGCGAATCTGACGAGAGTGTGGCTGATTCTGATGAGGTACACACTGAGGACAGCTATCATTCAAGGCCATGTCCCTCAGATGAATCTGATATTGATGGAGAAGTTTCAGATGATGATGGAGATTTGTTAGAGGCTGATGAAGAGACCCCAGATATATCAGTTGGTTCTCTATTTGCAAATAGTCAGGAGTACAGGATTGCTCTACGTCAGCATGCTATTAAAAATCAATTTGAGTTCAAGCAAGTGAAAAATGACAGCATGAGAATTACTGTTGTATGTGCAAATGTTAACTGCAAATGGAGAGTGCATGCCTCAAGACTGCAAGATAGAGTTACTTTTGCAGTCAAAACAATGCAGAAAAAGCACACATGTTCAGCCACATCTAGGTGTGATAGCAGGATGGCATCCAAATCTTGGATTTCAGCCAGGGTATTGGAAGCAGTGAAGGAGAATCCTGACATACCTCCAAGAAAGTTACAAGCTGATTTATTGAAGGCTTATAATATTTCAATCCCTTATCACCGCATTTGGCGTGCACGAGAGTCGGCAAAGGAGAAGGTGTTTGGGAAGGTTGAGGAAACGTACAAGCATTTGCCACAGCTACTGAATGAATTAAAGTAGAGCGACCCTTCTTCAGTTGTACAGTACAAGATTGGATTGGATGGTTGTTTCCAGAGGGTGTTCATTGCCTTAGGGGCATGTATTAGTGGTTTCAAAGATGGCTGCCGTCCAGTGCTGGGCATAGATGGATGCCACTTGAAAGGGTATTACACTGGGATCTTGGTGGCTGCAGTTGTTCTTGATGGGAATCATGGTTTGTTCCCAGTTGCCTATGGTGTTGTTGAGGGGGAGAGTATGGACTCGTGGACATGGTTTTTGCACAAGTTAAAAGACGCTATTGGAAATCCGACAGGGATTACATTCATTTCTGATATGGAAAAGGGCATTGAGGTAGCTGTCCCAGATATCTTTCCAGGTGCCGAGCATAGGTAATTAAGTTTCTCCTTTTACAATGTTTGATCTACTGCTAGTTTTATTTTCCATAATGTATGAATTGAGTGACTATGTATTTTAATGACATTGACTATAGGTTTTATATTAATGATGAGATTGTAATTTCGAATTGCTTGTAGGTTTTGTATGCGACACCTTTACATGAATTTTAAGAAGAAATGGCCAGGCCCAGGTTTCAAGAATGCTGCATGGGCAGCAGCAAAATCTTACACTGTTCAAGAATATAAAGCATCTATATTTGAGATGAAGAAACTAGATCCACAAGCTGCTTCCTATTTAGAAAGTTTGCGTTGTGCCTGGTCAAGATGTCATTTTAATGACAAGGGTAAGCTAAACTACATCACTAACAACGTAGCAGAGTCATTCAATTCATTTGTTGGTGATACGAGAGGCCTACCACTTGTAGACATGTTAGATGGAATTAGGCAGAAAATTATGGTGAAAATGGATCACAGGAGGAGACATGCACGTAGGATCAAAGAAAAGTTTGTGCCACGGGCTGTTGCCTATTTAAATGCAATTGTTAGGAAATTGGGAAAATATGCAGTCAGATATTCCACTGATTTTATGGCTGAGGTGGAAGGTCCGTATGAGAGGTGTGTTGTTAAATTGGACGAGATGTATTGTTCTTGTCGTCAATGGCAAGTCAGTGGGTTACCTTGCCAACATGTTGCTGCTGCTGTTGATGCACGTAGGGGCCTCCAAATTAATAATTTTGTTGATAGATGTTATTCAATTGAGACATATAAAGCCACATATGCAAAGTCAATACAACCATTGCCAGGTAAGAGCATGTGGCAGACTGTAGAATCTGTTGAGGTGCTTCCTCCTCGCTGCCAAAGACCCCGAGGTCGCTCTCGAAAGAAGAGGATTAGAGATGCTGATGAAAATCAAAAGGCACTTAGGAGATCCCATAAATGCAAAAGATGTGGACAATGGGGCCACCATAAAAATACTTGCAAAGAACCCCTCCCAGGACCAGAATCTTCAGTTACAGACATTGGCACTACTTCCACAACTGTGGCACGGAAGTAAGTTTGTATTGCAATTATGATTTGTATTTTGTCTATTTGATTTACTTTGTGCATAATATTGAAAGTTATGTTGTAGGCAAGGCCCAAGAAGACCACCCAGGTTCGTAAGTGGTAGGGCTACTCAGGCTCAAACTAGTGATGGTGGTGAAGGGCCACAAGTTACAACTTCGGTTGGTCCAGGTCAGACCCACGGGAGGGCTAGGAGAGGTACCAGCAGGGGCAGCACTGAAGGAAGCAGTCGGGGGAGAGGTAAGTTAGCACACATGTTAAATTTCTAAATTGAAATAAGAATTAGACTGATATTAATACATGTATAACTCATGTAGGTCGCACAATTTCGGTGGAGGCACCGGGCTCCAGCAGCACTAGCGGAGGAGACATTCGTGTGCACACGGTGATAAATATGGACAGTCAAGCATCCATTAACTTTGATCAGCATTCCTCCATGTTCAACTTCCAATAACTCCCGCCAAATTGTGAGTTTAAAATATACTTTTTAATTTGTAGGTAAAGATTATGTTATTTCTAATAGTTAACATCCTCTCTTTGTCACACCTACAGGACATTGGCTGATGTGAAGAATGTTGTTGCCGACCGGATGTGAAGAATGATATTGAAGAACAATATTTCATATCCGTTTTATGTGTTATTGTCCTCAATGTAAACTCTTATGGATTGTGAAGTTTTGATGTAACTGATACAAGTATATGTTTATTTGTTGGTGATATGAATGATATTTGTAGTTTTGTGCTGGGCTTAAACCAGGTTTGAATGATAGATGGTTTGTGTTGGTTAAGTGAAGAGCTTTGTATAGATTTGTAAAGACGATCATGATGTATAGACTTGTAATGTAAAATGCGTTATCGCACGGGAGCATATGAAGTCTCAGGGGAGCATCTATGGCCTCTGGACAGCATCACCAGCGTCAGGGGAGCATGTGGAGCACATGCTGTCTCTGGGGAGCAATCGCTGCTCCAGGGGAGCATCCTCAAAGTTAGGGAAGCATTAGCAGTCACTGGAGAGCATACTCGGTCCCATGAGAGCATCCGGGGGGACAGGCGAGCATGCACGTCTGATGTACAGACTCTACCAATGTATAGACTTGGTGGATAGTGATGCATAGCCAAACGGATGTACAGACTTCACTGTGAATGCATGAACAGTGAATGAGTGTATAGACATGAAATGAACGCTGCATGATCGAGCCTAACCAATGTATAGACATTACAATGCTCATCCACTGAATAGACTTCACAGTGCTCAATCAGACTTCACGATGCTCAATCAGACTTCACGATGCTCAATCACCCTTGAAGATGTGAGCGAAACATTGTATGGACTTCAAAAGCTTGAAGGCCCAATGTACAGACTTTGAAGAGTCTGAACCAATGTATAGACTTGTAATGCTTGAGGACCGATGTATAGACTTAGGAGCATATGAAGCCAATGTACAGACTTGGCATGAGACGCTGAGAAAGACGGTGGATGTACAGACTTCTAGATGTACAGACTTTCCACCGACCAATGTATGGACTTGCTCAGCCTGAGGCACTGTATAGACTTTATGCGTCTCTGCCCAATGTATAGACATCATATATGTAGTGCTGTGCAATGTACATACTTCATATATGAAGTCACTCACTGTATATACTTTGAATATGAAGACTCATCGTGCAATGTTGTCTAGACTTAGAATGCAACGCATGAAGCAGTGAATAGACTCTGAGTGCAACCAATGTCCATACTTGATGGTGTGCTGTGCAAACAAGCTAAGATGCAATGTATAGACTTATGCGAGCATGCTGCAGACTTGAGACACACTCACAGCGTTGACGCTGCATGAGACACTAAATCAGATATAACACATCAAGCATTCAAATCAACATGCCATCATCATAAAGAACACATAATATCATAATGCACTCATTGTGTTGCAATCATCAAAACAAAACAGCATTGCTATCATCAAATCAACATAGCACATGCTTGTGCCTAAGGGGCACAACATTAAAGACAATAATACCCCGGTTAAACAGAAACCCTCTTCCGGGATACATCAGTCGCGCATGCTCGTCTATCCCCCCGGATGCTCTCCTGGGACCGAGTATGCCCTCCAGCGACTGCAGATGCTCCCCCACCACCAGTCAGGTTAATGCATTGCCAAGACAAGTGTCGACACCTCTTCATGCATTACCAAGACAAGAGTCGACACTTCTTCATGCAGGTCGGCCTGCTCCAAGTGACATCGAAATGCCTTGAGCCCGCAATACATGCTTCCCTGACGCCAGTGATGCTCTCCTGGGACAATGAATGCCCTCCAGAGACAGCATGTGCTTCCCTGCTAGACCCGGACAGCATATGCTCCCCTGGAGTAACGAATGCTTCCCTGGTACTGAAAGGATGCTCCCCTGGAGCAGCGATTGCTCTCCAGCGACTGAATGATGCTCCCTTGGAGTAGCGAATGCTCCCCTGGAGATGCGATATGCTCGCCATGCTCCCCTGAGCTGAGGAAGCTCCCCTGGAGCAGTGGATGCTCCCCTGGGGCAGCGATTGCTCCCCTAGAGCAGCGAATGCTCGCCATGCTTCCCTGATGCTGTGAATGCTCCCCTGAAGCAATGGATGTGCTCCTGAGGCAGAGTGTGATCCCGTGCAGAGGCGCACGAGTGAAAGAGTTCTGACTCCACACTCTAACAGTTCACATCTCCTCGCAGCTTAGTTCCCAGCATCCAGCCGGCTCCAGCTCTG
Source organism: Amorphophallus konjac (assembly GCA_022559845.1). NCBI lineage: Eukaryota > Viridiplantae > Streptophyta > Magnoliopsida > Alismatales > Araceae > Amorphophallus > Amorphophallus konjac. The sequence goes on from CM040120.1 coordinate 300,686,258, forward strand.
ATATTCCCTCTATAGTCACAGTTCATGCATTCTTCCATCGCCTTCAGTTGATATTTGACATCCACAACATTATATATAGTATCATCAACCCACTCAAAGAAACCGCAATCCCCGTCAGTATTTGCATACGGACAACAATAGAAACGCTTGTCTTTCGACCTCTCACGATTTGAGACGTAAACCCGACAATTACCCCTTCTACAGTTGCATTCCATCGACGGCACACGAGATGAGACGACAGCTCCTCGAGACAACTGCATTCCACTAACATTTGATGACTGCATACGACACGAACAAGTTATTATCACTGTAAATATAGATGTGGAGAATAATCTAGCCATCAAAATAGCATACCATTTCAGACATGGGGAGAATAACAAGGGTCGATTTGTCATGTTGGGCGTGATGGCAAGGGCCGGCGGTGGTCGGTGGGCCGTCGGCAGTAGGCCGTCAGCGTCGACCGGTGGGGCTTCTGCGGCTGGGGCCTTGCGGTGGGGCGTCTGCGACGGCCGGTGGGGGTAGTCCGCAGCTTGCAACGGCGGTGGGGCGTCTGCGGAAGTGAAGGGTTTCACTGGGAAAGGGTCATGAGTAAGGGTAGTTTAGGATTTTCAACTTTTTTTAACGGAAGGATGGAATATTCCATCGAATATCCAATTATTTTAACGTCGATGAACTACACGGGCCTTTCTGTAAGAGTTACATGATTTAAGGACTTTTTAAACAATAGAGAGATTGTAGGGACTAAAAAGTAATTCGTCATATTTGTAGGGACTAATATGCAAAAAACCCATATATATATTCCTAAATCCTTCTTGTACAGCCCTTTTTGTTAATTACGTAAAAGGGTTGGGGTGTTTGAGTTTGGCCCAATTAGACTATTGGGTTGTTTATTAATTCCTTTGGATTTAGGTGTATTAAGCTCAGGGAGGAATTATATTCTTATTATTTTAATGGGGTGCTACAGTCATCCTTTTGGGCTGCTTGCTCTTAGAAGCGGTGGCATTCGCGTCTATGGAGAGAGAGAGAGGACATGGGAGAGGGAGGGTTTTGACAAGGGCAGAGATGTATTTTGTAAGCGTTTCAAATCTCAGTGGTCTCCAAGTCTATTTGAGGTATCCACGTGTGACCCAACTCAGCCCTTAGCCACTCCAAATGTGCGCCTCCTATTAGGTGTGCACTAAGAGTGTCCCTTGGTGCACATCAGTGGTGTGCACCAAGTGTTACTCTCGTCCAGCCATGGGGCATGGCAACATGGATCAAAGAGATGTGACAGGGGTGAGATTAATACCATAAAGATAAGGGTACAAAAGTAATTCATGAAAGGCTTAGAAGTATATAAGTAATTTTCTCACATTTAGGACCCGTTTGGGAACCCACCTCATTTTACCAGTGTCAGTATAATCTCCTCATGGGCACCCATTTGCACACATAGAGGATTTGTAATCATTAAAAATCCTAGGAAGCACCTTTACACTTGCTTCTGGGGATTCATGGGCGCACCTGGGTTTTGTGCCTATAACCTATCTCATTCGGATTTTTTGTTGGCTAAAAAACTTAGACAAACCTAATACCATTTGTTATCACTTAAAGCATGTCAAAGATTTCCCGCCTTAAAATCCCTGTCGGGCATTTCCCAAACGTAGCCTTAGGGCGCGTTTGATAATGATCACGAGAGAACGTAAAAACACATAATTTACTCATCTACACATGTATTAATGAACTATACGACGTGGTGGGATTTTTTAGGCTGACCCCAAATCTCATTTGACATGAGAACAACTTTTACATATGTTCACCTGGTGTAAAGTGGAATGACAAATTTACCCCCACTTTATCTTCTGATGACCAGTTGCACGTTTTGACAGTGGGGATAAAAATAGTTTTTTACATCTCATAATTCGATATCCCAGACGATAAGCAGTCCCTAGGCCGCTTTGGGAGATTCAACGGGGAAAATTTTTATGTGTCACGTTTCTCTCACCTCTAGAAATCTATCCCAACACACAAGTCGAGGTTATTTGTAACATTTGGTAATGCTTCTACTTTTTGCAGTGATTTTAATGATTAAAATCTGAAAAATCTCCCTCTCAATCGATACCAAACGCGTCCTTAGTCTCTACACATGGATCTTTTGAGTTTTGATTCAGATTTGATTGCCTAACGGGAATTTATCGCAACTGTGCAGAAATACCCACTATTTAGGGGAATACTCGAGTGCTCGTTTAGAATTCGTAAATACCCCGAAAAAATTTTATATAAACGGGAGTGGAGGCGCCGTGGGGAGAAGAGAACCGTTGGTTGCCCACGGCACCATCTCACCTCATCGTCTCATGGCCATGTTGCTGCAGCGCTTTCATCTGCAGCTTCCACGGAGCTCCTGCTGCTCTCTTCATGGCCGCCATCGCCTCCAGCGCTCGTTGTCCTCCTCCTCCTCCTCCTCTTCTTCTGCTTCGATTACCTTCCCCACTGGGATAGGAAGAGGAGGGAGGCGCTGGGGAAGAGATGCCACTGCTCCTTGTCACCTTCCATCTCTGCTTTTCATCCCTCGGGCCACTTATGCTGATTCTGGCGGTGCTTCTGTCCCTTCAAGGACCCAAGTATGCAGTACAAACTGAACTCCTTTCTGGTTTCCTTTTTCTACTTCATTCTTGTCCAATATTTTTCCTTCTTCATCCTCCTTTGATATCTCATTTGGGATGTCTGTCTGTCTCTGCCGCTCTCTTATTCTTGTTTATGCTCTGCGAACCCAGTTTTATGAATGAAATAAATGGGAAAGTGAAGAAACAGATGGAGAGGGGATAGAATTTGGGTTGGAGAAAAAGAAGTAATTCATACTGGTATGGGTATTGCAGGTCGCAGCTTTGTCATTTATCAGGTGAAGAGTTTTGGTTGTGATTATTCTCATGAAAACAGTATAGTAGTAGAAAAGGGACCTGGGAAATTTAAGGCGGGGGTGTGTGTGTGTTGGTGGGTGTTAGAGGTTTGAAGCAGGTTTGAGCTAGAAATAGATAACCGTTGGGGGTCTGGAGTTGCGCGTAAGCTGTTGTCTGAGTCTGACCACTATGTCAGAAGTCTAAAGGTTTCGTTTGATCACACACTTATTTGGTGTCTAATGTCTGAAGCGGTCAGTTATTCTCATTTTCGGATTGTTTGGTACAGTAACTTAATCAATGTCTGAAAACAACAAATGTCTAAAAATACCTCCTAATTGTAAGCTACATTGGGTAGCATTTTTATTTTAAGACATTGCAAATTCTCTCTTCAATCTTCAAAGCATATTCTTGACATTTCATGGCTCCCACGATCTAGCATTACCATCATCCTCGTGGCCTCTGTAGCTACTCTCACTTATTAACAAAATCTTACCAAGTAATATTTAGGGAAAATTACCCATATACCCCTAAAATCTTTATAAATAACCTCTATACCCTTATCTTTATCTAACTTACCTGTGTACTCCGAAATCTTTAAGAAAACATCTGTATACCCATAAACCCTATGTTGTACTATCCAAAATAATACCTGTATACCCCTGAAATTTAATCTTTAGGGGTCTAAGAACTCAGATTTGTAGATTTTAGGGCTATACAGTTAAATTAATAAAGGTATGCATATAACAGTTATTTATAAAGATTTTAGGCATATCCAATGTTATCTTCTTAATTAGTTTTAGAGGTTTCTTGCAACATTTTATGAGATTAGACATGAATTTAAGACTTAAGAGAATTGACTAAGTGTTATCAAATGCTACCTAAGTATAGATAACAAAAATGACGAAGTGCCATAGTCAGGCTAGGATTTCCCAATTGGTATTTGAGTCAAGAATAAACTAAATAACCACCATTTGCATTATGCATGAAAATGTTGAACATCTCCACTGATCTGATCTATCACTACAAACTACTTTTGATGGAGGTAAATTTGCAAAAACTGATACTTGAGACGGAAGTAATTCTTTCATGTCCAATCAGAGCCAAGGAGAGACTGATCTTGCAACACCACCTTCCTCATGAACAAATAGATAACAAGTGATACAAAGCCATTGTTCCTTTTTATAACAGCGAGAGAATCCTCCTTTAGTTGGGGTTTGAGTCTGCCTATTTCCTATGCAGTAGGACATCTTTGAGGAGTGGCACTGTGAAGCTCCAGCTTGTTTCAGCTTGAGCTAGATTAAACTCTCTGGAATTTTTACTTAAACATGAGTGCACAAGCCCAATCCATATTCATTCTGCCTGATTGGTGAAGTTTTTTCCTTTCTTTTGTGCTATCAGTGAGTTGGAGCTGTGCTATATCTGTGATTCTTAGAAAAACTTGTCCAATGCAAACACGTGAATGTGGTAACAACTGTCAGGTATAGACCCTTTGGATCCTTGCCTATAGCTAGAATTAGAGAATAAATCAGCAAATTCATTAAAACTTGTAGATCAAAGTTTTCTTACCGGTGCAGCATCATAATCATCATGACCAAAACTATGAACATAAAAATCCATGTCTGCTCTAGGTCTGCAATGCCTGATGCAAAGCTAATCTTCATTTTGAAGTCTATTTTTGATCTCTTTTATCAAAACACAAAAGTTCAAGTTGCATATTCATTGGAATATTTAATATTATGGAAATAATACAATAATTACTAAGACTGCCATGTGGACATTTGCCTTGTTGATCTTCTAAGAATAACACAATGTTGATTAAAGCACAATCAGAAACTAGAGGTTCTTTCTGATCATTCACATTTTTTGCTGGTGGTCACAAAGGTGTCACAGAATCACTGGCTATTGTAAGATTTAATGAAGAAAATGCAATGGAGCCAAGGTTTGCTGACTTGGTCTGACTCGGGTGACTCATACCGTCTCTGGGCCGAACCAAGACTACCGAATCAGCCTGAGTTAGCTTCTAGTCAGTCCGAGTCAGACTGACTTGTACCGGATCTGGGCCAGACTGAGTCTATCCAGTCCACTGAGCCAACCAACCTTGAATGGAGCAAGGAAATGACCAATTCCTACAAGTCTCTGTAAGGATACGTAAAGGAGATTTTCTGAATTGTAAGTAGATTGATTCAAGAATCATTTAAAAGAAATAATTCAATCTGAAAAAGAGACAATAGAGCAATCTACTTTTAGCTCTGGTTCCACTGCTGAAGTGCATGATAACAGATTATGAATTGAGAAACAGCCTTTTCTTGAGACCAAAAATTCGTAAACGTGTTCACCATGTAAAAAATTGGGGTAATGGCAAAAAAATCCCTTTTACATGTGTAATTGCAGAAATGCCACTCTTATATGCATGTAGAGAAGGCTGAGGGTAGTTTTGTCATTCTTATATTGCCTCTGTTTTAATTGTTATTTCTGGTTTATTGGGTGTGCGCCCCTTGTAGCCTGCAGCTAGGGGTATTTTAGTCACATCTTGTAAAAGGGCTGTTGCCCTGGTCTTATTTAATAAGATGGGTGGGTTGCGGCTGTGAGAAGGAAAGAAAGTGACAGCCGCCGCCTGTTTTGGCCCTCTTGGTGTATTCTTCTCTTCTCCCTCCTCCTGTTCTCCTGTTCCTGGCTGCAACATGGTATCAGAGCCGAAGGAGATCTGAAACAGGGGTAGAAGCAGCACCGGTGGCCTCCTTTGTGTCCCTTCCTAGGGTTTATCCCTAGCACAAGAAGGCGGACTGTCCTCTGGAAGATCCTTCACCGAGAAAACAAAAAAAAAAAAAACCTTTCTGGCCTAGGGAAAGTCTGCGGCCCTTTCTCCTTCCTGTCAGGTAGGGTTCGCACCCTGCACCTCCTTTCTTCTCCTTTCCTCTCTGTCAAGCGGCAAAGCCCTGCTCTTGGGGTGACAGCCGCGGCCTGTCCCCTTGGTTTTCTAGGTCTGTTGCTTGTTCCATCTGGGAGAAGAGGAGGCTTCCATGGGCAACCAGCAATCCCCATCCACTCCATGTCTACATCCACAAGTGCTGAGGGGGCTCCTGGAGGAAAAAGGGTATCGGTGTTTGGGCCTGTGTTAGTCCATGAACACCATGCTCTGCAGATTACCCCTGTCAAGCTGAACAAAAACAATTATGTTGAATGGTCAGCAGCAGCCAAAATGTACCTTGGAGCGAAGAGGAAGTCTGGCTACATCAACGGTAAAATTGAGAAACCAGCAGAGGATGGTGCTAAGGTTGAAGGGGCCCAGGACTATAAACTCAAGGAACCCACATGTGTTTTCCGATATGCGATTTATCTCTCATTCGGGACTCCAACACTCCCCCTCACGGCCAAGATGGGCCGTGGAAATTAGATTAGAAGGGAGGTGGCGCAAATACCATAGTCGGCCTTGGCCTGCTGATGACTGGGATACCCCAGCTGATCACAGAAGACACTTGAAGTTTATTCAGAAGGGGAGAGTTCTGAAGTTCCTTGGTGGTTTAAATCCGGAGTGGGAATCCCTCCGAGGACAAATTCTCAATGACACTAGTGCCCTATCTTTAGATGAGGTATATCAAAGAGTGCTGGTTGAAGAGAATAGGAGGGAAGCAATGCTGGTGGACACTCAAACAGCGAGTGGGAATATTCTACATGATCATTCTGCTCTGGCCAGCAATGCTTCCAAGTTTAAGAGGGGTAGTGGTAACAGTCAGGAGGATGGTGCTGAGTTTGAAGATTGGGTTGAACAGAACAACATTGTGATGACCTAGTTAGTCAATTCTGTTGAAGATGCTCAAAGAAAACTGATTATGCGAAAGGAGACAGCTAGAGACATGTGGGTGTTCCTAGAGAAGATGTATGGAGAGAAGAAAAATGCTGTTATGGTATATCAATTGGAGAATGCCCTGTATGGAGCAAGGCAAGGTACACTCTCTGTTATAGATTACTTTACTACTCTTCAAACACTGTGGGATGAGCTCGATTACTATGAAACTGATGACCACTCTCATGAGAATGTTGGGCCCTCATCTCCTGTTGTTCCTGATGTCACTTCTGAAACCGAAACTCAAGTGATTCTCACTGACCTTGATTAGCCTATTGCCTGCAGGAAAGGTGTGAGAGAGTGTACCAAGCACCCAATTTCCAACTACTTGTGCTACTCAAAAATTTCTCCATCGTACCAGACCTACCTTTCATCTATTTCTAGCACTACTGTTCCTTCCTCTTTTTCGGAAGCTATGAAGGATCCAAGGTGGGTTAAGGCAATGGAAGAAGAGATGGAGGCCTTAAGGAAGAATGACACTTGGGATTTGGTTGATCTGCCTTTAGGAAAGAAGCCTGTGGGATCAAAATGGGTATATACAATCAAATTTAAGTCTGATGGATTCGTGGAAAGGTACAAGGCAAGGTTAGTTGCCAAAGGGTTTACGCAGACCTATGGCATTGATTACCAAGAAACGTTTGCTCCAGTGGCTAAGTTATCTTCTGTCCGGGTCCTAATGTCTCTTGCTGTCCACCATGACTGGGAATTGCACCAGCTAGATGTTAAGAATGCGTTCCTTAATGGGGAATTGGCCGAAGAAGTGTACATGCAACCCCCTCCTGGCTCAACTACAGATGGGAAAGTTTGTAAGCTCAAAAAGGCATTATATGGCCTGAAACAATCTCCTAGAGCTTGGTTTGAAAAGCTGAGAAAATCTATGCTGAAGATGGGGTTCAAACAAGGAAATGGTGACCATACTCTATTTGTGAAAAGGAAGGGTGGACAGGTTGTTATCCTCCTTGTATATGTGGATGATATGGTGGTCACTGGTGATGATCTTGTTGGCATCCAGCAGCTGAAAGACAGTCTAGCAAAGGAATTTGAGATCAAAGATCTTGGTCCCTTGAAATACTTCCTTGGGATTGAAGTTGCTAGATCTCATGGCAGCATTTTTATTTCTCAAAGAAAGTATGCTCTTGATTTACTGAGAGAGACCGGGAAAATGGGAAGTAGGCCTGCAGCTACCACACTTGAAATGAATCACAAGCTAAGTATTCTTGATGGAGAAATCCTCTCAGAGGCTGAAAAAGGCAGGTATCAGAAAATAGTTGGAAAACTCCTCTACTTGTCCTTGACCAGACCAGATATTACATATGCAACCAATGTAGTCAGCCAATTCATGCATGCCCCCCAGAAGCAAGCACATGCAGGCTGTTGACCGGATCTTGAGGTACATCAAAACATCTTCGGGAAGAGAACTGTTATTTAGAAAGAAAGGTCATCTATGTTTGGAGGGGTTTTCTGATGCTGACTGGGTTGGATCACAAGATGACTGAAGGTCAACATCTGGGTATTGTATTTGGGTGGAAACCTTATTACCTGGAGGAGCAAAAAGCAATCTGTCTGTGCAAGATCAAGTGCCGAAGCTAAATACAGAGCCATGGCACAAGCTGTAGCAGAACTATTGTGGGTAAACATTCTTTTAACCGACATTGGGGTTAGAGCAGTGCTTCCCATGAAGCTCTACTGTGACAACAAGGCAGCAATCAGTATTGCTAACAACCCTGTTCAACATGATCGTACAAAACACAGAGTTGGATAGACACTTCATCCGGGAGAAGCTGGACTCCGGAGAGCTGTGCCTGCCCTATATCCGGTCTGCTGATCAAGCTGCTGATGTACTTACTAAAACTTTGTCAAAGGATGATTTTAAAAGAATGCTAGGCAAGCTAAGCATGTTAGATATCTATGCTCAGCTTGAGGGGGAGTGTAGAGAAGGCTGAGGGTAGTTTTGTCATTCTTATATTGCCTCTGTTTTAATTGTTATTTCTGGTTTATTGGGTGTGCGCCCCTTGTAGCCTGCAGCTAGGGGTATTTTAGTCACATCTTGTAAAAGGGCTGTTGTCCTGGTCTTATTTAATAAGATGGGTGGGTTGCAGCTGTGAGAAGGAAAGAAAGTGACAACCGCCACCTGTTTTGGCCCTCTCGGTGTATTCTTCTCTTCTCCCTCCTCCTGTTCTCCTGTTCCTGGCTGCAACAATACATATTAATTGAACTAACCCTATTACATAAACATGTGTAGAAATATCCTTGCAGTAACTATTGTCAAAAAATACATGAAGGCACATTTTCTTTGAAAAGAAGTGTGGTTTATACCACCAATTTTATCAAATAATAATAAATAGAGGTAATACAATCAAGTGGGAAACGAGAGGTTTCTCACCCAATAGCACAAAACATCCAACTACCAAAAAATAACTTACATAAAAGAGAAAATTATATATTGCAGCAAAATCTGAAAACAATGACTATGTAGACACAGGCTGAACAATGGCTGATACTATTTGTTAAATACTGTAACAAACTTCAAGGAATGGACTATGTTCGTCTTAGGTTGTAAGTTTGCTTTGAAATGACAATTTTTGGACTCAAGTGTTTAATTTTAGGTGGAATGTGGACTAGGTGTTGCCATTTGTCAAGGATACCCTCGCTTTTCATGTTGTTTACAATAGTTTTTAGATTTACCTAGCTATGTGAATCTGAAGTAAATTACTGCACAAGCAAAAGGACATATTCAGACACAAAATCAGGATATGAATTTTGTAAATTCTCCTGATGACTTGACGTTTTCTATTGATTGTGTTAGGAGTTGAACAGCAAATAATGAAAGTCTGTTGTTTCTATTTAGGGGGGAAAACCAGTACATATATGCAATGTTGTTAGAGTGAGTCCTAAGGCGATATAAATACAATAGACCACAAGTACATATATACAACCCATAGGGGCGTACATACAACATGTCTCTAACACCCCTTCCCCTTAACCAAACCCTTGGTAGATCATAAACTATGAATTTGTGAACAAATTTTATGCGGTGCAGAGTTGTTTGAGCCAGTGAATAGGTCAACAATCTTCTCAGAAGAAGAAACATGAGGAAGGGAAAACAGCAAAGAAAAGAGGTTGAGATCACAATCGACCAAAAACCTACTGCACAAAGCAAGAAGGAGAAAGAAAGTGTGTCCAGTTGCTGGGTTATCCTCTGCAGGAAGGGTCACAACCGGAGGCACCTCTGAGGGCGAAGGTTCAGGAGTCATGGTAGCCTCAGCACCATCGTCCCGGCCTTCTAAGGAGGCCTCAGAGGTGGCTGAAGCCTCATCTTCCGAAGAAGTCTTAGAGGAGTCAGAAAACCAATCTTTTGAGGATGTCTCGAGGCATCAGAAGATGGCGAGGATGTCCTTGCAGACAAGAAGGTTGAAAATGATTGAGCAATAAGAAAGCAACTGCAAATGAAAAAGGGAGAGGCAATCTCCACTTGTGGTGGTACTCTCGCTGGAGACGGCCTCGACGTCGACCTCTTCATCTTGACCCTCTACAGGGACTTACGCAGTTCGCTCCTCTCCAGAAGCTGCATTAGCTGGAGGCATTTGTTCCACTTCAGGCGGATCAATCACTGCTGCAAGAGAAAGGAGGAAGGTGCAGTAAGTGCCAGGTAAAACAAAAAGGAGAAAAGGACATGACCAACAAGGCTTAAAACAAGTCCTTTACCTAAAGGGTCGCCACCTCAGCCCTCGCCAAACTGACGGTATAGGCCAGGAGTCCAGGCGCAAAAGGAGAGGCAAGGCCGCCCATCGCCTCAGCTCCCATGGCTCCATCCTCTGTAATGCTGCCAGCTGTGGGTGCAGCACTAGTCTTGGCCCCCGGGTATCTCATTGTAAGTCCAGGCAAAGCAATCTTTATATTCCACCAGGAGTTGCTTGTATGCCTCCCTTTCTTCTTCATTGAGGAGGGCGCTGACGAAAATTGGTTGGAGGTTGTCAGCATCCCCAAGGTTGAGCTCGACTAATTCATCCACAGTCGCTTGTCCGCTATCTTCTAGTTCTTGCGGAGCCGGCTGTAGGTCGATGAAATCTCGTCGTCGTTGGGCGTAGCGACGTGGGTGCCATAACACTCTGGGTTGTTGAGAACGGACAGACGAAATTGTTCGTCTGGGCCCTCAGGCGTCTCCTCTTCTTGCTGTTCATTTGAAGAGTGGGTAGTCTCCTTACCAGAGCATGACCTACCAGAGAAGGGTGAGAACCCTAGAGTGTTGACAGAATAGTGGATTTCAAAGTCTGCTTCTCGGCTAGGGGCGAGGTCTCTCGCTTCCTTTGCCACGAACTTAGGCAATGTAGACGCAACTACGGTGATGATTTGCTTGGTCGAGGACTTCGGCTGATCCCATGGATGAGATTGCGGGGGAGACACTCGATGGTTTTGAATTTGAATGACTCCCGACTGTATCAGGTCTTCGACCTTGTCTTTGAGGACGTAACAATCTTCTGTAGCATGGCCAGACATTCGATGATACCGGCAAAAACTAGGGTCCTTGACCTTGCTTTCTTTGGCTGGCTTGTGAGGCTCTGGCAGTGTTATAAGGTCTCGTGCCATGCAGAATTCAAACAATGGCTCGGTATGTGCCTTGATGAATGAATACAGTGTCTCCATTTGCCTTGCCAATGTCATAACAGGAGATTTTCCCTTGGTCTCCTCGGGGGCCTTGTTTGGGCCGATCCTTCCCTGAGGGTGAACACCCATAAGGGAGGAGCCCTGATTATTCGCTCTTCTCTTGTCAATAGGATGGAGTTTGTTGAGTTCGGTCTCACCGGCTGACGCTCCGACTACCGTCATTAGAGGACTACCATTCGTCGAAGCCCCAAATTGGGTGTAGGGATTTGATGAAGACGCGAGATGCCTAAGCAGAACGTCTCGCTCCCGTAATAACTCTTGCACAAGGGACTTCAATGCCTGATTTTCCCGTCTTAAACCTTCCAGCGCAATAGCTGATTTTTCTTGCCGATCATTGACCGGGGTATCAGTGATGGCTTGCATGGAGTCCTCTAGTTCCCCAGAGTCAAGTCCGGCCAATTGGCCTAAAGCCGCTTTGCCAACCTCTTCAAGCTGTCGCCAATCGGGTTGTAATAGGGTGAAATGCTCTTCGCCGGCAGCATTGGTGGAGTGAATGCCCAAGTTGCCTATATTAGGCATCTGAAGTCGGTGATTGTGACTTTCCGGTGCAGATCCCCCTTACGCAGGGGTTATCCCTTTGAAGGGAGCTTGAATCGCCGGCGGAGGATGACAACCCTATAGTATTGACGGCACAATAGACCTTGGGGTCCGCCGTCGGGTCATAGCCCAGCCCTCTTCTATCATTTTTGGAGAAAGGGGGGGGGCTGTCCCCTGACTTGCAAGGGGTACCATAGCCGTCGAAAGTAATTGCGTCGGGAAGTTTCCTGCATTTGCGGGATATTTTGCTTACGACACATTTCTTTAATGTATTTGGGCATGTCGTCCATTTCCTGAACGAGCTCAGGGGCATTCTTGGGCATCTCACTCCAACCGAAGTCGTCGTCAGGAGGACCATGAGGGACCAAATATCCCTTGTAAAAGATGATGGGCTTGAGGAGTTTGCTGCCCTTTTTCTTTCCTTTCCTTTGGTAAGTGACAATAAATGTCTTTAGCTGCTCGACCCCGTGTTCCTCCCTTTGAGAGAATAGTTGTACACATGTAGGGGGTAGTGAGATACTTTCGTCTATTGTCTGATTAATGAGATTGGCCTCGAAATTGATTTCCAACCTTTCTAACCGAGCCGGCTTAATACCGGCGTGACTGGCTTGCAAACTCAGCCGATGTAGTTTGGCGAGATCCTCGTTTACAACGAAGAGCTCCTCCTCATCTTCCTCTTCCTCCACCACAACCTTTTGCTTCCCCTTGTCCTTGATTTTAACGGGAGACTCAATGGCTGGTTCCCCAAAGTATAGTTGGGCGTCTGTCAAATTGCATTCATTTAGACGGAAAGGGGACCGGTCAACAAAGATCGTATGTTGTTCTCCACCTTTCGCATACTTGATGCACTGATGGAGGGTTGAGGGGACAACCCAATTTTCGTGCAACCAAGGTATTCCGAGCAGGGCTTTGTACGAGGTGTTAGCATTGATGATATAGAACGTGGTTTTAGTGACAAAATTGTCAATTGTCACCTCCACCTCCACTTTACCCAGGGCGTCTTCTGAATCTTGATTGAACCCCGAGATCTTCACATCATAAACCCTTCGTAGATAAGGCATGAGAAATAAGGGCTTGAAAGTCTTAAGGGGCATTATATTGACAGCCGCCCTGGGATCCATCAGGATTCTATTTAGCTCATGCCCATTAATCTTCCCTTGCATATATAAAGGGCGATTATGACAAGGCGAAAATAGCAACATGTCTTTATCAGTGAAAGTGACAGTCGCTGCAAGGGCCTCGTATACCTGAGCTTGAAGTTCGGACACATCAGCCTCGTAGACTTCTGGTTCCTGGAGAACTTTCACAAGGGCTTCCTTTAGTTCTTTACTCTAGGCGATGACCTCCCATATGGTAACATAGGTCGGCATCCGTTTCATATGCTGGATAATTTTACGATCGGCCCGAGCACGAGCCTGATCCAATGGAGGGATTATCTCCGATAGAGGCTTGCTTGGTAGCTGAGCTTCTTACTTAGCTCTGCTTTTCCCTGCTCATTTGGTTTCTCTTGGAATAGCGGGGCCAAGGATTCTTCTTCTGGAGGAAGTAAGCCGTCATTATCCTTGCTGGAGGGGCTTGTCTGAGCTGGATCAGTCGGCTTTTCTTGCGGGCTTGGACCGATGGGATCGCCTTCTTCGTCTGACGGGTCAAACACGAAGGTGTCAGTATGAGCTTGAACTTTAGGAGAATCGGCCGTCCTTCCTTGTATGGCCGGCTTGATAAGCTCATCCTCCTCGTCTGATGGGTCAAAGAAGAAGGTTTCAGCCCGAATTTGAACTTCGGGAGGCTCGGTGGGCTCCTCTCCTCGGAAGATGATGACCCTTTGAGGATTTTTCGGGTTGGGACTATCCCCTTTAGAGGCTGTGGGGGGCCTCCCTTGTCGGGGTGAAAAGAACCCGTCCGGGGTGTAAGGGACCCGTCCAAGGTCGGGGGGACCCGTACGGGGTCGCCCGGCCCCGGGCGGGTTGGCGCGCAGGCGGGCAGGGCCTCCCGGCGCCGTGCGGCCCCCGAGGTGACCTCCCCAGGGTCATTCGACCCCGGGAGGACCCACCCGGGGGGTCGCGACCCCGGGAAGGTCTCGCCAGGGGTCCGCGACCCCGGGCAGGTCCCCCCGGGGGCGCGCGAACCCGGACGGGTCCCCTGGGGGTCGCGCGACCCCGGGGAGGTCCCGGACCGGCCCGGGGACCTCTCACCCCGGGGAGGTCCCTCTCCCGCGTGCGGATACTAAAAAAATTTCTAAAAGTGACCTCCCCGGGGTCATTTTCATCCCGTTGGATCCGTACGGGGTCGAACACTCCCCGGGAGATTCCCACTTCTATAAATAGACTCCCGGAGGTCCAAAAAAGGGAGCTAGCATCAAGCAACTACGTACAAGCACACTTGGAGCATTTTGTTCATTTGTTCTGACCCGCGAGGGGTAAGTCCCCGGGTCTTGTGTATATACCCCTACGAGGGTATTTTTGTAATCTTTCCCCTCAGCGGGTTGTGTTGTTGTTTCTAACTCTCGGGGCGACTATGTCATATAATTATGCCCTAACAATGGGAGAATTGCTTATAAGTCCTCACCGGGACCTAAGAAACATAAATGTCCTGTAAATTACAGTTATACCCTGTAACTTTTTGTAACTGGGGCTACGCCCCTATCTCTCGCGTTAGCGCGGACTTTTGTATAGTCGACAACTCGCCGACAACCCTTGTACTCATCCTGATTATAAAAGTACTCAGCATGTTTTATGTATGTCCCCGGGGGAAAATTATAAGAAAACCCCCGACTTTTACAAAATTGTGTATATACCCCTTCTTTGGCAAACTTGACATACATGAGTCTTCTATGAAGCCATTGTCATTCCTCGGGCCCGGGGACGATGTCAACTCAGTCCGACACTCAAAGGCCACCCCAACCCTAGGTCTGTGTAGGGTATGGTAAAATTACCAGAATACCCCTGCAACCTAAAAACGGCCTAGTAGCCCCCGTAACCCTCCAGAAAGAGCCCCAGCGTCTCGGGAAGTCATGAATCTGGTTCAACTCCCATTCCCGCCCAGAGAATTTCAGAAATACCCTTGACCTGGGAATATTACTAAAATACCCCTGGGGTGGTAAAATTATTGAAATACCCTCGGGGTCCAGAAAATTTCTCCTTACTTCAAAAATGCCTATGGCTTCCGCATACTTGCGCTTCCATTCCTAAATCATAGGGTTCTGCTCAGACCTAGCCCTAATTCAATTGTTTCTGTTGGTCGGTGGTGAGTGAGCGGACATCATGAGCTCTTCAAGAGAGTTTGCCCTCAACATCAGAACCCTGTAAAAGACTTTGGGGATTTCTTTGACAGTCAAACAAAGGTGTTCGGACGTTAGGCCGATGTAAATCAACACTGACTTCGGTCAGTGGGGAGAGGTCCAGCACCCGAACCCAAATCGTCTGATACTATGCGCACACACGGAATCACCCTCTCTACGCAGAGGAATGTCTCTTTTCAAAAAGAACATTTCATCGTCTATTTTTCCTACGTGAAAATATTCTGTGTCTCACAGACTGGCACGCCCGGTGGGACCTTTCCTGTCTTTCTTCTTTCTGTCAGAGTCGTTCCCCAAAACCCTCTTCGAGGTTCTGGTCTCCCCCTCTTCCTTTTACAGGACGGGAAGAGGAGGGCACACTTTTCACCGCTTGTCTGAGAGCTCTTCGTGCATTTGCACGCCACTCCTTTCGTGCTACGCACCACCACCACCACCACCACCAACAACAACAACAGCAGCGATGGCCGCCGTTACCTACGGCCCCGAGATCGTCGCCAACCACGCCAGGTTGGGATACCTGGCGACCCCACTTGTTTTCGATGACTTCCCAGCGGTCGTCGGCTCGCCCTTTTCCTGGGCGTTGTGCCCGTGGTTGAGGTCAGCCAAGCCACGGCTGTGACGACAGTCACTGAGGGTGTCAGGCCCTCTACTGCAACAACTTGCCGGGTCTGCCCGGTCGACAAGGCAATGATCGATGGTGTCAGGCCCTCAACCTTAATTGCTGGTCGAGTCCGCTCGACTAAGAAGACAACTGTCGGGGGCGTCAGGCCCTCGGCCCCAACAACTGGCCGGATCCACCCGGTCAAGAATACAACCGTTGGGGGTGTTAGTTTCTTGGCCCCAGTCACTGGCCGGGTTAGTCCGGTCAACAAGGTCGTCTCTGAGGGCGTCAGGCCCTCGGATTCGTCGATTGGTCGGGTTCACTTGGCCAAGAAACCAGTCACTGAGGGTGTCAGACCCTCTACTTCATCAACCGGCCGGGCTCGCCCGGTCAAGGAGACCATCCTCAAGGGTGTCAGACCCTCTGCTGCAGCATCTGGCCGGGTCCATCCGGTCAACTCTCCAACTGTTAAGGGTGTCAAGCCCTTCATCGCGACCATTCCCACCTCCAACCGCTTCGAGCTCCTTAGGCAAGTTCGGGAGGACGGAGCGAGGAAGAAGAAGCCTGCCGAACCGGCGGCAACCCAGGGCCCTCTCTAACGGCCCAAGCCACGAGCTGCCCGGTCAAGGACAGGGGGCAACCAAGTGGAGGAGCGCCAGCTCCATCTGAAGAAGATCTGGGTCACCAAGGAGGAGGCCCGGATTATAAAGCGTGCCAGGGCGGAGGAGCCCTTCTGCATGTCGGAACTTCAGCGCATGCGGAGTCCGCCGAGCACTGAAGCCTCGGTCTCTCCAGGGTTTACAACCCAGCCCCTACGGGGGCAGAAGCGCCGAGGAGCCGGCAAGAAGGTGCGACCGACCTCCCCGTGGGCTAGTTCAACGCACACGGAGGAGGATCGCGCCCCTTAAGCATCTACATCTCGAGTGTCTGTCTTTGATAGACTTGGGAGGCCGCCCAAGCCGGAGCGACAACCGCCCAAGAAAAAGCGGGTGGTCCAGGTGACCGATGACACCGTCAAAGTGTTCACATGTTACGCCACCTCCGGCGACAAACAGCTCGAAGGCACCTCGGGGGAACTCAATCAACCTCTCCAATACTCGAGAAGGTCAAGGTCCGGGTCCCGGGGCCTGGCACAAACACAACAAGCACCGGCTGCCGGTACATCTCAGCCCGAGCCGGCACGACAAGAAGAGCGCCAGGAAGACGTACATAGTGTTGATGAGGACAGTCACTCCCGGCACGAAGAAGAGCTGGGGGAAGAGCCACGGGCCCCCGCATTGGAAGAGCTTCGACGGGAGAACCAAGAGTTCAAGAACCTGCTACAGTCGCTCTTGCGCGAAAAGGAGGTTCCTCCCCCGCCTCAGGCGGCATCGGCTGGAGCGGATCAGCAACCTCCGTCACTGCTACAAAATTGCCACTGGCGGTGGACTTCGAAGTCCCGCCGCATGAAGCCAATGCGCGGTCATCTGCTACTCCTGCCACAGAGAGTCTCATGGCGCAGAAGCAGATGATCGAGCGCATTATGGAGGCGAAGTTTGCTCAACATGGGGAGGGGGTGGCCACCGTCGATTTGTACAGCGTGCCGTATCCCCTCCATCATCAATTCAAGAAGCTTCCACTGGATTACCCAAAAGTCTCGAAACTCCAGAAGTTCAATGGGCAGGGCTCTCCACATGAACACTTGGCCTACTACATGACGGCCATGGGCGAGTTGGCACTGGAAGAGGCATATTTGTTGCGGTACTTCGCCACGTCATTGACTGGCACCGCCTTCCAGTGGTACTCCAGACTCAAGCGCAATTCTGTAGCTGATTGGGCTGATATGCAGAAGAAGTTTGTCGACCGCTTCCAAATGGTCGAACGCAAAGTCTCCTTAGCAGAGCTTTGTTCCCTTCGACAGAAGAAAGGTGAAACAGCGTTACACTTCATCAAGCGATGGAGGGACGTCAGCATGCGCTGCGATAATCCTCCGACGCCTGAGGACGCAATCACCATCTGCCGTAGGGGTCTCTCGGTAGAGGTCAGTGAAAAGCTTTTGGGCTCAAACATCAGAAGCTTTGACCAGCTCAACACGGTGGTGGCGGAGATTGAGATGTTCTTTGCTGATCACCCTGTCCAAGGCTCCAAGCCTCTGCAAAAGGCAAGCCCTCCAAAGACCGTCTGGCTAGCGGCAAGGAGGTAAATGCATTTGACTTTTCCCCGACGAATGGAAAAAAGGGGAAGGAAAATCCAAAGGCAACGGCAAGAAGCCTGATGCCAAAGCAAGTGCGTCCCGGTTGGCGGAGAACATGAAGACGCCCTATTCTTTCAGGAAAGAGCACACGAAAATGCTCTTTGATCTCTGCGTGAAAGAGCAGCTCATCACCTTGCCGGATCCGCGGAAGCCCACGGAGGTGGATAAAATTGACGATCCTACCTATTGTGTGTATCACCGGAGGTTGGGTCATACCATCAGGGATTGTTATGTCTTCAAAAACATAGCAGAAGAGCTCATTCAAAAAGGCTTGGTAAACATGTTGGGCCACGCCGTCGACCCACCACAACCGCATGCTTGGAGTCGGTCAAATCGGTCGGCCAATGTCGTCCACATGGTGGCGATGGTCTCGAGCTCCAACGCCTCCGAGGCCGGACCTTCAAATAACCAGTCCCACACCGGCCCGGGGGCCGCCCCTTCTTCATTCCCTGAATGTCTAGCACTGCGGAGAACCATTCGAAAAATCCGAGGGGAAATCCAGCAATTGCAACTAGAACAAAGGCGCCTGCTGCAGTTCCTAGAGAGCATTGATCAGCAGCTAGCCACCTTCCCCTTTGGCCCATTTGCCAGGGGGTTAGCTCCAGCCCACATACGGGAGGCGGGTGTATCACCCGCTGGCCGGGCCCCGCTCAGGGGTTGGCTCTCTGAAGAGTCCTCAGATTCATCTGAAGACGAGGAGAATCCACTGGGAGACGAGGGGACTCCACTTCAAGTCGAGCAGCCAGAGAAGCTATACTCTTTCCCTTGGGAGAAGACCCCAAACATCTTCTTTGCATGTCAGAGAGCGGGCTTGATCAGCCCATCACCTGTTGATCAGCCCATCACCTGTGGAGCAGACACCAGGTGCCGCTTTTCGTCAGGGCTATTGCTAGTCTTCTTCTTTCTTCTTCTCTTCTCTTGGTCTTCTTCCTTCTTTGCTTGCTCTTGCTTCTCCTTGCTTCGTCCTTTCCTTCTTGGCCACTCACACCCTTTTATAGGGGTTGCAAGGTGGAGTGGAGGTGGTGGAGCTCCGGTGGATGCATCCCTCTCCGGTGGAAGAGGTGTAACCCCCTGCCCCCCCTCTTCTCTGTTTTTTTTCTGTTTTTTTTTGTTTTCTGCGCGGAGGCCCATAAGAACAGGCCTGAGGGGGTCCCTCTGGTCCTGGTCTGACCGGAGGACCCCCCCTCCGGTCTGTAGACACCGGAGGGGGTGCCTCCGGTCAGGTTTGACCGGAGGCCCCCCCCCCTCCGGTTGACTGCATACCGGAGCGGGGCTCCCTCCGGTTTTCTGCAGACCGGAGCCCCCCTTCGGTCAGCAGGGAACCGGAGGGGGTCCCGCTCCGGCCAGCAGGGAACCGGAGGGGTCCCCCTCCGTTCGCATGCCACCGGTGGGGATCCCCCCTCCAGTCCTCCTTCAATTTGATAGAGAGAGCAAGGGGCAGAGGGGGGGGGGGCTTGGCACCTCTTGGCTTCAAATGGCTATAAAAAGCCTTCCACACTGCTGAAAAGCTCTTTTTTTTTTTGCTGGTAAGGACTGGACTGCAGCACATGGAGCCCTCCTTTGGTTGCTTTGGCCTTGCTTTGTTGGGAGAATAATCCCGTTGACTGCTATACGGATCGGGGAGATCCGAATAATTGTTTATAATTGACCTTCCACGCGGGTGAGCGAGATTGCTGTCCTACGGGATATTTTTGATGAACTTCTTCGTGCATAAAGCACATGTAATGTTGGATGAAAATAACGGCTTTGTTATTTCGAGACCGCTCATGATGCATTAAATTTTGTTGTTCCCTTTTTTCTGAAAATTTCTGAAAATACCAGAAATTAAGGGTGAACCATTTTGGGGTCCAACAGTCTGCCTTCATAAGATGACTTCCACTTTGCGGTTGTTTTTTTAACGCTGGCCACTCAGAAAAATGCTACCCTCTGGAGCTAAGTGGTAACTTCTCTATCATGCAGAGAATAATGGAAAGCATTTCAACTAGGGAAGAAGTAGGAGGTGCTGGCGGAGCTTACTCATATAATGCATTGAAGAGGCTGGACAAATTACTGTATAGCATTTGTCATACTACATCAGGTTGGTTTTACTCTTAAGTACTTTTTTCTTCATCTTTTGTTTATGTTTCATCTGAATGCCTTAGGGTATATCCATTATCTTTTGGTGCAAACCACACTTTTCCTCGAAAAAAAGGGTATATCCATTATCTTTCTTTCATGGAGTTAAATACAAAATCTTGCTTCCTCACTTTCTTGAGTTCTAGACATCCCAACTCTTCCAATATGTCACAACAGAAGATAATCTCTGGAATGGGGATGATAGGGAACCTCAAGAACTTCAGCATTTTCTGTCCATTCAGCTGTCCAGATGGAGGTTAAACACCTTCAGAATGATTGGACAAGGCCCTAAGGTGTTTACAGGTGGAGCTCTGAAGAATCCACAGGAATAACCAAGGTGCTGGGACTGCTCGGGGGTGGGTTATAGTTGTAGGTGCTAGGCATCATCTTGAGGTGCTTCTGAGGGAACTTCTATGTTTTCTCCTACACACCTGAGATGATAGAAAGCAGGAGTTGGGTGGACAGTTGTGCATGCATGGCCATCATGGAGAGAACAGGTGATTTGGAGGGGATCAGGTGGTCCTCTTAGGGTAGATGGAGGAGGGTGTCTAAAATCTAAAGGCTGAGGCATAGGGTGTTGGAGATGATGTCATGTGGCAGTGTGCTAGTTAGATCCAAATGCTTAATGTTATCCTTTTCTTCAAGCTTTACCTTGATGGTAATAAGGTCTAAATATAGTATTTTACATAATATGTCTCCTTCAAGAGATCAACTTGATAAGATTCTACACAATCACTTGAAAAACAGAGCTGTCTCATGTACTAAGATGCTAGATAGTGATTGTTCTTAAGGTTTCCTTTTCATTGGTATGAATTTTTTAGGGTTTTTTGCATGAAAACCATTGTTAAATGTGAATTTACAAAAAAATCACTCTTGGAAATGTATTATCGGGCATATCACTCTGTAAACTCTAATTGTGCAAAAATGTCATCCGAGTTAACTTCCGTCGACGGAAAGATGAATATTCCATATATATTATGTTATCCCCAACAGTTAGATGTAAAATGACAAGAATACCCTTAGAGAGAGAGAGAGGGAGGGAGAGAGAGAGAGGGAGACGTCGGGGGACTCACAGTGTCGGGATGGGGGGGCTTACTCCGGCGGGGAGGGGGGCATGGTGGGTGGGGTGGCTTGTGTATTCCCGCCAGGAGTTTGAGGCTGGTTCTACAATGTTGCCTCAGGTGGAGCAAGAATGAACCATGATGGATTCCATCCTGGAGGCAGAGGTGGCATCGGGGGCAGAGGGGAATGATATGGGAACACTTCTGTAAAGAGCAAAATTTAACCAAATGCAAGATCCAATGAGAAAATCATATGAGAACAAGAAGAGCATAATGAGGTCTCGATAGTTTATGCCCCACCTGCAAAGCACGGGCCAACGGGAGGGGCAAGGGTGCCCATGTAGGGAGGAGCAAGGTGGGGGTTGGGGCCCCATTGCAGAATCGACATGGGGTTGAATCCCCAATCTGGAGGAAGATTGGGGAAGCCCATCATCGGCTGGTTCATCGGATGATAGAAGTTCTCGTTAACGAACTGGGAAGGAGGCTGCTGGTGAGGAAACACGGTGTTCCAGTGCTGCAGGGGCCGCCGTTGCTGGTGATTGCCAATGTTCCTGTTGCCACTGTGATCGCCATTAATTGTTTTGGTGGTAGGGGACCCTTCCCCTCCGGCCGTTCTGGGGTGGCCTCCCCTACTGATGCCGGGGAACCGGAAGAAGAGGCAGACACGCCGCTCTAGGGTTGCTGTTGGCCACGGGCGGAGCTGGGTCCGCCCGAGGGGCGGCCACGGCAGCGGGGTCCGATCCCCGCGGCCGTTCCTCCCGTGCTCCCTTCTCCATCTGTAGTTGCTCCCGCGGATCCGCCGTCGGGACATCTAAATCACCGCTAGGAGCATATTCTACCGGCGAAGACGACGCCGATGCCGTCACCGCGGCCACCTGAACCGATTCCAACAACCATCAGCAACAATCGCGAACAGATCACAGCGAGCATCAACAGGGAAGAAACCCTAGAAAGGAGAGAGGGAGATTAAGGCGACACAGACCTCTAGGGAGCACTGCGGCGGGGGCTTCTTCCTGCCGAGGGCGCCGTCGCCGGAGGGGGCGAGTCAGGAGGGGGGTTTCCGACGAGAGGGAGGGGAGGGGTGTTAGAAGATATTTTTATTTTATTTTATTTTATTTTAACTAGGGATATCTTGGTCTTTTCTCATGTCAGGTTAAGATTAACTATGGTTAAGTTCTTGAGTAATAACAGATAGTTACGGAGATGGCATTTTTGCACAATTAGAGTTTACAGAGTGATATGTCTGATAATGTATTTCCAAGAGTGATTTTTTTGTAAATTCATATCTAACAATGGTTTTCATGCAAAAAACCCAATTTTTTAATGCATTTGTGCAAGGGTAAGATAATGATTGGATGTTGTCAGATCATAATATCTACATGTTCCTCCGGATCTTACAAGTAATGACTTAGCTTTTGGAATGATAACTTCTCAATGGTAACACCTTCCTATGGTTTAACTCTACTTTGCAGATATAAAGGAAAGTTTTGATGTGGTCGTCTGTTTTCCTGATTCATCAGGGCATTTACATTCTGATGACAATGAGATGCACACTTTTGATGTATTAGTTTGTGGTGGCACTTTGGGAATCTTTGTTGCTGTGTCATTGGCTTGCCAAGGCCTTCATGTCGGCATTGTCGAAAGGAACCTTCTAAAGGGGGTATGCTTCCCATGTTTGCTATTGTATGTTGTAGTATCCACTTGTTTGTCATTCATTGTGGTGAATTAATTGCATCTGTTAGCGAGAACAAGAGTGGAATATTTCAAGGAAAGAGCTCATGGAACTGGTCGAAGTTGGTATTCTTTCTGAAGAGGACATTGACCAGGTTACAACAGTGAAGTTCAATCCTGTAAGATTTATGATTTATCATGTTACCTGGTGTTCAATGAAACAGTCACACTTCAAAAGTAAAAAAATAATTTTATTGCAGAATAGATGTGGATTTGAAGGAAAAGGTGAAATTTGGGTTGAAGACATTCTCAACCTTGGCATTTCGTAAGTTTGAGCTGTCAATTTTCTCATTAGATGTTCTTTCCACCAGTTGAATGATTGTTGAATAATTTTGTCAGGTCAGCTACTTTTTTTTTCAAAAGGTGAAAGAGCCTGAAACTGATCTTGGGAGAGCGCACACCTACTTCACAGAAGAGGCATGTTCCCGCTCCACCTAGATAAGTTGAGGCCTAATATTTTATTAAATAAGAATTTAAAGAATACACGTCCTCCTTGGCATAACCGTGCAAATACAAGAAGAAAAGAGGGCAAAAAGAACACCCTGAAAAGGAAATCACTTATGAAACCTGCAGCTAGGAAAACCCACGGCGTCCAGGATGGCATTGCCTCGTGCCCTGGGTGGAAGATGATTCCAAGAATAAAAATATGAATTACACTTTGTAATGCATGCATGAGAGGCAAGGGCATCTGCCAAACTGTTGTATTTCCTGTAAGCATGAAGCAGGCACTAATTGTGCATATGGAATAAATGAAGCAATTCATCCCACCACCGTCTAACAGGCCAAGGAGGAGAGCCCTTTTGATCGATGAGGGAGACAAGCACCAAGGAGTCAGAGTATATGACATAAAGAGGAACGGAGTGCAGCAAAGCCAGGCGGACACCATCAAGCAGGGCACGAGTCTCAGCAACAAAGTTTGTTCCAAGCCCATAAAAATAAGAGAAAGCAAGATGGACCTTCCCCTTGCTGTCTCTGATACAGCCACCTCCAGAGGCGGGACTGGGATTGCCCTTGGATGCTCTATCTAACATTGAGAGAGAAGTTCACTGCTGGAGGAGACCACCTGACGATCTTGGGAGCGTGATACATAAGTTCGAATTGGAACCCAAGAGCTTGAAGAGCCGCATGTTGATGTCTGGTAGGGGCTCTCTTGAATAAACAGGCTGGAGCGCAGCGGTCACCTGCTCAGTTATAGTTCTCTGCACCCTACTTATACTCAGGCTTCTGTTCTCAAATTTGATAGCACACCTGCCCTTCCAAACTTCCCAAGCAATCAGGAGATGGCATTTGTGGTCATCTTGGATCCACAAGGGGACTAAAATAATTCCAAAGCTGAGCAGCAAAGGAGCCTTCCAAGAAAAGATGATTAAAGCTTTCAGCCTGTGGATTGGAAGAACAACAAACACATTTGGAAGGCAGACAAAACCCGCAATTCTGTATGAGCTCATCGACCGCCACTGCGTAGTGGAGAAGCCTCCAAGTGAAATTGGAAGCTCTAGGGGAGAAATGCGAGTTCCAGGTCTTTGCAAGTGAGGGGCGTTTGATACCCTGACTTCTAATGCAACCATAGGCGGTTTTGACAGAGAAATTAGCATCGGTAGTGCAGGTCCACACACATATCCTTACCATTCTTAATTTCAACCTGCTCAATCCGGCTAATGACATCCGCTGGCACATGCTGATTATAGGACCAAACAGCATGCTGCTTATTACATAGCGCCTGCTGGAGGGACACGCCTGTAGGAGCCCCCTGCATGGAAGGAGGAAGCAGGGGACCAATTTGAATTAGTTTAAAGAAGTCCATTGTTTTTTTGGACTGGTAGCAAATTGTAGAAGTTGATAGGGAGGAGGAGATAAAAAACACAGCAGACAGAAACAGGCTATGGAGAGGTCTAATGACTGTCTCAGTTATCTGCCATCCCATCTCTACTTTATTGGGTTACATAAAAGGGTTACACAGATATTAATATCCTTCCTTAAGGGGAGCTGTGCATCACAACAACTGAAAGAAAAGATTATCCCCTGGGAGGAACACTTACTTTCTATACTAACTCTCAAGCTGACCATACATGTCAAACATGCACAGTTTGCACAAAGGTGAAACAAAGTGGTTTCTTGTCATTACTTTTGTGAATGCATTGGCCACCTGTCATCTGAAGGAACGTTTGGCAGCCACAGCTCCCCTTTGTCTTGCTTCTCTCAAATAAGTGCCAATCTTGATGCATTTAATATGATCATTCTAATCAAGGTTATTTGCAATTAGCAATGTGGGATTGTTGTCAAAATACAACCTGATAGGAAATTCTAACTTTTAGCCCAATATTCAGTTACTTCTTGAGCTTGGGATTGTTCAGATGAAGAAGAGCACCAAGAGAGAGTCCCAAAACAGAGTTATTCGTATAGTCAGTGGAAGTAGTTAAAATGAGAAAGTGAACCCTGTTAGATAAATTGTTATCTTATGCTGGCAATATGACCCCCAGTTAAAGGACTGTTCTGACATTGGAAGTTTTTTTTTTTTTTTAAAAGCGGGTGGTACCACTATTGTATTAAATGATAAAAGGGATGTACAAGTATAGTCAATAAGTTCCCAAAAATTCTTGTACATGTAAAGGCCACACCAAGACAGTGTAGTGCTCTCTAACTCCCCAACAAAACAAAAAGGGAAGAGTTTATGCCACAGAAACCCTACATAGGCCATTTGGCTTATTTGGTATCAATATTTGTGCATAAAAAGATTCATGTCAATGGAGACTGATGATAACAGATATATGTATATCCTTCTTTGCATGATCTCTATACATATAGTCTAAGGAGGGCTGTTTTTTTTAGAGAAAAGTGTGGAGCCTACCACCCGTTTTATATAAAAGTCAAGAAAGGTAGTAAAATGGAGGTAAGGAGAGGTTCCTAAACCTCAAGCATTACATCTGGATGTAAGAGATCTACCCCAATCTGATTATATTCATCCAATCATCTAACGACAAGTGAAGTACATATTGTAGGTGCTGGTATTGGTCGGGGAAGAGCTCCGGTTTCGTGGGACGTAGATTGCGAACTAGGTCCTTACGCCCGTAACACTTCTCCAATTTGGTCCAAACACTACAGTGCAATGAAATTGGTATGAATTTGAAGAGTGACCGTCAGGGAGTTTACCTGAGTCCCACAGGAAGCTTGGATCGTGAAATTGCCTTCAAGGAGGGAGGTTGTGGAGTTCTGCTTTCTTCATTCTCGGCTGGCCCAGAACGAAGAGTCCTGCGAGCTTTTACACCGAAATCCTGTAAAACAGTCGCAAAAGAAGACGAAGGTCGCCCATTAGAACTGGATGAGCGTAGTGTGTTCAAAATACGAACGAAAAATGAGAATCAGGGACTGTATACCTGGAGGGGGGATTGGGAAGGGGGGATGGTTGAGACTTTCGACCACCCGCATTCATTCCCTTTGTTTTGGGATTAGAAAACCTCTTGATTAGAGATCTTGATGCTCTAACATGCGTGCAATGCAATAAACGAATACAAATGCGAAGGAACAGATTATAAAAGAAGAGAGTGAGAAGGGGGATTGCTCGTCGACTACAAAAGGCGGCCAAAGGCACGGCCGTTCAGGGGGGATGGGCGGCCAGTGACTTGGCCGTCCTCTGTTGAGGAAGCCGACTCCAGCAGCGAGACGCAGCGCTTCTTCCGCGGATGAAGCTCTATTTCTCTCGACCCTCGTTTCACCACTAGGATAACAGGAGGAAAGGGAAGGAAGGCTCTCCCGGGGACTCACACGGGCTGTGGTCTCGTGTCAACTTTGCCTAATCTTCCAACATGCCAAACTCAAAACTTCCAACCCAACTGCCAACAACAAACAATTCCTCCCCTCTGTAACTAGGGTTCCAGGGTTTTTTTTTTTATGGAGAAGGGGATTTCCCTCCTTCAATTTGAATTTGAAACTCAGCTCGGATCTGCGTGAAACCACTTATAACCAGTCTCTGGGCGAGTACGTGTGTGCTTGCGCGCGCAGCAACTACCTGGAGTGGGAGGTGTCGCGGAGGGCACTCCCGGAGTGGGAGGAATTGTGGGACGTGGGGTTTGACGAGCGGTTACTAGAAGGCCGCCAGATACCTGGCCGTTTTCAGGAGATAGGCGGCCAGCAACCTGGCCTCCTTCTGGATTGGGCGGCCAGCGACCTAGCTTCCTCGGGTCTGATGGGAAGCCATCGATCTGGCCTCCTAGCCCGTGGACTTAGCCCATTTTTAAAGGTTTGGGCTCAATTAAGTTGTTGGGCTGGACTCCAAAGCTGGGGGGGGGGTAAGACATCAAAAGAATAGCGTCGCTCTTATGATGATTAAATCAAGGTCCGTGGGATATCCAAAATTAGGTGTCTACACATATCTAGCCCACTCATAAATGAAATACAGAGCTCAGAAAGAAATGTTTTCAATGTAAATTGCATTTCTGAGGAATCAGTCCCAGCAAACATCTGCGGGTGAGAGAAGTAGATCTAGCCTTCAAGATTCTGAAATGTTCCTGCATTCTCTCAACAGAGAGAAATGGAGCAGTAAAATGGAAAACTTGACTAAGTGTCTGTTAGACTTCTTTACTGATCTGCCAGGTCAACATCAAGTGGTCCACATCCTCTTCATGAGTGCCACAAACAGAGCAAAGCACATCACACTCTCGTCTCCATTTTCTCCTATATATTTTTGGTGACTGTTCTTCTTTCAGACATCAGCCACATGAACATCTTAACCTTTAGTTGTGTTTTGACCCTCCAGATATGATTTGAAAAGGGATATGCTGGGTGTTCGGACAACAACTGATAAAAATTTTAACTGAAAATTTCTGAGCTGTGGCACCCCAGCATAGCCTGTCCAAGGAGGGCTGTTGTGTATCTTCATATTTTAAGGATCAAGTTAATTCCAGTGTATGAGTAATCACAAGCTGATGACAGCATGAACCTCAGTCAAGGGTGGTTTCAACATAGAGGGATATGTTTTAACGGTCTATTCTAAAAGAATTTGGAAGTAATTTAAAAGCTGTGTGCGAATCATAGCTGCTAATGGTGGCATAGAAAAACATATAAACACAGGCCTAAATGGAACATGTGTGGTTTTCTGTATTCTAATGAAAACTGTGTTGCTCCACTTTATCCAGAGTGTCTTCACCCAGTGTGTGGCAACCTCTTGATATCCCCATTCTGCCGAAAACTACAACCATGATACTCAAAAAGTGCTACTTCTAGGAATAGCGTTTCACATTTCTCCAGTGGATTGTTTGAATGTACTCATATCTAAACTGTTACAAAGATGAATCTGCTGAACAGTCAGATGTCAATATTGCCAAGGGAAATATGCTGTGGGACACATCTGTCATGCAGATTGGTCTAGTCCATGGATAAGCTACTGGATGTCATATATTAGTTCATCTGTAAGCCACCGAATGCTAAGGTTTGATGGTTTATGACGGAATCTGGTTATAGTATGAATACATTCTAAACACTCAAATGGACTTTTCTCTTTGAACACGGATCTGATATGTTCTAAACACTCAAATGAACTTTTCTTTTTGAACAAGGATCTGATATACCTTTTGAAATGGTCTCTCAGACTTTATTTTTTTTCTTTTTCAAGAAATGTCTCTCAGATTTTATTCATCTCATTGCAGGCCAGCTAAGCTTTTGGAGATCATGAAAAACCGATTTAATTCTCTTGGTGGAATTATATTTGAGGGCAATGCCATATCCAAAATCTGCATATATGATGATACAGCTGTAAGGTTCCCTTCCTTCAAGCAGTGACACCAGCTTTTCTTAATCCTTTCTTCTTACTTCAAACTTGAATTCTACATAGCCTTGTTGGTGAGCAGAAAAGTTTTACAACTAGAAAACAGTGGCACTAGTGGTTAGGGGTTCATGATGTAACATCTCTGCATGCATGGGGTTGTCATGTGGGCCATGCACATTGTCATGTTGGAGTAAGTTCTTGTCTCCTCGTTTTATGGCCCTGTGTATGTAATGGATGATTACTTTGCTCATCGATCAAAGTGAGAAGGGTTGGAGATGAAAAGCTAATACCTATAAAGGAGCTTCGTCATTGGCACAACATTTTCACCACTACCAGATAAGAAGGTAGGTGCCAATGCGTGAGGGGACAATGGTTTTACGAAATGTAGACAATGTGTAGGGTCTGTTATGTTTTTTGGTTTGTCATGTATTCTCATCTTCATGTTCGAGTGGGCTTTAGAGTCTCCATTTTATGGCCCGACACGGAATGGATGATTACATAACTCATGGATCAAACAAAGGGGGATTGGAGACCAAAAACTCATATATATATATATATATATATATATATAGAGAGAGAGAGAGAGAGAGAGAGAGAGAGAGAGAGAGAGAGAGTTAATGGGTTGGACCATCTAACTCAAAGCCTTGAGGTGTTGAGTGGAGAGGGAGCCGCATTATATTTTCATTTTATTTTTGTCACCACACGATGTGGGACTACTCTGACACACCCCCTTCTGTGCAGGTTGACTTAAGCTTTGTCACATGGACCATGATAAACATGAGGTACACAGCCTAGATTACAACCTGACTCTAAAACCATGTTAGAGTTATTGGATTGAGCCATCCAACTCAAAACCTTAAGATGTTGAGTTGAGAGGGGCCCTACATTATATTTTTATTTTTATTTGTCATCCCACGATGTGGGACTATATATATATATATTTTATCTATACTACTAAATCTTCTTCAATACCATAAATTTAACTGCAAATAAAAAATCATTCAAATCTGATATCCAAAACTTACATTTTTTTTTGGAAAAACCCTACCTAGGGATGGGTGGGAGAGTGCACCCCTTACCAGAGGTACGGGGAAATGGAATAGCCACTCCACCACCACACACTAGGAGGTAAATTTTATTGATATAGGAAAAAGAAATGACAATTACATCAATCGGATGCTAGGCATACCTAGCTTATCTAATCGAGCTGCACCCTTAATGTTTTTAGGTAGCTCATGATGAATAAAAAATGAATTACATTTGGTGCTGCAAGCTAAAGAAGCTAATGAATCAGCAACTGAGTTTACCTCTCTATAAATATGTGAAATAGTGTCAGCAGGAGAAATGATGCTCCAGATTTCTCGGACATAGCTGAGAATCGCCCATGGACAAAAAACTTGTTTGTTGATAATCTGAACCAGAATTTTTGAATCACATTCAATAAAAGCCGACCTGGACGTCACAGTGTGGCAAGGATGGCAAACTCGGTTTCGGTCTCGGTTTCGCTCGGGTCCGAAACCGATACGACTCGGTATCGGTTTCGGTTTCGGCCGAAACCGGCCGAAACCCAGTTAAAAGGTTCAAAAAAAATAAATTAATTCTAAAAAATCTAAAAAAAATCATAAATAATTTCTATAATCACTTAAAATCATAAAAATCATTACACATGCATTTGACTGTATAAGTTAGTGCAATAACCTTGAAGTAGATAACTACAACAATTGAATTTCAAACATTGAACATGTGAAAGTTAAAGTAATATTCCATTGTACATTAATACAAGCAGTATAATAAACCAAATTAGACAAAATAAATGTTACAAAAATTCATTGATTCTTACCTAATATGGATAATAATTACTAGAAGAACCTTCTCCCTCATCGTCTGGCCCTTGATGTCGATACCCATAACCAGGTTGTATGTATGGTCTATATTCACTATAACCAAACAATGAGGTAGCCAAGTCCTGCATCCCTCTTTGGATCCCTCTTGGAGTGTTTGGTTGGCTTGATTGAAATCCAGTATCAGCATATGAATCTTGAGGAAGAGAAGAGGAACTGGTCGGATATGGATGGAACTGGAATGATGGTTCATAATTCCACGGCGCATAAATAGCTGCTTCCTGTTGGCCACCTTCGTAACCTGGTGTATCATATCCTCGCTGACCTTGACTGTATCCAGTAGTACCACCTGCAGCACCTGCATCACCTGCATCACCTGTACCACCTGCAGCACTAGTACCACCTGCAGCACCTCCGGGATGATCACCATCATCATCATCACCACAAGAAATCAGTCGTTTTTTAGCCTTTGGGGATGCTTTTTTCTCTTGTGGTGCCAATTTTTCAGTGATCTTTGACATGAGTCCTTTATCCCTTGGCGTGTGCCTCACATAAATCTGCTTCAACTGCTCAATTGCCGGGTCCTCTCGAGCAGCAACATTTGTTCTCTCAGTTTGCCCATGCACTGATGTACTTCTTCTTAAGGATGTAGGTGCCTTGCCCATTCTAGGAGTGACTGGCCTGCTATCTGAGTCGGAGTGTCTAGTTGGCTGAAAATCATGCTGCTCCTCAGTGTCCTCAACAACCCTAGACATGTGGGCATGAGTATCTCTGGCCCTCTTTGATTTTCTTCTTAATTCGGGATCTCTTTGCTCATCTTCATCTAGTATGCCCTCTGCCCATCTTCTATCATCATCATCAAAAACGGGCTCATCAACCTGCTCTCGTGTCTCCACCCAAGACTGCAACGGATTCTCATCATCAAATAAGGCATCCACATCAATTTCTGCGGCGGCATCCCCGGCGGCGCGTTTGTCTCGCAGCTGTTGTCTCAACCTCATATTCTTTATTCTCAACCTCATATTGTAGTGGCAGTACACTAATTTTTCTAATCGTTCAGCCTTTAGCCGATTGCGAACCTTTGAGTGTATAAGGCTGAACGTGCTCCAATTTCTTTCACATTGACTTGCTGATGTTGTTTGACTGAGCACCCTAATTGCAATGAAAGCCAATATATTGCTGCCCACATCTCAGTTGTTAACCATTATCCACCAGTCAGCTGTTCCACCAACCATAAAAAAATGCATTTTAGTTGTAGAAATATATATTCATCAGGTTAAGAAATCCAAAAAATAAAATATACATGGGCTCACTCTTCCCACAGCGTATTGCAATTGGGAGTCAGCATATGTCTCAGTCCTCATTCTGTAATGGTTCATCTACAAACATAAAGTAATACATTAACATAACTACTTAAATAAATTCTATACATGTTATTGAAAGTATCAAATAAAGGCGAACCTCTACTTCGGCCTCTAGTCTCTTTTCTGGATTCCTCGATAAACGACCAATGACTTTTAAAGTCCCTTGAAGCACCTCCCCGGGGCCCGTTGGGACCCAGCGGGGTCACGCGACCCCGCTGGTCCACCCGCGGGGGCGCGCGACCCCCCCGGTCCGCCCCGGAGTCGAGCGACCCCGCCGGTCCTCCCGGGGAGCGGCGCGACCCCGCCGGGTGGCCCCACCCGCGGGGTCACGCGACCCCGCCGGGTTCACCCGCGGGACCGCGCGACCCCGCCAGGTGCGCCCGCTCCGGGGTCGCCGCGACCCCGCCGGGTCGCTCCCGTCCCGGGGTCGCGCAACCCCGCCCGGGTCCGCCCCCCCTCCGGGGTCCGGGCCTTCAAAAAAAAAACAATTAAAAAAAAAGGTTTTTAACCCCCTCAGAGGGGTCATTTGGCCCTTTTTGGTGGCCAGAGGGGTCAAAATGGCTTTTTGCCATCCCACCTTGACAGAATCGGGGCAAATTTGTTCGTTTGACCCCTCTGGGCTCTCCCGCCTTCTATAAATAGACCCTAAAGGTCCAAGTGGAGGAGGATCAAAAAAAAGAAAGGACATCTACAACCTACGAAGCCACCAAGCATCCGGAGGAGTTTGTTCGTTTGTTTCGACCCGTGTGGGGTAAGTCCCCGGGTCTTGTATTTATGCCCCTACGGGGTATATTTACATTTACGCCCCTCAGCGGGCCATGTTTGTAATTATGCCCCTCAGCGGGCCATGTTTTGTAAGTCTTTACGTCTCGGGACGACTAAGTCAGGTGGTTCCGTCCTTATAATGGCGGAATTGCAAAAACGTCCTCCCCGGGATCGTAAAAGACCAAAGTCCTGTAATTTGCAGTTATACCCTGCAATCTTTTGCAATTGGGACTACATCCCTATCTCCCGCTCTAATGCGGACTTTTGTACAGTCGACAACTCGCCGACAACTCATGTACTCATTGGAATTATAAAAGCACTCAGCATGCTCCATGTGTACCCTCGAGGGAAAATTGCATGAAAACCCTTGGCTTTCCAAAATTGTGTATATACCCCTCCTTCGGCCAAATTGACAGATGTGTGCCTTCCATGAAGCCCCTTGTCATTCCTTCGGTCCGGAAGTGTTGTCAGCTCAGTCCAGCACTCGGGTATCATCTCAAACCTAGGTCTGGTAAAATTACCAAAATACCCCTGTGACCTAAAAATGGCCTCAGAGCCCTTGAAACCCTCCAGAAATGGCCTCAATGTCTTGGGAAGTCAGGAATCAAGTCCTACTTCCATTCCAGCCCAGGAATTTCAGCAATACCCCTGGCCTGGGAAAATTACCAAAATACCCTTGGGTTGGTAAAATTACCGAAACACCCTCGGGGTCCAGAAAACTCCCTTTTTCTTCAAAAATGCCTATGGATTTCGCATATTTGCGCTTCCATGCCTAAATCTTAGGGTTTTGCTCAGACCTAGCCCTAATTTAGTTGTTTTTGTTGGTCGGTGGTGAGTGAGTGGACATTGTGAGTCCTCCGAGAGAGTTTGCCTTCAATATCAGAACCCTTGTAAAAGACTTTGGGGATTTCTTTGACAATTAAACAAAGGTGTTCGGACGTTAGGCCGATGTAAATCAACACTGACTCCGGTCAGTGGGGAAAGGTCCTGCACTCGAACCCAAATCGTCTGATACGACGCGCACACACGGAATCACCCTCTACTCAGATGGGGGGTGATGTTCCTTTTAAAAAAAGAACGAAAATCTACCTTTTATCCACGATAAGAGTCGATTTAGATTTTTTCCGTGTCTCACAGTATTCTTACAGAACGCATTTCAGGGTCGGTGCACACTTCTCGTATGTTATACTAAGTCCGTGCATATTTCTACCTTGTTCATATTGAAGTAGGTGCACATTTTTACTTAAGCCATACAAGGGTCTGTGCACGTTATGTCTTAGGCCACACGAGGTCCAAACACCGTTTCATAGTGCATGACTAAGGTCTGTGCATGTCTTTGCTATATGCATACTAAGGTCGTTACCTGCCATAGTTCATGCGCTACTAAGGTCTGTGCAGGTTCTTGCAGTGAGCATATGAGGTCGGTGCATGTTGTGCACTTTGCATATAGTCGATGCTTTCTGCATATAAGGTCAGTGCATGTTTCTGTCTAACTAGCCTGAAAGTGCGTGCACGTTTTGTCTTACACATAGCAGGTCGGTGCATCTCTGTGCCATTCATATATCAAGGTTTGTGCAATCTTTTCACTGGGTCTGAGCATATGTGTGTTTACCTTGACAGGCTGAGGCATTCCCTTCAACGTGGCATATGCTCGAGCACCTACAAAACAATGGGCAGACAACAGCCTATCTTTCACGTGACGACCTAAGTTCGTGAGGTTAACAGAACCAATGATTGGCACGTGATCCAAGGCAGAAAGGATAGCTATGCCTGTGACACGTGGAAAGCCAACAAGCCCAGATGCTGTCACGTGTCCAGTGGAACTCAGATCCGATGAAAGTTTGGGCGGGAAACGTGGTCTTCACGCTCCCATCTCTCTGCTGCTTATAAATAGAGGCTGTTCGCTCAGAAGAAAGTGGTGGTGATGGTGAGAGAAATATAGAGAAAAAGAGCAGAAGAGAAAGAGAAGCAGAGACTAAGAGAAAGAGAAAGATAGTGAGACAGTGAGAAGAAGAAGAAAGAAGAAAAGAGAATTGAAGAGTCTGTGAGTTCGTAAGAAAGAGGAAGAGGAAGAAGGAGAGAGAGAGTTCGAGGAAAGGAAGGTGAAGCTGCTTGAAGATCAGATTTATTATTGGCCTTTGGATCAGATCCAAGCCAATCTGCTCCTGCGTGAGCTATATTTTTTCAAGCTTTTGTTTCGTGTTTTCTTTGTTTCAGTTTTCTAATTCCATTGTTCTGAAAGCAAGCTGTGTTGCTCAGCGGTTGCAGAGGATTGGTTCCTCAGGACAACAAGCTGTGTTGCTCAGCGTTGCAGAGGATTGGTTCCTCTGGACAGCAAGCTGTGTTGCTCAGCGAAAGCAAGCTGTGTTGCTCAGCGGTTGTAGGCAAGCTGTAAGGCCCAGCAATTTAAGCTGTGTATCAGCGGGAAGCCTCACTCTGGTTTGAGTGGGGGATGGATGTAGGTCTGCGGGCAGCAAACTGAACCATCTAAAATTTCATGTGTTTTGTGGCTTGCGAGTGTGTGTGCAATTCCCTATCTTCTACCTCCTTCACAGGGTGATTGATTTGTTGTCTAGCACATTGTGCTCTTGATCAATCTGCTCCTATTGCGAAGGTGTTTCTGAACTGTGTACTTAATATAGAGGCAGAGGGTTTCATAGCTGTATATTTCAGTACTAGTCTTTTGCTGCATTTAAAGTTCATATAGTGCTTGATGCATGTTCAGTGTTCGAAGTTAAACCTCAACAGATTATCCGTTTAGCTGAGTCATCCAATTTTATCTTGACACGATTTACATCAAGAGTTTTCAGTTTAAGAGAAAATTTTTAAAGGCATGATTCATTCACCCCCCCCTCTGAATCCAGGCCTTGCACCCTAACACATAAAACTTGCATACTTGTCATACTAATATAATACGTAAAGCTCGCACCCACATCATCGACACATTAACCAGACTAATTAGAGCATAAAACATGAATTAAAGCTAAGTTGAAGTACTATCGCCCCTGTGAGACACGGAAAAAATCTAGATCGACTTTTATCGTAGATAAAAGGTAGATTTTCGTTCTTTTTGAAAAGAAACACTCCTCTGCATAGAGAGGGTTCCGTGGGTGCGCGTCGTATCAGACGATTTGGGTTCGAGTGCTGGACCTTTCCCCACTGACCGGAGTCAGTGTTGATTTACATCGGCCTAACGTCCGAACACCTTTGTTTGACTGTCAAAGAAGTTCCAAAGTCTTCTATAGAGGTTCTGATGTGGAGGGCAAGCTCACTCGAGAGACTCTCCATGACCACTCATTTACCACCAACACATTAATAGAGTTAGGGCTAAGTCTGAACAAAACCCTAAGATTTAGGAATAAAGACGCAAATATGCGGAAGCCGTAGGCGTTTTTGAAGTAGAGAGAAGTTTTTTGGACCCCGAGGGTATTTTGGTAATTTTACCACCCCAGGGGTATTTTGGTAATTTTCCAGGCCATGGGCATTTATGAAATTTCTGGGCTGGAACGGAAGTAGGATCGGGTTCCTGACTCCCCAAGGCATAGAAGCCGTTTCTGGAGGGTTTCAAGGGCTCTGAGGTCATTTTTAAGTCACAGGGGTATTTTGGTAATTTTACCAGACCCTAGACCTAGGTTTGAGATGATACCCGAGTGTTGGACTGAGCTGACAACACTTCCGGAGCGAAGGAATGACAAGGGACTTCATAGAAGACACACATCTGTCAATTTGGCCGAAGGAGGGGTATATGTGCAGTTTTGACAAGTCGGGGGTTTTCTTGTAATTTTCCCCAGTCAATGCATAAAGAAGACATATGGAGTCATAGATTGCATTTATGGCCCAAATGGGTACAAGGATTGTCGGCGAGTTGTCGACTGTACAAAGATCCGCACCAACGCGGGAAGTAGGGGCGTAGCCCGAATTACAAAAGATTGCAGGGTATAACTGCAAATTACAGGACTTTGGTCTTTGACGGTCCCGGGGAGGACATTTTTGTAATTTCTCCATTATAAAGGCAGAATTACATGACTTAGTCGTCCCGGGACGTAAAGACTTACAAACATGGCCCACTAAGAGGCGTAATTAACAACATGGCCCGCTGAGGGGCATAAACGTAAATATACCCCGTAGGGGCATAAATACAAGACCCGGGGACTTACCCCACACGGGCCGAAACAAACGAACAAAGGCTTCAAGTGTCTTCCGTAGGCAGCTTGTAATAGCTTTTCTCCTTGTCTCGTTGTCTCCTCCAAAGGGTACTTAACAACCACGCCCACGTAGGGGCATAACGACAAAACCCACGTAGGGACATAAATACAAGACCCACGTAGGGGCACAACAACAACGCCCACGTAGGGGCATAATGACAAAGCCCACGTAGGGGCATAATGACAAAGCCCGGGATGTCACATACCCCAAATAGGCCAAGACAACGAACAAAAGATTTCTTCTCTTCACAAGTCGTCCTCTCTCTCCAAAAAAAAAAGTCTCCCTCAAATGAGCCCCGTAGGGGGTATTTATAGAAGGTGAGGGACCGGCCCGGGGTGGGCCGAACCCTGTCGGGTCAAAGCCACCCCGGGCAGGTTCCCCCCCTCTTTTTTTTCTTTTTTTTTTATGATGGGCAGACGGAGACCCCGGGACCGGCTCGGGACAGCCCCGCCCCGGGCGGGTCCGCGCGGACCTGCCCGGGGTCGGGGGGTCCCGGGCAGGTCCCGCCCGGGGAGGAGCCACCCCGGGCGGGCCTGCCCGGGGCCAGCCGACCCCCGGCGGGTCTGCCCGGGGTGGGCCAACCCCGGGCGGGCCTGCCCGGGGCCAGCCGACCCCGGGCGGGTTCCTCCCGCCCGTGCAGCCGCGGGGGGACCTGCCCGGGGGTGGCTGGCCACGGGCGGGTCCCTGCTGTCCACCCCGGGGGGGTCTTGGCCACCCCGGGCAGGTTTGTTGCTGTACGCCCCGGGCGGGTCTGTTGATGTCCACCCCGGGCGGGTCTTGGCCACTCCGGGCAGGTCTAATGTTGCTGCAGTCCACCTCGGGGAGTTCTAGTCACCCCTTTCTGCAGTGGTGAGCTTAAGTAGTAGTTCACCTCGTATGTAGTGGGCAAAAAATGTTGCCAACAAATGCCCCCCACGGAGCGTTCGTCAAAGCCGAAGGCGGAGGCGGACGATCCGTGCCCTCTGTAGAGCTGCACCTTACTGCTTCATTGCTTTCCAGAAAGCTGAGGGTTGATGCGGGCTTGCCTCGGAGAGGCTTGTTGTCCCGGAGTTGACGTAGGCCTGCTTCTGAGAGACTTGTTGGCCTAGAGTTGATGGGGGCCTGCTTCTGAGAGACTTGTTAGTCCGAAGTTGATGGGGGCCTGCTTCTGAGAGACTTGCTGGCCCGAGTTGATATAGGCCTGCTTATGAGAGACTTGTTGGCCTAGAGTCGATGGGGGCTTGCCTCGACGAGTCTTGTTGGTCGGACGTTGATGTAGGCCTGCTTCTGAGAGCCTTGTTGGCCTAGAGTTGATGGGGGCCTGTCTCGAAGAGGCGCATCCATTTGAGTTGTCGTTGATTGACTATTGAGCTGTGATAGCTGGAAATCAACATTGGCCGACCCTTAGGGGTGCGTTGACCGAAAGTCGTGGTGCTGGCTGACCACTGAGATGCCACTGAAGACGTGTCGGCTCATCGCTGAGGTGTGTAGCCGCAAATTAAAGCGGGCTAACTGCTGAGGTGTCGCCAAAGATGTGCCGGCTAACATCTGAGGTGTAGCCGAACATGTTGATGTGTCGGCTGACCGCTGAGGCATGTCGCCGAATGTTGAAGTTGGCTACTTGCTGACTTGTGATAGCCAAGATTGATGTAGACCAGCCCTTAGGGCATGTTGGTCTGGGTAGATGTTCGCCGTACATGGGCTGAGGCAACTCCTTTCTTTGCTTTAGCTTCAGCTAGTGAGGCTTCAAAGCTGCTTCAGAGTTTTCTGACCCTTGGGATGGAGTGGCCGAATGGTCCTCAACTTGGTGTAGCATTGCCAGATGCATGCATTTGGGTCTCCCTTGGGACGCCTGGATGATTGAGCTTGCGTCTTTATGGGAGGAGTTCGCCTGCCTTCACGCTATTCAAGAACGGAGGAGGAGGACTCGGTTGATGATTCAGCAGGAGCAACAACAGCTTTGCAAACTTCGGGCGGCCCATGCCGAGGTGGGCGCCCTGGTCGAAGCCGCTTACGAGCGCGAGCAGGTGGCCTCCTACATAGTGGAGGAATTTTTGTGAGGGCTCCATGGGACCGAGAAAGAGCGCAGTCTTGCACGTGTTGATGTAGATCCTCTACCGTAGGCTTGAGGGGCTCCATGAGGAAGCTCTTCAGAGTAAGACTCGCCTTGCCGAGCTGAGGAGGAGCGAGTCTAGTGCTTGATAAGCCTTTTCTTTTTTTTTCTTTTTTTTTATCACTTTACCAGCCCTACCGCCCTTTCGGGTTTTCGTCAGGACTGGCCCCCTTTAGCTTTTTCCAGTGCGCCCTTTCGGGTTTTCACACTGAGGGGTACCCATTTTTGCCTAAGACGCCCTTTCGGGTTTTCACCTTAGCCGGGTTAAAGCCTTTTTGCCCTTGATTGCTCTTCTAACAGAAACAACCAAGTCCGCTGGGGTCTCAATATTTTTAACCCCAAATTTTTTTTTTTTTGGTCCTATAATGCCAAAAGGCGAGGAAAAGGTGGCACTCCCGTAGGGACGTGTGTGCCGCAGAGGTGGGACAAGTGAGTAGATTTGATTGTCCGGTTGGGACGAATGAATCAAATCTGTGAGCCGAAAGGCGAAACGGGTTGGTAGCCTGAGAGGGCGTACTGAGACCGAACCCAAGTGGATAGAAACGAGCCGAAAGGCGTAATGGGTTGGCAGCCCGAGAGAGCATACTGAGGCCGAACCCGGTGTGACAAGATAGGTGGATTCGACTGTCCTAGTGGGACGCAATTAGCCAAATCCAAAACCGAAGGTTGACCGGGTTAGTAACCCGAAAAGGGTGTGCATGTGACAAACCCGGTTGGGATAGCAAAGGAGTAGGTTTAGCCGTCCGAAAGGGATATGAGGGTTAAACCTGGAGGCCGATAGGCGGGATGGGTTGGCAGCCCGAGAGAGCATACATAGGCCAGACCCGAAGCGATGGAAGGAGGGGATTTGACAGCCCGGGTGGAGCGTATAAGTCAAATCCGCGAGCCGATAGGCAAATAGGGTTGGCAACCCGACAAGGGCATGCAGAGGCCAAACCCATGGGGACAAAGGAATAGACTTGGCGATCCCGGTGGAATACATGAGTCAAGTCTGAAGCCAAGAGGTGAGATGGGTTGACAGCCCGAAAGGGGCATACAGAGGCCAGACTCAGAAGAAGAAAAAGGGTGGATTTGACAGCCCTAGTGGGACGTGAGAGTCAAATCCGAAAGCCGATAGGCGAGTAGGTGGGTTGGCAGCCCGAGAGGACATGTTGAGGCCAGACCCGGTGGGACATGTGCCAGAAGACACGATGGATTGGTAGCCCGAGAGAGCATACTGAGACCAGATCCCAAGAAGTAAGATGAGCCTAAAGGCATGATGGGTTGGCAGCCCGAGAGGGCGTACTGAGACCAATCCCAAGGAGGTTAGATGAGCCGAAAGGCATGAAGGGTCGGCAGCCCGAGAGAGCATACTGAGGCCGCTCCATAGACTGAAAAAGGAGCCGAAAGGCATGAAGGGTTGGCAGCCCGAGAGAGCATACTGAGGCCGTTCCCTAGAATGAAAAAGGAGCCGAAAGGCATGAAAAGTTGGCAGCCCGAGAGAGCATACTGAGGCCAATCCCAAGGAGGTTAAATGAGCCGAAAGGCATGAAGGGTTGGCAGCCCGAGAGAGCATACTGAGGCCATTCCCTAGACTGAAAAAGGAGCCGAAAGGCATGAAGGGTTGGCAGCCCGAGAGAGCATACTGAGGCCATTCCCTAGAATGAAAAAGGAGCCGAAAGGCATGAAAAGTTGGCAGCCCGAGAGAGCATACTGAGGCCAGTCCCAGTGGGACAAGAGAGTAAGCGGGTTTAACTGCTCAGAAGAGACATATGAGCTGAACCCGGAAGCCGGTAGGCGGAATGGGTCGACAGCCCGAAAGGGACATGCGTAGGCGGAGCCCGATGGGACAAAGTATGACACCGTCAGAATGCTAGTGGGACTAGGTGTCATAGGATGACATGTAAGGCGTGGCCATAGCATCAATATGATGTTTTGGTTATGATGGGGTGGAGTCATTGACTTAGAGCCACCCATAGAATAGACAGAGAGAGGATTTTTTTTTCACATTACCAACCTCACCGCCCTTTCGGGTTTTCGCCGAGGCTGGCCCCCTTTAGCTTTTTCCGGTGCGCCCTTTCGGGTTTTCACACCGAGGGGTTGCCCATTTTTGCCCAAGACGCCCTTTCGGGTTTTCACCTCGACCGGGTCTGTGGCCTTTTTACCCCCAGCCAACCGTTGAAGGCTGACTGAGTCCGCCGGGGTATCAGTATTTTTAACCCCTTTCTCTTTTTTTTCTTTTTTCTTCTTTTTAAACCTATAATGCCCAAGGGCAGAGAACTAGTGACACTCTCTTAGGGACACATGTGTCACCCAGTGGGACAAAAGGAGTCAAAAGGCAACATCGGTTGGCAGCTCGAGAGAGCATACTGAGGCCATGCACGATGGGACAAAAAGGAGTCCAAAGATGACATCGGTTGGCAGCTCGAGAGAGCATACTGAGGCCATGCCCGATGGGACGAAAAGGAGTCAAAAGACGACATCGGTTGGCAGCTCGAGAGAGCATACTGAGGCCATGCCGAGGGACAAAAAGGAGTCAAAAGACGACATCGGTTGGCAGCTCGAGAGAGCATACTGAGGCCATGCCCGATGGGACAAAAAGGAGTCAAAAGATGACATCGGTTGGCAGCTCGAGAGAGCATACTGAGGCCATGCACGATGGGACAAAAAGGAGTCCAAGGGTGTAATGGATTGGTAGCCCAAGAGAGCATACTGAGGCTCAATCCAAAGGGGTAAAAGGGTGCCGAATGACATGATGGTTCGGCAGCCCAAGAGAGCATGCTGAGGCCGAGCCCAATGGGGCAGAATATGACAACCTCAAAATGTTGGTGGGACTAGGTGTCATAGAATGATATGTAAGGCATAGCCATGACATCAATATGATGTTTTGGTCGAGATGGGGTGGAGTCATTGACTTAGAGCCACCCTTAAAATAGATAAAGAGAGGATTTTTTTTTCACATTACCAACCTCACCGCCCTTTCGGGTTTTCGCCGAGGCTGGCCCCCTTTAGCTTTTTCCAGTGCGCCCTTTCGGGTTTTCACACCGAGGGGTTGCCCATTTTTGCCCGAGGCGCCCTTTCGGGTTTTCACCTCGACCGGGTCTATGGCCTTTTTACCCCCAGCCAACCGTTGAAGGCTGGCTGGGTCCGCCGGGGTATCAGTATTTTTAACCCCTCTTTTTTTTTTTTTTTTTGAACCTTCACTGAGGAGAGGTACTGTCCTGTGAGGACTGCTGGGGAAACTCTTGCTGTGGCGCGTAGTAGAGTTTCATGTGCTTGCCGTTGAGAGGAGGGAAGGGATTGTCTCCCTTGTGGTCAAGGACCGTATAGGCCCCTCCTTCGTAGACCTTCTGGATGACGTAAGGTCCACGCCAATTGGGCTGGAGTTTGCCGCTGGATCTTCCCGCGAGAACCTCCTTTTCTTTGACCATGACAAGGTCGCCTTTCTTGAACGCCCGTTGCTTGACCAGCTTATCATAGGCACGTGTCATGCGGGCTTGATACACTTGTAAGTGTTTATAGGCTTTGAGTTTTTTGACCTTCAAGGTTGGACAATTCCTCGAGCCTTCTTTCAATTTCATATTGGTCTTGGCCTGGCAATCCGGCGTGCACAGCAACGCGGTAAGATGCTAGCTCGATCTCCACAGGGATCACTGCTTCGGCTCCGTGGACCAAAGAGAATGGGGAACATCCCGTAGGGGTTTTGTAGATGGTACGATAGGCCCATAGGGCTTCGTGGACCTTCTCGCCCCAATCCCGTTTGCGGCCACCTACTATCTTAGACAGCAGCTTGCAGAGGGTTTTGTTGAAAGTCTCGGCCAATCCGTTGGCTTGGGGATTGTAGACTGATGACGTCCTCCAATCGATATGGAACTTGGCCGCCAAAGCATAAACAGTCTTGTTCTTGAATGACGTGCCATTATCGGATATAATCCGACTGGGGGTGCCGAATCTGTATATGATATAGTGCCGCACAAAACGAGCAACTATCTCCCCTGTAACTTTCCGTAGTGGGACGGCTTCCGCCTATCTGGAGAAGTAATCGGTGGCAGCGAGTATGAACTTGTGCCCCTGGGATGATGGTGGGAATG
Source organism: Amorphophallus konjac (assembly GCA_022559845.1). Lineage (NCBI taxonomy): Eukaryota > Viridiplantae > Streptophyta > Magnoliopsida > Alismatales > Araceae > Amorphophallus > Amorphophallus konjac. The sequence continues at coordinate 300,729,312 of CM040120.1, forward strand.
GTCCCACAGTATCCATACCCCACTCTGCAAATGGCCAAGTAGGCGCTGTTGGATGGAGCGGGTTAGGTGGTCGCCGAGGGACTGGGCCGAATGTTTGGCATTGATGACATGTACGAGCATATTGATTGCAATCTTCGTACATGGTGGGCCAGTAGAACCCTTTGAGCTTGATGCTATTTTTCATCTTGGCTCTTGCCTGGTGAGCTCCACACAATCCGGAGTGGACCTCGTGCATGACGGTCTTCGCTTCCTTGGACGAAAGGCACCGCAAGAGGACCGATCGGTCTTTTTCATGGACGAGCCTGAAGAGCAGATCGTCAATCAGCTGGTAGGATGTCGCCCTGCGTAGCAGTTGCACCCTCTGAGCCCGATCAGGAGGGAGCCAGCCGTTCTTTATCTTTATGATCGGCTCACGCCAATCTTCTTCTTCGGGAACAATCTCCTCTTGAATGTTGTCGACCTCATAAACAGTGAGGCCGGATTCTTCGTCGAGCACACTCGGCATGAGCCTTCGGTGTCTGACAATAATATTTAATTCTCCCTCAGGCGGGAGTTTTAGGGCTGCTGCCAACTTTGCAAGAGTATCAGCCTGGGAGTTGCTGCCTCTGGGGACATGGCCTATTTCAAATAGGTAAAATTTTTCTTTAAGCCTCATGACGGCTGCATGGTAGGGGACGAGCTCCTTCTTCCGGACGTCATAGACGCCCAGTACTTGTCGGATGACGAGCTGAAAATCCCCGTACACTTTGATGCACTTGATGTCCATCTCCAGTGCCAGCTGAAGCCCAATGATTAACGCTTCATACTCTGCCTCATTATTAGTCAACGACTTCATGAGAGCGCAAGACTTGTTGAGGATGCCGCCCTGTGGAGATACAAAGACTACCCCCGCGCCTGAGACATAGTCTGTAAGGCCGCCGGCCCTTTTGATTGTCCGAGAGGCACCATCAAAATATAACTCCCAGTGTGGGAGATCAAGGGTGAGGACACCCGGCTCTATCTGTGGTGGGACTTTTTTAGAAGACTCCCCGATTTCTTGAGAAGGCACTAACACCTCTTCGTCGGGGAGCTCGAAGTTGAGTGACGAATCTTCTGGCACAGGGTGCGCTGCTAAGAACTCCGCCATTCCTTGTCCCTTGATCGCTTTGCGTGGGATGAAGGTGATGTCGAACTCCATGAGGATAAGTGCCCATTTACCAAGCCTACCAGAGAGGACAGGCTGGCTGAGCAGAAACTTGAGTGGGTTGCATTTTGAGATGAGCTCCACCCGGTGGGCTAGAAGATAGTGCCTTAGCTTCTTGACAGCAAACACCAGAGCTAGGCACACCTTTTCCATGGGAGCGTAATGCTTAGGCCCGATCAGCTTCCGACTGAGGTAGTACAGCGGCTGTTCTTTGCCCTCGTCATTGACCTGAGCTAGCAGAGCCCCCAAAGAGGCATCCATAACAGCAATATATAAGATAAGGGGCTTCCCTCTGACAGGTGCCCCTAAGATAGGAGGAGTCAACAAATACTCCTTGATTTGCTCGAAAGCCTTTTGACAGTCTTCGTCCCATATGAAGGGTGCTCCTTTCTTCATCAATTTGCCGAAAGGTAGGCATCTCCCAGAGAGATTAGAAATAAACCGCCTAATATAGGCAAGTCTACCTTGCAGAGATCTGAGCTCTGTCAAGCTCTTGGGAGGGGATAGTCCTGCTATGGCCTTGATTTTATCAGGGTCGATTTCTATGCCCCGGTACCTGACAATGAAGGCAAGGAACTTGCCGCTGGAGACACCGAAGGTGCACTTCATCGGGTTCATCTTGAGTTGAAATTGTCGAAGCCTTTCAAAGACTCGACGCAGGTCAGCTAAGTGATCCTCCCGCTTCTTCGTCTTGACGACCAGATCATCCACATAGCATTCGACATGGTCATGTAGCATCTCGTCGAAGATCTTGGTCATTGCCCTTTGATAGGTTGCGCCGGCATTCTTCAGACCGAATGGCATTCTTTTGTAGTTGAAGATCCCCTTAGGAGAACGGAAAGCCGTATGGTCTTTATCTTTGACGGCCATGCGGATTTGATTATAGCCCGACGACCCGTCCATAAAAGACAAGGCTTCGTGACCGGTGGCCATATCAACAATTGTCTCAGTGATTGGGACAGGGAAGTCGTCCTTTGGGCATGCTTTATTCAAATCCCTGAAGTCGATGCAGACTCGGACTTGGCCGTTCTTTTTCTTGACAGGGACTATGTTGGCGAGCCACACAGGGTACATGCAAGGCTCTATGAAGTCCACGTTGAGCATTTTGTCAACTTCAGCATTGACCTTCAGCTCCAGCTCGTGGCGCATACGCCTTTGAGCTTGCTTGATTGGCTTGACTGTTGAAAGTATTGCCAGCTCATGTTCGGCCACAGAAGGGTCGAGCTCGGGCATTTCTTTGTAAGTCCAGGCGAAACGATCCCTGAACTCTTCTAAGAGTTGTCGATACGACTGCCTTTCTTCCCCGTTGAGGAGAGCACTTATGAAGGTGGGGCGGTAGTCATTTTTGCTTCCGAGATTGATTTCAATCAACTCGTCCACAGTCGCCTGACCGCCGTCTTCAAGCTCCGGCGGAGCTGGTTGGAGGTCGAGGAAGTCTCCCTCATCATCAGTGTTGGCTTCATAGACATCAAATTCTTCGAAACACTCTTACCCATGGATTGAAGTCGAAGGACTGGCCTCGTCTTGCCGATGGTTAGCAGGCTCAGCTGCTTTTTCCTCCGAAGGGCGACCATTGTCAGCTCCTGATGAAGGTGAAGGTGTCAAAGACACGTCACCGGACCCCCTTATAGAGTCATCAACCTTGGGCTCAGCTTCTGCCTGCCCGTGATGGAGAGGTAGCAGTCCTATGGTATTGACTGCAAAGTGGACCTCGAAGTCCGTCTCTTGGTCATAGCCTAGGCCCCTTGTATCTTTGCGGGAGAAGGGAGGCTGTCCGCGGACCTGCGGAGGGTTCCACAGTTGATGGAAATACGCCGCTCGCGCAGGGTCCAGAGTTTGCGGGATGTGCTGCTTTTTGCACATCTCCCTAATCTAGTTGGGCATATCATCCATCTCCTGGACTGGCTCTGGCATCACATCGGCGGGAGTATCCCAACCGAAATCATCTTCAGGAGGGCACGGTGGGACTAAATCACCTTTGTAAAAGATGATCGGCTTGTCCCTCTTGCCTTTGTTGCGTCCCCTTCTCCGTTGATAGGAGACTGTAAAGGTCTTCAACTGCTCCACCTCATACTCGTCTCGTTGGGACGAGAGCTGGAGGCACTTGGGTGGTAAGGAGATACTCCCATCAATGACCCGGTTGATAAGGTTGGCTTCAAAGTCAACACTCCGCCTTTCTGGTTGGGTCGTCTTGGAGGCGGCATTGAGGCTCAGCCTGTACAACTTTACCATGTCTTGGTTGACAGTGAAGAGCTGCCCTTCTTCAACTTCAGGGTCCACCTTTTGCTTCCGTTTGTCTTTTAAAGACTTGGGGATTGTTAAAGTGGGCTTCCCAAAATATAGTGAAGCATCGGCCAGATGGCACTCATTGGGGTGGAACGGGGCTTGATCTGCGAAGACCGTATGTTGCTCCCCTTCCTTGGCATATTTAATGCACTGATGCAAAGTTGAAGGAACGACCCAATTCTCATGAAGCCAGGGTCTTCCAAGCAGCATCTTGTAAGATGTGTCGGAGTTGATGATATAGAATGTCGCTTGGGTGACAAAATCGCCCAAGGCAAGCTTGACTACAACCCGACCAAGCGCTTCCTCGGAACCCCGATTGAATCCCGAGATCTTGACATCGGTCACCTTTTGCAAATAAGGTGCCAAGTATAGGGACTTGAAAGTCTTCCGAGGCATGATGTTGACGGCTGCTCCAGCGTCAACTAGGATGCGATTCACATCATGTCCATTAATTGTCCCCCTCATATATAAGGGGCGATTATGACACGGAGAGGACAACAACATGTCTTTGTCCGTAAAGGAGATGTTGGCTGTGAGTGCTTCATATGCTTGGGCTTGCAACTCTGCAACATGGGCTTCATATGCCTCTGGATCTTGAAATATCTTGACAAGAGCCTCTCTGAGGTCTTTGCTCCAGGCAATGGCCTCCCAAATAGTGACATTTGTTGGGAACCGTTTCATATGATGAATAATTTTGCGGTCTGCCCGAGCACGGGTCTTGTCAAATGGCGGGATGATCTCCGCCAGAGTCTTTGGCGCCTGGCGAGGCTTCTCCCGCTTAGAAGGGCGCTCCTCCACATTCTGGCCTTCCGCATCTTCTTGGAACAGCGGTGCCAAGGATTCCTCCGGAGGTGGCAAAGGCTCATCAGGCTGGTCTTCATTAGGAGGACCTGCTGGGCTTATGGTCTCGACCCTGTTGGAGGGGCCGGCTTGCTCTGACGCCTCCTCGCGCTTCGGCGACTTGGCTGGCTCCTCTTCTTCATCGGAGGAGGTGATTGTAAAAGGGACTCCACCCGGCTTAGCCGTTGAGGCGGAGTTTGGACCCTCTGAGGAGTTGAGTATGAAAGGGATTCCCCGAACTTGAGTTTCTGGGGCAGGACCGGGCTTCTCCCCTCTTAATATTATGACCCGGTCAAGAGTCAGGGGACCTTCACGTCCACGTCCTCGGTTGCGACCTCGGCCGCGTCCCCGGCCATTTCTTGCCGAGCGGCGCTGATATGTTGCCATAGGAGCCTTGCCTCCAGTGCTATCAGCCGTGGGACAATAAATATTGTCGGGTGGCGGAATCGCCACTATATTGCAGGAGAGCTCTTGCTGCATTTCCTCGAGCATCTCCACAGTGAGCTCCTCATCTTTATAGAATAAGGAGAGCTCCTCCGGGATGGGGAAGTCTTCACCCTCTTCAAGACGGTGAACCGTTTCTCGGAGCCATTGCAGAAGACGGGCTTTGCGCCCAAGCTTGTCCCAGAGGATATATTCGTCTAGAGTGACGACCCTGGTGGGATGAGGGGGAGTGTACTCCTCCAGCTCATCTATGAGCTTTTGAAGTCTTTGTAGAGGAGTCGGCTCCTTAGGAGCCTCCATAGCAGTGGCTTGCTCGGCTTGCTTCTTTAACTTCCTCTTCAAATTCTTCCTGCGATTCTTCTCCTGCTTCTTTTGGCGTGCTGCCTCTTGAGAAGAAAGGGGAGTTTGCTTCGGCAGTGGGACTTGCTTGCCCCCAGAATTTTGCTTCTTGCTCCGGGCTGACTCCTTAGGAGTTTTAGCGCCACGGCTCTTTCTGGGGGCAACCTTGGTCCAATTGGCCTCCTCTGGCTGAGCTTGGAAGGTGGCATTGATTGCCTGAGCAATTATTTCAGGAGGAAATTCCTGGAATTCTGCCAGTCCGCAGTGGGGCCTCTGGGAGCTTTGAGGTTCCACCGACTTTGCTTGGACGGGTGGGTTGGCTTGCTTGAGCTGCTGAGGCCTTTCTACAATAGGCGGCCTCGCTGGGCTGACAGAGGTCTTAGCCGAGATCTTTGCGGGCTCAAGTAGTTGAGTCCTCTCCCCGACTAATGGCCTTGCTGACTTGGCAGGAACTTTGGCTGAAGGCTCTGACGCATTGGCTTTGCCTTTGTTATCTGGCCGAGAGTTCTCTCTTATGACGATGCCAGGCTGACTCGACTTGGGACGGGCCTTGGAACTCTCTCCCACAGCTTGGCTTCCTGGGTTCTGGACCTTAGGCCCTTTATAGGTGGCCTTGCCTTTAGTGAGTAATGGGAATTCATCATTTTCCGCGGGCTCACTTGGCCGGGCTAATCGGGAAAAAGCTTCGGTTTCTCGCCGGGCCTGCTGGAGAGTCTCCCTGGCGGCCTCTGCAAGGCGCAACCTCGTCATGGAGTTCCCCTGAGTATCGATAACCCCTCTCTGGATGAGGGCTTCGATGAAGTCTTGAACCTCTGGGCAATGCCGAGTGGAGTGAGACACCCTTGCATGATACTTGCAATAGCGGGGGTGTCTCTTGGCCGTCTCATTGTAATAAGACGGCGGGTCATGTGTCAGCACCCAGCCATCCTCCAGAAGTTTGTCAAAAATCTTCTCAGTGTCTTCCTTAGGAAAAGAACACTGATGAGATGGTCGCCACCCTAGACACCATAGTGTGGACTTGGGCGATTGGGAACTGGCTCCCTGGGAACTGACTCCCTCCTCCTGCGGCTCGGGGAACTGGAAGGCTGCTGCAGCGTGAATGGCGTTGACATAGAAGTGAAGACTCCTTCGTGCATGCGGCTGCGGTGAGTCGACCAGGAATTCACCCATGTTGACCTTCCCTCGCTTGATCAAGTCCTCAGCGAGGTCCTTGAATGGTTCACAGTTGTGGATGATGTGGCCAACAACTTCATGGTAGGAGCAATAGCCCTGATGAAAAGCAGCACCTGGTGTTTGCTCCATGGGTGATGGGCTAATCAACCCCGCCCTCTGACATGCGAAGAAGATATTGGGGGTTTTCTCTAAAGGGAAGGAGTATAATTTCTCTGGGAGCTCAACTTGAAGTGGAGCCTCCACATCTTCCGGTGAGTCCTCCTCGTCTTCAGATGAATCCGAGGACTCTTCAGAGAGCCAACCCCCGAGCGGGGCCCGACCCGTGGGTGATATACCCACCTCCCGTATGTGGGATGGAGCTAACCCCCTGGCAAATGAGCCAAAGGGGAAAGTGGACAACTGCTGATCAATGCTCTCCAGGAACTGCAGCAGGCGCCTTTGTTCTCGTAGGGGTTGAGATGTAAATCTCGCAGACGTCGAGGCCTCTGCGCTTGGCGGACCCCGCATCCGCTGAAGCTTTGACATGCGGAAGGGCTCCTCCGCCCTCGCGCGCCTTATGATTTGGGCCTTCTCCTTGGTGACCCTGATCTTCTTCAAATGGAGCTGATGCTCCTCAATTGGGTTGCCTCCTGTCCTTGGATGGGGAGCTCGTGGCTTGGGCCGTTGAAGAGGACCCTGGATTGCCGCCGATACGGCAGGCTTCTTTTTCTTCGCTCCGTCCTCCCGTACTTGCCGGAGGGGCTCGAAGCGATTGGAGGTAGAAATAGTCGGGACATGACGATCCCGTGGCAGAATCGGCTCGCCTCCATCGAGCCGGATGCGGATGTCTCCGACAATTACCGTCTTGCCGGAGCGCGAGACAGCCGCTTCGGGCCTTGCACCCTTGCGGCTTCGGCGTTGCCCCCATTGGGTAGGAGCGGCAGTGTTGGCACCCGCCATAGGCATGGCGTCATCTTGACGACGGCGGCGTTGCCCCCGTTGAGCAGGGGCAGTACCTCTGAGGGTGACCGCAGTAGATTTGGCGCCATTGCGGCGGCGGCGTTGCCCCCGTTGAACATGAGCGACGCCAGTAGTGATATGATTGACCGAGAAGACTCGGCCAACAGCTGGGGCAGAAGGCCTGACACCTCCGGCGATTGACGTAGCAGCCAAGGGAGCTCGGCTGGTTGTCGGGATGAAGGGCTTGACACCCTTAACAGTTGGAGAATTGACCGGATGGACTCGGCCAGTTGATGAAGTAGAGGGCCCAACACCCTCAGAGACGACCTTACTGACCGGACTAACCCGGCAAGTTGCTGGAGTCGAAGGCCTGACGCCTCCGATAGTTGTCTTTTTGACCGGGCGGACCCGGCCAGTTGAAGGAGTCGAGGGCCTGACACCCTCGACAGTCGTCTTGTCGACCGGACTGACCCGGCCAGTTGCTGGAGTCGAAGGCCTGACGCCTCCGACCGTTGTCTTCCTGACCGGGCGGACCCGGCCGGTTGAAGGGGCCGAGGGCCTGACACCCCCGACGGCTGGCTTGTTGACCGGACTGACCCGGCCAGTTGCTGCAGTAGAGGGTCTGACACCCTCGGCGACTGTTAGTACTGCAGGAGCGGCTGAACTGACTTCAGCCACTGGCACCACGCCCAAGAAGAAGGGCGAGCCGACGACCTCTAGGAAGTCGCCGAAAACAAGTGGTGTTGCCAGGTAGCCGATCCTGGCGTGGTTGGCAACGATCTCGGGGCCGTAGGTAACGGCAGCCATCGATGTGCTGTTGTTGGTGGTGGTGGTGCGTAGCACACAAGGAGTGGCGTGCGAATGCACAAAGAACTCTCAAATGAACCGAGAGATGTGCCCTCCTCTTCCCGTCCTGTAAGAGGAAGAGGGGCAATCAGAACCTTGAGGAAGGTTTAGAGACTTTCTTTGACAGAAAGAAGAAAGGCGGGAAAGGTCCCACCGGGCGTGCCAGTCTGTGAGACACGGAAAAAATCTAGATCGACTTTTATCGTAGATAAAAGGTAGATTTTCGTTCTTTTTGAAAAGAAACACTCCTCTGTATAGAGAGGGTTCCGTGGGTGCGCGTCGTATCAGACGATTTGGGTTCGAGTGCTGGACCTTTCCCCACTGACCGGAGTCAGTGTTGATTTACATCGGCCTAACGTTCGAACACCTTTGTTTGACTGTCAAAGAAGTTCCAAAGTCTTCTATAGAGGTTCTGATGTGGAGGGCAAGCTCACTCGAGAGACTCTCCATGACCACTCATTTACCACCAACACATTAATAGAGTTAGGGTTAAGTCTGAACAAAACCCTAAGATTTAGGAATAAAGACGCAAATATGCGGAAGCCGTAGGCGTTTTTGAAGTAGAGAGAAGTTTTCTGGACCCCGAGGGTATTTTGGTAATTTTACCACCCCAGGGGTATTTTGATAATTTTCCCAGGCCAGGGACATTTATGAAATTTCTGGGCTGGAACGGAAGTAGGATCGGGTTCCTGACTCCCCAGGGCATAGAAGCCGTTTCTGGAGGGTTTCAAGGGCTCTGAGGTCATTTTTAAGTCACAGGGGTATTTTGGTAATTTTACCAGACCCTAGACCTAGGTTTGAGATGATACCCGAGTGTTGGACTGAGCTGACAACACTTCCGGAGCGAAGGAATGACAAGGGACTTCATAGAAGACACACATCTGTCAATTTGGCCGAAGGAGGGGTATATGTGCAGTTTTGACAAGTCGGGGGTTTTCTTGTAATTTTCCCCCAGTCAATGCATAAAGAAGACATATGGAGTCATAGATTGCATTTATGGCCCAAATGGGTACAAGGATTGTCGGCGAGTTGTCGATTGTACAAAGATCCGCACCAACACGGGAAGTAGGGGCGTAGCCCGAATTACAAAAGATTGCAGGGTATAACTGCAATTTATAGGACTTTGGTCTTTGACGGTCCCGGGGAGGACATTTTTGTAATTTCTCCATTATAAAGGCAGAATTACATGACTTAGTCGTCCCGGGACGTAAAGACTTACAAACATGGCCCACTAAGAGGCGTAATTAACAACATGGCCCGCTGAGGGGCATAAACGTAAATATACCCCGTAGGGGCATAAATACAAGACCCGGGGACTTACCCCACACGGGCCGAAACAAACGAACAAAGGCTTCAAGTGTCTTCCGTAGGCAGCTTGTAATAGCTTTTCTCCTTGTCTCGTTGTCTCCTCCAAAGGGTACTTAACAACCACGCCCACGTAGGGGCATAACGACAAAACCCACGTAGGGACATAAATACAAGACCCACGTAGGGGCACAACAACAACGCCCACGTAGGGGCATAATGACAAAGCCCACGTAGGGGCATAATGACAAAGCCCGGGGTGTCACATATCCCAAATAGGCCAAGACAACGAACAAAAGATTTCTTCTCTCCACAAGTCGTCCTCTCTCTCCAAAAAAAAAAGTCTCCCTCAAATGAGCCCCGTAGGGGGTATTTATAGAAGGTGAGGGACCGGCCCGGGGTGGGCCGAACCCGGGCGGGTCAAAGCCACCCCGGGCAGGTTCCCCCCCTCTTTTCTTTCTTTTTTTTTTATGATGGGCAGACGGAGACCCCGGGACCGGCCCGGGACAGCCCCGCCCCGGGCGGGTCCGCGCGGACTTGCCCGGGGTCGGGGGGTCCCGGGCAAGTCCCGCCCGGGGAGGAGCCACCTCGGGCGGGCCTGCCCGGGGCCAGCCGACCCCGGGCGGGTTCCTCCCGCCCGTGCAGCCGCGGGGGGACCTGCCCGGGGGTGGCTGGCCACGGGCGGGTCCCTGCTGTCCACCCCGGGGGGGTCTTGGCCACCCCGGGCTGGTTTGTTGCTGTACGCCCCGGGCGGGTCTGTTGATGTCCACCCCGGGCGGGTCTTGGCCACTCCGGGCACGTCTAATGTTGCTGCAGTCCACCTCGGGGAGTTCTAGTCACCCCTTTCTGCAGTGGTGAGCTTAAGTAGTAGTTCACCTCGTATGTAGTGGGCAAAAAATGTTGCCAACAGCCCCGCAAGAAGCAAGCTCTTATACTTGCATACCTTACTCGACACCGACGTGCCCTGAGTGAGTCCTAGTAATGTGCACAATACCGGAGACCCTTTGACCTTACCCTGAACTTGGTGGGGATGTACTCCGCCTGCCATATGGGCATATACCATACCCCTGGGTAAAGGCGTATAACGCTTTCTTGCCCTATTGTCTCGAGGTCCCGACCCGGTGTGGGTGTGTTGCACCCGTTATTTCTCGAACTAATCGATATTTAAAGAAAGGGAATTAATCCCGTGAAGGCTATAAAACGGCATGAAGCCGAGGTAGCTCCGAAGCCCGGGTCGAATACGGGTCCCGGGGTGTCCCGTCGTAGTAACGACATGAAGCAAGGAAATAGTGCAACAAGCAAACATTAGTGAAGAGCATCCCGAGGAACTTACGAGATGGTTACACGAGGAGTGAAGCAATCCGGCGAGAGCGGGATGAGGAATAGAGCACGAAGCAACCTTGGAAGTGTCAAAGCGTCGTTTTCCTCCTCCACGTGGCCAAAACTCAGATAAATCCTAAACAAATCAGAAAATAGGGGGTTTTTATAGGCCTCCCACCCCTCTCTCTCTCTGTCTCGGCCATGGAGATCGGGTAGACCCCCCCTGGGGTCTACCCGGTCTGGGTAGTAGCCTCCGGGGGTCACCCAGGGGCCTACCCGGTTCGGGTAGCCCCCTCTGGGGTCCACTCGGCCCGGGTAGAGCCCCCCATTCCTATCTCTATAAAAACCCCCCTCCGAAACCCAAAAAAAGAGGAGAAGAGAACGAACTGAAGAGCAAGCAAAGAGTCAAGGAAAGAAGAAGACATCATCGACCGAGCAAAAGAAGACACCGGACGTTCAACTCCGGAAGTTGTTTGTCTTGAGATCCGGTGCCAAAGGTATGTTACGAAAATGCCCTTGTAATGGCACTTAGGCAAATCTCGCCTCTCAGGTCACGCCAATGTCTCGTTCTAAGAGAGAGTCTTGTAATGTTGAAAATTATGAAAATACCCCCGAAGCTTCGAGAAAGCCTAGGGACTTGTGTAATCGTGGAAATATCCCGCGAACCCCTAATGCCGTGTAATCAAGCTTATTGAGCCTATTGAGGAGTCATCGAGCCATGTAAAGATTGTCATCATGAAGTTGTCCTCGCGGATTGCTAACTATCTCGAGTTTCCGATGACTTGTCTTTGCTCTTGGCCTCGTCTTATATGCAGAGCCGAAACCCGCACTATCCTTCCGGGACATGGTTCGAAGTTCACAACCGAGATCAAAACCCGAGCCAGTGCCAAATTGTGCCGAACCCCTCGAGCCAGTGCCAAACTATGCCGAACCCTTAGCCAGTGCCAAACTGTGGCGAGCCCCCTGGGCCAGTGCCAAACTATGTCGAACCCTCAGCTAGTGCTAAACTGTGCCGAACCCCGAACCTGTGCCAAACTATGCCAAAACATCACCCATTTGGGGCCCACATGAGTGATCCCTAAAACCCCTCCTTTAGTGTGACCCCTAGTGCATGTGCTAGCCTACCCTCAGTGTCACGGCTGGTATCGAGGTCGATGACTCTTTCCTTTCGGTAGTTAAACAAAGGTGTTCAGATTACGTCTGATGTAAATAAACGCCGACTGTGGTCGGTGGGGAAGTGTCATGCACCCGAACCCAAAATCGTCTGATAAATACAAAATTGTGAAATTAATAAAAACGCGCAAGGTAATTAATTTTCAACGAATGAGCATCCATATCCGCGAGTTTAATTTCGCGCGAAAATAGACTGGCACGCCCGGTGGGACACTTCCTACCCTTCTTATCTCTGCCGAAGAAGAGTCACACCTGCTTTTAGGCCGTGATGCCCTTTTCCTTTCTTACAGGAGAGGAAGAGGAGGGTGTCTGAGTTGCAACATGCAGTCCAACACAAAGCAGCAATAGCGAAATCAGCAATGGCGACCTTGACTTACGGTCCGTTGGTCGTCGCCTGCCACGCCAGGTGTGGATACCTAGCCACACCTCTGATCTTCGACGATTTTCTTCTAGTTGTCGGCTTGCCATATTTCTTGGGTGTCATTCCTGTGGTAAAGGAGCAACCGGCCACGCCTACTACCATCAAGGGCATCAAGCCTCGGACTGCTACAGACCGAGTATTCTCGGTCTACCATATTGGTGCCAATTCTGCTCTGGCCTCATCGAACAAGCGCCGAGGCGGCTGTAGGGGCAGGAGACCTGCCGTTGCCACCTCCAACTCTGGCAAAACATTAATTGTTGGAGATCTACGTGTGCGGCTCGATGGCGGCTAGCTAATTGTGTTGCGGGACCAACATGTCCCGACGATCACCACGTCCAACCGCTTCGGACTCTTGCGACGAACGCGGGAATATAAAGCGGAACTCAAAGAGACCGGCGCATCGATGCCAAACCGGGGTAGTCGTGCTGGTTGAACACCAAAGCTCCCAAGCCTAAGCGAGGGAGTAACCTTACTGAGGAGCGTCAACTCCGTCTCAAACGAATTTGGGTCACCAAAGAGGAGGCCCAAGCCGTCAAGAGGACTAGAGCAAGAAAGCTCTTCTACGCATCGGATCTGCACAAAGCCCAAGGTCCGACGGAGCGGTCGCCAACAAATGCCAGTCTTGCTCGAGAAACCACTGCTTCTCGTCTCAACTAACAGAAGTAGAAAGGGGTTTACAAAAAGCCTCGAAACTAAACAACTCTGGGATCATCCCGAACAGGTGCCGAACACCTGGTGGAAGTCCCTCAATGGCGGATTTCCGTCTTCGACAGGCTGGGGGCACCCGCCCGTCTGGAAAAGCTCTCTAAGAAGAAAAGAATGGTGTAAACAATCAATGATGCCGTGAAGGTGTTTACTTGTTACACCACCGGCAAGCAACCGTAAGGGCCGTCCGACGACTTAAATGAGCCGTTGGTGCACTTAAAGAGGCCTCGCCCCGCTAGCTCAAGCCTCGATACCACCAAGCCATGCTGTCGCGACGTCCTCTGACCCGCAGGGACAAGGCAACCTCGGACAAGTGCTGGACGAAGATTATAGCGCTCACGAAAATGAATACTGGGCGAACAACAATGGGCCAGAAGATGAGGTCCGAGATGTCACGCTCGAAGAATTGTTGCGGGAAAACTAACGGTTAAAAGCCATCCTGCAAGACTTATTGTTGGAGAGAGAGCTGCAGTCTCAACTTGTAGCCAGATCCCTGGTAGGAGGACAAACTCCTCTAGGTGGGCCTGTTGTCGTCAATGCTTCGATTGTAATTGCAAGAGTTTTGACAACAGTGGAATTCGGAACTCCGTAAATAGAAGCCAATCCCTGTTCATCAAATACGCCGGCGTCGGAAAGCTTGATGGCGCAGAGGCAGATGATCGAAAGGATCCTAGAGGCGAAGTTCACTCGCCACGATGGATCTCTATAATGTATCGTATCCGCTGCACCATCAGCTGGAGAACCCCCCCTCCCCCGGAGTACTTTAAAGCTCCAAAGCTACAAAATTTCAATGGGCAAGGGTCTCCCCACGAGCATCTGGCCTATTATGTTACGACCATGGGCGAGTTAGTGCTGGATGAGTCTTACCTCCTCAGCTACTTCGCCTTGTCTCTCACGGGAATTGCCTTCTAATGGTACTCCCACCTGAAGTCCAATTCGGTGGTCGATTGGACCGACTTACAAAAGAAATTCCTTGACTGCTTCAAGACGACCGAGCGTAAGGTATCGCTAGTCGAGCTATGCTTCCTCCGACAAAAGATGGGGGAGATGACTCTTGACTTCATCAAGCACCGACGACACCTCAGCATGAGGTGCGTCAATCCTCCGACTTAGGAGGGCGCCATCTCCATATGCCGGAAAGGCCTGGCCGCCGAAGTTAGCGAGAAGTTACTCGGCACAAATATCAAATGCTTCGACCAGCTCAACTCGGTCATCGCCAAAATCGAAATATTTTTCTCCGACAACCCCGGTTATACCCCTGCCAAGGGTAGACCACCAAGGGAGCGTAATGTCAGTGGTAAAGAAGTAAATGTCGTCGATTGCACTCTAACCAAGAGGCAACAAGAGAGCAGGCTCAAGTGGCTCGGGCAAGAAGCGAGAGGGTAAGCCACCCGTCATCCCGCTAGCGGAATGAATGAAGATGCCATACTCTTTCAAAAAGGAGCATTCGAGGAAGCTTTTCGAGCTTTGCTTGGCGCAAAAATGCATTGAGCTGTCGGAGCTAAGAAGGCCGGCAAATGCCAACAAAGTAAATGAACCCAACTATTGCGTATATCACCGCATATTGGGTCATGTCATCGAAGATTGTTACGTCTTCAAGAACGAAGCGGAAAAGCTGATTCGGGATGGTCTAATAATAATGAAAGGCTGTCTCGTTGACCCGCTACAACCTCATGCTTGGAACAAGCTGAACCAAACAGCCAATGTGATCTATTATTCAGTTAATGTGATCCACGTGTTAGCGGCATTTACCTTCCCCAACTCGGAAACGGAGGAAGTTGGTACCAGTCAGGTCAAGCCCACACGATGGTATCCAGGCTAGAGGCCGTAGCATGATTAGACGTCCCTCTCCTTTCTAAAGCAGAGAACAAGGAAGCTTTTCAAGGCCCTTCTAGAAAGCGGCCACCTTCTAGCGCATGATCCGTCGGGACACTACACCTAAGTACAGAAGAGCCACCCTCAATCCTGTGAATTTCACAGTAGAGTTTCTCATTCGATCGAGTCCTGCGAGGAGGTCCAAGACTAGATCGAGGAGCAAATTCAAACTCCTTGATATCCCTTCGCCTGAGAGAAGCTGCCGACATAATATTAAGTAGCACCAGCTCCACAACAAGGTTGCATGAGGACCGCACAGAAGACGAGCTCGGAGAGCCCATTTGCTATGAGTCAGAGTGGCCGAAGCCTCATACAGAAAGCCAAAGGGGTCCGAAAAAGGCAAAGGACAGCCGGGGGCAAAGCAATAACGAAGGCTTCGGACTGAGCAATTACTCAATTAACGTGGTCCATGCCACAGGGGCATCCACGCCTCTCGAGCCTAAGGCACAAGAAGCTCATCAATCCTTGCCCGCCGAGCAATGCTCTAGTTGGCGACCATGGCAAGAGTTGGAATCACTCCCCTTCTCAAAAGAAGATACAAGGAGACTACTTAAAGTCCTTCTAGGGTGAGAAGACATCTTGGTGGATGATCCGCTAAGAAGCCACTAGGCAACAAGCCGAGGGCACCCTTCTTGCTGCACTTCTCCTGCAAAGGCTCCCCATGCAATGTAGGATCATAAGGAGGAGCAGAAGCAAATCAACAACCCGGCACAACAATGCCAGGTTAATTCGGCCGACGTCTCATCGTCAGTCGATGCCTCCCGGAGAGCTGTCAGAAAATCACCCAATCAAGCCTCCTTTGCAAGAAATGCGCCTCAGGAGCCTCCTGCAAACAAATCAAGCATGCTGGGCTTTTCCATGGGACCCGACCAGTTCAATACACCCGGATGATCGTCGAGAGGGAAAGAACCTGCCATCACCTCCAAAGAAAGCAAGGGCCGACACCCCGAGCCGAGCCAGAAAGGTAAGGCTAAAATGGGAAATCCTGAGGAAAGCCACCGACACGGCTCAAAACAAGACACACCGCCATCAAGGCAAAAGCATGAAGCTGCACAAGCACCTCGAAACTTTAGTCTCGACGTACCTACATATCAGGAGTTGCCGCCCGAGATAATCGAGCAGGCGATCAATGTCACCTTCCGATTGCAACAAGAGGAGGGCGCTTCGGTCGAAATCATGGCCAAGAAAAGCTCCTGACACAGGCCCTCCAAAGCACTGGCTCAGAGATATGACTTTGGGGCCATGCCTGCCCTGTCCCCCGAAGCCAACTGCTCCTACCCTGCAAGAAGTGACAATCGCCAAAAAGCAGGAAAGGAATAGGAAGAAAAAATCTCAAGAGAAGATTGAAGAAACAGGCTGAGCTGGTGGCCTCCATGCAAGTTCCTACTTAGCCGACGCCTCTTCAAAGGCTACAGAGCTCATCGACGACATGTAGGAAATATGTTCCCCCTCATCCTACCAGAACCGTCTCCCTGGACAACTACATGCCGTGGGATAAGATAAAAAGAAGAGGCCACCTAAAAAATTGGATTCAAGAAATGATCCAAAAAATGAAAGAAGGTGAACGATTTCCTATCCCTAAGGAGCTGTCCTTGTTCTATGAGGATGAAGAAATCACAGTGGAGCATCTGGAGAAGCTACTCTGGAGCTGCTACTGCAATATGGTGGCGATTCCGTCGTCGGACCGCAAAGGAGTGACACCGTGGCGCCTCAACCAAGGCGAAAGGCCGCCCCAGTATCATATTTACGACGCCTGGCTGAAGGCTGAAGGCGAAGGCTGCAAGGTTTTTACACAAAAAATTGTGTGTTTTAACACACAATAATTTCATCGCACACCTGATGGGCGGTGTTAAAACCATGTATCCACACAGCGAAACAGTTAAATAATGGCAGTCCCTGGCATCCAAGAAGCGTTTGCAATGTGCCATAGAGTTATTTCTCCGCTTCGGCACCAAAGGGCAGCAGGACGACGTCCGAAGAAATCAAGAAAAATCAAAGGAATCTCCACGTGCTGCTGCCTTGCAGAGATGAGCCGGGAAACCTTAAAAAATTCTGAGAAAATGACAGTTAAAGGGGGTTTTATACTCTTTTGAATCTGAAGACTAGGGGGGACCACCCCCTCTCCCCTTTTCCTCCCTTGGGCAGCGCAACAGGAAATTGGAGAGGCCCGCTCTGGGTTCTGCAAACCCAGAGGTGACACCCCCGGGTCTTGTAGACCAAGGAGGGGCCCCATCTGGTCTCTTCTTCCCTTCTCTACTGTGCGGTGGAACAAAAAGAAAAAAAAAATAGAACAACCAGGGAGGAGGGCCCCCGGGTCTGCAAACCCAGTGGAGCCCCCTTCATCTCTTCTTGTTGCTCTCTCTCTCCTTCAAAAAAAAAGAAAAGAAAGGGGGGGGGGAGGCGAAGGGGCAAGAACATACTAGGAGGAGCAACCTCTGTGTTCCCTCCACCTCCTATAAATAGAAGGTCTTAGCCAAGGAGGAAAAAGGTTTCACACACCTTGGAGGAAGACAACGCAAGGAGCATTTGGAGGCTGCACAAGGAGGTTCAAGTGGGCTGAAGACTTATGTTTTTTGAGAAGGCATAAGCCATGAAGGGTGAAGCATGAAGCCCAAGAGCGAGGGATTGCTCAAATATTTTCTTGCTTGTGCATGTATAAAAGAAATTGGCAAGGGAGGTTTCATGTAAATACTCCTGTCATCATAGGGCAGAAATGATGCATATGCCCTCATGCTGGGTGCATTTTCAAGATCAAAAAATCATGTGAAGACTTGTATTATGCCAGATATTTTCTGGATAATTGAATGTGCAAATATGCCCTTGTGCAACATGTCATCTGAATTTCCAAAATTGCAGATATGCCCCTATCATCGGACATTTTCGAGAATCTAAAATTACAGATATGTCACTGTCAGTGGACATATCTAGAAATCTGAAATTACAAAGATATCCCTACACGAGGGCCTTTTGGGGAAGGTCTAGGGAATTACAAAAAAACCGTGATCTACCAAATATCTCTGAAATACCCTATGGAGGGCAGAAATGAGACTTGGCATCTGGGAGCATTCACCAAGTGTCCATGGGAGGAAAGATCAAGAAGGCGCGAAAGAGTACTTGGAGCTCCTAAAGCCCTTGGTGGCTTGAAGATTCAAGATGTTTTGTTATTTTCTAAAGCTCTTGAGCTCTTGAGCACTTGGAGATTCAAAGATATTTTGTTGTTGGCTAAAACCCAATAGGGGATGTTTCATACATGACCCTATCATTGGGGATATGTCCTTGTGGTTAAGCAAAGTTGCTGAAATGATGGAGAAACCATCTAAACTTCAGAAATAACCCAACTCCATGAAAAAAATCTTGGAAATCATGGAAAGACCCTGGATTCCTGGAAGGTCCACAAATTGTAGAAAAACCCTAACTGGTAATAAAATTGTAGAAACGACCTCGAAATGTCCAAAAATTGCAGAAAACCCTTGAAATGTGAGAAATTGCAGAAAAATCTTGAAATACCAAAAAAATTCATAAATACCCCCTGTAGAGGCTAAAAGGTGTTACTTTGGCCTCGTACTACACCTTTAAGATTTGTTTGGAGGGGAAGAGCATCTGGCTGCCTTGAGGAAACCTGCAAACACTGAACAACGCGGTAGAAGGAGCCCTGAGTGTGATCCCAGGGGACAATCTCCGATGCTTAAGTTAGAGACGTATGCGAAAGTAAAATGAGGGATCAGGGAAAGAGGGAGATGAGAGTTGTGGAGGAAGAGCGAGTGCTCGGCTGGGTGTCGAGTGCTCAGAGGCGTAGCTGGGGCCTGGAGGCACTGGAGATCCCTCCATCTCTCTGTGTGTGTATGTCACCGTATCGCTCTCACCGTCTCTCCATCAAGGTCCGTCTAGGACCTATTTATATCGGTCGTAGTGGCGTCATCTCTTTCCTGACTTAGCGAGAGTGTGGTTAGTGCAGCGTTGACTTGTTCAATAGTGGGGATCGCTCGTTGCCCACTCGCACGTTCTCTGTGGAAGGACATCGTGGCGGGCATCTCTGCGGCGTGGGCGTGATCCTGCGTTCGTCGGGATAAGCCCCATAACTGTGGCCTCAACGCTTGTCTGTTGGCGAATCTCACGGCGTCCAGGACGCACGTGTGCGAGAATCATGCCTGTGGGCTGGCCAATCTTGAGTGGGCCTAGATTGGGCTACATTCTTGGATTGTTAGTCGGCTGGCGATGGCAACTATGGGCCTGGGGACATCGGGTCGTACTGGGCCTTGTTGGGCCTGGCGGATTTCCCCCTTCTCACCCCCGCTTGTTGAAAAATTGCATGAATGCTCTTGGTCAGCTTAGAAACTACACAAAGCTCTTGGCCTATCCAGAAATTATGAAAATACCCTTGTTCTAGTTTACGCCGTTTGCACGACTCGGTGGAGCGAGACTTTGCCACTTCCTTGAAGCGACGTGTGCTCTCCTGAGTCCGGCTTAAGGCTATCCATCTAAATCCATGTACCTTTTTTATGGTCAAGACTTATCATATCCGGAAAACCCAGAAGGGGGTAAAATTGCAAATAAACCCTAGAAAGCCAAGAAATGGCAGATATGCCCAGAAAAATCTAGAAATTGCAGAGATACCCACTAAGGGTCGGGAAATTGCAAATATACTCGAAAATGTCAAGAAATGACGGAAATGTCCCCGATTGTCAAGCATGACGAAAGTGCTCAGGAAGGGTAGGAAATGACAGAAACATCTCGAAATGTCCAAGAAAATTGCAGAATTGTCCCAAAAAGTCAAGAAATGACAAATAAGTCCAAAAGAATCAGAAAACTGCAAAAATACCCACAAAGGGTTAGAAACTGCAAAAATACCTAGAAAGGGTTAGTTACATAAATACTCAGAAAGGGTTAAAAATTGTAAAAATACTCAAAAAGTGTTAGAAGTTACAGAAATACTAAAAAAGTGTTAGAAAAGGCAGAAATGTCCAAAGTTTTCTGAAACTACAAGAATATCCCAATGTTTAGAAAAACTACAGAAATACCCTGATGGAGGAAAGATTACATTTATAGCCCTGCCTTGTGCGAAAATATCCTTTATGGACACCAAGTCAATTTAAGGGTTCGATCACAATCAAGAGAGTCATCATAACTATGAAGCAAATCCGACGGACCGATAATGATCATTTTGGCTATCCAACAGTCTGATCATGGCGGAATTGAAGTTTAACCGCCCGATCAGGGGACGGAAGTAAATTCAATAACCCGATCAGGACGAAAGCAAATTCAAAGATCCAAATGTAGACTGAAGCAAATTCAAAGGCTCTGGTTGCAGCCGGATGTAATCCCGAAGACCCAATTACATAATTGGGATCATATGTAAAGGTCTCGAAAGACCGATTGTAACTTAAATTGCATATGCTCAAAGAAGTAAAGTCTTCAAATGTACTCGCACGAGTATGTACCCGTAATAGGGGATCATAAGGTCATGTCCCAACAGATAGAGGCAAAAGACGTTCTTTGACAGATAATCAAAGATGTTCAGACTTGTTTTATAAATTAACACCAACTCCGATCGATGGAGAAAAGTTCAGTACACGAACCCTAAATCGTCTGATAAACTTAAAATGCCAAATAAATAAATGTAAATAAACATACTGATGATACTCGAAACCCTCCCAACTCTGCCATGGCCGGTCCCAAGCCCGGATGAGAAAGGAGGAGGGTTTGCGTTAGGTTGACAACCAGCAGTAAAAATTTGTCACATCTCCCACATGAATTCTGATCTAAATATATTTTGTGCTAATGTTAGGGCGTCCCCCGGAAGCGATGTGTTACATCGGAACCCGGATGGAATGATAAGTGAGCAAGGGCTAGTTAGGGCGCTCCCCGTAAGCGACGCGCCGCAATGGCGCCCGATTGCGGTGTCAAATAGGCAAGGGTTCCCGTGTGGGGTTGGACGTTCACGGGTAAAGAAGCTAGTCCAAAAACATAGGATCCGTCTAGCTACTTGGAATATAGGAACTTTAACGGGTAAGGGTTTAGAATTGGTTAAGATAATGAAGGATAGGAGGATTAGCATAGCTTGCTGTTTACACGCGCAAAATTTCGGATGCACGCATATCCAACTTGTGTTATAGATGAACACATATTTTTAGCTAATTAGCATGCATGTTTTGATTTCAGCGTGCATAGTTTGTCAGACGATTTAGGGTTCGTGTACAAAGACCTTTCCCCACCGATAGAAGTCGGTGTTAATTTACATCGGACCGAGTCCGAGTACCTTTGATTAACTGCCTAAGACCTTCTTGCCCTTGTGATATCGGCTTTGCCACAATGTTATTAGTTGTTAGGAAAGAATTCCCTTGCCCCAAGATAGGGCGTTTATCAGTGGCATGCCCTGACATTTGATGGTACTGGCAGAAGCTGAGCTCTTTAGCTGTACCGCCTTTGGGAGATCTCTGGGGCTGTGGGAGCGTTATAAGGTTCCGTGCCATGCAGAATTTAAACAATGGTACGGTATGTGTCTTAATAAAAGAATATGGTGTTTCCATTCGTTGTGCCAGAGTTATAACATGAGACTTGCCCTGAGCACCTTTGTGATGTTGACTTGCACCAGTCTTCCTCTGAAGATAGGCATCCACGGAAAAGAGTGACGTGTTGGCTACCTCCTTAATAGGGGGGTAACGGGCCTTTACAGATTTGCCTTGTCCAACTGATGCTTCAGTGAAAACCATTGGAGGGTTGACATTGACTTGAGCCCGGTAACCAGTTTCACAATTAGGTGAAGAGACGAGATGCCTAAACAGGGCTTCTCGCTGTCGGAATAGTTCTTGTACAAGTGATTTCAACGCTTTATTTTCTTGCTCCAATCCCGCTAATCTGGTGGTTAACACTTCCTGCCGGTTGTCTGAGGGAGGACCTGCACTGATTTGCTCGGAATTTTCCAAGTCGAGCCCAACCAATTGGCACAGGGCCGCCTGTTGAGCATCTCCCAGCCCAGGGGGAATGGGCAGCGGTATGATACGCTCTTCCTGGTGACTAGGACCGGCGGGGCAAGGAGCCCTCTGGTTAATATCAGATTGACGAAGGAGGTCGCCTTGATGTTCAGCCGTGTAGGCATCATCCTCCTGGCCGAGGTTAGCATCACTAGGAGAAGGCATCAGCCCTATAGTATTGACAGCATAGTGTACCTTGAACTCAGCCTCGAGGTCATAGCCCAATCCTCTCCTATCTTTCTTGGAGAAAGGGGGTTGCCCTCTGACTTGTGAAGGATGCCACAATTGTTGGAAATAGTCATGCCGGGAAGCTTCTTGAACTTGAGGAATATGCTGCTTCTGACACATTTCTTTGATATGTCTGGGCATGTCGCCCATGTCCTGAATAGTATTGAGAGTATGTTGGGGTCCCTTACCCCAGTTTCCCCAATTTTGATCATCTTCCACAGGATCTTGAGGGACCAGGTCTCCTTTGTAAAAGGCAATCGGCCTAGCGGCTTCAACATTCTTTCTTTTCCCTTTCCTTTGATAAGTAACGATAAATGTCTTCAACTGTTCGACTTTATGCTCCCCTCTTAAGAAGGGGAGCTGTATGCATGCTGACGGTAAAGAGATGCTTTTGTCGATGGACTGACTAATGAGATTAGCTTCAAAATTGACCTCCCGTCTTTCCAGCCGAGGCGACTTGGCGTTGGGAGCATCAGCTTGCATGTGTAGCCGGTGTAGTTTAGCAAGATCTTCATTGACTGTGAAGAGCTCTTCTCCTTGTTCATCTTCTTCCAGGACTGCCTCTTGTTTCTCTTTGTTGTTAATCCCGGGATGAGGATTAATAGTGGGCTCCCCGAAATATAGCTGAGCATCAGTCAGATTGCATTCATTTGGCCGAAAGGGAGCCCGGTCAGCAAAGACTGTATGTTGCTCTCCGCCTTTTGCATATTTGATGCACTGATGAAGGGTAGAAGGGATGACCCAATTTTCATGTAACCAGAGTCTCCCGAGCAGAGCTTTGTAGGATGTGTTTGCATTAATGATGTAGAATGTGGCCTTAGTGACAAAACTGTCCATGGTCACCTCCACCTCTGCCTTTCCCAATGCATCCTCAGAATCTTGGTTAAATCTCGAAATTTTGACATCATGAACCCTTTGCAAATAGGGTATGAGAAATAAAGACTTGAAAGTCTTCAAGGGCATTATGTTGACAGATGCCCCAGGATCTACCAGAATCCGGTTCAGTTGATGACCGTTTATCTTTCCTTGCATATATAAAGGCCGATTGTGACAAGGAGAGGGCAGCAACATGTCTTTATCTGTGAAGGTGACCGTTGCTGCTAAGGCTTCATATGCTTAGGCCTGAAACTCGGCTACATGGGCTTCGTAAACCTCTGGTTCTTGGAGTATCTTTACGAGGGCTTCCCTGAGCTCTTTACTCCAAGCAATTGCTTCCCATATGGTGACATTCGTGGGGAACCGCTTCATATGCTGAATGATCTTGCGATCGGCCCGCGCATGAGCCTGATCTAGCGGAGGGATCACCTCCGACAGAGGTTTAGGTTGATAGACGGGCTTCTTGCTTGGTTCAGCCTTCCCTTGGTCACTGGGTTCCTCTTGGAATGGTGGAGCCAGAGAATCTTCTTCGGGAAGAGGCGGCTCCTCATTGTCCTTACGAGAGGGACCTGCTTGAGTCGGGTCAGCTGAATTTTGTTGCGGTGCCGAATCCCCTGCCTTATCCTCTCCATCTGATAGATCGAAGGAGAAGGTGGAGACTCGGTCTTGAGCTTGAGAGGGGGCAGCTGCCTTTTGGGGAGTTGGCGCTACCGGCCCCTCCTCCTCATCTGATAGGTCGAAGAGGAAGGTATCTGCTCGATTCTGGACTTCGGGAATAGGCCCTGGGTCTTCGCCTCTGAAGATAATGACGTTTCGAGGATGTGCTGAGTTAGCATTCTCGCTACTGGAAGATGCTGGATGCCTTCCTCGCCTGCGGCGACGATCTACTCCGCGTCCCCGATTTTGGAGTTCTGCATTGCGGCGACGATAAGTGGCCATGGTGATTCTATCCTCAGCGGGGGGATCCGTGTTATTGCTCCCGCTTGGTCCGTATAGACTTTCGGGAGGAGGAATGGACACCATGTTGCATGAAAAGCTTTTTAACATAGCTTCTAGCTTTTCTATGGTGAGCTCTTTGTCTTTATAGAAGAAGGAAAGTTCCTCGGGAATAGGAAGCTTCTCTCCCTCTTGTGCTTGTTTGTACATTTGTTGGAGCCAACTCTTCAGCCGAGTTTTCCGTTCCATTTCTTCCCATGGAATGTATTTATCAAGAGGGACAGCCTTGGTAGGCATGGAAGGGACGTACTCCTCGAGCTCATTAATTAAATTTTGTAGCTTCTGTAGGGGAGTTAACTCGCCGGAGTTTTCCATAGCGGCGGCCTGCTCGGCCTGTCGCTTTAGCTTCCTATTCCAACTCTTCCTCCTGTTCTTCTCCCGCTTCTTTGCTTGTGCTATCTCAGCGGGAGAGGGAACATCCATTTTTGCCGACGGTCGGGGACGGCTTTGGAGCTATGGAATCCATCCTTTCTCCTTACCGGTGCAGGACGATTATACTTCTTCGAGGCTACACTGGTCCAGCCATCCTCCGCTGGAGTCTCCAGAAACGTAGCACTGATTGCCTGATTAACTATTTCAAGTGGGAGTTCTTGAAATTCGGCTATAGTAAGGCCAGAGCTTTGAGGTAAAACTGCCGTAGAAAGCTTTTCAGGCGGTGACTCTTGCTTTATTTCAGGCCTCTTCATAAGGGATTCTGACTTGGCTTTCCCCTTTTTGCTTGGAGCCTTGTGACCTCTTTGCTGGGGATCACTATTCGGGCCTTGCTTGCCAGGCACTTTGGGGCCCGCTAAAGGGGTCTGACCTTCTTGATTTGATTGTGTAGCAACCTCAAACTTTTCATCTAGGCGCTCCCTCGTCAAGATCTGCTTGACGCTTGTCTCGAGGTGTTCCTGTCGAAGTTTTCCTTTTTGTGTGAAGGCTACCTTTCGTGGAGGAGGGGGTTCCCGGACTGTTTCTGGGAATGCCCGCTCCTTGACATTGGGGACTGAGGCAGATGAACCCTGGTGTTGACTTCGAAGATTTTTGGAGTGACCTTGTGATGGGTCCCGCACTAATACTTCTTTGCCTCCAAAGAGGATCTCCGGTAGTTTTTGAGTTTCTTTCTTTGAGAAGGGCAAGGATTCTAGATCCTGCCATGGGCGCCACTCAGAATTTCTTTGGGCGGCTTGACTTGAGCTGGGGCCGGCCTCCTGCTCCTTAGCTCCAGTTGGGGTGTAGGAAGTTGATGCATGTATGACATTAATTGAGAAAACCGACGGGCCTTGTTGAAAAGGTCCTACGGCACTTCGAGTGGAATTGTCTATAGTTATGACCCGGCGGGAGATGAGATCCTCTGCGATGTCTTTGAAGACAGAGCAGTCATAAATGACGTGACCCACAGCGCGATGGTAAAGGCAGTAATGGTGCCGATATACCACAGGGGTGCCAGGGTCATTGCCAGGTGCGGGGAGCTGTATCAGCCCTTCCCTACGACATATATGGAATATTTCCAATGTTCTATCTCGAGGGAAAGAGTATAGCCTCCAAGGAGCCCGATTGACGGGGGAATTTGTTGCATCATCGGACAACCATCCTCCAGTCCTTCGAAGCCTTCGAGGCTCTACTGTATTTTCCGAGTTACGGGTAGAGACCGAGGCAGAGGGCCGTGGTACGGGGGCCGGAGCCTGCGCCGACAGCCGCTCTTCAATTCGCTCCATAAAGCGGAGTAAATCCTGTTGGTTGCGCCGTAGGCGACGAACTTCCCTTTTTATCTTCCTGGCTGCTTTCTGGATGGCAAAACATTCAGACATAAGAAGGGGGATACCCCTCTGTGCTGCTTCCTGAGACCTGGCAGAGAGGAGTGGTTGAAGCCCATTTGTCGCCGACCTCATCTGGCTCTTTCCCGAGATGATCTTGTGAATTACATTCACAGACAAATTTGATTTTTCTCGGGTAGGAGATGGAGGCGGGCTATCTACGCCAGAAGGTTGGCTTAGGGTCTGCTCGACAGCTTTCCACAGACGTTTTAGCGACATGCTTTCCCCATGGATATCAATCTCTCCTCTTTGGATGAGAACTTCAATGAGGTCCTGTACCTCTTTACACTTCCCAGTGGGGTGGGATATTATAGCATGATACTTGCAATATCGGGGATGCCTTTTTTCAACCTCGGTGTAGCCTGGCGGCGGGTCGTACACCAAGACTCGCCCGTCTTCAAGTAGGCGATCAAATATCTCCTTAGTGTTCTCCTTGGGAAAGGAACATTGATGGGACGGCCTCCAACCTGGATACCACAATGTGGGTCTTGCTTGGCTGGGACCGGCCTCTGATGCTTCTGGGTGAGGGAAAATAAATGTTGCAGCCCTGAAGGTCCCCTCATTTGAATGGTTAATTACATTGGCTGAACGTGTCGGCCGGTCCCATGCATGGGGTTCGGGAGGATCCACCAAACCATTCTTCATTGTAATGAGTTGACTTTGGATCATCTTCTCTGCCTCGTCTTTAAAGACGTAGCAATTTTCAATAGTATGGCCCAATATGCGATGATATACGCAATAATTGGGATGGACAGTTTTGTTGGCATCCTCCGGCTTTTTTGGCTCTGGAAGGGATATGAGCTTATTCTTGAGGCAAAGGTTAAAGAGCCTCTTGGTGTGCTCCTTTTTGAAGGAATAGGGAGTCTTCATACGCTTTGACAACCTTGCGGACGCTTTTCCTTCGGGATTTTTGCCAGACTCTTTTGGGGTCGGCACTTCATCGACCCATTGGTGGGAGAGAAATCAACGGCATTTGTCTCCTTTGCCTCCTTTCCTACAGCACCCCGTTCCTTGGAAGGTTTCCCTTTGGAGGGTGTGAATGTTTGGTTCTCTGCGAAGAACATTTCTATTGAATTTAATTGGTCGAAGCCTTTGATATTTGCGCCCAGGAGCTTCTCGCTGACCTCTGCTGATAGGCCCCTTCGACATATGGTTATTGCGTCCTCTTGAGAAGGAGGGTTGTCGCATCTCATACTAAAGTCTCTCCAGCGCTTGATAAAGTCAAGCGCGGCTTCGCCCCTCTTTTGCTTAAGTGAACATAATTCTGCAAGAGAGACCTTTCTTTCGGCTGCCTGAAAGCGGTCAATGAACTTCTTTTGAAGATCGGCCCAATCAGCAACAGAATTGGGCTTCAGCCTTGAATACCATTGAAAGGCGCTGCACGTAAGAGAGGTCGCGAAGTAGCGGAGGAGATAAGATTCCTCAAGTGCCAACTCGCCCATGGCCGTTATATAATAGGCCAAATGTTCGTGGGGAGATCCCAACCCACTGAACTTTTGGAATTTAGGCGCCTTGGGGCAGTCCGGTGGTAACTTCTTAAATTGGTGGTGTAGAGGATAAGGCACACTGTATAAATCAACAGTGGCTACCCCCTCGCCCCGTTGGGCAAACTTATCTTCGACAATTTTTTCTATAAGCCGTCTTTGGGCGATAACGTCCTCCGCCGGTAAGGCCCGGGAAGACTGAGCATTGGGCGTAGCTCGAGGCAGTCCGACACCTGCTTCAATGGCTGGCTGGTAGGGGGCTCCCAGCTGTCGCTCGACAACAACAGGATTACCCGGCTGCTCTCGCCGAAGGCCTTGATCATGAGTGGATGTTATTGGCCTCGGTGCAGTCAAGTTCATCTGGCGCCTCATCTCCAGCATGAGATTGGTCATCTCTATGTGCCAACGCTGCATAGTCTCAAACTTGGCATCGTCGGACATAGCTTGAAATGTTGCCCTTGTCAGTGGCTCAAAAACTGGGTTGGCAGAACCACCCAGGGGTTGGGCTCCCGCTTCTCCATGGGCGCTCCTGACCTCGTCGGGGTCATTTTCTTCTTGGATGAAGTTGACCTCATGGTTTTGGGGCTGGTCAGGATTCTGCTCCTGGTGCTGTCCCTGACTGGAGGTCCCCTGATGGCCACTATATTGGGTTTGAGATAATTAGTGCATATGCACCTCAAGTAGGATTAGAAGAGAGCATTAAAAAGCAGTTTTGGGAGGCTATTGATAGTTTGATCCAAAATATCTCTAGTGAAGAGAGAATCTTTATTGGAGGGGATCTTAATGGTCATGTGGGTATAGATAATAGAGGTTATGAGAGGATTCATGGAGGGCTTGGTTTTGGCAACAGAAATGATATGGGTTATACTATTCTTGATTTTGCTATGGCCTATGATCTTGCAATTACTAATACCTTCTTTAAGAAGAGGGATGAACACTTAATAACTTACAAGAGTGGAACACATATAAGTCAAATTGACTATTTTCTTATTAGGAACGTCGATAGAGTTTTATGTAAAGATTGCAAAGTTATTCCTGGTGAGAGTCTAGCCCCTCAACATAGGTTGTTAGTAATGGATGTCTTTATCCCGAAATTCAAAAGAAAGATCATTATAAATAATTGTTCTAAGATTAAATGGTGGAATTTTAAAAGTAAAAATTTAGAAACATTTAAAAATCATCTATTAAAAGAAAATATTTAGAATTTAGAACAAGAAACCAATGTAATGTGGAATAATGTTACAAATTGTATAACGAGTGTAGTAAAACAACTCTTAGACGAATCTAAAGGTAAAAAGAATTTAGAAAAAGAGACTTGCTAGTGGAGTGAGGAAATCCAAAATACCATTAGAGTAAAAAAGGAGTGCTTTAAAGTTTGGCAAACTAACAAAAATAATCAAACCCTAGAAGCTTATAAAATTGCTAAAAAGAGGGCTAAGAAAATAGTTAGCGAAACTAAATCAAAGACATTTGAAGATTTATATAATAAATTAGGAACCCGAGAGGGCGAAAAGAACATATATAAATTTGCTAAATTAAGAGAAAGGAAAACTAGAGATTTAGATCATGTTCATTGCATTAAAGGTGAAGATCAAAGGGTTTTAGCTAAGGATCTTGAGATTAAGGAGAGGTGGCATAGTTATTTTCAGAAGTTACTTAATGGAGATTGTGTCAATGATTTTTCTTTAGAAGGTACCCAAGAGTCCACAATATTTGATAAATATCAATATTTCAGGCATATTAAGATGTCAGAAGTGGAGGATGCTTTAAGGAAAATGAAAGTGGGCAAGGCCTTAGGACCAGATGGCATACCTATTGAAGTATGGAAAAGCCTAGGAGACATTGGTATTCAGTGGCTAACTAAACTTTTTAATAAAATTTTAAAGGAACGGAGAATGCCAGAAGTTTGGAGGAAAAGTGTTGTAGTTCCTTTTTATAAAAACAAAGGAGATATTCAAAGCTGCAATAATTATCGTGGAATTAAGCTTATGAGTCATACTATGAAACTTTGGGAAAGAGTAATCGAAAAACGCCTCCGATATATGACTACTGTATCGAAAAATCAGTTTGGTTTTATGCCGAATAGATCTACTACAGAAGCTATTTTCTTACTACGACAGCTAATGGAGAAGTATAGAGAGATGAGAAAAGATTTGTATATGGTTTTTCTTGATTTAGAGAAGGCGTATGATCGAGTACCGAGAGATTTAATTTGGTGGACATTAAGAAAGAAAGGAATCTCTCAAGGATATGTTGATTTGATTAAGGATATGTACAACGGTGCTATTACTAGTGTTCGAACTATTGCTGGAGAGACCGGTGAATTTCCAGTTTCTATAGGTTTGCATCAAGGTTCTGCACTAAGTCCGTATCTCTTTGTCTTAGTTATGGATGAAGTAACAAAACAATTGCATGAGGATATCCCTTAGTGTATGTTATTTGCAGATGATATTGACTTAATTGATGAGAGTATTGATGCTTTAAATGCTAAGTTAGAGCGTTGGAGAGATGCCTTGGAGTCTAAAGGTTTTAAAATTAGTAGGAGTAAGTCAGAGTTTATGCATTGTAATTTTAGTAATGGGAGAGTGGTACAGGAAGACAATGTTCTAATTGATGAGCATAACATTCCGAAGAGTAGTAGCTTTCGATACTTAGGGTCTATCATACAAGAGAATGGGGAGATTTATGACAACGTTACACATAGGATTAAGGCAGGCTGGTTAAGATGGAGAAGCGCGTCAGGAGTCCTCTGTGATCGTCGTATGCCTGTGAAACTCAAAGGGAGATTTTATAGAACGGCTGTGAGACCTGCGTTGTTATATGGTACCGAGTGTTGGGCAGTACGAAAGGAACACATTCACAAAATGTGTGTAGCAGAGATGAGAATGTTGAGATGGATGTATGGCAAGACTAAGAAAGACAAAATTAGGAATGAGCGCATCCGTAAGGACTTAGGGATAGCCCCAATTGATAGTAAAATGAGAGAAAATAGACTCAGGTGGTTTGGTCATGTGCTTCGTCGCCCTAACTCAGCGTCGGTTAAAAGATGTAACCGCATCTTAGTGGATGCTAGTAAAAGAGTTTGGGGAAGGCCTAAAATGAGATGGTGTGATGTTATTAGGAAGGACATTAGTTTCTTGGGTTTAAATATGAATATAGCACTTGATAGAAATCTTTGGCCGAACATGATTCATGTAGCCGACCTCAAAAAATTGGATTAAGGCTTTGATGATGATGATGATGATATTCGAAACCCTCCCAAATTTTAATTCATCATCAGCGTGTCTGCATTTTTCACTTGTATACAGTTACCTTCACTGGAGGTTGTCTTATCCAAAATTCTCAACGAAGAATGTCGTCATCAGGTGATGTTTGTGCCTTCCACTATGCTCTCTTCTCTATTCGGGGGTGAATTTGTGGCTCTTGTAAAAAAAAGATACTTCATTCTACGCTAAACCCAAGGGCAAAGGTACAAAGCACTGCACACATTGCAATCGGAGCAATCACAACATCAACTTTTGCTGGGAGCTCTATCCTGAGAAGAAGTCAAAAAAATGAAAGACTAGTGGCTCCAGGGGCAAGGGGCGTCGTGCTGCTAAAGAAAATGTTGCTGCATCTCAGCCCACTAGTACTACCCTGACAACTTCCTTTGAGGGTAGCTCCACTACATCTTAGGTGCCATCGCTTTCCACTTCCGACATTGCCTGTCTACAAAGGATCTTGTCTCAGTTTGGTCAGATGAGTACTTTTTCTTTAGGTACTATCGGGAAAACATTTAGTGCTAGCACTACTCATCTTTAGTCTAACCCTTGGGTCATTGACGTAGGGGCTACAGACCATGTGACTGGTATCTCCACTCACTTCACCTCTTATTCTGTCTTCTGGGCTGGACACGGTGACCATTGCTGATGGCACCCACGCCACTATTGCTAACAAGGTTTCCATTCGTCTGAATGGTCACTTAGTCGTTCCATCTGCTCTTCATGTACCCTCTCTATCGATTAATCTGCTTTCTGTGAGTAGTATCAGTAAATCTCTAAATTGTTCAGTGACATTTTTCCCTACCCATTGTGTTTTTCAGGACCTGCGGACACAGTAGACAATTGTGCATGGTCATGAAGTGGATGCTCTCTATCATTTCGAGCCCGGTGGAATTGCTGCTTTTCAATCTTCAATTTGTGGCAAGATAAATCAGCCGTTTAGGGATGTCTACTTATTGCATTCTCGGCTTGGTCACCTCTCTTTTAGGTCTCTTAGGATTCTTTTTCCTCATTTATTTGCTTCTGAGTCAATGGAGTCTCTGCAGAGTCAAGTGTGTCTACTTGCCAAACATTGTAGAAGAATTTTTCTAGTTTTAATAAAAAGGAAATCTACTCCATTTGATCTTGTTCATTCTGATGTTTGGGGTCCTTCTCTCGCTCTCTCTATGGATGGTCATCGATATTTTATCACTTTATTGATGATTATTCTCATTATTGTTGGCTCTACCTCTTGCATTCTTGAGAGGAGGTTCCTCGGATTGTCCAAGTGTTTTGCAAAACGGTGGAAACTCAGTTTGATAGGACGGTGAAGATTTTCTTGTCCAATAATGCTCGAGAGTACTTCGAAAAACTCTAAATATCTTTCTGGAAGATACAAGAATTATTCATGAATCATCATGTCCCTACACCCCTCAATAAGATGGTGTGGCTAAGCGAAAAAATCGTCATCTCCTGGAAGTATCTCGAGCACTTCTTTTCCACCAGGATCTACCCAAGAAGTTTTGGGGGGCGGTTGTTCTTCATGCCTCTTATCTTATAAATCGGATACCATCTCGTACACTGGACAACCAAGTTCCTTCTCTCATCCTTCGTCTATCTAAACCCTTGTTCTCTCAGCCACCTTGTGTTTTTGGGTGTTTGTGTTTTATTCATTGTCTAGTGCCTGGTGGTATTAAGTTTGATCCTCGGGTTGTTCGGGGAATTTTCTTGGTCTCCTACCCAGAAGGGCTACAAGTGTTTGGATCCTCTTACTGGTAAGAAATATGTTCTTAAGGATGTTACATTCTTTGAAAACCAGTCCTATTATCCATCCACTCTGGCTCAGGGGGAGGATACTCCCACTCTGTCTTCTCTTCCACTACCTTTGGTGTCACCTGCTGATCCTTTGTCCTCTGCATCTGTTGAGAATGCTACAAATCCTCTTGTACAGTAGTATTCCTGGGGCACCTAGCATAATAAGGGACCCTCCAATAAGCCACCACCCTCAGCGCCGGTTGGGCCCACTTGTCCTCTCTCTGGTGAGCCTCTCTCTCCCTATCACCTTCCCATTGCACTGCGGAAGGGTTCCAGAGCTTGTACTCATCACCCTATTTCTCGTTTTGTTTCTTATACTCCTACTCCGGAAGGATAGGAGGCAACCTCAGTGTGTGGAGTAAGAAACAGACAGTTTGTGCGAGGTCTGATGTTGAAGCTGAATATCGGGAGATGGCCAATTGTTTTACAGTCTTACAGAAATGGTATGGTTAAAGCTATTCTTAATGGACCTCAGCTTTGTCTACCAATGGAACTCTACTGCGACAACAAGGCTGCAATCAACATTACAAATAATCTAGTCCAGCATGATCGCACAAAACATATTGAAATTGATCGTCACTTCATTATGGAGAAGCTTGACTCTAGAGAAATTTGTGTTCCTCATGTGAAGCCTCAAGGCCAGGTGGTAGATATCTTCACAAAAGGAGAACCCGCTGCTCAATTTCAACTTTGTCTAGGCAAGCTGAGTATGCTTGATACCTGCACTCAGCTTGAGGGGGAGTGTAGTTGCGGTGAAGTAAGGTTGTCAGTATCGGTTTTGGACTCGGTTTCGGTCGAAATCAAGTGAAAATTCAAAAAAATCAAAAAAATATGTAGAAAAACAGAAAAAAATCAGAAAATATAAATAATCACATAAAAAATAAAAAATTTATTACACGTGCATTGTAAAGAAATTGGATCAAGTGCATTACACATGAAGACTAATGGGTTCAAGCATGGAAGTTATTAAACAAATATTGAGTACATATTAAACATGAAATAGGTTCAAACTGTACAATAACCGTGATCCTTACCTAAATGATGATGCACTAATATGGATAATAACTAGAAGAACCTTCTCCCTCATCGTCTGACTTTTCATGTTCATACCCATAAGAAGGTTGCATGTATGGTCTATATTCACTATAACCAAACAATGAGGTAGTCAAGTCTTGCATTCCTCTTTGGATCCCTCTTGGAGTGTTTGGTTGGCTTGATTGGAATCCAGTATCAGCATAAGAATCTTGAGGAAGAGAAGAGGAACTGGTCGGATATGGATAGAACTGGAATGCTGGTTCATGACCCCACCCATAAATGGCTACCTCCTGTTGGCCACCTCCATAACCTGATGAATGCCCATATTGGCTCTGTGAATCATATCCTCGCTCACCCTGACTGTATCTAGTAGTACCACCTGCAGCACCTGCATCACCTGTACCACCTGCACCACTAGTACCACCTACAGCACCTCCGGGATGATCACCATCATCATCATCACCATAAGAAACCAGTCGCTTTTTAGCCTTTGGGGATGCTTTTTTCTCTTTTGGTGCCAATTTTTCAGTGATCTTTGACATGAGTCCTTTATCCCTTGGCATGTGCCTCACATAAATCTGCTTCAACTGCTCAATTGCCGGGTCCTCTCGAGCAGCAGCATTTGTTCTCTCAGTTTGCCCATGCACTGATGTACTTCTTCTTAAGGATGCAGGTGGCTTGACCATTCTAGGAGTGACTGGCCTGCTATCTGATTCAGAGTGTCTAGCTGGCTCAAAGTCAGGCTACTCCTCAGTGTCATCAACAACCCTAGGTGGGTCCCTTCTCTGGTGCGCATGAGTATCTCTAGCCCTCTTTATTTTTCTTCTGAATTCGGGATCTCTTGGCTCATCTTCATCTAGTATGCCCTCTGCCCATGTTGTATCATCAATATCAAATACGGGCTCATCAACCTGCTCTCGTGTCTCCACCCAAGACTATAAGGGATTATCATCATCAAATAAGGCATCCACATCAATTTCTGCAGTGGCATCCTCAGCAACGCATTTGTCCCGCAGCTGTTGTCTTAACTTCATATTTTTTATTCTTAACCTCATATTGTAGTGGCCGTAAACTAATTTGTCTAACCGTTCAGCCTTTAGCCGATTGCCAACCTTTGAGTGTATAAGGCTGAACGTGCTCCAATTTCTTTCACATTGTCTTGCTGATGTGGTTTGACTTAACACCCTGATTGCAATGAAAGCCAATGCAGAACTACCTAAATCTCTATTATTCACCATTACCCACCAGTCAGCTGTTCCACCAACCATAAATAAATAAATATAAGTTGTAAATAAAAATCAATTCTCCGTGATGTAATTGCAAAGAAAGCACAAAGATAAAGTATACCTGGGCTCACTCTTCCCACTGCGTATTGCAATTGGGAGTCAGAATACGTCCCAGTTCTCATTCTATAGGAGTTCATCTACAAAAATTAAGTAATAGATTAGCATAATTGCTTAAGTAAATTCTATACCTCTTATTCATGAAATCAAAAAGGCCAACCTCTACTTCCGCCTGAAGCCTCTTTTCTGGTGTCCTCGATAAATGACCAATGACTTTTAAAGTCCCTTGGTGGCACCTCTCCATCAACATGTGCATTGGCATCGTACATAAATCGAGGGTTGAGGAAATAACCTGCATTTGTGTATAATTAACTAAATGTTAGATATAAAATAACCTAAAGAATAATGTATCAATACAAATAATCACTCATCAGCTGCATGTAAGTCATGGTGTAATGTGGTGTCCCATCTATGATCAATAATTTTCCACCACTTTACATATTCTTTGGGAAGGGACTCCTGCAACTCCAATTTTGCACGGTCCATGGCCTCATACAGATATCCCATATCATTCTTCTCATCGCCATCCACTATTCTTAGGGCCTTCACGAGGGGGGTGACTACTTTCATGTATCATGAGACCCTGCCCCAGAATTTGTTGTCGTCCACGATGTGACAGACATCCAAATAATCCATCTGAGTATCAACATTAGACTTGTCGATGTATTCCCGTAGGGCATTGTGGTACATGAAAGCTTTCAACTCATTCTTATACCTGTGCAAAGAAATGAAATTTGAATTAAATACAGATCATAACTATAAGGATAAACAAGTAAGAATTGAGTTCAAAAGTATACCTGTGTAAAGACTCCAAAGAAATGAAATTTGAAGCAAATCTGGTTGGCCCTGCATGGATGATATATCGCCCCCCACTTGCATGCTCCCTGAACATGTTCAATATCCTAGGATGGCCATAAATATACTGGGTAATCCTTTGTGGCCTTTCAACTGTCTTCTTTACATGATTGTCCTTCCCAATGTCTTCCAGAATCAAATCTAGATAATGTGCAGCACATGGGAGCCAGTGTAAGTGACTGCGCTTCTCCATCAATTTCTTCCCTGCAGCCTTGTAACTGGCTTCATTATCAGTCACTACTTGGACAACATTGTCCTCTCCAATTTGGTCTACCATATTATCCATCAAATGAAACAAATAATTGGCATTTTTTTCATAGTTTTATGCATCTACATATTTTACAAATACTGTACCTTCGATGCAATAGACCAAAAAATTAATCATGGATTTCTTCGTGGTATCAGTCTAGCCATCACACATAATACTGCATCCTCTCTCCATCCATATATGCTTGAAGCTTTCAACCCAGTCATGGAGCTCCTCAACCTCTCCCTCAAGGCCACGCCCGTATATGTCTTGACGTGATGGGGCCTTCAAGCCAGGGCCAGCATCTGCTATGGCATCAAGCATAGGTTGGAAATATTCGCTTTCAGCTGCATGTGCAGGGACACTAGCATGAAAAAATTATTTGCAGATACTTTTAAATGCATGCCCTGCAACTTCTGCTGATTTTTTTACCCCACTCAATGCAGACTTGATTTTAGGTTGTGTAGCATGGGGCCTTCTGTGGAGATAGCTCTCCATGGGGCCTGTTCTCTGCGTCTGTGGGGCAGCACCGATGTCAGGACGTCGTGCAGCTGTACTTTCGTAGGTCCCTAAACCCATGGGTGCCTTCTCTTTCCTTCGAGCGGCTTGTTCACGCTCCCTTGCTTCAGTCAGCTCTGGATCTGAATCCTCAGTGCCTTCCTCATCATCATCCCTCCTAACCCTTCTGCATGAAATCTCCTCAACAATTTCAGCCTCATCTTCAGCCCTTTGTTGCATCCTCTACTTTTTGCCCAGAAGGCACTGGCGCATCTCTTCTCACACCTCTCGGGGACATCTATCACATTGCTTCACCTCTCCTCTTACCCCTGCCAAATGTTGCTTTCCTCTAGTAATTCCGCCATGTATCTCCTTACCACAGTAATTACATTTCACCTTTCTTCTCTTAGCATCAACTAAGGACAGGTGGGCCCACCCCGGATCCTCCTGCCCTTGTTGGCCCTGTGTTTGTTTACGTCTAGCCATCTTGCTGCATTAAGACAGTCAAAGACAATCTCTTGTAAGTACAATTCAAAAAATACAATTCAACACGATAGAGCTCCAAATTATTGAATGAAGCTTAATTGAGTTTCAATTGAACCTTACTAAAGCTAATTAGAGGAAAGTCCCAAATTGAAGGGTGTAATTAGGGCTTAATTAATAATTTTAGCCTAATCACCTTTCATAAGAATTAATTATTAACATGCTTCCGCTTCAAATTAGTCAATGAAGCTTAATTGAACCTTACTAAAGCTAATTAGAGGAAAGCCCCAAATTTATGGGTGTAATTAGGGCTTAATTAACAATTTTAGCCTAATCACCCTTCATAATAATTAATTATCAGCATGCTCCCGCTTCAAATTAGTCAATGAAGCTTAATTGAGCTTCAATTGAACCTTACTAAAGCTAATTAGAGGAAAGTCCCAAATTTACGGGTGTAATTAGGGCTTAATTAATAATTTTAGCCTAATCACCTTTCATAAGAATTAATTATTAGCATGTTCCCATTTCAAATTAGTCAATGAAGCTTAATTGAGTTTCAATTGAACCTTACTAAAGCTAATTAGAGGAAAGCCCCAAATTTAAGGGTGTAATTAGGGCTTAATTTGACGTGTTAAAAAGTTAATCATGGATTAAAATTAACCTACAACACAACATTTAACCTACAACAAAAAAACTTTCAACAACCCAACCAAAAAAATACAAAACAACAAAAAGCCCCAAATTTACCTCCACAAAACTACTCACGCTTCAATCTCCGCAGGGGCGCAAGAAGCCTGGCAGAATGCAGCCCGCCAGCCGCGGCCCAAGCCACCACAGGTCCACAGCAGGCCCCCGCGGCCCTGGCCAGCAGCCCAGCGGCAGCGGCTGCCTCCAGCCCGCTGGCAGCAGCAACAGCAGGTCCAGCACAGCAGCAGCAGGTCCAACACAGCAGCAACAGGCAGCAGCAGCACGAGGGGAGGGGAGGGAGGGGGTTTCGGCCTTGGGTTTCGGGGGGGGGGGAAGTGGGGAGAATAGGGGAGTTCACGTGAGTTTCGCCCGAAACTGTCCGGTTTCGGGCGAAACCAATATCGGTTTCGCCTGAAACCGACACACCTAATAAGTGTCGGATTGCTACAGTGAAATGGGGCCTTTTCGTATCGGGTATGGCCGAAATTGATACGTTTCGGCCGAAATTGACAACCATGCGGTGAAGGATAGAGGGGCATTTTAGTCCCTGTTTTATGTTTTCTCTCTTGTTATTAGTTATTAGGGTAGTCAGGTTATTTCTCCCTATTATGAGGGGTATTTTATTCTCTGTTTGTAATATTCAAACTGCCCTATTTTTAATAATATGCAAGGTGAGGAGAGGCTGCAGACTTCTGTGGCCGCGGTTACTCCTTCTCCTCTGTCCTTCTTCCTCTCTTCATTTCTACATCTATTGTTCCTCTGAAATTCATCAAATCTCATTTAATCTTAAAGTGGAGAAGCATTGAAAATTTCCTTTTTTGTTCTATCTTATTCATGATTCTGTCATCCATTGCATATTGCCAACTTTGCATGAAGTTTGCAGTCTTCTACAATTTTGTTTGTTTAATTCTTCATTCTGGTATGGTGATAATTAATAATTTTCTTGTCTCCTAGATATTGCACCTTTCTGATGGGAAGGTTTTGTCTACACAACTCGTCATTGATGCAATGGGTAATTTCTCTCCGGTTGTAAAGCAGGTCAGTTTTTCTGATATCTGATTTATACCATGTTTCCTCAGGAAGCATGCCACACAAAGAATCATATTTGGGATTTTGTTTATGGAACTCAGATGTGAAACAAATTTCTGCAATCTTAGCAGTGCTTTATTTTGTAAAACTTCAATATGTTTACTTGTTTGTTAATCAACATGTCTAGTGTGATTGATGTGTCTTGAGAGAAACCATTTATAAAATCGTAATGTTCTAGTGGCACTCTAAATTATATGACATGCTATCATATATCTATGCATGCATATGTAATACAAATGCACATCCATCTGTTAGAGATGTGTTTCGCGCTTGCGGGATTTTCCAGATTTTTTCCGCGACGGTGACACACACTCGCCTTTGACGGAAGGCCGAGATGGGTCGACTTAGCACGTGGGGATTCCGGGGGTATTGACAGGGATGTATAGAGAACGACATAAACGCACGGGGAATAGTGTGATTAATCGTCCTAGGTGACCGGAACAGGGGTGACTGGGTGGAATGCGGGCGTACCAGTCGATTTCTTGACGATCACCGGTGGAACCAAGTTTTGACCGGGAAAGTGCCACCAGGGCACGGCACATGGGCATGGGGCATTGGGCAACACGTGGAGAGAAGGAGGTTCCGCTGGTGCGAGTGTAGGAGATTGTGGGTGTAGCAACTCGAAATTTTATATATACATTTATATGCGAAAAATAATAATGAAAGATGGAAATAAAATAAATGATAAATAATTTTTTTTATGTCTTTAAAGTGTAGAATATATAAACGCGAACCCTATCCCACGTGTTAACACGAACGGTGAGATTCGCGGCATGATTCGGAGAAGGCGAAGATGTCAGTACTGTAGCAGTACTGTAGCATCCCATTTAAGAGAGAATTATTAGCTCTAATTAAATCTTAATTAGTGGATGATGTCATTTCTTACATCATTGAATAAATGAGGTCATTGGTTATGTCATAAAGGGGGATTTATTTCAATATTCTTATGTTAGAATTTATTAGCCACATAAGTGGGTGTAATAGTAACATGGGTTGGTGAAATAGAAAAAATTAGGTGGAAAATTGACTTAGAATTAAATTAGCAATAAAATAACATTGAATAAATGAGGTCATTATGTCATAGAGGGGGATTTATTTCAACATTCACATGTTGGAATTTATTAGCAACATAAGTGGGTGTAATAGTAACATGGGTGGATGAAATAGGAAATTAGGTGAAAAATTGAATTAAATTAGCAATAAAATAATCATGGGACTTGGCCTATAAATAGGGCTGGGATCTTCCCTACTCAAAGTACAAATCCATTGGGGAAGTGCTGGTTGTAGAGAGGAGGAAATCTTGAAGTTGGAGGAGTGTTCGAAGTGTTCTTCGTTCTTATTCTTCTTCCTCTTCAATCTTCCATTAGGTAGGTTTTCTCTCAGGTAAAACTTAATTAGATCTTCATATATGTTTCTTTGCATGATTATTTTGATTCTTTGCAAATTTTCATGATCATGTTATTATGGCTTATTTTGAGATTTAAAGTCCAAAAAATTGGAGTTTTCATTGTAAGAACAAGTTTCGATTTTCTATCTAAGAACACGGATCACAAATGGACCGTGATTTGAACGCGGTAACCACGTCTGATTTGCTTCGTTTATGTGCATTATTTCAAAACTTTAATTTTAAATTTTAAAATCATGTTCTTGTCTTAAAATACTATCGAGAAAGAAATGACTAGGTGAATGAACTCGTAAAGCTCTTGTTAATTATTTAAACAACTATGCTCGAATTTTCGTAAAATTCCTATACATGGTTGACCCTGTCTATTTTGATCTAAGCTCTATATGAAAGCTTGACATCCTTTTTCAATGTCTTTTTCTTCATTGAAATCCTTTTACAAATGAACATGTTAGAATATGCAAGAATGATTTCCGTTCGATTTACATGTTTCTGTGTTTCCGACAAGTCATGTAATCCGCTAGATTTCCAAGGAAGAACGGTGTCTAAGGAAAGAGGTCCACGGGCAAACGCTTTAAGTGGATAAGTGGTTTCTTAATTAGGACCTCACGAATGCGACAGGAGCCTCCCACTGTCCCACCTCTTACCTGGTCGTAATTTCTTGATTTTCTAGCTAAACACCCGACTGTGAAAAACTTGATCTAAACTCGTTTTACGAGATTTTCCGCAAGGGCTAATTGTGCCTTATCTGACAATCCAATCTTTTATGACTTAATGTCGTTAAACATGATGCCTTAAATCATTTTCAAACTTCTCTTTCAACTACTTGTAATCTTGTACTACTCCTCGAATGATAATTTTTACTAGATCTGCTTTACCTTGAAATTCTTTGGCCATACATATTATGTGGATGTCTAAATATACTTGGGATCTATGATCCATAACCTCAATGTCTGGCGTTAATGGGGCTCGGTCTGCTCCTGGGGGGAGCGCCCGAAAGTACTTGTGCCCATGGGAGTTGAATTACCTGGTGTGGCATTGCACCGAAGTGCTTGACTTGCTAGATTGATTTATGACATTCCACAGTTAGTGAATTACTTGACTTGCTTGAATACATGAAGTATTTGAATTACGTCAAAAACTTGACTTGTACATACATGCGTGAAATGGCCAATTCCATGATAATACTTGCTACATGATCATTCTCTACTTGAACTTTATTTTTGATATCTTGTCTACTTGTGATTCCAATTACTTGCATTACTTTACTCTCTCTCCTATTCTTGTTCCATGTTTTATTTACGTTTCTCGACATAGCACATATCTTTATCCAAAAATGTTAATTACTTTAAGTTGCTTGGTATAGAGATATAAATCCTACTGAGCGTTTCGCTCACCCTACGTTTTCGGTTAACATTGCAGGTAGTTCCGACGATGAACCCCAAACACATGGGGATAGGCAAGAGTGAAACGAGGGATCAAGTTCATCTTAGTTACCTAGGTTTATGAGTGTTACTCTTGTTAGAATTATGTACTTGAAAGTTGTATTATGCCTCTTAAGGCTTAAGAATGTTGTAAAACTTTATTTCGATCAAATAAAAGTATCCTTTTCTTCTTGTGTCCCATTATGGTTGGACCCTATTATACATGCTCTTGATCGACACAAATGTTTACGAATCGCCGCGCCTCGATATTCTGCGTCGGGGCGTGACAGTCTTTGTGGTATCAGAGCCTACATTTCATAAACCCTAGGTTTCGCTTGATATAGGTTCTAGATGTTGATCTAGAAATTCGGATAGAATCTTGAAACCTTCCCGGTAAGATTGGGTAGAGCCATGGGCTAAGCTTTAAAGAATGATTAATCAAGAAATAAACAAAACACTTAAGTTTGGTAGTTGTGGTTGCAGGCTTAATTTTTGTCAATGGCTGTCGAAAGAGCTCAATGGCGCGAGATGCAAAGGACGGTCCAAGGACTGACCCAAGCATTGCAACAGGTGGCTCAAGGAGGAGCTAACCGAGGAGCAGGAGACTTACATCGGAATTTCAAAAGTATGAACCCTCCCAAGTTCGCTGTGTCCACGGACCCGGATGAGGCCGAACACTGGGTAAAGGAAATCGAGAAGATTTTTCGAGTCATGCAATGTGCTGATGAGGAGAAGATCCTACTCGCTACCTTTCAGCTAGAAAGGGATGCCCATACTTGGTGGGAGTTGGTCGAAGCAACTCTACCACACGACCATGTGTTGTGGGAAGAGTTTGTAGAATACCTCAACAACAAGTACTTCTCCGATAGGGTACAAGAAAGGAAGGCTGCCGAATTCGCTTCCTTGAAGCAAAGGAGTTTGACGGTGGCTGAATATGAAGCCCAATTCGCGAGATTATCCCGGTACGTGCCACACCTTGTGAGTACCGAAAAGATGAAGGCGAGGAGGTTTTTAAATGGTTTAAAGCCCCAGTATATTACTCAACTCGCTCCGATGGATATCCAAGTATATGCCGATGTGGTGAGAAGAGCCCAACTCCTAGTAGATGCAACGGAGATGTCC
This sequence comes from Amorphophallus konjac, assembly GCA_022559845.1. NCBI lineage: Eukaryota > Viridiplantae > Streptophyta > Magnoliopsida > Alismatales > Araceae > Amorphophallus > Amorphophallus konjac. The sequence goes on from CM040120.1 coordinate 300,771,751, forward strand.
GATCGCATCCGGGGAAGAGATGCCAAGAGGGAGCCAGTAACTAGCTCTGGTAACTTCAAGCCCTCCTTCGGGAGAAAGAGGCCCAATTTTAATGGGCGTAACTTCAATGAGGATGGGCGTGACTTTCATAAAGACAAGAAGCCTAGATCGTTTGACAAACAAATCGTCCCGGTTGTTACTCCATTGAAGGAACTATGCAAGTATTGTGAGAAGCTCGGACACAAGGCTGATGAGTGCTGGAGAAGACTTGGTGCTTGTCTTCACTGTGGGAGTCGGGAGCATAGAATCCCGAATTGTCCACTTCTCAACGAGCAAGCTCTGCCGGAAAAACTTCCAGTCGCTGTCAAGAAGCAAGGAAGACTTCAAGCCCTCATGGATGCGGAACCTACCAAAGATGGAGGCGTTGTGGAAGGTACCTGTGAGACACGGAATATTTTCACGTGGGAAAAATAAATGTTCTTTTTGAAAAGAGACATTCCTCTGTATAGAGAGGTTTATTCCGTGGGTGCGCATAGTATCAGACAATTTGGGTTCGAGTGCTGGACCTCTCCCCACTGACCGGATTCAGTGTTGATTTACATCGGCCTAACGTCCGAACACCTTTGTTTGACTGTCAAAGAAATCCCCAAAATCCTCTCCATAGGCTCAGATGTTAAGGGTACTCTCACTTAGGGAGCTGTGAGACACGGAAAAAATCTAGATCGACTTTTATCGTGGATAAAAGGTAGATTTTCGTTCATTTTGAAAAGAAACATCCCCCCCTATCTGAGTAGAGGGTGATTCCGTGTGTGCGCATCGTATCAGACGATTTGGGTTTTAGTGCTGGACCTTTTCTCACTGACCGGAGTCAGTGTTGATTTACATCGGCCTAACGTCCGAACACCTTTGTTTAACTGTCAAAGAGGTCCCAAAAGGCTTCTACAGGGGTTCTGATGTTTAGGGCAAACTCTCTTGGAGGGCTCACAATGTTCACTCACCCACCACCGACCAACAGAAATAATTGAGTTAGGGCTAGGTCTGAGCCAAACCCTAAGATTTAAGAATAACAACACAAGTATGTGGAAGCCGTAGATATGTTTGAAGCAGAGGAAGATTTCCTGGACTCCAAGGGTATTTTGGTAATTTTCCCAAGCTAGGGGTATTGCTGAAATTTCTGGGCTGGAATAGAAGTAGGACTGGATTCCTGACTTCCCAAGGCATTGAGGCCATTTCTGGAGGGTTTTAAGGACTCTGAGGTCATTTTTGGGTCAAAAGGGTAGTTCGGTAATTTTACCAGACCCTAGACCTAGGTTTGAGATGATACCCGAGTGTTGGACTGAGCTGACAACACTTCCGGACCGAAGGAATGACAAGGGGCTTCATAGAAGGCACACATCTGTCAATTTGGCCGAAGGAGGGGTATATATACAATTTTTAAAAGTCGGGGGTTTTCTTATAATTTTCCCACCCGAGGATATACATAGAACATGTTGAGTGCTTTTATAGTCCGAACGAGTACAAGGGTTGTCGGCGAGTTGTCGACTATACAAAAGTCCGCGTTAGAGCGGGAGACAGAGACATAGTCCCAATTATAAAAGATTGCAGGGTATAACTGCAAATTACAAGACTTTGGTCTTTTACGGTCCCGGGGAGGACGTTTTTGTAATTCCACCAACGTAAGAACAGAACCATCTAACTTAGTCGTCCCGGGACGTAAAGATTTACAAAACATGGCCCGCTGAGGGGCATAATTACAAACATGGCCCACTGAGCGGCGTAAATGTAAATATACCCCGTAGGGGCATAAATACAAGACCCGGGGACTTACCCCACACGGGTCGAAACAAACGAACAAACTCCAAATGTTGGATGCTTTGAGTGCGAAAAGTGCTTCGTACGTAGCCTCCTTGTTCTTTCTCTTCCTTTTCTCTTAGACCCTTAGGGTCTATTTATAGAAGGCGGGAGGCCCAGAGGGGTCAAACAAACAAATTTGCCCCGATTCTGTCAAGGTGGGGTGGCAAAAAGCCATTTTGACCCCTCTGGCCATCAAAAAAGGCCAAATGACCCCTCTGGCCATCAAAAAAGGCCAAATGACCCCTCTGAGGGGGTTAAAATCCCTCCCTTTTTTTTTGAACACCGGAGAGAGAAGGGGGGGGTCGCGCGACCCCGGAGGTTCCTGGCGGGGTCGCGCGGCCCCTCTGGGATGCCAGCGGGGTCGCGCGACCCCGCCAGTCCATAGCGGGGTCGCGCGGCCCCGCTGGGATGCTAGCGGGGTCGCGCGACCCCGCCAGTCCACAGCGGGGTCGCGCGACCCCCGCCGACCCCGGCGGGGTGGCCGCGGCCCCCTCTCGCTTCTGGGAGGGATCGTTTGACCCTCGGGCATGCGTTTTGGCCCCTCTACGCGCCGTTTTGCGCCGTTTCTGTCAACCTGAGTTGAGAAGAAGCCGTGGTGGCGTTGCGTGGGGAGGAATCTTCGCGTCCGTCCGTGTCGTGTGATACACTTGCTCGGCCGCTTTGACAGGCGTGCATGCATGTCTTCCTCTTAACTTCCATTGCCGCGATGCCACTTGTGATAATATGATCGGGCCGATAGACCCTAAATCACGGAGGCACTCCGCGGTCCGACGACATCGGCGGTTCAACTCTGCCATGGCCGGTCCCAAGCCCGGGTGAGAAAAGAGGAGGGTTTGTGTTAGGTCGACAGCCAGCAGTAAAATTTTGTCACATCTCCAACATGAATTCTGATCCAAATACATTATGTGCTAATGCTAGGGCGTTCCCCGTAAGCGACGCGTTACATCGGAACCCGGATGGAATGACAAGTGAGCAAGGGCCAGCTAGGGCGTTCCCCGTAAGCGACGCGTTACATCGGAACCCGGATGGAATGACAAGTGAGCAAGGGCTAGCTAGGGCGTCCCCCGTAAGCGACGCGCCGCAATGGCGCCCGATTGCGGTGTCAAATAGGCAAGGGTTCTCGTGTGGGGTTGGACGCACACGGGTAAAGAAGCAAGTCCAAAAACATAGGATCCGTCTAGCTACTTGGAATATAGGAACTTTAACGGGTAAGGGTTTAGAATTAGTTAAATTAATGAAGGACAGGAGGGTTAACATAGCTTGCCTACAAGAAACTAGGTGGAAAGGACATAAAGCTAAAGACATTGATGGGTATAAAATTTGGTATACGGGTAATAATAACTCTAGAAATGGTGTTGCTATAATAATAGATAAAAACTTAAAAGAGAGAGTTGTGGAAGTAAATAGATTGGGGGATAGACTAATGGTAATTAAACTTATCTTAGGTGATGATATTTTGAATATAATTAGTGCATATGCACCTCAAGTAGGATTAGAAGAGAGCATTAAAAAGTAATTTTGGGAGGCTATTGATAGTTTGATCCAAAATATCCCTAGTGAAGAGAGAATCTTTATTGGAGGGGATCTTAATGGTCATGTGGGTATAGATAATAGAGGCTATGAGAGGATTCATGGAGGGCTTGGTTTTGGTAATAGGAATGATATGGGTAACACTATTCTTGATTTTGCTATGGCCTATGATCTAGCAATTATTAATACCTTCTTTAAGAAGCGGGACGAACACTTAATAACATACAAGAGTGGAACACATATAAGTCAAATTGACTATTTTCTCATTAGGAAGGTCGATAGAGTTTTATGTAAAGATTGCAAAGTTATTCCTGGTGAGAGTCTAGCCCCTCAACATAGATTGTTAGTAATGGATGTCACTATCCCTAAATTCAAAAGAAAGATCATTATAAATAATTATTCCAAGATTAAATGGTGGAATTTAAAAGGTAAAAGTTTAGAAACATTTAAAAATCATCTATTAAAGGAAAATATTTGGAATTTAGAACAAGAAACTAATGTAATGTGGAATAATGTTACAAATTGTATAACGAGGGTTGCAAAACAACTCTTAGGCGAATCTAAAGGTAAAAAGAACTTAGAAAAAGAGACTTGGTGGTGGAGTGAGGAAATTCAAAATATCATTAAAATAAAAAAGGAATGCTTTAAAGTTTGGCAAGCTAACAAAAATGCTCAAACCCTAGAAGCTTATAAAATCGCTAAAAAGAGAGCTAAGAAAATAGTCAGCGAAGCCAAATCAAAGGCATTTGAAGATTTATATAATAAATTAGGAACCCGAGAGGGTGAAAAGGACATATTTAAACTAGCTAAATTAAGAGAAAGGAAAACTAGAGATTTAGATCATGTTCGGTGCATTAAAGGTGAAGATCAAAGGGTTTTAACTAAGGATCTTGAGATTAAAGGGAGGTGGCATAGCTATTTTCAGAAGTTACTTAATAGAGATTCCGTCAAAGATTTATCTTTAGAAGGTACCCAAGAGTCCACAATATTTGATAAATATCAATATTTCAGGTGTATTAAGATGTCAGAAGTGGAGGATGCTTTAAGGAAAATGAAAGTGGGCAAGGCCTTAGGACTAGATGGCTTACCTATTGAAGTATGGAAAGGCCTAGGAGATATTGGTATTCAGTGGCTAACTAAATTTTTTAATAAAATTTTAAAGGAACGAAGAATGCCAGAAGTTTGGAGAAAAAGTGTTGTAGTTCCTTTATATAAAAATAAAGGAGATATTCAAAGTTGTAATAATTATCGTGGAATTAAGCTTATGAGTCATACTATGAAACTTTGGGAAAGAGTAATTGATAAACGCCTCCGTGGTATGACTACTGTGTCGGAAAATCAGTTTGGTTTTATGCCAAATAGATCTACTACAGAAGCTATTTTCTTGCTACGGCAGCTAATGGAGAAGTATAGAGAGATGAGAAAAGATTTGTATATAGTTTTTCTTGATTTAGAGAAGGCGTACGATCGAGTACCGAGAGAATTGATTTGGTGGACATTAAGAAAGAAAGGAATCTCTCAAGGATATGTTGATTTGATTAAGGATATGTACGACGGTGCTATTACTAGTGTTCGAACTATTGCTGGGGAGACTGGTGAATTTCCCGTTTCTATAGGTTTGCATCAAGGTTCTGCACTAAGTCCGTATCTCTTTGCCTTAGTTATGGATGAAGTAACTAAACAATTGCATGATGATATCCCTTGGTGTATGCTATTTGCAGACGATATTGTTTTAATTGATGAGAGTATTGATGCTCTAAATGCTAAGTTAGAGCGTTGGAGACTTGCCTTGGAGTCTAAAGGTTTTAAAATTAGTAGGAGCAAGTCAGAATTTATGCACTGTAATTTTAGTAATGGGAGTGTGGTTCAGGAAGACATGGTTCTAATTGACGGACATAACATTCCGAAGAGTAGTAGCTTTCGATACTTAGGGTCTATCATACAAGAGAATGGGGAGATTTATGATGACGTTACACATAGGATTAAGGCAGGCTGGTTAAGATGGAGAAGTGCATCAGGTGTCCTTTGTGATCGTCGTATGCCTGTGAAACTCAAAGGGAGGTTTTATAGAACGGCTGTGAGACCTGCTCTGTTATATGGTACCGAGTGTTGGGCAGTACGAAAGGAACACATCCACAAAATGTGTGTAGCAGAGATGAGGATGTTGAGATGGATGTGTGGCAAGACTAAGAAAGACAAGATTAGGAATGAGCGCATCCGTAAGGACTTAGGGATAGCTCCAATTGATAGTAAAATGAGAGAAAATAGACTCAGGTGGTTTGGACATGTGTTTCGTCGCCCTAACTCAGCGCCGGTTAAAAGATGTGATCAAATCTTAGTGGATGCTAGCAAAAGAGCTCGAGGAAGGCCTAAAATGAGATGGTGCGATGTTATTAGGAAGGACATTAGTTCCTTGAGTTTAAATATGAATATTGCACTTGATAGAAATCTTTGGCGGAACAGGATTCATGTAGCCGACCCCAATTAATTGGGATAAGGCTCTGATGATGATGATGATGATGATGATTTCGAGAAAATTACGGGTGCAACAGGAGCTCTCCATTCATTCACCACCAACAAGTAGACAAGGTTAGGGCTAAGTCTAGGCAAAACCTTAAGATTTGGGAATAGAAGCGCAAATATGCGGAAGCCATAGACATTCTTGAAGTAGAGAGAAGTTTTCTGGACCCCGAGGGTATTTCGATAATTTTGCCACCCCAGGGGTATTTTAGTAATATTACCAGGCCAGGGGTATTTCTGAAATTTCTGGGCTGGAATAGAAGTAGGATCGGGTCCCTGACTCCCCAAGGCGCTGAGACTCTTTTTGGAGGATTTTAGGGGCTGCTGGGTTATTTCTAGGTCACAGGGGTATTTTGGTAATTTACCGTACCCTACACAGACCTAGGGTTGGGATGACCTCTGAGTGTCGAGTTGAGCTGACAACATCTCTGGGTTGAAGGAGTGACACTGGCTTCATAAAAGACTCATGTGTGTCAGGTTTGCCAAAGAAGGGGCATATGCACAATTTTATAAAAGTCGGGTTTTCTTATAATTTTTCCCCGAGGACATACATAACATATGCTGAGTGCTTTTGTATTCCAGATGAGTACAAAGGTTGTCGGCGAGTTGTCGACTGTACAGAGTTCCGCGTTGGAGCGGGAGATAGGGGCGTAGCCCCAATTACAAAAGTCGCAGGGTATAACTGCAAATTACAGGACTTGGGTCTTTTACGGTCCCGGGGAGGACATTTTTGTAATTTTGCCATTATAAGGGCAGAAATACATGACTTAGTCGTCCCGGGGCGTAAAGACTTACAAACATGGCCCATTGAGGGGCATAATTACAAACATGGCCCGCTGAGGGGCATAAACGTAAATATATCCCGTAGGGGCATAAGTACAAGACCCGGGGACTTACCCCACGCGGGCTGAAACAAACGAACAAAAAAGCTCTGAATGCTGGATGCTCCGTAGGTTGTAGCTTGTGTCTCTCTCCTCTTTTCTGGACCTCCGGATGTCTATTTATAGAAGTAGGGAACCTCCCCGGGAGTGTTCGACCCCGTACGGGTCCAACAGGATGAAAATGACCCCGGAGAGGTCACTTTTTGAAATTTTTTAGTATCCGCGCGTGGGAGAGGGACCTCCTCGGGGTGGAAGGTCCTCGGGCCGGTTCAGGACCTCCCCGGGGTCGCGCGCCCCCGGGAGGACCTCCCCGGGGTCACGGACCCCGGGTGGGTCGGGGTCGCGAACCTCGGGCAGGACCTGCCCCGAGTCGTGGACCCCGGACGGGTCCGCCCGCCCAGGGGCGGCCCCGCGCGGGTTTGCCCACCTCCGGGCGGACCCGTCCAGGTGACGGCGACCCCGTACGGGTTCCTCCGACCCCGGACGGGTTCCTCCGATCCCGTACGGGTCTTCCATCTCCAAGTTGGCCCATTTCTGCTCCAACTAAATACAAGCGGGAGGTGTTTTTACAAACAAAATTTGCTTCCAACAAATTCCCCCCACGGAACGTTCGTCAAACCCGGGGCGGAGGCGGACGGTCCGTGCCTTCTGTAGAACTGCACCTTACTGCTTCGTTGCTTTCCAGAAAGCTGAGGGTTGATGCTGGCTTGCCTCGGAGGGGCTTGTTGTCCCGGAGTTGACGTAGGCCTGCTTCTGAGAGACTTGTTGGCCTAGAATTGATGGGGGCTTGCTTCTGAGAGACTTGTTAGCCCGAAGTTGATGGGGGCCTGCTTCTGAGAGACTTGTTGGCCCGGAGTTGATGTAGGTCTGCTTCTGAGAGACTTGTTGGCCTAGAATTGATGGGGGCTTACTTCTGAGAGACTTGTTAGCCCGCAGTTGATGTAGGCCTGTCTCGAAGAGGCGCATCCATCTGAGTCGTCATTGATTGACTATTGAGCTGTGATAGTTGGAAATCAACATTGGCCGACCCTTGGGGGTGCGTTGGCCAAAAGTCCTGGTGCTGGCTGACCACTGAGATGCCACTGAAGACGTGTCGGCTAACCGCTGAGGTGTGTAGCCGCAAGTTAAAACTGGCTAACTGCTGAGGTGTCGCCAAAGATGTGCCGGCTAACATCTGAGGTGTAGCCTAACATGTTGATGTGTCGGCTGACCGCTGAGGTATGTCGCCGAAGATGTGTCGGCTAACATCTGAGGTGTAGCCGAACATGTTGATGTGTCGGCTGACCGCTGAGGTATGTCGCCGAATGTTGAAGCTGGCTAACTGCTGATTTGTGATAGCCAAGGTTGATGTAGACCAGCCCTTAGGACATGTTGGTCTGGGTAGATGCCGGCCGTACACGGGCTGAGGCAACTCCTTTCTTTGTTTTAGCTTCAGCTAGTAAGGCTTCAAAGCTGCTTTAGAGTTTCATGGCCCTCGGGATGGAGTGGCCGAATGGTCCTCAACTTGGTGTAGCATTGCCAGATGCATGCATTTGGTCTCCCTCAGGACGCCTGGATGACTAAGCTTGCGTCTTTGTGGGAGGAGTTCACATGCTTTCGCGCTATTCAGGAGCGGAGGCGGAGCAACTTTGTAGACTTCAGAGAGCCCAGGCTGAGGTGGGCGCCCAAGTCAAGGCCACTTACGAGCGCGAGCAGATGGCCTCCCACAGAGTGGAGGGGCTTTTGTGAGAGGTCCGGGGGACCGAGAAGGAGCGCAGTCTTGCGCGTGCTGATGTAGACTCTTCGTCGTAGGCTTGAGGGGCTCCAGGAGGAAGTTCTTTAGAGTGAGACTCGCCTTGCTGAGCTGAGGAGGAGCGAGTCTGATGCTTGATAAGCCTTTTCTCTTTCTTTTTTTTCACTTTACCAGCCCTACCGCCCTTTCGGGTTTTCGCCAGGACTGGCCCCCTTTAGCTTTTTCCTGTGCGCCCTTTCGGGTTTTCACACTGAGGGGTACCCATTTTTGTCTAAGGCGCCCTTTCGGGTTTTCACCTTAGCCTGGTTAAAGCCTTTTTGCCCTTGATTGCTCTTCTAACAGAAACAACCAAGTCCGCTGGGGCCTCAATATTTTTTAACCCCGTTTTTTTTTTGAACCTATAATGCCAAAAGGCAAGGAGCAGGTGGCACTCCCGTAGGGACGTGTGTGCCGCAGAGGTGGGACAAATGGGTGGATTCGACTGCCCTAGTGGGACGCAATTAGCCAAATCCGAAAGCCGAAAGTTGAACGGGTTGGCAACCCAAGAGAGGTGTGTATGTGCCAAGCCCGGTTGGGATAACAAAGGAGAAGATTTAACAGTCCGAGAGGGACATGCGAGTTAAACCTGGAGGCCGATAGGCGGGATGGGTTGGCAGCCAGAGAGAGCATACATAGGCCAAACCCGAAGCGATGAAAGGAGGGGATTTGACAGCCCGGGTGGGACGCACGAGTCAAATCCGTGAGCCGATAGGCAAACAGGGTTGGCAGCCCGACGAGGGCATGCGGAGGCCAAGCCCGTGGGGACAAAGGAATAGACTTGGCGATCCCGGTGGGATATATGAGTCAAGTCTGAAGCCAAGAGGCGGGATGGGTTGACAGCCCGAAAGGGGCATGCAGAGGCCAGACCCAGAAGAAGAAAAGGGTGGATTTGACAGCCCTAGTGGGACGTGAGAGTCAAATCCTAAAGCCAATAGGCGAAGAAGTGGGTTGGCAGCCCGAGGAGGACATGCTGAGGCCAGACCCGGTGGGACATCTGCCAAAAGGCATGATGGATTGGTAGCCCGAGAGGGCATACTGAGGCCAGATCCCAGAACGGTAAGATGAGCCGAAAGGCATGATGGGTTGGCAGCCCGAGAAGGCATACTGAGACCAATCCCAAGAAGATAAGATGAGCCGAAGGGCGAGGTAGGTTGGCAGCCCGAGAGGGCGTACTGAGGCCAATCACTAGAAGGTGAAATGAGCCAAAAGGCAGGATGGGTTGGCAGCCCGAGAGGGCATGCTGAGGCCAGTCCCAGAAGGTAAAATGAGCCGAAAGGCATGATGGGTTGGCAGCCCGAGAGGGCGTACTGAGGCCGAACCCAAAAGGGTAAGATGAGCCGAAAGGCATAATGAGTTGGCAGCCCGAGAGAGCATACTGAGGCCAATCCCGGTGGGTAAAGTGAGCCGAAAGGCATGATGGGTTGACAGCCCGAGAGGGCATACTGAGACCAAACCCGAGATAGAAGGAGCCGAAAGGCATGAAGGGTTGGCAGCCCGAGAGAGCATACTGAGGCCAGTCCCAGTGGGACAAGAGAGTAAGCGGGTTTAACCGCTCAGAATAGACACCTGAGCTGAACCTCGAAGCCGGTAGGCAGAATGGGTCGACAGCCCGAAAGGGGCATGCGTAGGCCGAGCCCGATAGGACAGAGTATGACAACGTGAGAACGTCGGTGGGACTAGGTGTCATGGGATGACATGTAAGGTGTAGCCATAGTATCAATATGATGTTTTGGCCGAGATGGGGTGGAGTCATTGACTTAGAGCCACCCTTAAAATAGACAGGGAGATGATTTGTTTTTCACATTACCAACCTCACCGCCCTTTCGGGTTTTCGCCGAGGCTGGCCCCCTTTAGCTTTTTCCGGTGCGCCCTTGCGGGTGTTCACACCAAGGGGTTGCCCATTTTTTCCCGAGGCGCCCTTTCGGGTTTTCACCTCGACCGGGTCTGTGACCTTTTTGCCCTCAGCCAACCGTTGAAGGCTGACAGAGTCCGCCGGGGTATCAGTATTTTTAACTCCATTTTGTTTTTTTTTTGTTTGAACCTTCACTGAGGAGTGGTACTGTCCTGTGAGGACTGCTGTGGAAACTCCTGCGGTGGTGCATGGTAGAGCTTCATCTGCTTGCCGTTGAGAGGAGGGAAGGGATTATCTCCCTTGTGGTCAAGGACCGTATAGGCCCCTCCTTCGTAGACCTTCTGGATGACGTAAGGCCCACGCCAATTAGGCTGGAGTTTGCCGCTGGATCTTCCCGCGAGAACCTCCTTTTCCTTAATCATGACGAGGTCACCTTTCTTGAATGCCCTTTGCTTGACCGGCTTATCATACGCACGTGTCATGCGGGCTTGATACACTTGTAAGTGCTTGTAGGCTTTGAGTCTTTCACCTTCAAGGTTGGACAACTCTTCAAGCCTCCTTTCTATCTCGGACTGGTCTTGGCCTGGCAATCTGGCGGGCACAACAACGCGGTAAGATGCTAGCTCGATCTTCACAGGGACCACCGCCTCGGCTCCGTAGACCAAAGAGAATGGGGAACATCCCGTAGGGGTTTTGTAAATAGTCCGGTAGGCCCATAGGGCTTCGTGGACCTTCTCGCCCCAATCCCGATTGCGGCCACCTACTATCTTGGATAGCAGCTTGCAGAGGGTCTTGTTGAAAGCTTCGGCTAATCCGTTGGCTTGGGGATTGTAGACTGATGACGTCCTCCAATCGATATGGAATTTGGCCGCCAAAGCATAAACAGTCTTGTTCCTGAATGGCGTGCCATTATCGGATATAATCCGACTAGGGGTGCCGAATCTGTATATAATGTGGTGCCTCACAAAACGGGCAACTATCTCTCCTGTAACTTCCCGTAGTGGGACAACTTCTGTCCATCTGGAGAAGTAATCAGTGGCCGCCAGTATGAACTTGTGCCCTTGGGACGATGGTGGGAATGGTCCCACAATATCCATACCCCACTCTGCAAATGGCCAAGTAGGCGCTGTTGGATGGAGCGGGTTAGGTGGCCGCCGAGGGACTGGCCCGAATGCTTGGCATTGATGACATGTACGAGCATATTGGTTGCAATCTTCGTACATGGTGGGCCAATAAAATCCTTTGAGTTTGATGCTATTCTTCATCTTGGCTCCTGCTTGGTGAGCTCCACACAATCTGGAGTGAACCTCATGCATGACAGTCTTGGCCTCTTTGGATGAAAGACAACGGAGGAGGACCGATCGATCTTTTTCATGGACGAGCCTGAAGAGCAAACCATCGATCAACTGGTAGGACGTTGCCCTGCGTAGCAGTTGCACCCTCTGAGCCCGATCAGGGGGGAGCCAGCCGTTCTTTATCTTTATGATCGGCTCGCGCCAATCTTCTCCTTCGGGAGTATTGTCCTCTTGGATGTTGTCGACCTCATAGACAGTGAGGCCGGATTCTTCGTTGAGCACACTTGGCATAAGCCTTCGGTGTCTGACGGTAATATTCAACTCTCCCTCGGACGAGAGTTTTAGAGCCGCGACCAACTTTGCAAGAGCATCAGCCTGGGAGTTGTTGCCTCTGGGGACATGGCCTATTTCAAATAGGTAGAATTTTCCTTGAGCCTCATGACGGCTGCATGGTAGGGGATGAGCTCCTTCTTCCGGACGTCATAGACGCCCAATACTTGTCGGACGACGAGCTGAGAATCCCCGTAGACTTTGATGCACTTGATGTCCATCTCTAGTGCCAACTGAAGCCCGATAATTAGCGCTTCATACTCTGCCTCATTATTAGTCAGCGACTTCATGAGAGCGCAAGAGTTGTGGAGGATGCCGCCTTGTGGAGATTCAAAGACTACCCCCGCACCTGAGACATAGTCTGTAAGGCCACCATCCCTTTTGATTGTCTGAGAGGCACCATCAAAATATAACGCCCAGTATGGGAGGTCAAGAGTGAGGACATCCGGCTCCATCCGTAGCGGGACTTTTTCAGAATGCTCCCCAATTTCTTGAGAAGGCACTAACACCTCCTCATCGGGTAGCTCGAAGTTGAGCGGCGAATCTTCTGGCACGGGGTGCGCTGCTAAGGACTCCGCCATTCCTTGTCCTTTGATCGCTTTGCGTGGGACGAAGGTGATGTCGAACTCCATGAGGATAAGTGCCCATTTACCAAGCCTACCAGAGAGGACAGGCTGGCTGAGCAGAAACTTGAGTGGGTCACATTTTGAGATGAGCTCCACCCGATGGGCTTGGAGATAGTGCCTTAGCTTCTTGACAGCAAACATCAGAGCTAGGCACACCTTTTCCATGGGAGCGTACCGATGCTCAGGCCCAATCAGCTTTCGGCTGAGGTAGTACAACGGCTGCTCCTTGCCCTCTTCATTAATCTGGGCTAGGCGAGCCCCCAAAGAGGCATCCATGGCAGCAATATATAAGATAAGGGGCTTCCCTCTGACAGGTGCCCCTAAGACAGGAGGAGTCAGCAGATACTCCTTGATTTGCTCGAAGGCCTCCTGACAGTCTTCGTCCCATATGAATGGTGCCCCTTTCTTCATCAGTCTGCCGAAAGGTGGGCATCTTTCTGAGAGGTTAGAAATAAACTGCCTAATATAGGCGAGTCTTCCCTGAAGAGATCTGAGCTCTGTCAAGTTCTTGGGCGGAGGTAGTCCTCTTATAGCCTTGATTTTTTCAGGGTCGATTTCTATGCCCCGGTACCTGACGATGAAGCCAAGGAACTTGCCGCTGGAGACGCCGAAGGCGCACTTCATCGGGTTCATCTTGAGCTGATATTGCCGAAGCCTTTCAAAGACTCGACGCAAGTCAGTCAAGTGATCCTCCCGCTTCTTCGTCTTGACGACCAGATCATCGACATAGCATTCGACAAGGTCATGTAGCATCTCGTCAAAGATCTTGGTCATTGCCCTTTGGTAGGTTGCGCCGGCATTCTTCAGACCGAATGGCATCCTTTTGTAGTTGAAGATCCCCTTAGGAGATCGGAAAGCCGTATGGTCTTTATCTTTGACGGCCATGCGGATTTGATTATAGCCCGACGACCCGTCCATAAAAGACAAGGCTTCGTGACCGGTGGTCTTATCAACCATTGTCTCGGTGATCGGGACAGGAAAGTCATTCTTTGGGCATGCCTTATTCAAATCCCTGAAGTCGATGCAGACTCGGACTTGGCCATTCTTCTTCTTGACGGGGACGATATTGGCGAGCCACACAGGATACATGCAAGGCTCTATAAAGTTCACGTTGAGCATTTTGTCAACCTCAGCGTTGACCTTCAGCTCTAGCTCGTGGCGCATACGCCTTTGAGCTTGCTTGACTGGTTTGACTATTGAACGTATTGCCAGCTCATGTTCAGCCACAGAAGGGACGAGCCCGGGCATTTCTTTATAAGTCCAGGCGAAACAATCCCTGAACTCTTCTAAAAGCTGTCGATACGACTGCCTTTCTTCCTCGCTGAGGAGAGCACTTATGAAGGTGGGACGATGGTCGCTTTTGCTTCCGAGATTGATCTCAATCAACTCGTCCACAGTTGCCTAACCACCGTCTTCAAGCTCCGGTGGAGCTGGTTGGAGGTCGACGAAGTCTCCCTCATCATCAGTGTTTGCTTCATAGACTTCAAATTCTTCGAAGCACCCTTGCTCATGGCTTGAAGTCGAAGGACTGGCCTCATCTTGCCGACAGTTAGCAGGCTGGGCTGCTCTTCCCTCTGAAGGGTGATCATTGTCGACTCCTGATGAAGGTGGAGGTGTCATAGACACATCACCAGACTCCCTTACAGAGTCATCAATTTTGGGCTCAACTTCAGCTTGCCCATTAGGGAGAGGCAGTAGCCCTATGGCATTGACTGCAAAATGGACCTCGAAGTCCGTCTCCTGGTCATAGCCGTGTCCTTGCGTATCTTTGTGGGAGAAGGGAAGCTGCCCGCGGACTTGCGGAGGATTACATAGTTGGTGGAAATATGCTGCCCGCACAGGATCCAGGGCCTGCGGGATGTGCTACTTTTTACACATTTCCTTGATGTATTTAGGCATATCATCCATGTCCTGAACTGGCTCTGGCGCCACATCGGCGGGAGTATCCCAGCCGAAGTCATCTTCAGGGGGGCATAGAATCCCGATTTGTCCACTTCTCAGCGAGCAAGCTCTGTCGGAAAAATCCAGTCGCTGTCAAGAAGCAAGGAAGACTTCAAGCCCTCATGGATGCGGAACCTACCAAAGATGGAGGCGTTGTGGAAGGTACCTGTGAGACACGGAATATTTTCACGTGGGAAAAATAAATGTTCTTTTTGAAAAGAGACATTCCTCTGTATAGAGAGGTTTATTCCGTAGGTGCGCATAGTATCAGACGATTTGGGTTCGAGTGCTGGACCTCTCCCCACTGACCGGAGTCAGTGTTGATTTACATCGGCCTAACGTCCAAACAACTTTGTTTGACTGTCAAAGAAATCCCCAAAATCCTCTCCATAGGCTCAGATGTTAAGGGTACTCTCACTTAGGGAGCTCTCCATTCATTCACCACCAACAAGTAGACAATGTTAGGGCTAAGTCTAGGCAAAACCCTAAGATTTGGGAATAGAAGCGCAAATATGCGGAAGCCATAGACATTCTTGAAGTAGAGAGAAGTTTTCTGGACCCCGAGGGTATTTCGATAATTTTACCACCCCAGGGGTATTTTAGTAATATTACCAGGCCAGGGGTATTTCTGAAATTTCTGGGCTGGAATGGAATTAGGATCGGGTCCCTGACTCCCCAAGGCGCTGAGGCTCTTTTTGGAGGATTTTAGGGGCTGCTGGGTTATTTCTAGGTCACAGGGGTATTTTGGTAATTTATCGTACCCTACACAGACCTAGGGTTGGGATGACCTCTGAGTGTCGGGTTGAGCTGACAACATCTCTGGGTTGAAGGAGTGACACTGGCTTCATAAAAGACTCATGTGTGTCAGGTTTGCCAAAGAAGGGGCATATGCACAATTTTATAAAAGTCGGGGTTTTCTTATAATTTTTCCCCGAGGACATACATAACACATGCTGAGTGCTTTTGTATTCCAGATGAGTACAAAGGTTGTCGGCGAGTTGTCGACTGTACAGAGTTCCGCGTTGGAGCGGGAGATAGGGGCGTAGCCCCAATTACAAAAGTCGCAGGGTATAACTACAAATTACAGGACTTAGGTCTTTTACGGTCCCGGGGAGGACATTTTTGTAATTTTGCCATTATAAGGGCAGACATACATGACTTAGTCGTCCCGGGGCGTAAAGACTTACAAACATGGCCCATTGAGGGGCATAATTACAAACATGGCCCGCTGAGGGGCATAAACGTAAATATACCCCGTAGGGGCATAAGTACAAGACCCGGGGACTTACCCCACGCGGGCTGAAACAAACGAACAAAAAAGCTCTGAATGCTGGATGCTCCGTAGGTTGTAGCTTGTGTCTCTCTCCTCTTTTCTGGACCTCCGGGGGTCTATTTATAGAAGTGGGGAACCTCCCTGGGAGAATGACCCCGGTGAGGTCACTTTTTGAGATTTTTTAGTATCCGCACGCGGGAGAGGGACCTCCCCGGGGTGGAAGGTCCCCGGGCTGGTCCGGGACCTCCCCGTGGTCGCGCGCCCCCGGGAGGACCCGCTCGGGGTCGCGCGCCCCTGGGGAGGACCTCCCCGGGGTCGCGGACCCTGTGTGGGTCCGCCCGGGGTCGCGCGCCCCCGGGGAGGACCTCCCCGGGCTCGGGGACCCCGGGTGGGTCCCGCCCGGGGTCGCGAACCCCGGAGAGGACCTCCCCGGGGTCGCGAACCCCGGGCAGGACCTGCCCGGGGTCGCGGGCCCCGGACGGTTCCCATCCGGGGTCGGGCGACCCCGGACGGGTCCGCCCGCCCAGGGGCGACCCCGCGCGGGTTTGCCCACCTCCGGGCCGACCCGTCCAGGTGAGGGCGACCCCGTACGGGTCCCTCCGACCCCGTACGGGTTCCTCCGACCCCGGACGGGTTCCTCCGATCCCGTACGGGTCTTCCATCTCCAAGTTGGCCCATTTCTGCTCCAACTAAATACAAGCGGAGGTGTTTTTACAAACAAAATTTGCTTCCAACAGTACCCTTTTTGTTTGCTCAAAGCCCGCCTCTATTCTATTTGACACTGGAGCTACGCATTCATTCATATCTAAGAGCTTTGTTGATATTTTACCTATGAGGCCTATTCCGTTAGAATCCAAACTTGTTATTACTATTCCCATTGGAGCGGGATCGGAAATTAAATATTTCTACCCTGCTAGTGAAGTTCTAGTTAGCAGTTGCAACTTACCTGTTGACTTAGTATGCATGGAGATGGAAGGATATGATATTATTTTGGGAGTTGACTGGTTATCTACACACGGTGCTAGTGTCAACTGCAAGATGGGTACGGTAACCTTTAGTGGCTACCCCAACCTCTTGTTTTCTGGTGTCAGGCATTCTAGACACCTATCCCTTATTTCGGCCCTTAAAACTGATAAATTATTGAAGAAGGGTTGTGCGATTTTCTTAGTTTCTATTACTATGACCGAGCATAAGGAACCCATTCTGGAGGATATTCCTATCGTTCAGATTTATTCCGATATATTTCCGGACGAGTTGCCTGGTATTCCTCCGGAGAGAGAAGTGGTCTTCTCTATTGATTTGATTCCGGGAGCTGCACTGGTATCTAAGACTCCTTATCGGATGTCCCCTGTCGAAATGAAGGAATTGAAAGAACAACTGACGGAGTTATTGGAGAAAGGAATTATCTGGCCAAGTACTTCACCTTGGGGAGCCCCGGTCCTATTTGTCAAAAAGAAGGACGGGTTAATGAGATTGTGTGTTGACTATCGACAATTAAACCAACTCACAATGAAGAAAAAATATCCATTACCGAGGATTGATGAACTATTTGACCAGATTTCTGGAGCTCGATATTTTTTAAAAATTGATCTCAGATCTGGTTATCATCAAATGAAGATCAAGGAAGGTGATATTCATAAAACGGCATTCAGGAGCAGGTTTGGACACTATGAGTTCACTGTTATGCCTTTTGGTCTAACCAATGCGCCTGCCGCATTTATGCAACTGATGAACAGTGTATTCAGGCCATACTTTGATCAATTTGTGGTAGTCTTTATTGACGATATTTTGATCTACTCCAAATCCAAGATGAAGCATGAAGAACATCTCAAGAAAGCCCTTCAATTATTAAGAGATCACATGCTTTATGCTAAGCTTAGTAAATGTGATTTCTGGTTAGAAGAAATTTCTTTTCTAGGTCACATAATCTCTCGGAAGGGTATTGCTGTCGATCCTTCAAAGGTCGAAGCTGTAAAGAACTGGGAGAGACCTACAAGCGTGACCGAAATTCGATGCTTCTTAGGATTGGTAGGATATTATAGAAGATTTATTAAGGACTTGTCCAAGATCGCTGTATCTTTGACAATATTAACAAGGAAGGACACCCCTTATATATGGTCCAAGGAATGTGAGAAAAACTTTCAGACTCTAAAAGATTGTCTGACTATTGCCCCTATACTCACGTTGCCTACGGAAAGAGGAGGATTTGAAGTTTATACTGATGCCTCTGGAATTGGCTTAGGCTGTGTATTGATGCAACATGGCAGGGTAATCGCTTATTCCTCAAGGCAATTGAAAAAGCACGAGGATAATTATCCCGTGCATGACTTAGAGTTGGCGGTTGTAGTCTTTGTCTTGAAGATTTGGCGACATTATCTCTATGGTAAGGCATTCATTGTGTATTCCGACCACAAGAGCCTCAAGTACTTATTCTCTCAAAAAGAACTCAATATGAGGCAAAGAAGGTGGCTGGAGTACTTGAAGGATTTGATTTTTCTGTACAGTATCATCCAGGAAAAGGTAATGCCGTAGCAGATGCTCTTAGCTGGAAGCCGATGGTAGTATTATCGAGCTTAATGATTAAAGAGTGGCATTTGTTAGAGCAAATGGCAAACTTAGACCTCAGTATGGAGGAGAAGGAAGGAGGAGTCTTAATTGCAAATATTAGATTCCAACCCAAGTTACTCTCTGAAATTAAAGAACTGCAAGATGATGATCCGCTGATTGTTGAAATTAAAGGGAAATTAGATCAACGACCGGATTTCCCTTTGGCAGATGATAGAAGGTTACTTTTCCGAGGAAGAACCTGTGTACCCTGTCACGTCTCGAGACATATGTACAGCGGAAGTAATATCGAGGAACGTGAACAGTCGGCAATACGTCTCAAGCTAGCAATACAATTAGAGCGCAATAAACATCCACATAAAGATGAAGTACACAATATTTGACCAAAATTCTAACTTTTATTGATATTAATGATCCATAATTACGTAAAGTTGACTCACGGTCTACTAGACTCAAGAAAAATGAAAATTACATAGTGAGACTCAATAAAGTAAAAATTACATCATGACTTTAGACTACTTAAATACACTTGACATTCTAAGTCTTCTCTCGTCCATCAATCATCACTCTCAGACCCGTTGCTAGAATAACCCGAATCTGACTCACTTGAACTTCCTGAAAAGATTAGAAAAGTAGGGTAATGAGCACACTTGCCCAGTAGGTATCTTCGCATCAACATGGAGGCATGCTTTAAGTAATTACATTTTCGCTCTAGTGAATAAGGTAAAAGAAAATGCGATAAAACATACGAACAAAATCCAAGTAACAAGACAAGAATTATAGAGATATGAAGAATATGGATGGATAATAGAGCATGATCAAGCAAGACTTATAAGGTAAAGTGTTTTTTCATTAACAAGAATGTACTTCATAACTATAAAGGCTATGCACTAGAAAGTCATGAACAATAAAGTACTAGCAAGTATGTCAATTATCACAAGTTGCCTCATGGTTTTCACCAGTCTATAAAAAAAGTACTCATGGCGCAATGCGACGCCAGTACTCATCATATCCCATGGTTTTCAGCATGTTTCCGACTATCTGTCGAGGGGGTTAGTATGGAGCCCTTGGACACTGTTCGTGCCCACTCTTGCATCTTCAAGTTACAGATCATGCTACTTCCATGAGAATATAGTAAAGTTTCGGCCAATAATGTTCAATTCAACAATAGTTTCATGAGAATGTAACCAAGGTAGCGAACGCACCAATGTAAGATTACGAGAAGTCAAAGATGAATTTAAGACAAGGTCATACTACCGAAGGAATCCGGCAGCATAACGGCATATTCTTTAAAGTCCATAATTCATTAGATAGCTTTTGAACAAGGTGTTAGGTTCTAGATAATCAATAGACCATCTAGGATTATATGAAAATCAACCCTTAGGTCAAACCTCGGGTTAAGAACACTTGAGACGATTGCGGTCATGACTAGACCGTTTATTGGAAATAGCGATCGTTTACTGGACCGTTTATAGACTGTAGCGGTCAGTACAGGACCGTTTATTGACAGAGTCGACGTAGTGAATGAACTGGAACTATGCGGTCATGGCAGGGCCGCTAGGTGTCATTGGCGGTCAAGGAAATGGCTGCTACTAGACAGTTGCGGTCTACTGGATGGCCGCTAAGATCCAGAACACAAAAAACTTCGGTAAAGTGCTTTCTAGACAATTAGGTTTTGAGGAGACAACCAGCTCGGCGTCCTAGTGGGAATCCCAGGCTCGCGGAGACTTACGGAGGCCTTGAAATAAGATCACCTAGTTCGGTGGAAAGAATATCCAACGGAGAGGATCACAAGTCCAAGATAGTGTGCTTATAAGTGCAAAAGTGTATCTAATGGCCACGCACCGGGGTACACACCATGTACTTAAGAAAAGACTCTAGATGAGAGTGAATCGAGATAAAAAGTGATCAAATATCATCAATGACACAAGTCTCATAAGCACATGAACTTTAACGTTAATACAAGAGTATATGATTTTGGCATGAAATTAACATAAGTTAAAATAGGCATTTTAACCATCTAAGACATGCAACCTATCAAGGATAATGCCCAATATAACCAATATTACGAATATGAAGTCAAAACTAGGAATAAAACCTATTTACCTAGGTTTATCATATAGTTAATAGGGTCAATCTGTAATCTGTTTAGAGTTAACAGGTTGTAGAAAATAGAAAGAGAATAGCGGTCAGGGGATGACCGCCTACCAGGGCTTAGCGGTTTGTCGCAAGGCCGCTATGTACCTCTGGCGGTCACAAGAAGACCGTTTCCTCCTGTCTGTGGCAAACAGCATTAAAATCGAAGTACACGCTAATCTAGGGCAGTAAATCATATAAAACATGCTAGATAGAGAGAGAAAACGTTTCTACAATAAAGATAACTCATGGAGATGCATAGGTTGTCATGAATTAAGCTAAGATCATTATCTTTGTCATTAAGGGTAGAAATTATGCATGCAGAATAACCTAGATGCGCAGTGCCAATAAAACATTAGATACTCCATGTAGAAAGCATGAAAATTCATGAAATCAAAGGGCTTTTATGCCTAACTTGCTAGTTTAGCCATCCACGAGATAACCTACCTCTGTGACAAGCTTTAGACTTCGAATTTCTAACTGGAAGATCGCTCAGATTCTTGCACGTCCTGTGCCAAATCAGCAACTTCCCGCCCCTCTATCTTCTGATTCTCTTGACCTAAAATCGCGAAATTTGGAGGGTAGGTAGAAGATACGAAGGGAAACAAAAAGTTCTAAAGGATCAACTTCTAAATACCTCGATTAGGGCTTCTAATTTCCTGATCTTCACTGGACCGGCGCACTGGTTCCTGTGCAACCTGTTGCGAACCAGCAACTTGTGGACGCCCTAATTCTTCAACGGCTGGGTCTTCTAGCACGAAAATTTGAGGGGAGTTAGATAAAACTAAGGAGAATAAATTATTCTAAAGAACCAACCTGAGATATCGTTTCCTTACCGTCGAACTTCGCGAGCCAAAGTAAGGGTTCGCATAGTTCGAACCTGAACCCTATTTATAGAGTTTACCTAGGGTTTTGGGGATTAGATCGAACTTAGAGTCCTAGATTGGGGTAGGATCGATCCCTAAGAGTCCTAGAGAGTCTCCCAGGTCAGATAGCTTCGATCCAAGGCGATTTGGTTGACAAAAATCTAAGCTTTCCACGTTTCTTCCATTCACGGAATCAGAAGGGCTTTAGCGGTCATGGAGGGACCGCTAGGAAGGCTTGGCAGTCACGCGATAGAACGCCATTCGGCCATTTTTTCGAAATTTTCGGATTTTCGAATTTATCCCCTATTGGTCCTTTATTTGTGCTATTTATCCCCTTTTTAATTCTAATTATGTTTCTATAATTGGACTTATGCCTAAAAGACTTGGATTTAGGTCTTATGGGCCTATTTAGTGGATTTAAACCTAACATAATATCTGGGCTTTTAACAATTATTAAATAGGCCTATATTCATTAAATAGCCCATTTAGTCTACTTAAATGTGAAGAGGCGAAATCTCGCGCTGTGTCCTGAGCGGGCTGTGGATCACCAGAAGATGAACTGCAAGACAGGGAAACGTATCAGAGGGCCCAGGGGGTTTCCCTGGGGAAAAACCCTCCGATGATTAAGTCAGTAGAGCTGTGGTGGAAGCAATAATGGGGAGGAGAAAAACTGGTGCGCGAGATTCCTCTCCACCAGAGGGGTGAAGTGGATTGCTCAGGAGTTTTTGAGTATGAGTGCCTTAATGGCTCTTTTTTCTTCTTCCCTTCCACCGGAGGGTATCCCTGGTTTAAATAGTACACCGCCTTCAGGAGTCCTGCAAGCTGAGGGGTTTCCGGCGGGAGTTACGTCCTCAACGTGGGTTTTCATGGCCTTATCGTGGGAACGTTATCGCCTCGAAGTCCGGCGGTTTCTGGATTCACCTGTCCGTTGGGGACTCTTAACAGCAGTACGAACGGATAATATCCGGTCTGGCCGAGCTTCCGAAATGCCAGCCCTGTCCGGGCGATGAGCATAGCTCGGCGGAGGAGGGGTTGGATAGCTCGGCGAATGCCTGTCTCTCCCGGGCGGGGAAATGGCTCGGGCCGGACCCTCCTTGTGACCTGACCATTACTCGGGCCCTCCGAGCCTAGGGGCCGCCGGGGAGAGTTGGTTCCTCGAGTGTTTGTTCGTTGGGCTTTTCTTTCCTAAGTGGGCCCTGTGGGCTGTCACTCAGGTGAGCTTGCCTCGTTGGACCCTGTTGGGTCTTGTTGGGCTGCTCTTTGGATGGGCTGCAGAAATCCCCCTCTCCACTTGTCCCCCTCCTACTCCCGAGCCATGGAGGCTCGGTTGAGTAGTTTTTGAGGCTTTGGACCGGCGTGGCTCAGGTGGGTGGAATTCTGTTGGCGTTATGGAGCCACGTGTAGTGGTCGCCTGGGCCCGTAATGATGATCCTGACGGATTTGAAATGAAGGGGCCCCCTTTTCTCGGAGCACGGAACGACGCGCCGCCTTCCTCCAGGGTTTTATAGGCGCTGTTCGTCGTTCTAGACTTCCCAGGGTTTTAGGCTTTCCTTAGTTTCTTTGCTTCCGGGGCTCCTTGATGCGCCGTGAGAGCACAGCGGAGACGCAAGGTCTTGCGGCGGCGTTTGAGGAGTTGGCGAGGATAACCGCGGAGGCGGTCCGGCAACTTCCTTCCCCCCCGGAGTCTTCGAGCTCGTGCGAGGGATCATCTTCCGGCTCGATGGCTGATCTGCCTCTGGAAGTCGAGCAGGTGAGGCGGGAGCCCGTCCCCAATTGCAGCGAGTTGGGGGAAGCTGAGGTGAGGAAGCTGGAGCATCGTTTTCGCTTGCCTCTCAGGTACAGCTTTGCTGCCGCCGCCCCGTATGAGACGAGTCTGGACAGCCGCACGGGGCATATTTGCACTTTTCTCCTGGCTTGGAATAGTGGGTTCCGCCTTCCCTTCGAGCCTTTTGTACTTAAGCTTCTCGAGTTTTTCCGGTTGGCGCCTATTCAGTTGGTGGCCAACTCGTATCTCCTTCTCTCCGCCTTTCGGATTCTCTGTCGTCAGCACGACATTTTTCCTTCTTTGGACCTCTTTCACTATTTTTTCGAGTTGAAAGCGCACCCGTCGGCGGGGAAGGGCTTCTACTTTATCCAGGCGAGGAGGAACAGGAGTTGCATCTCACTCGCAGCGAAGGACTCCTCGCACAAGGGGTGGAAGACCCAATTCTTCTGGGTGAAGGCGGAGGCGACGGACGAGTCTTGGAGATGTCTGGTTTCGCCCAATTTTCATCCGAATCTTCCCCCTCGCCAGGAGGAGTTCCCTCCCCACGTGGAGCGACAGGCCGCTCGTTTGCTGGATAACCGCCAGTCGACCGAGGAGCTGGTGACGCCGGAGAACATCGAACGGTGTTTTCTTACGCGGTTGACGTCGACAGGTATCACTCTCGAGGTTCTTCTCCTGGGGTGGTGGTTACTTTCTTTCTCCTGACCGGGTCTTCTTCCTTTGTTGCAGACGTGAGGCGGGAACCTCTGGAAGAAGCTGCTGAGGTCATTGATCTGGGAGATGACTCGGCGGCCGACGAGCCAGGTGCTTCTGCGGGTCGCGCCCAAGCCCGAGATAAGGGCAAGGGGGTGGCCCCCGAGGGATCTTCACGACCAACTGGTACGAAGCGCAAGGATCCCACGGCGGGAAAGTTGTGGGAGGCCGCGAAGGCCAGAAAGCGGGCCAAAAAGGAAGGTGTTCCTTCTACCGCCGGGGGCGACTCCGGCTCGGCGGCTCTCCCCTCTCGGGGGCAAGATGGGGCCGACCCCTCGGGGCCAGCTCCCCCACCTCCCAGGCGAGAGGGGGCCGAGGAGACCGGAGGCCCTTCAGAGGGCGACGATGGGTCGGCTCTCCCCCCCACGGGGGTAGAGGGGGCCGATGTCGAGGTATTTGACGCCGAGACCGGGGGATCGGTCGGAGGCGGTGATGTCTCGGTCGGCGAGGGGCGGGCCGAGACAGGCAGGGCTGGGGGTTCGCCCGCGAGGGCGTTACAGCCCCAGGTGCTTGAAGCTCCCGGTGCGGTCGGTCCCGCGGCGCCGGTCGAGGTTGGGGGTTCGCCCGGGGAGGCGTCGCAACCCCAACCGACCGTGGCGCGCGAGGCGGTCGGCTCCGTCGCTTGAGCAGAGCCTTCTGGCGGGGTGCCCAGGGCGGAGCGGTCCCCTCTGCCGGAGCCCTTGGAAAGGCTCGGTATTACGGGCGACCTGTATCGGGTCTGCCGGTCGATCGCCGCGAGGACGAAGGGGGGAGAAAGGCGCAATAACCCCCCCGGGATCCTCGATGTTCTGATGGAGGGCGGCCTGGTCATAGCTCGGTCAGCTGCTTTGATGTCGGAGGCGCATGCCCGGACGGAGGCGGAGCGGTCGAAACTCGCCTGGACCCTTGGAGGATGCGAAAGGAAACTGGCCCGACTCAAGGGGGAGCATGAGGGGCTCCGGCAGGAGTTTTCCGCGTTCCGGGAGGTGGCGCGGGCGAGTCGACTGGAAGCCGGGGTGCTGACCGAACAGCTCGCCAAGACCCGAGAGTCTCTTGAGAGGACGAGCCGATCCTTGGAGGAGGAGCGTCTGCGTCGCCTCGAGCTAGACAATCGCTGGGAGCTCGAACGCGCCGAGCTGCTAGATCGGGCGGAGGTGGCGGAGCGCCTCCGAGCTGAGGCTGAGGTGGACCGGGCCCGGGCGGAGGAGCGTGCGAGCGAAGCCGAGCGGAGGATGGTCGAGGTAGAGGAGCGTAAGGCCGAGGCGGAGCGGGCTCGGGTCGAGCTCGTCGGAAGGGCGGGGCAGATCGAGGCGGAGGCGATCGAGCGCTATAGGAGCTCGGATGCTTACTCGGCCGACCTGGTGGAAGCCGCCCTACCCTATTACGAGGTAGCACTTCGCCGGGGCGCTCGAAAGGGGTTCAAGCAGGGCTATCGCCGGGCGGTAGACTACGCCGATGAGCAAAACTCCGCGATCGAGTTCCCCTTTGGCCAGCGTTATGACTCGGATGAGTCGGCTTCTAGCTCCTCATCGTCGGTCGGGGAAGATTCGGAGGGGTCTCCTCCATCGGGGTCACCGGCTCCGGACGTTTCGGGAGGGCTCACGACCGAGACAGTTCTCACACAGGCGAGGTCAGTGTCCGAGCCGGCCGTCACCGAAGGTGCCGGGGATGACGCTTCCCCTTCCGCCGTTCTCGAGCGTCAAAGTGGGCCCGAGGCCTGATGTATTTTGCCTCTTTCCCTTTTTGTTTCTCTTTCCTCTTTTTAGAGGGTTTCCTTTTGGTGTGATAATAAATGACTTGCTTTGTTTGAGTACCATCTTTGCCGTGATTTGGTTGGCGTATCTGGAGTAGTTGGGAGGTGCCGATATGTTCTGCGCAGTTTTCGCATGCTGATTCGGTAGACTTCTGACGGGGCGTCCTTTCGTTCCTTCACGCTTTGAATGCCAGGCCACTTCGTGAATCCCGCTAGGGCGGGGATCGAGGAGTTGGAGGTGACCATTCAGGGGGATCCCTTGGCGTGTTTTAAAGGGGGGAGTCATTTAAGGCGCGCTCCCTTGGCCTATAAGAGAGACCGAAGGGCGCTC
This sequence comes from Amorphophallus konjac, assembly GCA_022559845.1. Taxonomy (NCBI): domain Eukaryota; kingdom Viridiplantae; phylum Streptophyta; class Magnoliopsida; order Alismatales; family Araceae; genus Amorphophallus; species Amorphophallus konjac. The sequence continues at coordinate 300,797,751 of CM040120.1, forward strand.
CTTCCTCAACGCTAAGGATCCCCGCCGTCGATCTGTCCTTACTCCTTCTTCTTCACTCTGCGTTACGCCGCTGCAATCTAAGCATGGAGGGTCCCGCGGAGGGTGACGCTGCCGACGACGGGGAGCGGCGGGCTCCCGCTGTCCTGGAATGTTGAACGGATCCCACGGTCGCCGCGCGTGCACGAGACGGGTCCGACGGTCGCCGCGCGGATCTGGGGAGGGCTTCGGCGTGTGGAAGCACGCCGTTTGCCTCTTCTTAGCTCCGGCGAGGCTTCCGGGTGGACGCCGAGGCGGAGGACGGATGGGGGCATCAGGGAAGTCTGCCGCCACTCCCCCTCTGCATGGGGGGGGCGCATCAAGCTCCCTCCTCACCGAAGCCTTCCTCCGTCTGCAGCCTCTTTTTCCCTCTTCTGCTCTTCATTTCTTTCACTCTTCGGGGGCTGCTTGCTCTCTCCTTCCTTCCAAGGAGTTGGCAGATTGGAAGAGGGGAGGCCTTCACGGTGCTCCTTTTTCCTGGTTGTTGCCAACTTGGGAGGTAGCTTTCCTCAACGTTTAAAGGTGGCCTCCCTTCTGCAGTCCCTCTGTCACCTTTGTCACGGGCCACCCGAGCCAACTGGCTCGACCACCTTTTGTCCGAGCCAGTTTCCACACGAGGCAGAGTCAGTGGCTGGACGCGAGGAGATCAAGACCGAGTCAGTCGAGCGATGGCCCCTTGAAGCGGTGTTAGACGGATTTTTGCTTTTTGCTATGTGTACTGGCATTTGCCTATCTGATGTACCAATGGTTTGGAATGAAAAGAAAAGGGATTTATTCCGTCCATCTTGCTGTACAATTTCAAAAATAGAATTTGCGTAGTGCGGCTGCGTTCCATGTCCGAGGAATGGGTTCCCCTTCCATTGTTGCTAACCTGTACGCACCTTTTCCGAGCGTCTCGACCACTCGGTAGGGGCCTTCCCAGTTAGGGGACAGCTTTCCCGCCGCCTCTAGTGGTCGAGAGGCTTCGGCCTTCCTGAGGACGAAGTCCCCCGGTTGGAAACGTCTGTCTCGGACCTTGGCGTTGTAGTATCGAGTGAGGCGGCGCTGGTACTCCGTTGCTCGGACGTTCGCGATCTCTCGGAGTTCGTCTGCCAGGTCGAGGTTCTCGAGCAACTTTTGCCCGTTTGCCTCGAGTGAGAAGCTGATCACTCGGAGAGACGGATTGGCGATCTCTAATGGAATGACGGCTTCGGTGCCATATACCAACTAAAAAGGGCTTTCATCGGTTGCCGTCCTGGGGGTCGTTCGGTGCGACCATAGTATGCTAGGCAATTCCTCGAGCCAGCTACCCTTAGCCTTGCCGAGTCTGGTTTTTATGCCTTTCAAGATAGTCTTGTTGGCATTTTCAACCAGCCCGTTGGCCTGAGGGTGGGCGACCGAAGTGAAGTGGTTGCGGATATTTAGGTCGGCGCATCTGTCTCGGAAATACCGAGAGTCGAATTGCCGACCGTTATCGCTTACTATCACTCGGGGGATGCCAAAGCGACAAATGATCGATTTCCAAACAAAGCCCCAAACGACTGTCTCGGTGATCCTTGCCGTAGCCTCGGCCTCGATCCACTTGGTGAAGTAGTCGATGGCGATGATGATGAACTTCTTCTGGGACTGGGCCGTCGGGAATGGCCCAAGGATATCGATTCCCCACCGAGCGAAAGGGTAAGGCTCGGTTAGGGTGACAAGTTCCGTAGCCGGCTGATGGACCAAATGGTCGAACCGCTGGCAACGGTCGCACTGCCGTGCGTGAGCCGTGCAGTCGCGCTGCAGGGTGGGCCACCAGTACCCCTGCCGTAGCAGGATCCTGGCTAGCGGCCGACCTCCTGCATGCGCCCCGCACAGGCCTTGGTGAACTTCTTGGATGGCTCGGCTTGCTTCGTCGGGCCCGAGGCACTTCAGGAGGGGACCGTAGAACGATCTTCGGTAGAGAGTGTTGTCGAGGATGACGAAGCGCCGAGCTTGATACTTCATTCGGCGGGCTTCCCGAGGGTCGTAGGGCTCTTGAGAGTCCTGTAGCCAGGACAGGTAGGGGGAGCGCCAGTCACTTGGAGTGGCCGAGTCAATAGCGAGGAGCTCCGTGTCTATGCTCGGGCGCTCTAGCTCTTCTAGGAGGACTGATCGTGTACCTTCCGGGTCTAGGGAGGAGGCCAATCGAGAGAGGGCGTCCGCCCGAGAGTTTGGCTCCCGAGCTATCCGGACTACCCCAAATTCCTCGAACTGTTGGGCCAGGCTCCGGACCAACTGAAGGTATTTGATCATGGGTGCCTCCCGAGCTTCATACTCACCGTTGACCTGACCTGCGACTAGTTGAGAGTCGGTGTGGATCCTGACTCGCTCGACCCCCAACCGTCGGGCCATGCGTGCTCCCGAGATAAGGGCCTCGTACTCTGAAGCATTGTTGGATGCCTGAAAGTTGAATTTCAAGGCGTACTGTAGCTCTATCCCTTCGGGGGACCTCAGGAGGATCCCTGCACCGCTGCCTGCTGAATTGGACGATCCATCGACGAACAGTTCCCAGGTTGGCCCGGTCGTGGTCGGAGGCCTGTCTTCGGCAGGGATGGTGCTTTCGGCAATGAAGTCGGCGAGCGCTTGGCCTCTGATTGCTGATCGCGGCCGGTACGAGATGTCGAAGGCCCCGAGCGTAATGGCCCATTTGACGAGTCGCCCTGAGGCCTCGGGGTGGGCCAGAATCTTCTTCAACGGCTCGCCGGTTAGCACGGTGATGGGGTGCCCCTGGAAGTAGGGTCGGAGGCGCCTTGCGGAGGTAACCAACGCTAGCACGAGTTTCTCGGTTGCGGGGTACCTCCGTTCGGCCTCATTGAGCACCTTGCTGGTGTAGTAGACCGGTCTTTCGATCCCCGAGTCATTCCTGACTAGGACCGAACTGACCGTGGATGGCGTCACCGAGAGGTAGAGCAGCAAGACTTCTCCTGGGACGGGCTTGGAGAGCACCGGTGGCGAAGCCAGGAACTTCTTAAGCTCGGCGAATGCTGTCTGGCACTCCTCATCCCATGCGAACGTAGCAGATGCTAGCTTGGGTCCCCTCATTAGTTTGAAGAAGGGCAAGCATCGTTCGGCCGCACGGGACAGGAAACGGTTGAGAGCGGCGACACGCCCTGTCAGACGCTGGACGTCTTTAACGCACGTGGGCGGGCGCATGTCCAGGATGGCCTGGACTTTGTCGGGGTTGGCTTCGATCCCGCGCTGAGTGACCAGGAAACCCAGGAACTTCCCGGATTTTACTCCAAAGGCGCACTTGGCGGGGTTGAGCTTCATGTTGTACTTCAGGAGGGTGCCGAAGGTCTCGGCAAGGTCGGTGAAGTGGTCTTGGGCCTTGGGGGTCTTGACGAGCATGTCGTCGATGTAAGCCTCGACGTTCCGACCTAGCTGTCCCTCGAACATGTGATTTACCAGTCGCTGATATGTGGCTCCAGCGTTCTTCAACCCGAAGGGCATCCGGGTGTAGCAGTACACGCCGCAGTCGGTGATGAAGGCGGTCTTCTCGATGTCTTCTGGATTCATTCTGATCTGGTGATAACCCGAATAGGCATCTAGGAAGCTGAGTATCTCGTTGCCCGAGGTTGAATCAACCAATTGGTCGATGCTCGGTAGCGGATAGCAGTCCTTGGGGGTAGCCTTATTCAGATCGGTGAAGTCCACGCACATCCGCCATTTGCCTGCGGTTTTTGGCACTAGGACGACGTTGGCTAGCCACGTTGGGTACCGGACTGGTCTGAAGAGGCCAGTCTCTTGTCCCTCGGTGACCTGCGCCTTAATGATCGCCTGCTTCTCGGGCGCATGCTTCCTTCTCCGTTGCTGTACAGGCCTCACGGTGGGGTCGAGGTTGAGCTTGTGCATCACGGTCTCCTCTGGTATGCCAGGGAGTTGATCATCGGACCAAGCAAAGACCTGAACGTTCTCAGAAAGAAATTTCTTGTATTGCTGCTGTTCCTTGGGTGGTAGGTCGGCTCCGATCCTTACTCCGAGGGCCGGGTCATCGTTTAGGAATACCGTTAGCAAATCGCCACCGGGCTCGGTGGTTACGGTCTTTCCTTCGATTCCCTTGAGGCCCTTATCGTCCCCGTCCGGCCTTGAGGCTTCCACCGAAGTGTTGTAGCACCTTCTAGCCGTGGCCTGGTTACCTCGGACTTCCCCCAACCCGTTTTTGGTGGGAAACTTCATTTTCTGGTGATAGGTAGATGGTACGGCCTTTATTCGGCTGAGGATTCTCCGGCCGAAAATGGCGTTGTACGCTATCATACCCTTGATCACTATGAAGTCCACCATGACCGTAACGGTTTTGGGTGGGGTGCCGATGGTGACCGGCAGGCTTAGGGCTCCCTCGGGGTAGGTGGCCAGGCCGTTAAACCCGCAAAGGGGTGTTCGGATCGGGCGGAGCTTGGATGGGTCTTCCCCCATCTTGAGGAAACAGTCATAAGATAATACATCGGGGGCACTCCCATTGTCAACCAGAATTCTATCTACGTTACAATGGTTTATTGTGGCCGAGATAACGAGGGCATCATCATGCGGGGTGTTCAGCCCTTCCAGGTCTTGGTCGGAGAAGACTATGACCTGGGGCTCCCTCGGCGGGCCCCCTGAGGGCTCTAAGACCCGGCTGGCCCGCTCGGCATGACGCTTCCTTCCTCGGCTGGTGTCGCCGCCCGATGCCGTTCCTCCGGAGATGACGTTGATGTGGACCCCTCGGGGGGCATTGTCGATCTCCTCGGCGGCGTCTCGGTTTTCTTTGCACCCGGCTGCAAACCGGGCCAGGTGCCCCTGACGTATGAGACGCTCGATCTCGTCTTGGAGCTGGTGACAATTGCCGGTGTGGTGCCCGTGGTCGCCGTGGAACAGGCAATGCCTGTCGCGCTTGCGGTTCTTCGATCTCATTGGTTCGGGCTGGCGGAGGAGTCCCGAGTCTTTTGATGTCTTCATAGATCTCGTAGACTGGCGCGGTCAGCGGGGTGTATCGCTCATACTTCCGTTTGCGCTCTCCTTCCCGATCGCGCTTCTTGCCCGAGCCAGGATTTGGCTCGGAGGCCTGCTTCTTGTCCCCCTCCCGACCCGAGCCGGTTGTGTCTCGGCAAGCGCTGAGTACTTCTTCGCACTCGGCGTGGCGTAGTGCCAGAGTCACTAGCTCGGCAAGGGTCGAGGGAGGGTGGAGGACCAGTTCGCGGCGGAGATTCTCGTCCCGGGTGCCCCCGGTCAGAGCGGTCGTGGCCGAGGCTACATCCAGGCGGGGAATTCTGAGGGCTTCCGATTTAAATCGGTGGACATAAGCTCGGAGCCTTTCCCCTTGCGCCTGTTTAAGGGCCAGGAGCCCCAATACTGACCTTGGGGGGGCGCTTCCGGCGAAGCTCTCCTTGAAGACTCGCCCGAATTGCCTGAAGTCCCGGATGGACCCAGGGGCGAGGGCCCGGAACCATGCCTGGGCGCCTTGGACCAGGGTGGCCGCAAAGGCTCGGCATTTGATAGGATCCGGCGTTCCATGCAGAGTTACCAGGGCGTCGAAGCTGTCGTAGTGGTCGGCTGGGTCGCCCTGGCCATCATAGAGCTTGAAGGTCGGAATGGAGGTTCTGGGAGACACCTCTGCCTTCAAGATGTATTCGGAGAAAGGGGATTTCTCCTCGTCCTCCGGGAAAGAGGTTTTCTGTAGGGCGCGGAGGGCGCGCTCTTGCTCTGCAAAACGTCTTTCGAAATCCCTCAATCGGAGGGATAGTTCCGGCTGCGGTCGTGTCGTGGGACTGGGGGGAGCGTCGTGGCGATCCTCAGGAACGTCAGCGCCCGGGCGCGGAGGCCTCACCCCCTGTTTCCCTTTTCCGGGCGTGGAGGAAGCCTCTTGCTCCGGGGTGGAGCTTGCGAGGGTCCTCCCACGTTGTTGCGGATGAGCTGTTGACCGCGGAGGGTGAAGCGGCCCCCAGCGGTATGCTGGGACGCACTTCGACGGGGGGGGGGGGGCTCCCGGACGGGGCGCGGGACCTGGCATCCCTTGCCGCCTGGGCCCTCATGAGCTCCACGAGGACGTCGAGCTTCTTATTGAGGGCCTGGAAGACCTCGTCGCCCCCATTGGGGGGTGCCCCTGTCGCCGGCGGAGGGGGCGGCGGCCCGTTGGTGGGGACGCTGGTGTTGGAGGGAGGGTTCTGTGAGGCCCTAGAGGGGCCATCTCCTGCCGTCACCACGGCATTACCCCTCTCGCCGGCGGACCTCCTCCCTGAGCTTTTTCTCACCATCTTGGCTCTTCGTGCGTTTCCCACAGACGGCGCCAGATGAAGAGGCGAAATCTCGCGCTGTGTCCTGAGCGGGCTGTGGATCACCAGAAGATGAACTGCAAGATAGGGAAACGTATCAGAGGGCCCAGGGGGTTTCCCTGGGGAAAAACCCTCCGATGATTAAGTCAGTAGAGCTGTGGTGGAAGCAATAATGGGGAGGAGAAAAACTGGTGCGCGAGATTCCTCTCCACCAGAGGGGTGAAGTGGATTGCTCAGGAGTTTTTGAGTATGAGTGCCTTAATGGCTCTTTTTTCTTCATCCCTTCCACCGGAGGGTATCCCTGGTTTAAATAGTACACCGCCTTCAGGAGTCCTGCAAGCTGAGGGGTTTCCGGCGGGAGTTACGTCCTCAACGTGGGCTTTCATGGCCTTATCGTGGGAACGTTATCGCCTCGAAGTCCGGCGGTTTCTGGATTCACCTGTCCGTTGGGGACTCTTAACAGCAGTACGAACGGATAATATCCGGTCTGGCCGAGCTTCCGAAATGCCAGCCCTGTCCGGGCGATGAGCATAGCTCGGCGGAGGAGGGGTTGGGTAGCTCGGCGAATGCCTGTCTCTCCCGGGCGGGGAAATGGCTCGGGCCGGACCCTCCTTGTGACCTGACCATTACTCGGGCCCTCCGAGCCTAGGGGCCGCCGGGGAGAGTTGGTTCCTCGAGTGTTTGTTCGTTGGGCTTTTCTTTCCCAAGTGGGCCCTGTGGGCTGTCACTCAGGTGAGCTTGCCTCATTGGACCCTGTTGGGTCTTGTTGGGCTGCTCTTTGGATGGGCTGCAGAAATCCCCCTCTCCAAAATGCTCAATAAATATATTAAATCCCAGAAAATTCTTAAAAAATTCCTAGAAAATTCTCGGGCGTTACATACCCGGTTGTTCTACCATCAAGGACAAAATCATGGAGGAGACATATCGATCGAGGTACACTATTCATCCTGGTGCTACAAAAATGTACCAAGATCTCAAAAGAACCTTTTGGTGGCCTAGCATGAAAAGAGAGGTAGCTGAGATCGTGAGCCGATATTTGGTCTGCCAACAAGTTAAAGCCAGACATCTCAAACCGGCTGGTAAGTTAAAACCTCTCGAGATACCGGAATGGAAATGGGATAGTATTGGCATGGATTTCATAATTGGATTGCCAAAGACCCGAAGTGGATTTGATGCTATATGGGTGATTGTGGACCGACTAACTAAGTCCGCTCACTTCTTGCCCATCAAAACCAAATGGACCGTGGATGTTCTAGCTGCCCTATATATCAAGGAGGTTGTAAGGCTGCACGGTATTCCAACTTCTATTATTTCGGATAGAGATCCGAGATTCACCTCTCACTTCTGGAAAGGTTTGCAATCATCTTTGGGTACTAGGCTGAATTTTAGTATGGCTTTTCACCCTCAGACAGATGGACAAACCGAGAGGACGAATCAGATTATCGAAGATATGTTGAGAGCTTGTATGATAGATTTTGGCGGAAGTTGACATGAACACTTGTCCTTGACTGAATTTACATATAACAATAGCTATCAGTTTAGCATACAAATGGTGCCTTTTGAAGCACTGTATGGCAGGAGTTATAGATCACCTTTATGCTGGAGTGAAGTTGGAGAGAAAGGATTGATTGGCACCGATATTATTCAAGATACAACTCACAATATTCAGTTGATCCGTGAAAGGCTGAAAATTGCTTAATCACGGTAAAAGAGTTATGCCGATAATCGAATTAGAGACCTTGAATTTCAAGTGGGGGAGCATGTCTTCTTAAAAATTTCACCTACGCGAGGAATTAAAGGGTTTGGCATCAAAGGAAAACTGAGTCCAAAATTTATTGGCCCTTTTGAGATTCTGGAAAGAATCGGGGAAGTGGCATACAAGCTGGTTTTGCCTCCACAATTGGCTGGTGTCCACGATATATTTCATATATCCATGTTAAGGAAATGTGTATAATCCTTCGCATGTAATTCAATTTGATGACTTGAAGTTACAAAAGAATTTGTCTTATGAAGAAAGACCGATCAAGATATTAGATCGGAAGTTACACCAGCTGAGGAATAGGGCTATACCAATGGTAAAAGTCTAATGGAGTAAGCGTGGATTCGAGGAAGCTACCTGGGAATTGGAGGAGTCAATCAAGAAGAAGTATCCGGATTTAATTTCAGGTTATAATTTTGACCCCTCTATTTGAAATTTTAAATTACAATTGTATGAATCATGTGAATTTGGAGGACCAAATTCTTTTTAACTGGGGGAGGATGTAGCAACTCGAAATTTTATATATACATTTATATGCGAAAAATAATAATGAAAGATGAAAATAAAATAAATGATAATAATTTTTTTATGTCTTTAAAGTGTAGAATATATAAACGCGAACCCTATCCCACCTGTTAACACGAACGACGAGATTCGCGGCATGATTCGGAGAAGGCGAAGATGTCAGTACTGTAACAATAATGTAGCGTCCGATTTAAGAGAGAATTATTAGCTCTAATTAAATTCTAATTAGTGGATGATGTCATTTCTTACATCATTGAATAAATGAGGTCATTGGTTATGTCGGGGATTTATTTCAATATTCTTATGTTAGAATTTATAAGCCACATAAGTGGGTGTAATAGTAACATGGGCTGGTGAAATAGAAAAATTAGGTGAAAAATTGACTTAGAATTAAATTAGCAATAAAATAACATTGAATAAATGAGGTCATTATGTCATAGAGGGGGGTTTATTTCAACATTCACATGTTGGAATTTATTAGCAACATAAGTGAGTGTAATAGTAACATGGGTGGATGAAATAGGAAATTAGGTGAAAAATTGAATTAAATTAGCAATAAAATAATCATGGGACTTGCCTATAAATAGGGTTAGATCTTCTCTACTCAAAGCACAAATCCATTAGGGAAGTGCTGGTTGTAGAGAGGAGGAAATCTTGAAGTTGGAGGAGTGTTCGAAGTGTTCTTTGTTCTTGTTCTTCTTCCTCTTCAATCTTCCACTAGGTAGGTTTTCTCTCAGGCAAAACTTAATTAGATCTTCATATATATTTCTTTGCATGAGTATTTTGATTCTATGCAAATTTTCATGATCATGTATTTGTGGCTTATTTTGAGATTTAAAGTCCAAAAAATTAGAGTTTTCATTGTAAGAACAAGTTTCGATTTTCTATCTAAGAACACAGATCACAAATGGACCGTGATTTGAACGCGGTAACCACGTCTGATTTGCTTCGTTTATGTGCATTTTTTCAAAACTTTAATTTTAAATTTTAAAATCATGTTCTTGTCTTAAAAATACTATCGAGAAAGAAATGACTAGGTGAATGAACTCGTAAAGCTTTGGTTAATTATTTAAACAACTATGTTCGAATTTTCATAAAATTCCTATACATGATTGACCTTGTCCATTTTGATCTAAGCTCTATCTGAAAGCTTGACATCCTTTTTCAATGTCTTTTTTTTCATTGAAATACTTTTACAAATGAACGTGTTAGAATATGCAAGAATGATTTCCGTTCGATTTACGTGTTTCTGTGTTTCCGATAAGTCATGTAATTCGCTAGATTTTCAAGGAAGAACGGTGTCTAAGGAAAGAGGTCCACGTGCAAACACTTTAAGTGGATAAGTGGTTACTTAATTAGGACCTCGTGAATACGAGGAGAGCCTCCCACTGTCCCACCTCTTACCTGGCCGTGATTCTTCGATTTTCTAGTTAAGCTCCGACTGCGAAAAACGGGATAGAATTTTCGCTAGAATTGTTCCTCATTTCCAACAAGTTGTGTAATTAGCAAGATTCTCAAGGAAAAACAGTGTTTAAGGAAAGAGGTCCACGGGCAAACACTTTAAGTGGATAAGTGGTTTCTTAATTAGGACCTCGCGAATGCGAGGGTAACCTGACCGTAATTCCTTGATTTTCTAGCTAAACACCCGACTGTGAAAAACTTGATCTAAACCCGTTTTACGAGATTTTCCGCGAGGGCTAATTGTGCCTTATCCGACAATCCAATCTTTTATCGACTTAATGTCGTTAAACATGATGCCTTAAATCCTTTTTGAACTTCTCTTTCAACTACTTGTAATCTTTTACTACTCATACCTCGAATGATAATTTTTGCTAGATCTGCTTTACCTTGAAATTCTTTGGCCATACATATTATGTGGATGTCTGTTGGCAACATTTGCTTTGCCAACCTACATGTGCCACTGCAGAGAGCAATAGCAATGGTAGACCCTTCCGGGGTGGAGGACCCGCAGCAGCAACGGGCAGAGGGTAGAGGACTTGCCCGGGGTGGCCAACCACCTGTCCGGGTAGAGGACTTGCCCGGGGTGGCCAACCACCTGTCCGGGTAGGAAGGACCTCCCCGGGGTGACAGACCCGTATGGGATGAAATCTCCAGCAGCAACAGTAGGGCCTCTTGGGGGTGTGGTCACCCCACTTCTCTCCCCCCCGGGGGTTCCGGTCACCTCCCTGGCCTTTGGTGATCCTAAGGAAATCCTCACCTCCGTCTCTCACTCAATATGCAGGCTTCATGGCAGATAGCAGGCTAATCAGTTGGGCGAACGACCCGTCCGGGGTCGGGAAGACTCGTCTGGGGTCGGAGGGACCTGTACGGGGTCGCCCGACCCCGGGCAGGCCAGCGCGCAGGCGGGCAGGGCCGCCCGGGGTGGCGCGGCCCCCGAGGTGACCTCCCCGGGGTCGTTTGACCCCGGGAGGGACCTGCATGAGGTCATTTGACCCCGGACGGGCCTGGGGACCTCCCACTCCGGGCAGCCTTCTTCTCCCGGGCACGGAAACCTAAAAATAGACTCCCCTGGGATCATTTTCACCCTGTTTAACCCGTACGGGTTCAAACAACCTCCCGTTTAACCCGTACGGGTCCGAACGACCCCGAGGAGGTTCCTACTTCTATAAATAGACCCCCAGGGTCCAGAAGAAGGGAGATCTACACACAGATTACAACCTACGGAGCATCTTCTACGCTTGGAGCATTTTATTCGTTTGTTTTGGCCCGCGAGGGGTAAGTCCCCGAGTCTTGTGTATATACCCCTAAGGGGTATTTTTGTAATTATGCCCCTCAGTGGGCCATGTTGTAAGTTTCTACGTCCCGTGGCGACAAATATGTAGTTCCACCCATATAATAGGGGAATTACAAAAACGTCCTTCCCGGGGTCCGAGAAACATAAAAGTCCTGTTATTTGCAGTTTTACCCTGCAATTTTTGTAATTGGGGCTACGCCCTTACTTCCCGCATTAATGCGGACTTTTGTACAGTCGACAACTCGCCGACAACCCTTGTATTCATTCGGATTATAAAAGCACTCAGCATGTTTTATGTATGTCCTCGGGGGAAAACCCCCGGCTTTCACAAAATTGCATATATACCCCTCCTTCGGCCAAGTTGACAGTTATGTGTCTTCTACGAGGCCCCTTGTCTTTCCTTCGGTCCGAAAATATTGTCAGTTCAGCCCGACACTCAGATGTCACCCCAACCCTAGGTCTGTGTAGGGTATGGTAAAATTACCAAAATACCCCTGCGACCTAAAAATGGCCTAGCAGTCTCTATAACCCTCCAGAAAGAGCCTCAGCGCCTTGGGAAGTCAGGAACCCGGTCCTACTTCCGTTCCAGCTCAGAAATTTCAGAAGTGTCCCTGGCCTGGTAAAATTACTAAAATATCCCTGGGTTGATAAAATTATCAAAATACCCTCGGGGTCCAGAAAACTTCTCTCTACTTCAAAAATACCTATGGCTTCCGCATATTTGCATCCTTACTCCTAAGTCTTACGGTTTTGCTCAGACTTAGCCCTAATTACCAAAATACCCCTGGGTTGGTAAAATTATCAAAATACCCTCGGGGTCCGGAAAACTCCCCTTTACTTCAAAAATACCTACGGCTTCCGCATATTTGCGTTTCTATTCCTAAATCTTAGGGTTTTGTTCAGGCCTAGCCCTAACTCTATTAACATGTTGGTGGTAAATGAGTGGTCATGGAGAGTCTCTCGAGAGAGCCTTCCCTCCACAGCAGAACCTCTATAGAAGACTTTGAGATTTCTTTGACAGTCAAACAAAGGTGTTCGGACGTTAGGCCGATGTAAATCAACACTGACTACGGTCAGTGTGGAGAGGTCCAGCACTCGAACCTAAATCGTCTGAGTGCGCACCCACGGAATCACCCTCTACTCAGATAGGGAAATGTTTCTTTTCAAAAAGAACATTTATGTTTTCAAATTTTTCCTACATGAAAGATTCCATGTCTCACAATGTCTAAATATACTTGGGATCTATGATCCATAACCCCAATGTCTGGCGTGAATGGGGCCCGGTCTGTTCCTAGGGGGAGCGCCCGAAAGTACTTGTGCCCATGGGAGTTGAATGACCTGGTGTGGCATTGCACCGAAGTGCTTGACTTGCTAGATTGATTTATGACATTCCACAGTTCGTGAATTACTTGATTTACTTGAATACATGAAGTACTTGAATTACGTGAAATACTTGACTTGCGCATACATGCATGAAATGGCCAATTCCATGATAATACTTGCTACATGATCATTCTCTACTTGAACTTTACTCTTGATATCTTGTCTACTTGTAATTCCAATTACTTGCATTACTTTACTCTCTCTCCTATTCTTGTTCCATGTTTTATTTACGTTTCTCTGTATAGCACATACCTTTATCCAAAAATGTTAATTACTTTAAGTTGCTTGGTATAGAGATATAAATCCTACTGAGCGTTTCACTCTCCCTACGTTTTCGGTTAACATTACAGGTAGTTCTGAGTTCTGACGATGAACCCCAAACACATGGGGATGGGCAAGAGTGAAACGAGGGATCAAGTTCATCCTAGTTACCTAGGTTTATGAGTGTTACTCTTGTCAGAATTATGTTCTTGAAAGTTGTATTATGCCTCTTAAGGCTTAAGAATGTTGTAAAACTTTATTTCGATGAAATAAAAGTATCCTTTTCTTTTTGTGTCCCATTATGATTGGACCCTATTATACATGCTCTTGATCGACACGAATGTTTACGACTCGTCGCGCCTCGATATTCCGTGCCGGGACGTGACAGTGGGGATTCGTGTACATGACGTCTTTCCCTACCGACCGCAAGCAGTCGATGTTTGTTTTACATTGGATTGAATCCGAACACCTTTGTTCTTTGCTGTAGGAGGACATGAATGTTTTTGAAGTCATGGGTAGAGGACTGGATGTGCACTGCAGCTATAGGGCGACCGTCGCACTCGACTGGTAGGGTTGACCCGACTGGGCTCTAGAGGACTGGTTGCATATTGACCGGTGTGAGGGCCATAAGAGAACACGGGTGCAGGTACGTGTGAAAGACCGGTTTTCTGTCTATTCTTTCCTTATAGATGCCACACAGGCTTTACAGGTAGGCACTGAAGGCCTGAGTATATCTGGTGCAAGCCACGGGACAATTCCGACATACATGTCGGTTCCCGGGTCAATGCAGGATAAAGCGGATGTCCGTGTATTTTTACTGAGGTTCTCCACGAGGAGCTACAGGAGTGGCGGAGTTGCCGAAAGGGGGCTGGACTGGATGGTAGGGGCTGACACTGACTGGTGCATGAGGGAGGCCGGACGCGGCTCGAGGTTAGCAGTCGGGTACTGGCCCCAAAGGTCGAGCGTCAGCATGCCGGGGAGTTAGGTCCGGTCTCGGGAATGTTACTTCCGGGCCAGGGTCCGGCTAACTCGGGTCAGCGGTCGAGATCGTCGGTGGCCTGCTCGGGGAGCGCGACGGGCGCGTGGTTCCATGGCAGGAGCAAATCCGACATGATGGTCCGCGTCGTTATCATAACGCGCCATATGTGGGCGAACCTGAAATGCGGGTGTTGTCGCCGTTATCATAACGCCCCACATGCGAGTGGAAAGAATTGAGTGAAACGGCTAGACGCCATGTGAGGGGTGATCGTTTGACATACCCTCGTCGTTTACTAAGTCAATCGACAAGCCAACCAATGCGCCTTGCTCCTCGTGCTTATTGGAGTGCTGGAGGCCTTGGATGCTTGCCTGCGTTTGTGTGTTCTCCCTTGTGTCCTTTTGTTCTTGCCCCTTGAGCTTCTAAGGGGGATTTTATAGGGAATTTGAAGGGTTGAGGGAGGTTTACTTGGGTTGGAATGGAGGGGGTGCTCTAGTCCGGGTAAACCCCCTTCAATTGATAAAAAAAGAGTTTTTTTTTATTTGTGAGAGGGGGAGGGGGGTTAACGCGGTCCAGACTGGGTGGGGCGGTTTGGTCAGCGTAAACCCCCACTAGGGGGGGTTAATGCGGGGCTGAGTGAGGTTTCTTTTTTGAATTTTTTTTTTTTTGGGAAAAAGTTGGGTTTACACGGTCCAGACCCCCCCCAGGGGGTTTACGCGGACAAGACTGGGGGGCCCAGTCTGGTCCGTGTAAACTGTTGTGCCCCTTGTGCTTTGATGATAATGTGGTGTTTTAATGATAGCAACATGAATGAGTCACCATAAGAACAACACATTGAGTCGTCATCTGTTTGTGTCTGCATATGAATTTGTTGTGTTGCATATGAATGTTTCATTGAACATCTTATCTGAGTGTCACTACATGGAACATACTGTGTGCATTGGTGCATTTTATAACTGGTGCATTTCATAACTCTGCACATTCATTTGGCTTTGTGTTGATGTAGTGTAGTCTATACATTGCATGTGTCGCATATAGCATAGTCCATACATCGCAGTTCTCGCAGGCTAGCAAGTCTGTACATTGCATGGCTCGCAGGGTAGCAAGTCTATACATTGCATGGCAAAGTTCAAAGTCAATACATTGCTGCATTGCTTGCATTTCTGAAGTCTACACATTGTTTAGTTGAAAGCCTGTACATCGTGTGTTGCTGAAAGTCTGTACACTGTCTCACTGTTAAAGTCTATACAGACTTCAGCTTCTCATTCAACGTCTTTCTTTGTGTCTCACTGATTAAAGTCTATACAATGCATTAGACTAAGTCTGTACATTGCATTGGCTAAAGTCTGCACATTGTTCTCCGTCTTACTTTGCGTCTATGGCATAGTCTATACAGTGCAGCTCACATAACTAGCAAGTCTATACATTACATTGGCTAAAGTTTATACACTGACTGTCTCATTTAGCGTCTAAGGCAATGTCTATGCACTGGACTTGAAGTCTGTACATCCGTCTGTGAACTTCGAAGTCTATACACTGGGATCTTTACCTACGTTCAGTTTTGCAAGTCTGTACATCCGTCAGTGAACTTCGAAGTCTATACACTGGGATCTTTACCTACGTTCAGTTCTGCAAGTCTGTACATTAGGCTTTCACGTAAAGTCTATACATCCTTGAACTGTGCAAGTCTATACATTGGGCCTTCACGTAAAGTCTATACATCCTTGAACTGTGCAAGTCTATACATTGGGCTTTCACGTAAAGTCTATACATCCTTGAACTGTGCAAGTCTGTACATCGCTGCTTTGCCAAAGTCTACACATTGTGATCTTTCAAGTCTGTACAGACTTTGCTTCGCTCAAGTCTGTACATCGTCCTGTTGTCTTTGGCAAGTCTACACATCGTGAAGTCCATACATTCAACTGCTTTGCTTTGATCAAGTCTGTACAGAGTTTCCTTTGGCAAGTCTGTACATCATTCGTCAAGTCTTCACATTCGTGAAGTCTATACACTCGATTGTCTTGCATTGCATGCATCATTCATGAAGTCTATACATCGAGTTGAATGCTGGCTAAGTCTGCACATCGTCTGTCATTCACTCTGAGTCTATTCACTGCTTCAAGCATTGCATTCTAAGTCTAGACAACATTGCACGATGAGTCTGCATATTCATTTAGCATGTCTGTACAACCAGCTGCTATGTTCTCAGTCTTGTATATATGAAGTCTATACGTGTTCTAGCGTTGCATTCACTAAGTCTGCACACGCATCAGGCTTGCATAACGTTGAAGTCTATACATCGGTGTCTTGTGCATGCTTCATTTGTTAAGTCTGTACATGGCATTGTTCTGCATTCACCAAGTCTATACAATGCCATATCCCTGCATATGTAGAGTCTGAACATTGCATTGCTTCGCATTCACAGAGTCTATACATTGCTTCAGCATTGCCTTCATATAGTCTGTACAGCATATGTTCTTCATATATGACCAAAGTCTGCACATTGCATTACACTTTAGAAGTCCATACAACGTCTGCACATCACACACTGCAAAGTCCATACATTCATGTCGCCTTGCAAAGTCTAGACATTGGAAAGTCTATACACTGCATTGTGCATACTATGAAGTCTGTACAAGGTGTCGACACAAAATTGATAAGTTTATGTTCTGTCTGTCTGACAGGGACTCCTTGCAGAGACTGATGACTGGGCACGTGATCCGAGGATAAGGGGAGTGACCAGATGATGACACGTGGAATGCAGCCCAGCCATGATGCTGCCAGGTGGTCGAAATGCCTCGGTTCTGGCGAAATTCCTTGGGCGGGAAATGTGGAAGCCACACGACCCTATCCACTCTGCTGCTGCTATATATATGAGCTTTCTTCTTCAGATGAAAGCTGCTCGATCAAGTGGAAAGTCTATACAGTGAGACTGAAGGTCTGAAGCAACAGAGAGCCACCGAGATCCTCAGAGAAGAAAAAGAGAGAAGAAGACAGAGTGTGAAGAGAAAGAAAAAGAGAGTGAGAGATTGAGAGCAGAGAAGAAGAAGAAAAGGAAAGAGGAAGAGAGCTCGTGAGTTGAGAAGAGAGAAGACTCCATCAGACAATCTGTCTCCACTGGAAGTTGGATCAAATCCAATCCAGTCAGCTCCTTGTGAGCCATATTCGTGCTTCATTGTTTACAGATTTTCGTTGCTGTAGTTCCTTGTTTTCGTTTTCCTTTTATACATTTCTTCAAGCTGTTCGTCAGCGGAGCAAGCTGTGTTGCTCAGCATTTGCAGTGGAGGATTCCACTGGACGGCAAAGTTGTACTGCCCAGCAGAGCAAGCTGTGAGGCTCAGCAGGCGAGGAGGATTCCTCGGACAGCAAGCTGTGAGGCTCAGCGGATTGTATGGCAAGCTGTGATGCCCAGCTGTTCAAGCTGTGAGTCAGCGGAATCCACACTCGGGTTTGAGTGTGGGGTGGATGTAGGTCTGCAGGACCGAACCACCTAAAAATCATTGTGCAGTGGTTTGATCTCTTTGTGAGTGTGGCGCTAGATGAATGCATAGGGTCGATATGGTTTGATTTTCTATATGTGTTCATCTCATTGCTGCGCACACTATATGTTTGACTGTGATTTGATTTCTCTATCTGTTGTTGCTTCTGCTAGGTGAATGATTAGGTGCGTTCCACCTATTTGAGTACTGGTTCAACAGAAGACTAGTTTAGTTTCTTTCATGTTATCTTATTTTGTCTTGTTAGCTTTCTAGTGAGCATTAGATTTTAATTGGGCGAAAGTTTTTAAAGGGTATATTCATTCACCCCCCCTCTGAATACATAGCACCGAACCCAACACCCCATAGTTCGCGTAAACCCCCCCCATGGGGGGGTTAACGCGGGGCTGGTCTAGGTTTTTTTTTTGGAATTTTTTTTAAAGGAAATGAGGGGGTTTACGCTGTCCAGATTGGGGGGCCAGTCTGGTTTTTTTTAAGGAAATGGGGGGTTTACGCGGTCCAGACTGGGGGGGGGGGGGCAGTTTGGACCGCGTAAACCCCCCAAGGGGGGGTTAACGCGGACTGGAGAGGGGTTTTTTGGGGGGCCTATAAAATCCCGATGTTTTGTTCTTCTTGGGCCCACTTTGACCCGGTGTGAACGTAAGAAAGAAGGATATAGACTGAACTGGTGGCTGGCTGTGTGCGCGTTGTACGAGGAGATTGATCGGCCCTTTTGCACGATCTCGAGGCTCCTTCTTTAACACTCCCGAGCTGGTACGTGGACCGATTCTGAGTGAGACTGGGACCGGGCTGCGCTTGCACTGGGAGCTGGCAGGTATTGGCCCAAGGATGAACGACTGACACTGGCTCGACATGGAGCTGGCATGTATTGGCTCGAGAACTGGACAAGGCAGGATCTGGAATGAAGGAAAAGCCCGAGAGTGAGTCGGAAAAACCAAGGAGTCGGGTTTCCGATTATACTTTATTAGGGGGTGCCGTAAACGACATTTACAGAGGGGCACTAAAGGCCCAAATACAATAAGTGCAAGCCGCGGGACAATTTCGTCAAAGGTGCCGGTCCCCGGGTCATTGCATGATATAGCGGATTAACGCTACTTTACAGGGGGTCCCTTGTGGGACTACAAGTGCTGTGGAGCAATCGGGAGCTGGCTCGAACATAGGGTTGTTGACACCGACTGGCAGGGGTGCAAGCGGGGAGCGGCTCGAGTTGAGCAGTCGTGCACCGGCTTGGGGTCAAGTGTCAGCACGTCCGGCGCACCTGTGTGACCAAGATCTGCCATGCAGGTGCGGTCTTCGGAGGGGATGCCGCGAACTCAAGGTGAGCAGTTGGGCGTCGACTCGTATGGCGAGTGTCGTCTCACATCACACCCGGGAGTCAGCAAGAAATGCTCAGGAAGTTCAAGCTCTTTAGAACGTTTCTTTCGAGGGTTCATTGGGCTAACTCCGACTAGCAGGTGGGGCAGTCGGCTACCTACCCTGGTGCGTCGATTGTAGGTGGATTCGACATGAAGGTGTCTCCACCATTACCATCACGTATACGTATCAGGAGCTTGTGAATCGACTAGACGCCATGTGAGGGGTGTTGATGTGACATACCCTCAACGTGTGTTTAGCCGAAAACAACAAGCCAACAAGCCTTCGCCGCGCCATCACGAACTCAAACTTGCCTTGTGCTGCTGAAGGCCAAGTGTTTGTCGTATGCCTGCGTCTGTGCGTATGTACGCATCTGTGTGTCCCTTAGAATTCCCTAAGGGGGCTTTTATAGACATGCTGGAGAAGGAAGAAAACTGGGCAAGTTGGTCCCCATAAAGGGGGGGTTTATGCGGACCACGATGGGCAGGGGGATCTTGCTCCGTGTAAACCCCCTCGGTGGTTTACCCGGACAAAGTTGGGCTCCACTGTTTTTTTTTTTTCTTGGTGGGAGTTTATGCGGACTAGGCTGCCTGGGGCAACTTGGTCCGCGTAAACCCCAAGGGGGGGTTTACGCTAACCGCTTGGGTCCCTTTTTTTTCTTTTTTCTTTTTTGTGGGACATTGGGGCTTTTCGCGGACCAGGCTGCCTTAAGGGGGGGGGGTTTACGCGGACCACCTTGGTGGTCCCGAGAGAGAGGGAAAACCTATAAAATCCCCTCATATTGGTTCTTTGGGCCCCACTTTGACTGAATTAAGACTGGGACACATGGAGGATGTTGGTTTAGCCGTTAGCACGTTGAACGAGGTTGCTCTGGGCTGTTCTTCGCGCGGTGGTGCTTTCCCCGGCTTTCGAGCGTTGCTTCTGTGGATCCCGTGCACTTCTCCGGACTAGTGAGTTGGCTCACCCCTGCGCCGTGTTCGAGACGAGGTCTGGGGCCATGTGTGAATGGCACTGGGGACCGTACCCCGGGGCGTAGGGCCGGGTCTGGCGTGGGTGTACCCCTCCTGACGGGCTACTGTCGTGGGGAGTGACCCCGGGGACTGGTTGTCGTATTCGTGTGATGCCGTGTGACACGGCCATGTTCCTCGGGGCGTAGGTTTTGACCCAGGGCACCTAAAGTGGGGTTGTGACAGTGTCGCCCACAAGGTGTTCGAGGGTGGTCCCCACCCTTAATGTGACGTCGAACAGTGTGGCTAGCAGGCCCCGTAGCTTGTACGTAGCATGGTGGTTGGGGCTGGTAGCACTCGGCCACTGAGGGAAGGCATTTTGGGTATGAAACCCAGCCTTAGTGTAGCACACCGTACGATACAGCTTGTTGCTGCGAATCCCCGGGTTGGCCCGGTGGCCATGGTGGCTCAACATCGCATGTCAGGGGGTCGAGGACGGTCCCCGCCTTTTGTAGAGTCGCTGCGTAGTACGGCAAGTGATCCCGAGCCGAAGGCCGGCCCTCGGTTGGTGTAGAATGACTGGAAAATAGGCGCCTTTATGGTGTTCGGGATAATTCCCCACCTTTGTTTTGGAGTCATATAAACTGGCTAACGGTCCCCAGAGCCCGAGTTTGACTAGGTGGCCGAGTCCATTAGTGTTGGGTTGCTAGGAGGAGGCATCTTGGAGGTGGTTCTCGGCCTCGTTGTTGAATGCCGCACGACGTGGTGTGTTGTTGTGACTCCCCAGGTTGGCCCGAGCGACTAAGGTGTTGGCGGGCCAGTGCCGCTATTGTACCCAGACTTTTTTTCCCAGAAAATACAAAATATAAAGGTCCGGGAATTTTCCTGAACACCTTCTAAACATTATTTATTCCGCATCTCTACGGCATTCCGATTCCAACCGAGGGCCCTAACCGGCTTGCCTCGACTCATGACAATGCCTATAACCAGCAGGGACCGCCCTCGACCACCCAGCATGCGGCATTGCCCGCCTTCAACTCGGCCACCCGGGCTAACTCGGGGGCGCCCCAGCAATAGGCCGCATCATGCGGCACCTAGTGGCGAGGCCGAGAATCACTCCCAAGACTCCTTCCAGCATCTTAATGCTAATGGATTACCTCCCTCGGTCAAATTTGGGCTCCCGGAGCCCTTAGCCGACTCATACGACCCCTAATTAGGTGTCGGGAATTTCCCCGAACACCTTACGGGCGCCCGTTTTCCAGCAGTTCTACAGTAAGCAGAGGCCAACCCACGGCTCGGACACACTTGCTGCATCATGCGGCAACTCTACAAGAAGTTGGGTCCATCCCCGACCCCCAGACACGCGGCAACGGACTGCTTACTTTTAACCCCAGGGCCAACCCGGGACTACACGCTAGCTTGCCGTGTGTCACGGCATATCACACCAAGGTCAGATTTTTACACCCAAAACGCCTTCACTCAACGCTTACAAGCTACTACCCTCGACTGCCAGGCTATATACCAGCCATGGGGCCCGCTACGCACGCCATTTGACACCATGGTGTGTGTGGGGACCATTCCCGAACACCTTGTGGGCAGCAATGGCATCACCCCGTAATTGGTCTCCTCCGGTCAACATTAGCATATCTAGGAGCACAGTTGCATCAAAGGATGACACAAAGTGATAAAAAGCAGTCCCCGGGTTGCCCTCCTCAGCGACAGCTCGCCCCAGGGGGGAGATCGCGCCCGGGAGAGGGCGCGCCCCCAATGCTTTCTGCCCGGCCCCGCCAGTCCCAGTCCCAGCCTAGTCCAACCCCAGTTCTGCCTCAATTTGGATGAACTTACCAATCCGAGAAATGCCTAGAGTTCGTGAAGGGGAGGCTCGAAGAGCGGGGAGATCAACACCGTGCAAAAGGCCGCATTACGCATCGTTCAAAGCACGCCAGCCAACCAGTCCGTATCCTTCACATGTTGTGTTCACACTGGGTCAAAGTGGGACCCAAAATGGCAAAAAATGGGGAATTTATAATTTCCCCCGTCTCTCTCTATTGGACCCCCAACTGGGTCCTCATAAACCCCCCTGTGGGGGGGGGGGGGTGTTACGCGGACTAGGCTGACCCCCCCAACCTGGTCCTCGTAAACTCCATTTTTTCCACTAAAAAAATAATTTTTTTTTGAAGGCCCAAACTAGTCCGCATTAAGCCCCCTAGGGGGGGGGTTAATTACGCGGACCAGGCTGACCCCCCAGCCTAGTCCGCGTAAGCCCCTCTCCTCTCTCTCAAAAAAATAAAAAAAGGTTTTCAGCCCAGTCCAAGTAAAGGGGTGCTTTACGCGGACCAGGTTGCCCCTGCCACTCTTTTTCGCGTAAACCCCCACCATGACCCTTCGCATTCCTCTATAAATTCCCCCTTTGAGGACCCCAAAGGGCAGACACCATAAGAAGCACACACCATAAGAAGCATACGGCGTCCAGTCTAGTCCCTCTACCGCGCTTGTAGATCCCTTCGGGAACCCTTTGTAAAAACGTTGACATCTGCTTTACCCTGTAACATGGTTGGCAGTATTGGCCGAAACTGATACGTTTCGGCCGAAACGTATCGGTTTCGGCCGGTACCGATCTGAAACCGGACCCCAACACTGTAGCAGGTCCGATACCTAAAAAAATAGTTTTTAATGGTTTCGGACGAAACCATTAAGGGTTTCGGCCGAAATTGACCTGTTTCGGTCCGAAACCGTCCAGTTTCGGTCGAAACCAGAGAGAATCACTATTTTTTTTAATTTTTTGAATGGTTTCAACCGGTTTCGGCCAAAACCGATACCGAAACCGGTACGTATCGGTTTTGATACCGGCCGAAACCGGTACCGAAACTGATACTGCCATCCTTGCCCTGTAATGACCCGGGGGCCGATATTTATGTCGGGTTTGTCCCGTGGCTTGCACCAGTTGTACTCCGGCCTTCAGTGCCCTCTTGTAAAGCCTTCACGGCACCTATAAAGAAGTGTAGCCAGAAACCCAGTCTTTTCCGACTCAGCCCTTGGGCTTCACATCCCCCGCATACCTCGCTTCATCCAGTATTTGAGCCATTACCTGCCTGCTCCTTGTTGAGCCAGAGTCAGCTGCTCTGTCTCCCGAGCCAGTACCTGCCTACTCCTTGTCGAGCCAGTGTCAGCCACTCCGTCCCTTGGGCCAGTACCTGCCTGCTCCTTGCCAAGCCAGTGTCCGCATCCCCCTGTTTCTACTAACCGGTGTCTCTAACCCAGTCTGCTGGACCGGGTGGTTGCATCCCAACTATAGCGCGAACTCTGCTCACCTCATGTCACGGCTGCCAGGGTAATCCGGCCCTCTTTCAGGAGTAGAAACAAAGGTGTTTGGATTCAATCCGATATAAAACAAACATCGATCGCTTGCGGTCGGTGGGGAAGACGTCCAGTACACGAGCCCCCACGATCGCCTGCACTTGTACCAGCGGAACCTCATTCTCTCCACGTGACGTCCAAAATCCCGTGCCCTGGTGGCACTTCCCCAGTTGAAAACTTGGTTTCGTAGGTGATCGTCGAGAAATCTACTGACACGTCCGCATTCTGCTCAGTTATCACTGATAGATGGTATGAGTGGATCTAGAGGGGAGGTGAATAGATCTCACACTCAATTCTTGATCACTTAACAATCAAACAAATACTGTAATGAAGAGGAAGCTAGCTCGAGTGCAATTCTATGCTAACACACAACGTTTGAAGAGCACACACAGAAAGCATGTTAATCAAACCACAACACCTGTGAAGGGGAGGTAGATGAAAAGGAGTCCATATAACAAACCACCACACACCAACTTTTTAAGGTGGTTCGCCTGCTATTTAGCAGGCCTACGTCCACCCCTCACCAACTCGGTGAGGCTTCCACTTCTGGCCAAGAAGAACAAACACACACACACACATGCTGTCTAACAGCTTGCACGAGGAAACATTCCTCAACACACACACGGCTGCATGGCAGCCAACACACACTCACTCCGGTCCCTAAAACAGGGTTCTAGAAAATCACTGAGGAACCTCAGCCAACACACTTCAAAAGTCTAAAAGAAGAAACGAAAAATAACAAAGAGAAGCTCTAAGTAGGTGAGCTGAAGAGCAGCTTCTGATAGAGATCAGGAAGCTGAGGCAAGGCGATGTAAACCACGATCAGAATTTCGAACTACACAGAGCTGGATTAAACTAGTTTCTGGGCTGTTACGCCTCTCCTTTCTTCTTCTCTCAAATCTTTCTTGTGAAGGCTTTGGCTCTCCCTGATTCTTTTCCCACTCAGATTTTCTCCAGGCACGCTCTTCTTTCTCTCCTTCTTTCTTTTTCGTTCAACTCCTCTCCAAGTAGAAGCAATGTCAGCAGCAGCTTCAAGCATGCAGAGGGACTTCATATTTATAGAGGGAAGGGGCAAAATGGTTTTCCCTCCAAGATCCTGCCATTTGATTGGTTGGAGTTGAAATGATGCTCTTGGACATGGAGCTCTTCTAGATCCACCTCCTCATTGGCTCAGGATAGAAAGGTACGGTCCTCTATCCTAGGCACTTTTTGGGACTGCACTCTGATTGGCTGGTTGCAAAAAGGAGGTTACCATGAAAGGTGACCTTTCCCACAAATGTTAATTGACAGATCCTTTATTCAAAAAGTTATTCTAGCGGCCTAATGATGACAAGGACAGTTATCTTTCCTGGGAACCTTTTCTGACCTTGAACCGCGAGATTTTGCAGAGTGAGTCATTGACTTGGAATAAAAAATATGAGATTGGGTGGCCTGGTTCGAAATCTGGCAAAGCTTCCACTGATTCGAATTGTATGAACACGAACTGGCCATGATATGCTGCTGGTAGCTATCATTGATCCAAGGGAGGTGCTCACGTGAGCCTAGCTTCGTTTGTGGTCCGTTCCGGAAAGGGTCGACACCTTGGGTCGACACCTAAGCGTTGTGCCAGTTGAACTGCTCACCGTTTGGGCAAAACAGAACCCAGATAATAAGGGGTCGACACCAGGGGTTGACTCCTTTGGCTTTGCTAATCTGCGAGCTTGGTTGCATCGACGCAGTGACTCTATTGAGTCGACGCAGTAAGCAGCAGTTTCTAGTAGCTGGATTGAAGCAAGAGTCGACGCTGTGAGAGGACGGGGTCGACGCAGCCATCTTTCTGCTTGTACCGTTTGCAAGCTAAGCCTTCATGGCGTTGACGCAGCCGAGATGGTGCGTCGACGCATCCTTTGAAAGATGTGTTTATAACGGTTTCTGTGAGGGGTCTTGTGTCGACACACTATGAAGGCAATGCCGACCTATTTGAGGAGTCTTGCTTGTTGACAGGGGCGGGAGCTGAGCCAGCGTCGACGCCATAAGAGGCTTGCGTCAGCGCACTCGTTGAAGTGCGCTAGAAGCCAACTTCTGGAGGGCGTTTGGAGTCGACGGATGCAAGAGCTGGAGTCAACGCAGCCTTGTGGGGTTTTCTGATAAACGGTGCTCGACCTGAAGACGCGTCGATGCAGCATGACATTGGAGTCGACACAATCATGAATCTTTGCTGCTTTCTTCACATTTAGCCCATAAAGAAGATATTTCAGATTTTTCAAAATAACTGGCCAATGACTTATAGTAAGACATCATCAAAACACAATATACACAACAATCACTAACCCAATCATTGCGCTCCTGGAACGATTAACCATACCCGATCCATACGTTGCTATCGTTCTTCGTGTTCCCCCGTTACTACCCCCAGAATCCCCGCGTGCCAAGTCGACCTACCTTGGCCTTCCGAAAGACGAGTGTGTGTCACGCCGCAGAAAAATAGGAATTTTTTCGCGAGCCAACAGCGGCCACCCAATTTTTCCGCCAGCCTATAGCTACCTACTGGGTGGTCCCCGCTTTGTATTGAAGTTGTTGTGGGGCACGCCCAGTTGATTCGGGTCTGCGGTCGGGCCCGGGTTGCTATGAAGACGCTAAGCAAATAGCACCCGCAAGGTATTCAGGAGCAGTCCCACACCTTTAAATCTGGATTACCTGGGAAAATAGTTGCGTACAACAGGCTTATAAGAAATGATGTTTAGTTGAATAACTTCTGAAATTTGGGCTATGTGTTTATTTTTTGACATGCAATATTTCTGTAACAATATTAAAATTTCTTATTCTGATATACATGCATAGTTGATGAGGAATTTCTATATTTGGAAAGACTTGATTATTGTATATAAATTTTGGAATTTTAGTATAAGACCTTGATTATTCTATATGAGTTTTGCTTTAATCTGAAGATTTGATTAGAGAACTATTGTATGCCTATGGATATTTTGGTACTTTGCAATTTGTCTATGCAATATGCTCATGAGGTGTTGGAATTTTAGTATAAGACTTTATATGGTATGGATTTCAAGTAATTATTCATATATAAGCCACATGTATGAATCTCATACCTACTAGGTCGAAAGGCTTACTCTATTTGATAACCATTTTTTATGTAGTTGGGAATAGTTGAAGTATAACTCATGTAGTGCAAGTTGAGGACATGCTTTAAATATTGTAGATGTTTTTTCAGTAGCATGATGTAGTAGGATTTTATTTGGAATACAACGTAATAAGGATTATGGAGATGTCATTAAATAATTTATGAGTATGGCTTTTGATTATGGTATGGATAAAATAGTTTTATTCTTGGTGGTTTTGGCATGTACTTATTATGTGTTGTGCGCTTATTAATCCGCTACATTGTGTTTTCAGAATGTTATGAACTATGTTACAATACAATGAGAGTCAGATTTTACTGAACTGGAACAAAGCGCATAACTTCAGGTATAGGGTTAGCTTGGTTAAATGTTACCCCAAAAGCAGTTTCTTACACTACAATATGTCAATGTGCATTTTGGCACTACATTAAAACGAAAGCTTCTATGATCATCCACCCATTACACACGTCGACATTATATGTTATCCTGGAAATAGTGATAAATTAAATAAAATAGGATGTCCATGCAAATGCATCAAAGAATAACAATAAGCAACTCAAATTCATATCCCCAACCCACACTTGAAACTATAATGCAAGGAGTTGTTCTCAGTTCCTAGAAAAAGGATTTGACAAGTCTAAAACTGATAAAAATAAACAAAGTGCATCTTCCCTCAAAGGGGCTATTTTCTCATGCCCTAGACAAATCCTAAAACCTAAAAGGAACAAAACAAAACATAAAAAGAACAGTGAAACTCAACATAGTCACTTCATACTCTACATAGATAAGATGTCCTTGTTTACTGTCCTTTCGTCAATTTCCAACCCGAAGCCTGCCAAATATGGCACCTCTTCCCAGCTCTTTATGGTCGAGAAGTTTGCAGGAAACTTACTCCCAAGGAGAAGCTTTTAGCCTCAATGTTCCCCAGCTTTTTTCTTGATTTTCCTATCCATTTCCCCTGTTGTAATCAACTTTTTCTTACTGTTTTTACATGTTCCTATGGGTGGATCTCTCTCTCTCTCTCCCTCCCTCTGTGTGTGTGTGTCTGCCCCCTTCTTTTTTTTCTCTCCTTTTTTTCTCCAGCTCCCTCCCATGGGTTGCAAGAATGGCTAGGATGGGAGGGTGGCTCGGTTCCCACCTCTTCTTATAGAAGGTGGGCCTCAGGTTCCATTCAACAGTGGAAGAACTGCCTCCCCCTAATGGGCCGTCTTGAGGCCCATTAGCAGTTAGCCTGCTAGCTCATAAAAATAGTCCGATTAAGGGGATACAATGGCCCACTAATTTATGATTTTCGTGAATAAATCCTCTCAGAGGCTGACTTACCATAAAATCTAGAGTTTTATGTTTATACATGTTTTAAAAATGCTCCAAAAAAGTTTAGGATGTTACATTCAACCTCTCACCATCAAGACTAAGATGGTTCCAATGGCAAGGTGAATGATGTTGCACTTGTTTTAGAAACTGTGCAAATCATACACTTTGAACTTGCTGTATGGTTAAAGTGACTATGCTTAACTCCTGTTCTTGCACAGGATGACACCATGCACTAATGATCCTTTTTCCTGTGTCCGTCGGGGTCAAGGGATGAGGATTTGCCTTTTTCTTCGAGGCTGAGCATGAGGCAGCCATTTTATGGGGTACCAAAGCCCAGGTCCCAGGCTTGTTGTTAGTAAGGCTAGGAATAGCTTGGCAGATTTCATATTTATTCCCTTGAATCATTAAATTGCTCCTGATCTTCTTCTTTCACTAATTCTCTGTCTGCTTTTTTAGATCTTGTTTGCATTTATGCTTTCATGGAGGTTGAGTTATTTGTTTCAGGTGGATGTATCTGTGCCTATTTTTCCCTCTAGACACTCCTATATTATTGTTACTTTTGTACTGGTTGGCCATTATTCTTATAGATGTGTTCAGCAATGTTAGACAAATACCTAGACTCCCAAGTGACACAGGATGTTTAGTGGGATGTTTCCTAAGCTAGATACTAGTCATAGACCCCAATACATGATAAATGTTTTAGTTGCACAGAAAACATGATAGGCAGATAATAATGTCAACCTTTTAGGAAAAATATGCATGCGTTTGTATGATCTTGATAGCACAGATTATGTATCAGTCTGCAAATTTTGACCGCATAATGCTTAAATGCACATTCATGAGCAGTTATAGTCATCCCCTTAATAATCATATGTTCAGTGAATTTTCTCAGTATTATTTTAAAAATGTTTTGTTGCTTTTATATGTCTATATAGAAAAATGGCATGAATAGATGTTCTTGAAATAAGTCTATTTATGATTACCAACGTTCAATATGTTTGCATAGCATTCCCCACACATTTAAATCTAGGATTGTTGACAAGTAAATACTTTGCATCAATCAATGTGGACCTATGATCGGTCACTTACAGTTTTGGTTTTATCATCTTTTATGTAATCTTGAATGTTTTGTGCCCTACCTGTAGATTAGATCAGGTAGAAAACCGGATGGTATTTGCCTTGTTGTTGGTTCTTGTTCTCGCGGTTTCAAAGAGAACTCAAGAAGTGATGTTATCTTTAGCAACTCATCAGTCAGAACAGTTGGTGGCTCAAAACTGCAGTACTTTTGGGAGGTAAGCTGAATCTTATACATAGTGGAATTGGTGACCTATATGAACCAAACCAAGTTTTTATCTAGTATTTGGATTAATGCGTGCTTGATTACCATGTGTAGGGACCATTTATAGGAACTTTAGATTCTCCAGGTCCATTTACATATGAACTCTACTTGCCCTCATCATTTTACTTTTTGCCCATAAATTAGAGATCATTATGATTTATACTTTCTTCATTATATTCCAATGTTCTCATTATGTTATTTTAGGGTTCCATACTTTTTTTTTCAGCTTGTTACTGTTTCAGGTGCATTCAACATTCTGTGAATTTGTGAGTGGAGATATAGCATTATTATATGCATTGGAATATTCTGAACTCCACTGGATATCCATTAACTCTGTTCCATTTAGACATTCTATTTATGCGTGTGTCATTCACCATTTTTTAAGTTTATATACATGCGAAATATAATTTATGCTTGGAATATGTCTATTATATGGTTTTTGAACATTGTTTACTGAGACTTGCATACATTTGTATTGTGTCTGTGGTGTATGGTGTGTCACGCATACTCAGAATCGGGCTTATGATTCCCGGAGGATCCCTTTGCCATTCATCTTTGCTGTGCAACTTAGAATATGAGCAAATTACTATAGATCAATAGCACTACTTCCTGTCACACATTTGCTGGTGATGATGTACCTGAAAATATTTACTATTTTTACATTCCTGAAATTCACTGTATTTTTAAACATTTTGAGTTTCATTCAAAAGAAGTGAAAAATGCATACAAGAGCCCAATCATAGTTGGAAAGAATAGTAATTGCTTATGTAAAAATGATCCGACAGGCATTTCCAGCTGGTTCTGGTTCCACTGATCGCACAACCTATATGTTCACATATGTTGATGCTCAGCCAGGATGCCCAAAATTGGAGGACTTGTTAGAAGATTATTGGGATCTTATGCCAAACTATCAGGTTTTTATTCAACATTCTTTTGCAATCATTGGAAGATACATTCAGTTTGTGCTTTTGTCAGTTTTGGATTTTTATGATTTTCAATCAGCTGAAAGAATTGTCCCATGACTCACAATTTCCGATGTATCTGTTTGTAATAATTATGTTTCTTATCAATGTTGTATTATTCCCATTTTTTAGTTAGTCCTTGTGATATAAATGAGAAGTCGATTACATAATTTTGTGAACTTAACAATGTTGGTTAATTCTTAACTTCTTAAAGAATTTAACCATACTTTAAAACATTTTTTTGGGATGGGCCTAAGTCAATGGGCTTTGTTGGAACCATCTTTATTGTAGACAGTTGAGCCTGTCCAAAAAAACAGTTAAGCATGAAAGTGCAGGAAAGAGGTTGGAATAGATACCGACAACCACCCCTTTTTAAGGTCCAGAAGAAAAAGGCTGCAGCAGTTCAGTGGAGAAAATAAGTTAGAACTGAAAGGAGAGAGCGGGTTAGGTGGGTGTGTCCCTGTGTGTTTGTGTGTGTGTGGCCGGTGTGTGGTCTTGTGGTCTTTTGACCCACCACCAGCTGTCTGTTTTGTTGCAGCAAAACATAGCAGGCCAAGGACTTGGTAGTCCCTCTAACCCTCCCCAGAAGACCTCCTCCCAGCAATGTTTCAGGGGCAGAAAACTTAATAAAGAAACACCCCCTGCTGATTGAGCTGGAAGGGCAAAAGGGAAGAAGAAAAAATAAAGAACAAGAACCCTCACTGCCGGTTATGTTTTAGAGGCAAGAAAGGAAACAAAATGGAGAGAGACCAGAGGTTCTCTCTCTAAAACACCCCCACCATTGAGGTTTGAGGGGTAAAACTGGAAGAAACAAAGAAAATTCAACTTCACCACTATTTAACTCATGGAATTTAAATAATAAAGACGGGATAAAAAATGTTGTTCAAAATGAAAGAACGGAAACGTTCGTTTATTGAACACGTGTGTGGAAGCCAGTCATGGAATGTGAGTTATTTATTCCGTGGATTGGGTTTATCAGACGATTAGGATTCGGGTACTGGACAATTACCCACCGACCGCAGTCGGTATTTATTTACATTGGTGCAAGTCCGAATACCCTTTGATTAACTGCCAAAGAAAATCATCGACCTATACAACATTAGCCATGACGCTAAAGGTATAACCATAGGCGCCATGCCATGCGAAGCGATGCCAACTGTCGGAAACGTTTGGAAATTTAGAAAGGATTGCAGACTCAACCGATGTAGTTGTGGGGATTGAGGTGCTTAGTGACCTCTATACCCGTTGAGGATACGCATGTGTTGGCATCACGGAAATATTATTCCTCTTTTTTTGAAAGAAAAAAGGGGATAAAAAGAGGTGCACACATAGGGGCTGTATGGATAGTCTGTGCAGGGTTTATTCCATGAGCGCACATCATATTAGATGATTTGGGTTCGAGTGCTGCACCTTTCTCCACTGACCGCAGTCAGTGTTGATTTACATCGGTCTAATGTCCGAACACCTTTGTTTAACTGTCAAAGAAATCTTGGTCTTCTACGAGGGTCCTGATACCAAGGGCATGCTTGCTTGCAGGGCTCAAAGCTAATTTTCACTCACCACCGAAGAATTAATGGAATTAGGGTTTCATCAAGGGCCATTAGGTTAGGCGAGAAAACCTACGATTTGAGGACATAGTTGCAATTTTGCAGGAGCAGTGGGCATTTTTGAAGTGTCAGAGGTTTCCTGTACCTTAGGGGTATTTTGGTAATTTTAGGTTTTTAGTGATATTTTGTTAAATTTATCAGGCCAGGGGCATTTCTGGAATTTCCGGGTTGGAGAGAAGGTAGGGTAAAATCCCTGACTCTCTGAAGTGTTGAGGCCATTTCCAGAGAGTTTTGAAGGCTCCTAGGCCACTTCTAGGTCACAGGGGTATTTTGATAATTTTACCAGACTCCAAGCGGACCTAGGTCTAAGGTGGCACTTAGGTGTAGGACCGAGCTGACAAGATCCCTAAGCGGAAGGAGCAACAAGGGGCTTCATAGAAGGCGCACGTGCGTTGATTCGCAAAGGGAGGGGCATGTACACCATTTCTCGAAAGTCGGGGGTTCCCTTATGATTTTCCTTGACCGATATATATAAAAAGAACAATTGAGTACATTGAGTGCATTTATGATCCAAGTGAGTACAAGGGGTGTCGTAGAGTTGTCGACTGTACATGAGAGTTCTCCGCATTGATGCGGGACGTAGGGGCGTAGCCCCAATTACAAAAGTTTGCAGGGTAAAATTGTAAATAACAGGACTTGTATTTCTCGCAGTCCTAGGAAGGGCGTTTTTGTAATTCTCCCATTACATGGGTGGAACTACGCAATTTAGCCATCCCGGGTGTGTAGAAAATTACAAACATGGCCCACAGAGGGACATAATTACAAATATAGCCCTCAAGGGCATAAATACAAGGTTTGGGGTATCACCTACCCTTCGAGGGCCAAAAACAACGAACAAGGCTCCTTGCTTTCCTCTCCGTCGTCCGTGTGCAGATGTCTCTCGATCGTAGTTCCTAACTTTTCCTAGATGCCTCCTTCTGGACCCCCGAGGGTCTATTTATAGAAGTTGGAGGGCCACCTGGGGTTGATTTAACCCGTATGGGGTGAATGGGATTGAAATGACATGGGGAAGGTCTCATTTTTTTTTGTTCCAAGAGAGAGAATAGGGCAGCGGGGTTGATTGACCCCCGTCGGGGTCTAACCGCAGCAGGGTCAAGTGACCCCGGGTGGGTTAGACCGCCCCGGGGTCAATTGACCCCAGGTAGACTTGTCTGGGTCAGCCGACCCCGGACAAGTCTGTCCGGGGTCGCTTGACCCCGGGCAGGTTCCTACCGGGTTCATTTGATCCCGAAGGGCCTGATGTGGGCCCCCCAATCCCCCTATGGTCTTACCCCGAATGGGTCTTCACCCCGGACGGGTTCTTTTCACTCCGGATGGGTCTTCACCCCGGATGGGTTCTTCTCACCCCAGATAGGTTCTTCTCACCCCAGATGGGTTCTTTTCACCCTGGACAACAAGTTTCACCCCAGATGGGTGTTGGCAGGGGGAGTGTTTTTGTAGGCAAAAATTTGTTTCCAACAAATGCCCCCCACGGAATGTTCGTCAAAGCCGGGGGCGGAGGCGGACGGTCCGTGCCCTCTATAGGATTGCACCTCACTGTTTCGTTGCTCTTCCTATATATTTCTTCTAATCTTTGGCTCCATTGTTTTCTTCTCGCAGCACTTGTAGTTATGACTTGCTACAGTGAAGACAGAGATTCCTTCCAGGAAGCTGAAAGTTGGTGCAGACTTGCCTCAGTGAAGCACACCAGTCTAGAAGTGATGTAGGCCTACCTCGGCGAGGCACTTTGACCTAAAACTGATGTCGACCAACCCTTAGGGGTGTACTGGTCAAAGTTAATGTAAATCGTCCCCTGGGACGTGCTGGCCTGGAATTGGATGCTGGCCAACCCTTGGGGGTGCATTAGCCAAAGTTGATGTAGGCCCTTAGGGCATATTGGTCCGAAGTTGATGCAGGCTTATCTCGGCGAGGCTTGTTGGCCTGTAGTTGATGTAGGCTTGCCTTGGCAAGGCTTGTTGGCTTAGAGTTGATATAGACCTGCCTCGGAGAGGCACATCTGTTTGAGTTGTTGTTGATTGACTGTTGAGTTGTGATAGCTAAAAACTGACATTTGTTGACCTTTGGGGGTGCCTTGGCCAAAAGTCATTGTGTCGGCTGACCGCTGAGGTGCCACTGAAGATGTGTCGGCTGACCATTGAGGTATGTATCCGAATATGTTGATGTGTCGGCTGACTATTAGGGTGTCGCCGAAGATGTGTCGGCTAACCGCTGAGGTCTGTAGCCGCAAGTTAAAGCTGGTCCGTTGACTTGTGATAGCCAGGGTTGATGTAGACCAGCTCTTACGGCGTGTTGGTCTGAGTTGATGTCGGCCATGCATGGGATGAGGCAGATACCATCTAGCGCAGACTCGAGCGCAATACCACCCTAGGCAAGGGCGTCATAACTTGTACATCAAAATTTTGTACATTTCATTTTGTTTGGAAAGGGCACTCATTGGCTTTTGTCTCCTTTCTTTGTTTCGGATTCAGCTGGTGAGGCTTCATAGCTTCCTCAGAGTTTCATGACTCTTGGGATAGAGTGGCCTGACGGTCCTCAGTTTGGTGTAGCATTGACGGATGTCGATATGGGCGCTCGGCTTATTCAGAATCTCCGATTGCTGCTACAGATTGATCCCCTCTCGACCGTTGAGGCTATGAGGGGCCACTTAGAGTGTTGCACCAGAGGTTACTATGCATGCGGGCTTCCTCGGGACGCCTGGATGGCAGAGCTCACGGCTCTATGGGAGGAGTTCGCCCGCCTCCATGCTATTCAGGAGCAGAGATAGAGGACCCGGATGATGATCCGGCAGGGGGAGGAGCAGCTTTGCAGGCTTCGAGCGGCCCAGGCCGAGGTAGGCGTCCAGGTCGAGGCCGCTCACGAGCATGAGCAGGTGGTCTCTTGCGAAGTGGAGGAGCTTCTGCGGCAGATCCGGGAGACCGAGGAGGAGCGCAGTCTCGTGTGCGTTGAGGTAGAGACCCTCCGTCGTAGACTTGAGGGGATCCAGTAGGAGGCTTTTCAGAGCGAGACTCGCCTTAGTGACCTGAAGAGGAGCGAGTCTGAGCCTTGATAGACCTTGCTGCCTTTTTGTACATAGGACTTCTGTATTTTGTCTAGTTCTGTCTTGGTTACCCTGAGGACTTGTCTCGGGCTCCTTTTTTTTTGACGATATTGATGAATAAAGGACAGAGCTTAGCATCTTTTGTTTCTATCCTCTTGCATGTATACTCTCTTTTCTTTTTTTTCTCTTTTTTTGTCACTTTACTAGCTCTACCGCCCTTTCGGGTTTCGCCAGGACTGACCCCCTTTAGCTTCTTCTATTGCGCCCTTGCGGGTTTTCACACTGAGGGGTACCTATTTTTGCCTGAGGTGCCCTCGTGGGTTTTCACCTCAGCCGGGTTAAAAGTCTTTTTGCCCTTGATTGCCCTCCTAATGAGTCCGCTGGGGCATCAATATTTTTAGCCCATTTCTTTCTTCTCTCTCTCTTTTTTTTAGGTACCTATGGTGCCAGAAGGCGAAGGGGGTTTGACATCCCGAGAGGGACATGTGCGCCGCACCCGGTGGGACAAACAGGTGGATTTGACAGTCCTAGTGGGACATGGTTAGTCAAATCCAAAAGCCGATAGGCCGAATGGGCTGGCAGCCCGGGAAGGGCATGCGTAGGCCAAGCTCGGTTGGGATAGCAAATAAGTTGGTTTAATAGTCCAAAAGGGACATGTGGGTTAAATCCGGAAGCCGATAGGCAAGATGGGTTGGCAACCCGAAAGGGGTATGCATAGGCCAAGCCCGGAAGTTGAAAGGATGGATTTGACAGCCCGGGTTGGACATATGGATCAAATCCAAAGGCCGATAGGCAAATAGGGTTGGCAGCCCAAAGGGGGGTATGCATAGGCCAAGCTCGGAAGATGAAAGGGTGGATTTGACAGCCTTAGTGGGGTGTGCGAGTCAAACCCGAAACCCGATAGGCGAAATGGGTTGGCAGCCCAGAAGGGGACGCGTAGGCCAAGTCCGGTAAGACAAAAGAATGGGTCTGATAGCCCCAGTGGGACATGTGAGTCAAACCCGGAAGCCGATAGGTGGGATGGGTTGGCAACCCAAAAGGGCGTACATAGGCCAAACCTAGAAGATGAACAAGTGGATTTGACAGCCCTAGTGGGACGTGATAGTCAAACCCGAAAGCTGATAAGCGAAATGGGTTGGCAGCCCGAGAGGGGCATACATAGGCCAGACCTAGAAGATGAACAAGTAGATTTGACAGTCCTAGTGGGACGTGAGAGTCAAAACCGAAAGCCGATAGGCGAGATGGGTTGGCAGCCCGAAAGGGGCATGCATTGGTCAGACCCAGTTGGGACAATAAGTAAGTGGATTTAACAGTCCAAAAGGGACATATGAGTTAAACCCGGAAGCCGATAGGCAAGATGGGTCGGCAGCCTGAAAAGGGCATGCATAGGCCGAGCTTGATGAGACTGGAAAGGACGGATTTGATAGCTCGGAGGGACATGGGAGCCAAACCCGGGAAGCCCAAAATATGGGTGGAGTTGACATGTCGAGGGACGTATGAGTCAACTCTTAAAAAAAGGATGGATTGATTTGACAATCCGAAGGGACATAAGGGTCAAATTTGGAACTGAAAATATAAGCGGGGTTGACTAGCCAAAGACACATGAATTAACCCTGTGAGAAAGAGAGACGGATTTGACAACTTGGGTGGGGCATATGGATCAAATCCGAAATGCTGACGATCTCGGTGGGATAGAGTGTTGCTTGACAACGCCGAGATTGTATCCATGGCGTCCCATTGGGACTGGATGTTGCATGGCGACGTTAGAACTATAGCCATGGCATCATTATAATGCACTTGCTATCAGAGGGTGCAGTCGCTGACTTGGAACCACCCATGGAAATATGTTGCAAGTTTTTTTTTTCACATTACCAACCTCACCGCCCTTTCGGGTTTTCGCCGAGGCTGGCCCCCTTTAGCTTTTTCTGGTGTGCCCTTGCGGGTTTTCACACCGAGGGGTTACCCATTTTTGCCTGAGGTGCGCTTGTGGGTTTTCACCTTAGCTGGGTTTATGGTCTTTTTGCTCTTTAGTCGACCCATGAAGGGTGACTAAGTCTGTCGGGGTATCAATGTTTTTAACCCCATTTTTTTTTGAAACTCAATTCGACTCCCTTCTGGAAAGATGAGTATCCTCTAAGGATTGTTGTTATGGAGACGCATGTTGTGGCGCATAATAGAGCTTCATGTGTTTGCCATTAAGAGGAGGGAAGGGATTGTTCCCCTTGTGGTTGATGACCGTGTAAGCGCCCCCTTCATAGACCTTTTGAATGACGTAAGGTCCACGCCAGTTGGGCTGGAGCTTACTGTTGGATCTCCATGCTAGGACCTCCTTTTCTTTAATCATGACAAGATCGCCCTTTTTGAATGTCCTCTGCTTGACCAGCTTATCATAAGCATGTGTCATGCGGACCTGATACACTTGCAAGTGTTTATAGGCTTTGAGTCTTTCACCTTCAAGGTTGGACAATTCCTTGAGCCTTCTTTCTATTTTAGATTAGTCTTGACCTGGCAATCCAACGTGAACAACAACGCGATAGGATGCCAGCTCAATTTCCACAGGGACCACTACTTCAGCTCTGTAGACAAAGGAGAACGGAGAGCACCCGGTAGGGGTTTTATATATAGTCCGGTAGGCCCATAGTGCTTCGTGGACCTTTTCGCACCAATCTCGTTTTTGGCCACCCACTATCTTGGCCAACAGCTTGCAAAGGATTTTGTTGAAGACCTCAGCCAACCCATTGGCTTGGGGATTATAGACTTGATGACGTCCTCCAATCGATATGAAACTTAGACGCCAAAGCATATACGGTCTTATTCCTGAATGGTGTGCTGTTATCCGAGATGATCAAACTGGGGGTGCCGAATCTGTATATGATGTAGTGCCTCATGAATCGGTCAACTATTTCACCTGTGACTTCTCGCAGCGAGATAGCTTCTGTCCATCCGGAGAAATAGTCAGTGGCGGCTAATATAAATTTGTGGCCTTGAGATGAAGGCGGGAATGGTCCCACAATATCCATGCCCCACTCCGCAAACGGCCAAGTAGGCGCAGTTGGATGGAGTGGGTTAGGTAGCCTCTGAGGCACCGGCCCAAATGCTTGGCATTGGTGACATGTACGAGCATATTGATTGTAATATTCGTACACAGTGGGCCAGTAAAACCCTTTGAGCTTAATGTTATTTTTCATTTTGGCTTCAGCTTGATGGGTACCGCACAACCCAGAGTGGACCTCGTGCATCACGGTTTTTGCTTCCTTAGGCGAAAGGCACCGTAGGAGGACCGACTGGTCTTTCTCATGGACGAGCCGGAAAAGCAAGCCGTCGATCAACTGATAAGATGTTGCCTTGCGTAGCAGTTTGAGCCCGATCGGGAGGAAGCCACCCATTCTTTATCTTTGTAATTGGTTCATGCCAATCTTCTTCTTCTAGAGCATTCTCCTCTTGAATATTATTGACCTCGTAGACAGTGAGGCTAGATTCTTCGTCGAACACACTTGGCATAAGCCTTCGGTGTCTGACAGTAATATTCAACTCTCCTTCAGGTGGGAGTTTTAAGACTGTTGCCAACTTTGCTAAAGCGTCTGCTTGGGAGTTATTGCCTTTTAGGAGATGGCCTATTTCAAATAGGTAAAACCTTTCTTTTAGCCTCATGACAGCTGCATGGTAGGGAATTAGCTCCTTCTTCTGGACGCCACAGTTGCCCAGGACCTGTCGAATGACGAGTTGAGAATCCCCATACACTTTGATGCACTTGATGCCCATCTCCAGTGCCAGCTGAAGTCCAATAATTAGCACTTCATACTCCGCTTCATTATTAGTCAATGACTTCATGAGAGCACAAGAATTATGGAGAATGCCGCCTTGCGGAGATACAAAAA
Source organism: Amorphophallus konjac (assembly GCA_022559845.1). NCBI lineage: Eukaryota > Viridiplantae > Streptophyta > Magnoliopsida > Alismatales > Araceae > Amorphophallus > Amorphophallus konjac. Next base: position 300,836,098 of record CM040120.1, read on the forward strand.
CTATCCCTGCGCTAGATACAAAGTCTGTGAGGCCCCCAACCCTCTTAATTGTTCGGGAAGCGCCATCAAAATAGAACTCCCAATGTGGGAGGTCGAAGGTGAGGACGTCCGGCTCCGTTTGTGGTAGGACATTTTCAGGATGCTCCCCGGCCTCTTGTGAAGGCACCAACACCTCTTCATCGGGCAACTCAAAGTTGAGTGGCGAATCTTCTAGCACAGGATGTGTGGCTAAGAACTCAGCCATCCCTTGCCCCTTAATTGCCTTGCGTGGGACGAAGGTGATGTCAAACTCTATAAGGATAATCGTCCACTTGCCGAGCCTTCCGGAGAGGACGGGCTGGTTGAGCAGGAATTTGAGTGGATCACATTTCGAGATGAGCTCCACTCGATGAGCTAGAAGGTAGTGCCTTAGCTTCTTGACAGCAAATACCAAAGCTAAGCACACCTTTACCATAGGCGCATATCGATGCTGAGGCTCGATCAGCTTCCGGCTGAGGTAATACAGCGGCTGCTCCTTGCCCTCTTCATTGATCTGGGCTAGCAGCGCCCCCAAGGAGACATCCATGGCAATGTACATGACAAGGGGCTTTCCTTTCACTGGTCCTCCTAGGACTGGAGGAGTCAGTAGATACTCTTTAATTTGCTCGAAGGCCCTCTGACAGTCTTGTCACATATGAAGGGTGCTCTTTTCTTCATCAATTTACCGAAAGGCAGGTATCTTCCAGAGAGGTTAGAACTAAACCGCCTGATATAGGCGAGTTTTCCTTGCAGAGATCTGAGCTCTATCAAATTTCTAGGTGGAGGCAATCCTCTTATGGCCTTGATTTTATTAGGGTCAATTTCCTCGGTACCTGACGATGAAACCGAGAAACTTGTCACTGGAGACGTCGAATGTGTTGAGATGGAAGGCCCGGATTCAGAGGGGGGGTGAATGAATCCCCGATAAAATTATTGCGGAATTAAAATCTCAGATGGCTTAATCAATCGAGTACTCAACAACAAGCTGTCACACAGAAGAGACTTTTAACTGAACTCAATATAAACTAATGAAACAACGGAGCTTCTCTCTTTTCACAACCATGAACTGAGAAACACAGACTCACATATCAGAAGAAGTTCTACTGAGCGTATGAACAAGCACTTTACAATCAAGTTAACTCCCCAGGATAACACAAATAATCACGCATGCATAACCTGTGAATGGGAGGTAGATGATATGGACGAGCACACAAAGCAAACCACAGTAGACAAGATTTTTTAGGTGGTTCGGTCCTCCAGACCTACGTCCACCCCTCACTCCAAACCGGAGTGAGGCTTCCACTAGAAAATGCTAGAACCGCAGACTCAGTCTGCAAACAGACGCTGCCTAACAGCTTGACCAGAGGAACACACTCCTCTCTTCCTCCAGACCGGAGGGAAACCACTAGTGACAGCCCGTCACGAGCAACCAGAGACCGAAGTCTCTCTTCCTCTGAAACCCAGAGGGAACCCACAAGCGACACCAGCCACTTGCAACCGGAGACACCAAGTCTCCCTTCCTTTGAAACCCAGAGGGAACCCACAAGTGACACCCAGCCACTTGCAACCGGAGACACCAAGTCTCCCTTCCTCTGAAACCCAGAGGGAACCCACAAGTGACACCCAGCCACTTGCTACCGGAGACACCAAGTCTCTCTTCTCCTGAGTCCACAGGAGGAACACCGACCTCAAACCAGAGAATCGGAAGAACAAAGTGATCAGATAAAAAGAAAAACAAGAAATGATAAAAACACAGCGACTGAAAGCTGTAAATGAAATGCAAAATGTAGCTCTCGCAGGAGCAAGTCTGGTTTGGATTTGATCCAATTGCCAGACACACAAATCCTCAATGAAGGCTTCAGTTTCTCTCCTCGAGCTCTCTATCTTTCTCTTTCTTTCTTCCTCTTCTTTCTTCTTCTCTCTGCTTCTCTTTCTTTTTCTCTCGTTCTTCTTGACACTGGATCGTGCAGGCTCTCTCTGTCTCTTCTTTTCTCTTCTTCTTCTTTTCCTTCTTCTGCTACTCTCTGCCTCTCTGCTACTCTCTTCTTCTACTTCTCTCACGATCTCTTAGCACGATCTCTTCTTCTGAGGAAGAAGCTTCGTATTTATAGAGCCTCAGAGATAGGGCGTGTGCAGGGCTTGTGCCCTCTTTGTCCAGAGATAACCTCGGATCACGTGTCAGGTGCCAACCTCGGATCACGTGCCCACTCATCAGCTTGAATCAATCTGAAAGAAGAGAAAAATGGATGCATCGAGTTAGTTCAAGATTTGAACCAAAGGACGATGTACAGACTTGTTTTGAAGGATTGCACAAGCCATTGAGGAATGTACACACTTTGAGCGTGTGTAATGCAGCATGCATATATCAAAGTAAGTACAGTAACAATGACTGCATGGACATGCCATTTGAATGTATAGACTTTGTGTGCAATGTACAAGACGATGTACAGGCATGCCAGCAACGAGTGTATAGACTTAGTGTGCACGCGAGAACGATGTACAGACTTGCTTTAAAGGATTGCACAGCCATTGAGGAATGTACAGACTTTGAACGTGTGTAATGCAGCGATGTATAGACTTGATAGATGCATGAACAAGCCACCAATCGAGTGTACATACTTTGGAAATGCGTGAAGCACACGATGTATAGACTTGTTAAAGAGGTGATGCATGAACTATGCACATGCGTGAAGAGCACTGACGATGTACAGACTTGGTGTGCAGTGATGTATGGACTTGATGAGATGATGCATGCACAAGCCACAACGAATGTATAGACTTGCTACGGCATCAAAGCAACCGGACAATGTATAGACTTGTGTTCGTGCAACACACAGGCTGTACTGACTTCGTGTGTGTGCTAAAACAGTGAACGTAGGTAAAGATAGGAATGTATAGACTTGTGTTCGTGCGACCAGACAATATATAGACTTGACAGATGCAATGTGCATGCGATGCAACAGGACTCTGTACAGACTTAACCTGAGCATGGGCTGACCTGAGCATGGGCTGTACATACTTTAAATGCTTGAAACACACGATGCAACAAGACTCTGTACAGACTTAATAACGTGCAGACAGGACCTCATATGCAATGAGCATGCAACAGTGTATAGACATCATATGCAGTGAATCAAGCATCGACTATATGGCATGCAACTGATGAATGCACTGATGCAGTGTATGCATATGGCAGATATTGAACCGATGCAATGTATGCAGTTCACCAAGGGTTGCACCGACAATGTGGCATGCAGCAACTGTTAATGCACCGATGCAATATGCAGGACTTCCACAAACAGGGAAATGCATAGACCTTAAACCATGACTCATAGTATGACAGGAAAATGCATAAACCTTACAGATGTATATATATGAATGCTTTATGATGTGACAAAAAGACTGAACATCGCATGGTGACTCAGTGTTTGACCCACATCAAAACCAATCATCAAAACCACAGGGGCACAACAATCTCCCCCTTTTTGATGATGGCAACACTGTGAGTCATTCTGATGACTCAAACTATTCTCCCCCTTTGACTTCATCAAAAAATAAAATAGTTTGAGATAGAAAAAGAAACTTGCATGCAATGAATGAATGAAAGTCTCCCCCTTTGGCAATAATCTCCCCCTTTGACTTCAGAAAAAAAAAACATTAGTACAACCATATGTATGACTCAAACCAATGGGGAGGTATGAATGCAGAGATGCAGATGCAACAAGAAATGTAAGATCTCCCCTAAATATATGAATGCAAGCATGATTCATATGACAAGGAAGCTCCCCCTGAATAAATGGAGTCTTATGAGATGGATGAGAAGGAGACCACAGTGGCAATGAAGGATAAGTTCTGGTCATGATGAATCAAGGACAGTGAGGAAAAGAATTTCAAATAAGCTCCAAACACAAGGAATTCAACAAGGTTTTCAAGGAGATACCAATCTCATAAATCCAAAACATAATTTTCAAAGTCTTCCATTATAAGGGCTTATGAATGAACTTTATTGATCAGCATGGTTTAAACATGATGTATGCAAAGTTTGTCAATAAAATTCTGTATTTATATCTAAAATCACGGTTTAATAAAAATGAACCAAGTCCTCATATTTATATCTTGATTAACCTCCCTTTCTCTTACACAATCAAATTTATTGACTTCTTTCGGAATTACATTCACTAGTATTGAGATCAAGCAATTATGAAGTCATGTGATTTTGTCTAGGGTTATAGCAATTTGATTTTTGCATCAATATTCAAATATTGCAATTTGTTCAACAAATTTTCATGCTACAAATTTCACGAGCACTCTAGTTCAGTGCACACCTTGTAACTAGAGGATATACGTTGATCAGACGCCAATATCCCTAAGCACTTAGTGTGACTAACAGTCATGCTTTGTATTAACAGAGTTAATATTTACACCTCATGACATACCTCAACTCATTTCTTTGATGAGTGAGATGTATTTCTCAGTGTGCATGCCATTGCTCTGCCAGATTATCAATCATTCTTAAGCAGAGTTAACTATGGCACCTCATGACACAGTCCTTTGGACATGGTTTCTCAGTGACCAAAGTCATTGCTCTGACATTTATTTACCCTTTAGACATTTCAGAAAGCTCATTTGCTTCAAATCAATACTAATTTCATGTACTTTAACCAAATAAAGCCATGTATTCAATAGTGCAGATTTCAGAAGTTTTTACAAGACAGCATGAAACAGTTGGTTAAAGTTTATTAAAACATGATTCAGATATTTTTAAGAGATTTAAAGACAAACTCAATGGATACATTAAACTTAAACCAGCTGAGTTATTTCAGACATTCATAAAATCGTATAATAGAAGATTCCTAGTTCAAGTGTTTTCAGATTTATGATCGAGACATGCCCCATTGAAATCTTCATGAATGACTGATAGAAGAGATCCAGCAAGAATAAGTGATTTTGAAGCTCAGTGTTTTCAGATATGATCAGGGTTTGTCAATAAAATCAATAAAGAAGGATAAGGACACCAAGCAAGATATCAGGTGGTCAGGCATGCTTCAGGATCTTCAAGGTTAACATGCAATGAATTCTGACAAAAGTATATGCATTTGACAACCTGCTTGCAAAGCATTGACTCCCCCTGACAATATGCATTCAATCAATCTTTTTGGCATTTTCTATGTAATGAAATGCAATGCAATTAACTACATGTATGCAAAGACATGCAAAGACTCAATAGACTCCCCCTAAATACATGCAATGTTTGCAATGAAGGCTGAACATATGACTTTGTGACTCATGCTCATACAGACTGCCCTATCAAGCAATATGACCCATGGTACTAGACGGAGAACTTGGTCTAAAGGATCATCTCACACATAGTAAGAATTTCACCTGCCTTTTAGTAGCTTACCATTTAATATACCATAGTGGTCATGTATGACAATGCAATACCAACAGTCCTAAGTGCATCAGATTTTCAGTGAGTGTGAAATGCAAATTCAAGCATTAGATCAACATCATGAAGTTCACACTTTTCAGAAACAGACAGAAACTGATGTTTTCAGCAATTCTGTATAGATGAACATTTATTTTAACAAGATTTGCATACACAGCTCAAAGTACAACCAAGTAAGCCCATGAAGCTCAATGCAAGTGTCAAAACAAATAAAGGAGCATGTATGCATGAATCATGATATGCAGTTAAAATTACTAAGGAATTCAATTAACCACATATGAAGAGTGCAAGTATTACCTGAAGAGTGCTTGAATGGGGTTTTATCAACTTGGGTGTCTTGGTTTATTTACCCCTCTTTATTCCTTTGCCCAAGGCACACCTGCAACAAACACATCATTTTGATGCAACAGGTACCCAAGAGGTCTTGGGTCCTGAATTAACAGTGACACCTTTGGCAGGTGTTCTAAACAATTTTTTAGCATGAAGGTCATCAGATCTCATCAAGTAGCAATTATTCATTGAATGACCTATTTGATCACAGTAATGACATGATGCAGCAGATCTCAAATTCTTTTTATGCAAATTACTGTTGTCATGAAATTTATTAGCAGAGAGAGAATTCTGTTTACTAAAACTAGCCAGCCAACAATCAGCAGCTCTATGGCCTGGCTTCCCGTAGTTATAGCATGAAAATTTCGCAAATCGTTTTGCAGGGGATTTGACAACATGGGGGTTAACAGAATTCTTCTGAACATGCCAACAGTCCTTGACTGTATGGCCATTTTTCCCACACTCGAAGCATCTGATATGCTTACTCTTAAAACTATTTTTACCCCTAGTAGATCCAAACCAGCACTCAATGGCTTTGTGACCACGTTTGTTACAGTTAAAACAAATAATGTGCTGATTTGAAGCAAACATGTTTCTTTTGGGGCCATGATGATCAGAAGACTTAGCATGCATTTTATCATCTTGTTTCATGATGAAACACGCATCCATGAAATGACCATGCCTACCACAGTAATGACAAGATGTATCAGACTTCCTAATAGCATGATTTCTACCAAATGAATTTCTAGAATGCAATGTTTCACTTGCATGCCCATCTTCAATCAATAATCTGCAATCATCCATTACATGGCCTACCTTGCCACAATAATGGCATGAAACACTCTTATCAGATGCATACGAATAAGTAAATGAGTTATGAGCAGTATGCATTGACCCATCAGATGCAGTAGAGGTAGCAGATTTCAAGACACAAGTAGGGACATGTTTATCCTTATTTTTCTTACCATTTTTGCTCAATTGTTTACCCTTGTTCACAACTTTTATTTGTTTTTCATTTTTCTGGGCCTTGAATTGGAAAACAGATGATGTAGATGTTTTAGGAGGCCCAGAGCAGCTTGCAATGTCAGAGCTGCGAACAAATATAGTGTACAACTTTTTCTTAACAGATTTTTCAATTTGGGAGTTGCATCCTTGCTCTCCACTTGATTTAGTGGCGTTATCACACAAAGGAACATTCATTTTCTTTTTTCCCTTGACAGATTTAGACATGGAACGAACAAGTTCATTTACTTCAGATTGCAAAGAGGAGATTTTGAGTTCAGAGTTTATCAAATCTTCTTCACATACAAGAATCTGTCTCTGCATAGCATCATTTAGATTTTTGACCATTTCTAATTCTTGTTTCAATTTCTGTTCGTTCTCAGACTGAATTTCTTTATTTTTAAAAGAATCAGACAGAGACTTATTCAAATCCAAAATCTCACTTTTAAGAGAAGAGATGAGCAATTCAGAGTTTGTGATCTTTTCATTAAGCATAGTATTGATGACTTTGTAATTGTCAATCTCTTTCATCAATGTACTCACTCTCTCACATTCATTTTCAATTGAACTCTTCCCTTTTTCAAGCATTAAAAGCTTCTCAGAAATAGCAGAATTCAACAGCTTCAGTTCTTCATTCTCCTTTCTCATTTGTTCATTCTGAACTATTTCATCAATTAGGATTTGATCATTTCCTAATGAATTCAGCTCATTCTCTAGTTCAGAAATCTTAACAGTAAGTTCATTATTTTTGTTTTTCAGCACAGAAATTTGTTATTTGTGCTTGCCAAGTTCAGTTTGATTTTCTTGTTGAAGCCTTTTAGCCTTTTCATTTTCAAGCTTTAGTTGTTTCATTTCTGAGCCTGTATTTTCAGCTTCTTCCAATTGCTTCTTATAGTTCTGAATATCAATCAGATAAGCATCATGAGACTGTTTCAATTTTGAGCAATTTTCACATGATAAATCACAACAATTTTGATCAATCTTTTTCTTTAGTCTTTTATTTTCAGATTTTACTTTTCTATATTTTTCATACAATTCAGCATACATTTCCTTTAAATCATCAAAAGTCATTTCGTCAGAATCAGATTCAGAATTTACCTGATCTTCTTTTTCATTTCTTGAAGTGCTTCCTCTTGCCGTTAGACATTTCTGGTTCCTACGAAACGTGATCACTGAATCCCAGATTTCCTTCGCAGTCCTACATGTAAGAATAGAGGAAATGACATTAGCATCTACAGCATTCTTCAGAATGTCCCGAACTCTTATATTCTCACTATTCATTTGTTTATCCTTCTGGGACCATTTATTCTTCTCTCGAGGCAAAACATGTGGACCATATTCAATGAGATTCCATAGTTTTGGATCTATAGAGTTTATAAAATCACATAGACTGCGTAGCCATTTCTCGAAGTTAGAACCATCAAAAACTACAGGTGATGCCATCATAAACCAATGGAATAGACTCAGATCAATGAGCAAGAAAGCAATATCAGAAGAGTGCACCGCACTGGAACAGTAAGACACGAAATCAAATCAGCAGGATCCTCTGCAGATCGTTGGATCTGGAAAGTCAGAGACCCGCTCTGATACCAATTGTTGAGATGGAAGGCCCGGATTCAGAGGGGGGGTGAATGAATCCCCGATAAAAATTATTGCGGAATTAAAATCTCAGATGGCTTAATCAATCGAGCACTCAACAGCAAGCTGTCACACAGAAGAGACTTTTAACTGAACTCAATATAAACTAATGAAACAACGGAGCTTCTCTCTTTTCACAACCATGAACTGAGAAACACAGACTCACATATCAGAAGAAGTTCTACCGAGCGTATGAACAAGCACTTCACAATCAAGTTAACTCCCCAGGATAACACAAATAATCACGCATGCATAACCTGTGAATGGGAGGTAGATGATATGGACGAGCACACAAAGCAAACCACAGTAGACAAGATTTTTTAGGTGGTTCGGTCCTCCAGACCTACGTCCACCCCTCACTCCAAACCGGAGTGAGGCTTCCACTAGAAAATGCTAGAACCGCAGACTCAGTCTGCAAACAGACGCTGCCTAACAGCTTGACCAGAGGAACACACTCCTCTCTTCCTCCAGACCGGAGGGAAACCACTAGTGACAGCCCGTCACTAGCAACCAGAGACCGAAGTCTCTCTTCCTCTGAAACCCAGAGGGAACCCACAAGCGACACCAGCCACTTGCAACCGGAGACACCAAGTCTCCCTTCCTCTGAAACCCAGAGGAAACCCACAAGTGACACCCAGCCACTTGCAACCGGAGACACCAAGTCTCCCTTCCTCTGAAACCCAGAGGGAACCCACAAGTGACACCCAGCCACTTGCTACCGGAGACACCAAGTCTCCCTTCTCGTGAGTCCACAGGAGGAACACCGACCTCAAACCAGAGAATCGGAAGAACAAAGTGATCAGATAAAAAGAAAAACAAGAAATGATAAAAACACAGCGACTGAAAGCTGTAAATGAAATGCAAAATGTAGCTCTCGCAGGAGCAAGTCTGGTTTGGATTTGATCCAATTGCCAGACACACAAATCCTCAATGAAGGCTTCAGTTTCTCTCCTCGAGCTCTCTATCTTTCTCTTTCTTTCTTCCTCTTCTTTCTTCTTCTCTCTGCTTCTCTTTCTTTTTCTCTCGTTCTTCTTGACACTGGATCGTGCAGGCTCTCTCTGTCTCTTCTTTTCTCTTCTTCTTCTTTTCCTTCTTCTGCTACTCTCTGCCTCTCTGCTGCTCTCTTCTTCTACTTCTCTCACGATTTCTTAGCACGATCTCTTCTTCTGAGGAAGAAGCTTCGTATTTATAGAGCCTCAGAGATAGGGCGTGTGCAGGGCTTGTGCCCTCTTTGTCCAGAGATAACCTCGGATCACGTGTCAGGTGCCAACCTCGGATCACGTGCCCACTCATCAGCTTGAATCAATCTGAAAGAAGAGAAAAATGGATGCATCGAGTTAGTTCAAGATTTGAACCAAAGGACGATGTACAGACTTGTTTTGAAGGATTGCACAAGCCATTGAGGAATGTACACACTTTGAGCGTGTGTAATGCAGCATGCATATATCAAAGTAAGTACAGTAACAATGACTGCATGGACATGCCATTTGAATGTATAGACTTTGTGTGCAATGTACAAGACGATGTACAGACATGCCAGCAACAAGTGTATAGACTTAGTGTGCACGCGAGAACGATGTACAGACTTGCTTTAAAGGATTGCACAACCATTGAGGAATGTACAAACTTTGAACGTGTGTAATGCAGCGATGTATAGACTTGATAGATGCATGAACAAGCCACCAATCGAGTGTACATACTTTGGAAATGCGTGAAGCACACGATGTATAGACTTGTTAAAGAGGTGATGCATGAACTATGCACATGCGTGAAGAGCACTGACGATGTACAGACTTGGTGTGTAGTGATGTATGGACTTGATGAGATGATGCATGCACAAGCCACAACGAATGTATAGACTTGCTTCGGCATCAAAGCAACCGGACAATGTATAGACTTGTGTTCGTGCAACACACAGGCTGTACTGACTTCGTGTGTGTGCTAAAACAGTGAACGTAGGTAAAGATAGGAATGTATAGATGTGAGACACGGAAAAAATCTAAATCGACTCTTATCGTGGATAAAAGGTAGATTTTCGTTCTTTTTTGAAAAGGAACATCCCCCCCATCTGAGTAGAGGGTGATTCCGTGTGTGCACGTTGTATCAGACGATTTGGGTTCGAGTGCAGGACCTTTCCCCACTGACCGGAGTCAGTGTTGATTTACATCGGCCTAACGTCCGAACACCTTTGTTTAATTGTCAAAGAAATCCCCAAAGTCTTTTACAAGGGTTCTGATATTGAAGGCAAACTCTCTCGGAGGGCTCACAATGTCCACTCACTCACCACCGATCAACAAAAACAACTAAATTAGGGCTAGGTCTGAGCAAAACCCTAAGATTTAGGCATGGAAGCGCAAATATGCGAAAGCCATAGGCATTTTTGAAGAAAAAGGGAGTTTTCTGGACCCCGAGGGTGTTTCGGTAATTTTACCAACCCAAGGGTATTTTGGTAATTTTCCCAGGCCAGGGGTATTGCTGAAATTCCTGAGCTGGAATGGAAGTAGGACTTGATTCCTGACTTCCCAAGGCATTGAGGCCATTTCTGGAGGGTTTCAAGGGCTCTGAGGCCATTTTTAGGTCACAGGGGTATTTTGGTAATTTTACCAGACCCTAGACCTAGGTTTGAGATGATACCCGAGTGCTGGACTGAGCTGACAACACTTCCGGACCGAAGGAATGACAAGGGGCTTCATGGAAGGCACACATCTGTCAATTTGGCCGAAGGAGGGGTATATATACAATTTTGGAAAGTCAAGGGTTTTCATGCAATTTTCCCTCGAGGGTACACATGGAGTATGCTGAGTGCTTTTATAATTCCAGTGAGTACATGGGTTGTCGGCGAGTTGTCGACTGTACAAAAGTCCGCATTAGAGCGGGAGATAGGGACGTAGTCCCAATTGCAAAAGATTGCAGGGTATAACTGCAAATTACAGGACTTTGGTCTTTTACGATCCCGGGGAGGACGTTTTTGCAATTCCGCCATTGTAAGGACGGAACCATCGTCCCGAGACGTAAAGACTTACAAAACATGGCCCGCTGAGGGGCATAATTACCAACATGGCCCGCTGAGGGGCGTAAATGTAAATATACCCCGTAGGGGCATAAATACAAGACCCGGGGACTTACCCCACACGGGTCGAAACAAACGAACAAACTCCTCCGGATGCTTGGTGGCTTCGTAGGTTGTAGATGTCCCTTCTTTTGTTAGATCCTCGTCCACTTGAACCCTTAGGGTCTATTTGTAGAAGGCGGGAGGGCCCAGAGGGGTCAAACGAACAAATTTGCCCCGATTCTGTCAAGGTGGGGTGGCAAAAAGCCATTTGGACCCCTCTGGCCACCAAAAAGGGCCAAATGACCCCTCTGAGGGGGGTTAAAAACCTTTTTTTTTTAAATTATTTTTTTTTGAAGGCCCGGACCCCGGAGGGGGGCGGACCCGGGCGTGGTCGCGCGACCCTGGGACGGGAGCAACCCGGCGGGGTCGCGGCGACCCCGGAGCGGGCGCACCCGGCGGGGTCGCGCGGTCCCTCTGGTGAACCCGGCGGGGTCGCGTGACCCCGCGGGGCCACCTGGCGGGTCGCGGGGCCACCTGGCGGGGTCGCGTGACCCCGCGGGTGGGCCACCCGGCGGGGTCGCGCGGCGGGGCCTCCTCTTTTGACCCGGGAGGGGTCGTTTGACCCCCGGGCGTGCTCCTTGGCTCCTCCTCGCGTCGTTTCGCGCCGTTTTCGTCGTCCCGGACTGGAGAAGAACCGTGGTGAAGCTATAAATCCCGGGGAGATCGCTCCTTCGCCACGTGGCAGCATCGCGTCCGCAGAGGGAGCATTGTTTGTTTGTCTGGTCGCTCGTCGCAGCGTAGGGAGGAAGCTTTGCGCCCGTCTGTGCCGTGTGATACACTTGCTCGGCTACTCGGACCGGTATGCACATGTTTCTTCCTTGTTAACCTTCTTGTCGCGACGTCGACCATGATAATATTGTCGGATCAATAGACCCTAAATCACGGAGATACTCCGTAGTTCGACGGTGTTGACGATACGCCATCCTTGTCGTCGAACGTTGCATAGCAACAATTTCTCAAAGTAACTTGAGATAATTTCGGGTGCAACAAATACCCCCCACGGGACGTCCGTCACGGCCGAAGGCATGGGGCGGATGGCCCGTGCCCTTTGCAGGGATTGAAATAATGTCGGCATAGCCGTTGCAACTTGTTAGACTGCATTGAATGATCGTATTGCTGTCCAAAAATATTTTTAGCCTGACGCTTCTCCATTTCTTTTATTTCTCCTCTTTATGCTTTCAGCCATGGCTCGTAGCAGTGGGAGCGGGAGTCGGTCGAGGAGGTCCCGTGCTAGGGGCGCTGACGACTGCGGGGTTGAGCGCATAGACCGGCGGATGTCGCCTTTTCCTCCTCGTACCATTGATGATGACAACGTCAACCAACTAGACCTTGGCTATTCATGGGTCGCTGAGGGCCCGACAGAGAGTGCTGGAGTAGCTGAAGGTCTTGTTGATGTGTCTCGGATTGCGAGGCAAGGCGGTCTTTATACATATGACCGCACTGGAGGGTATCCATGCCACTATCCCCTCGGCCGTCACCTTTACAGCTTTCTCCAGGGTTTCGCTCCTGTCGGCATGGAGGCCGACGATCCGTCACTTCCAGAGGAGAGACGTCGCCTTGAGCGGGCGATACTAGCAGGCAGAGATGGCATGCAGGGATTATGTTCTCTGACTTATCCGAGTTACCCAGAGGGCTTTTCTCGGCAGCGGCAGTATCCGGACAGGCAGAGTCTGGGCTCTTTTCAGCGACATGAGAGTTTTACCGTCCGGGCTACGCCGATGTCTCCAGCGACCTGGCATCTGCATGGGCAGCACAAGTGTCACGCCCCGAGCGCGGAAGGTACCCGGAGATGCGCGACGAGTTTATATCAATCATGTCAATCAGAGTATTAGTGTATTCGACACGAAAAATCAGAGATGCGCGAAAGTAAAGATAACCCAATCCTTTATTCTTTCATAAGAATATGTCTATTACAAACCCTTGAAGTACTATCTAAAATAAAGGGAAAAATACAAGGTTGACTCAAGAAAATATGAAAAAGACTAGATAACACGGAAGAAGCTCTATCTCTTTCACTCTTGATTTTCCCCATCTGTTTGAGTTCCCTCATCGTCGGACTTACCTGAAAAGTAGGGAAACACTAAGTGAGCGAACGCTCAGTAGGAAATTATATCTCAAGATCTAGCAAGGGGTTTAAGTGATTACATCTTTCATGAATGCACTATAGCTATGCATGCTCGCATAAAACGACAAGATAGAGAGAGTGTATAACAATACGATAGCAAGAAGAACTAGTTATGAACTTTCAAGAACTTATATCAAAAGATATCAAGATATTCAAGCAAGTAAACTCATCACGGCATGTTGGAATTTGGCTATTTTGTTTCAAGTCAAGCAAGTATACAATTACCCTTTTCGGGCCACGCAAGTCATGTAATATCGAGTCAAGTACAAGTACAAGATTTATGGAATGTTCAATCAAGCTAGTCATGCACTTCGGTATAATGCCAATACCGTGATCAATCAACTCCCATGGGCACAAGTACTTTCGGGTGCTCCTCCCAGGACCAGATCGGGCCCTATATGCGCAGGCATTAATCATGTATTTTAACATCCACTTTTGTATATAGCCAATATGGAATTTCAAGAATAAAGCTTGTAGATACGTAGGATAACTTGGATAGAATAGAGTCCAAAAGTATGATACTTGACATAGAATGACGATAATAACGGTACAATCACGATTATCGATAAAACTAGGTGGAATTGGTTCCCTAACTTGGGTACCATGACAAACAAGTATGGACACTCTTTATATAGAATTGAGGTCCACATGAACAGCACATCAATGGCAAGACGTCCTCATTCTTAATATAGAATTGAGGTCCACAAGAACATCATGTTGAATATAGAATTGGGGTTTACAAGAACATCATAACAATGTTGATATAGAATTGGGGTTTACAAGAACAGCATCAAATGGCATGATAACCTCATCCCATTAAGAGAATTCTCATGATACACACTTTGCATAACATGAGGGCCGGTATACCATGTTTCCATAGAGTGACATGGCAAAATAGTGTAATGGGTTTTTATGGTACAACCAGCTCAGTCGGCCTTGAGGGAATCCAAGGCTGCGAGGAGACTTACGGAGGTCTCTATGACTAACTTGCTAGTCCAAAGGAACGGAATGTCCAATGGAGAGCTTGTATGTCAATGAGAATTAGTGGGTAAACGATAAATCATCATGAAACGTGGGACTATATTCACGGACTGGAATATAGTGCCGATATATATATAGATATATTTATATATATTTATCAATATACATATGGAACCTTCGGTTAACAGTAACAGTGTAAAATAGTATCACAGAAAATAGCGACTTAAGCTAAGTCATTAATTATCCAATTAACGCCTTACTCCGGGGCGTTTATTCACAATCTGACGACTTATACATTAGTCGTCCCTTCAATATTTCTAATCTGCAGAAACTCAATATTCTGGAATTTTAACAAAAACGCGCCCTGGACAGGGGCGTTACTTTTTAATTAGCGCCCTGGTATGGGGCGTCAGTTCAATAAAGACGACCTCGTTCAGGTCGTTAATCCAGCAGTTTTCCAAATTTCAGATAATCAAATTTCAGGAACAATTTATATAGTCAGGACCAGAAAATTAGCAGGATTCAATCAGAATGAACATGCATTAGATTAGGTTCATGGTTTCATAGATATCGAATTTTAAACATGGGTAATTATCAATTTATATGAAATTGACGACTACTAGGTAGGGCGTCAAAACAAGAATTAGCGCCCTTGTCAGGGTCGCTTCTTTCGAAATTTTACAGAAAACACTTAAAACCACGATGAAACTATATGCATGGATAACATATGATTTTATTAAGGATCTTAAATTAATTTGGGCTACGTTTCTTGAGAAAACCTACCTTTTGAAGAATGAACGGATGAAGGTTACGTGAAGACAAACGATACTCTGTTTGTAACAGAGTCTTCTGATCACCAGAAGAGGAAGAAGAAGAGGATGATGCTTGATGAAGAACCTTCGTTCTTCCGGAAGACAGGAATTCCTTAACCTGTAAGAAGAAGACGAAGAAGCATTAGAATCCTCATGCTTCTGCGGTTTGGAAGAAACAATAAGAAGAACAAAACCTCTCCTTTCAGCAGAACGATAGCTCAAATCGCCAAATAGCGATCTGGGTCGATCAGGAGGGTATTTATAGGATTTTGGGAATCCTAATAGGGTTAGAGTTGTATTGGAAGTAATACTTCCATGATAGAGTCCTTACCATACTCCACCTTAGACGTAGTTATCCATAACTTGCCCTGGATAGACTCCTGGGTCGAACGAAACTCGAACTGAATTAACGTCTTAACCGAGGGCGTCGAATTTAAATTGACGCCTTGTCGAGCGTCGTTACTTATGTAAACGCGCCCATGTAGAGGGCGTTTCATTTCCTTTCCTTAATTTTATTTTTCCCGTCGTTTGAAATTTGACGCCCTATTGTCTAGGCGTCCCTTTTAAATTAACGCCTTATACAGAGGCGTTTCCTTTTGAATCAGCGCCTTGATAAAAGGCGTTATTTTCCTCTTGATCAATGATTTACTCATTTAGGCTCTTTGTCATCTCTTTACTTATCTTTTATTTTAATTTGATTTATTTAAAAATCTTGTTTTTATCAGGGTTGCTACAACAAGGCCGTGGATCAGGTTGTAGATGGCCTGTTCTGGCGCCCACCGGAGCTAGCTTTGCACAAGAAGAATACATCCATGATTGCATGTTCGAGAGGGTTCTGGCTTTGAAGACTCCCAGTTGGTATGGGAAGTGGTCCGTCATCCCTTCTCACAGTTACCACCGGGGCGCGACAGAGTGGCTCTAGGGTATTCTGCTGGTTTACCGGTCTTTGTTGGATAGGGTGGGGATTCGTCATGCAGTGACTGCCGCCCTGTACTCCTACCCTTGTTACACTGGCCTGCTACAGGCTCTAGTAGAGAGGTTCAGCCGCCGGTGGAACACTTTCGTCACAGCTGGCGGGGAGACTTCACTGTACCTCTGGGCCTTCCAGAGGATTTCTGGTCTTCCGATCTGCGGGAGACCCTATGAGGAGCTATCGCCAGATGACTTGCACCTCAGTTCTACAGATGGGGCAGGACACTATACCCTGCCATACTGCTTCAGGTTTCTGATGAAGACCTGGAGGGACTTAGCCCGAGTAGGCACAGATCGGACTCCACGCACACCGCGGGTGACACTGAATGCCTGGGTGAGCCACTTCTATAGCGGTCCGTATTGCTTTCACATGGAGTTTGCACAGTCCGGCACCACCTGGGATGAGTACCGAGAGGTCAGAGTGGACATTCCTCCACATCTTCGCCACCTGCCTGCGCCGACACAAGGCTGGAATTCACGGGGGCTGCATCCTATTACTTATCTGGCGGCTTATCTGGCGTACTGGCTTTCCAGCTTCGTAGTCCCTCATGGAGAGGAGGGAGTCCTGCGGGTGGAGGTGATTTATCCAGCCTGCATGCTTGCCTGCGGACAGAGCCTCGCCATTGCATCAGCAGCCTTGGCGAATATTTTTCATTCGCTTGGGGCTTTGTCTTCCCACTCCTCGCCGCGAGAGAAGGGTATATTGCTGCCCACTCATTATTTGAGTGCTTGGGTAGGGCTACTGTTTCCAGAGTTGTCCAGGAGGACTCCGGCCGAGAATCCAGCAGCTCCGTTGATTTTCTGGTTTACAGGGCAGCCATCCCAGGATCCAGTTGCACAGTTAGTAGGGGCCAGGCGGGCCTTGTCTTTTGTTCCGGTGAAGAGGGGAGAGGGCCTAGCCCTTGACTACTTCTCCTACCTTCACCGTCCTTTTGCCAGGCAGGAGGGAGATGCTGTCGTCAGCCGGGTTTCCACCCATGCTTTACCTTCCCCACAGGGCTTAGCAGAGTGGGTCGTCAGCATCCGGCCCAGTGTTCTTGTCTATCGGCGTTCCAGCACGGCGATACTTGAGCCTTACTACCCACATCGGTTCGCTAGGAACTTTGGGTATGATCAGGCTATCCCCTCCAGTGGAGAGTTCTCTTTGCCCCTCCGGTTATACAGGCACAGGGACATGCATTTGGTCGCGGCAGCTTGGCAGGACTTCTTTTGCCGCGAGACAGGGCCGGGGTACTCGGTCCCAGAGCAGGAGCGCAGAGGCTATTTCGACATTTATTATGCTCGCTGGTGGTTCAAAGCCAGTAACCTCTTCCGGGAGCGTCGAGATGCCATTCGTACCGCTGAGGAGCAGCGGTTGGAGCGGGAGGATCTACCTCCTTTGTGCATCGACCCCGCTTTCCTCAGATCTCATTTTTCGGGGATTGCCCGAATTGTGAGTGACATTGAAGAGCGATGGCGAGCAAAAGGCTGGACACCCACTGTTGACAGGAGCCAGTATAATGGGGCTTTGAAGCCCTTGAAGAGCAAGACGGCGTCGGCTCTTGGAGTCCCTTCTTCCTCCACCACAGGCGTAGCCTCAGGCCCCTCAAAGGCCTATTCTTGGTGGGAGGATTTGCAGATATCTTGCGGGGTGAGGAAAAAGTTCCAGTTGTCCCAGTCGATACCTGACGGAGCACTTGGGGGCAGTACCTTTGCTGAGTGGAGGGCTCATGTGATCAACGCAGTGGGCTGCGCAGGTCCCCTGGAGTACCTCTCTGGCCTTGAGTTGGCGACGACTCCACTTGCCATTTATGATGCTGTAAAGGCAGTTGCACGCGCCCTCCGAGTGAAGCCGGAGCAGATAGTATTAAAGCCGATGGAGCCCATAGCGGCTACAGGTAATTCATGTTCTTCCTGACTTTAATATACATATGTATATTTATATTCTGGGATATGCATTTACATATTCCCGAGACACTTGCAGGTGAAGCTGTTATGGTAGCCGGTGCTGTACCACCGAGGGGTCCTCCTGATGCTGAGATTGGGGGGGATTCTGCTGCCGCCAAGAGACCTCGGACCGAGGTTCCTGAGGAAGGGGATGTGAGGTCAACATCCCGTCCTCGGCTTGAGGTTGAAACCCCTGAAGTTGAGGCTGTGTCCAGTAAGTAGCTCTCCCCAACTACTGGTCATTTCTGAGCATATATACAATGCTACAAACACATGCTTGCTTCATTAAATGCAGCTCCCCCGAAGGCTAGGGCTGATATGAGCTTCTCTCCTCCTCCAGCGGGAGATGACATGCCGCTGGATGAGTCCGTGCCCGACGTTACTTTCAGCTTCAAGGAGTTGATGTCAGACGATTATATGCCGGTGACGGCCAACTCTCCCTCGCCTCTTACAGCGGGGACCACAGAAGGTCAGGCTTCAGGTAGCATGCTCAACCTTGTTTTCTCCATTGATACATGAAGATTTGAACAGCAATAACTCCTTAGTGTTTTGCTGGCTGTGCAGGGGTTCATGAGGTTGCTCCACCTGGCCCGTCAGTAGGAGGTGATGTCGGCTCTTCCTCCGGGGCCGGATCCGCTCCTGGGAGTAGATCCACTACTAAGAGTGGGAGCTCTGCGGCCACAGGCTCTCTCCCTGACGGGAGCTCGAGCCCTACTTCCAGCGCCACGACCTCCAGTTCTTCATCCAGTGAGAGTGACTCTCAAGAGGAAGGAGAAATATCAGATACCGGAGGTGAATGCAGCGACATACATTTTGTTTAATTGAGTCCTTCTTATAAAGATTTGCTTGACTCATATAATTGCTTGTCCCACAGGAGTGGACTTGGTCCGATCCATGGAGGAGTTCTCACAACTTTTGGGATCTGGCTCACTTGTGGACCTTTTGACTGGCGGCAGTGCCTCGACAGGCACAAAGGCCATGGAGGTAGCAGGTGTTGACACCACAACACCGGGAGATCCTACGTCAGTGGGCTCCTCCGATGTTGATATTGGTGAGGACATCATAGCTGATCTTTCAGGTAAGAGATGTTAGAGGCTAATGATAGACCTCTTTACCATTTTGCATCTACTTTTGCCAAGCTGATTAATGCATCTGCTATGTGGGCAGCGTCAGGCCAGGCCATTGAAGAAAGCACATCCCACCCTGGTGAGATAGCTCCAGCAGGGGAAGCTCCTCAGGGCGCACCAGAGGGCCTGCAGACTCCAGGGGAGAGTGTCTCACCAGTAGACACCCATGCTACAGGTACTGCTCGTTTCTGACAACGAACACAGCAAATGATATATGCATTCTGTTTGTGGTACTGACCCCTCTCCTGTTTTTGCCATGTAGCTTCTCTTTCTGCAGAGCCAATGGTTGAGGTCTCCTCGCGAGAGGAGGTTCAGGAGGCAGGGCCGACTTCTGAGACCGAGCAATCTTGCTCCCAAAGGGTTCCTTGTACAGAGTCTGCCTTTCCCTGCATAGCTGAAGAAGGGGCTGCTACTGAGACAGGTACATAGCTGTCCTCTGGACTTTGACATCTTGTGCGTGCCACTTTAATAGATAAGCATTTACATGTTATTGCTTAACTGTAGAGGGTGGGGACGCAAACGTCCTGCCTGGCGGACCAGGCTTAGCCTCTGTCGCTGATTCTTCCCCAGCTATTGAGGATGGACAGGAGTCTGCGGCAGCATCAGGTATATGACCATGTTGTGCCTTTTTATAGTGATTCATGCATGTCCATTTTAGCTGTGAACAAGCACTCATTTTACCCCCTTTTTCCTTTGCAGCTTCTGAGGAGGGAGCTTCAGGAGTACCAGTAGGCTTCCCAGCTCTTGGAGTTGAGTGGCCTGACGCCCCTACACTCGGGACGGCGTTGCATGCTGCTATGGCTGACCAGCTCCTGCAGGGTCTTGATCAGTTGCTCCAGACTGATCCACTGCCCTCTGTGGAGGCTTTGAGGGCTGATCTAGAGGTGTTCACCAGGAGCTACCACGGACTGAGTCTTCCCCATGCTGCATGGGTCACGAAGCTGGAAGGCTTATGGAGCGAGTTCGCTCGCCTCCATCTTGCACAGGAGCAGAGACAGAGAGCCCAGTTACAGATCCAGGAGCAGGAGGAGCGGCTACGTGAGCTTCGAGCGGCCCAGGCAGAGGCCGGTCTTCACCTTGCGAGCTTCGAGGGAGATAGCCGGAGGACCTCTCTCCGAGTGGAGGAGCTGCAGAGAGAGCTCCATGAGGTTGCTGAGGAGCATCGTGTTGTCCAGGCGAGGGTGGAGACCTGCCGTCGCCGATTTGATGAGCTTCGGGAGATCTTTCAGCAGGAGACTCGCCTTGCAGAGTTGCGGAGGGACTAGCACAGTGGTTGACGAGCTCTAGCACTTTCTTGTACATAGGGCTCTCACGCCCCATTTTTTGTTGGAGTTACTCCTGAGGGCTTGTCTCGGGCTCCCTTGATGACATTAATGAATGAAGGACAGAATTTAGCATAGTTATTTTTTGCTTCTACCCTCTTGCATGTATGTCTTTTTTTTTATCACTTTACCAGCCCTACCGCCCTTTCGGATTTTCGCCAGGACTGGCCCCCTTTAGCTTTTTCCAGTGCGCCCTTTCGGGTTTTCACACTGAGGGGTACCCATTTTTGCCTAAGGCGCCCTTTCGGGTTTTCACCTTAGCCGGGTTAAAGCCTTTTTGCCCTTGATTGCTCCCCTAACGGAAACAACCAAGTCCGCTGGGGCATCAATATTTTTAACCCCATTTTTTTTCTTTTTTTTTTTTGACCCTATAATGCCAAAAGGCGAGGAAAAGGTGGCACTCCCCCGTAGGGACGTGTGTGCCGCAGAGGTGGGACAAGTGGGTAGATTTGATTGTCCGGGTGGGACGAATGAATCAAATCGGTGAGCCGAAAGGCGAAACAGGTTGGTAACCTGAGAGGCGTACTGAGACCAAAACCAAGAGGATAGAAACGAGCCGAAAGGCATAATGGGTTGGCAGCCCGAGAGAGCATACTGAGGCCGAACTCGGTGAGACCAAAAGGTGTAATGGGTTGGCAGCCCGAGAGAGCATGCTGAAGCCAAGCCCGGTATGACAAGATGAGTGAATTCGACTGCCCTAATGGGACGTAATTAGCCAAATCCATACCTGAAGGTTGACCGGATTAGCAACCCTAAAAGGGTGTGCATATGCCAAGTCCGGTTGGAACAACAAAGGAGTTGGTTTAACAGTCCAAAAGGGACATAAGGGTTAAACCTGGAGGTCGATAGGCGGGATGGGTTGGCAGCCCGAAAGAGCATACATAGGCCAGACCCGAAACGATGACAGGAAGGGATTTGACAGCCCGGGTGGGACGTATAAGTCAAATCCGTGAGCCGATAGGCAAACAGGGTTGGCAGCCTGAGAGGGCACGCTGAGGCCAAGCCCGTGGGGACAAAGGAGTAAACTTGACGATCCCGGTGGGATATATGAGTCAAGTCTAAAGCCAAGGGGCGAGATGGGTTGACAGCCCGAAAGGGGCATGCAGAGGCCAAACCCAGAAGAAGAAAAAGGGTGGACTTGACAGCCCTAGTGGGACGTGAGAGTCAAATCCGAGAGCCGATAGGCGAGATAGGTTGGCAGCCCGAGAGAGCATACTGAGGCCATTCCCGATGGGACAAAGATGGATTCGACCACCCTAGTGGGGCGTGAGAGTCAAACCCGAGAGCCGATAGGCGAGTAGGTGGGTTGGCAGCCCGAGAGGACATGCTGAGGCCAGACCCGGTGGGACATGTGCCCGAAGGCACGATGGATTGGCAGCCCGAGAGAGCATACTGAGGCCAGATCCCTAGAATGAAAAAGGTGCCGAAAGGCATGAAAAGTTGGCAGCCCGAGAGAGCATACTAAGGTCAGTCCCAGTGGGACAAGAGAGTAAGCGGGTTTAACTGCTCAGAAGAGACACGTGAGCTGAACCCGGAAGCCGATAGGCGGAATGGGCCGGCAGCCCGGAAGAGGTATGCATAGGCCGAGCCCGATGGGACAAAGTATGACACCGTCAGAATGTCAGTAGGACTAGGTGTCATAGGATGACATGTAAGGTGTAGCCCTGACATCAATATGATGTTTTGGTCGAGATGGGGTGGAGTCATTGACTTAGAGCCACCCTTAAAATAGACAGGGAGAGGATTTTTTTTTCACATTACCAACTAGGGGTGAGCATTATTCGGGTTCAACCCGAAAATCAAACCGAACCGAACGATTTGGTTCGGTTTGGTTTGGGTTGAAATTTAAAAATTTTTGGTTTGGGTTCAAACCGAACCGTATTAAAAAATTTAGTTTGGTTTGGTTTTGAAGTTCAAGAAACCGAACAAAACCAAACCGAACCGAATAACCCGAATTTAAGAATATTTTTATCAAATTAATATAAATGTATATGTAACTATAAATCCGAATTTAAAAAGTCCAATTCTCACCATTCTAATGGGGTTTCCGACTTTATGAAATAGGTTTCAAATCACCTTCTATTTTACTGTAACCGAACTTCTTAATTTCTTATGTGAAAATATTATGGAGCTTGTTCTTACAAGTTACAACTTTATATGTTATTTTTTTAATATTTACTTTATTTGGTAGAAATTCTTTTACCATATCTTTCTCTAATGTTGTTTGAATCCAATCTAATTTATAAAATGGGAGATGAATATGGTTCAAACCGAACCAAACCGAATTAATTCGGTTTGGTTTGGTTTGGTTTCAAACTAGTTTGGTTTGGTTTGGTTCGGGTTGAAGCCTTAATTCGGTTTGGTTTGATTTGAGAAAAATTCTCTTCAAACCAAACCAAACCAAACCGTGCCCACCCCTATTACCAACCTCACCGCCCTTTCAGGCCCCCTTTAGCTTTTTCCGGTGCGCCCTTTCGGGTTTTCACACCGAGGGGTTGCCCATTTTTGGCCGAGGCGCCCTTTCGGGTTTTCACCTCGACCGGGTCTGTGGCCTTTTTACCCTCAGTCAACCGTTGAAGGCTGACTGAGTCCGCCGGGGTATCAGTATTTTTAACCCCTTTTCTTTTTTTTCTTTTTATTTTTTTTGCCGTTGAGAGGAGGGAAGGGATTATCTCCCTTGTGGTCAAGGACCGTATAGGCCCCTCCTTCGTAGACCTTCTAGATAACGTAAGGTCCACGCCAATTGGGCTGGAGTTTGCCGCTGGATCTTCCCGCGAGAACCTCCTTTTCTTTGACCATGACGAGGTCGCCTTTCTTGAACGCCCTTTGTTTGACCAGCTTATCATAAGCACGTGTCATGCAGGCTTGATACACTTGTAAGTGTTTGTAGGCTTTGAGTCTTTGACCTTCAATGTTGGACAATTCCTCGAGCCTTCTTTCAATTTCCGATTGGTCTTGACCTGGCAATCCGGCGTGCACAGCAACGCGGTAAGATGCTAGCTCGATTTCCACAGGGACCACCGCTTCAGCTCCATAGACCAGGGAGAATGGGGAGCAACCCGTGGGGGTTTTGTAGATGGTACGATAGGCCCATAGGGCTTCGTGGACCTTCTCGCCCCAATCCCGCTTGCGACCACCTACTATCTTGGACAGCAGCTTGCAGAGGGTTTTGTTGAAGGCCTCGGCTAACCCATTGGCCTGAGGATTGTAGACCGACGACGCTCTCCAGTCAATATGGAACTTGGCCGCCAGAGCATAAATAGTCTTGTTCTTAAACGGCGTGCCATTATCGGATATAATCCGACTGGGGGTGCCGAATCTGTATATGATATAGTGCCGCACAAAACGAGCAACTATCTCCCCTGTAACTTCCCGTAGTGGAACGGCTTCCGCCCATCTGGAGAAGTAATCGGTGGCTGCAAGTATGAACTTGTGGCCTTGGACGATGGTGGGAATGGTCCCACAATATCCATAGCCCACTCTGCAAACGGCCAAGTAGGCGCTGTTGGATGGAGCGGGTTAGGTGGCCGTCGAGGGACTGGGCCGAATGCTTGACATTGGTGACATGTACGAGCGTATTGATTTCAATCTTCGTACATGGTGGGCCAATAGAACCCTTTGAGCTTGATGTTATTCTTCATCTTGGCTCTGCCTGGTGAGCTCCACACAATCCGGAGTGGACCTCGTGCATGACGGTCTTTGCTTCCTTGGGCGAAAGGCACCGCAGGAGGACCGATCGGTCTTTTTCATGGACGAGCCTGAAGAGCAGACCGTCAATCAGCTGGTAGGATGTCGCCCTGCGTAGCAGCTGCACCCTCTGAGCCTGATCAGGAGGGAGCCAGCCGTTCTTTATTTTTATAATTGGCTCGCGTCAATCTTCTTCTTCGGGAGCATTGTCCTCTTGAACATTGTCGACCTCGTAGATAGTGAGGCCGGATTCTTTGTCGAGCACACTTGACATAAGCCTTCGGTGTCTGACAGTAATATTTAATTCTCCCTCAGGCGGGAGTTTTAGGGCTGCTGCCAGATTTGCAAGAGCATCAGTCTGGGAGTTGCTGCCTCTAGGGACATGGCCTATTTCAAATAGGTAGAATTTTTCCTTGAGCCTCATGACGGCTGCATGGTAGGGGATGAGCTCCTTCTTCCGGACATCGTAGACGCCCAGTACTTGTCGAATGACGAGCTGAGAATCCCCATACACTTTGATGCACTTGATGTCTATCTCCAGTGCCAGTTGAAGCCCAATGATTAGCGCTTCATACTCTGCCTCATTATTAGTCAGCGACTTCATGAGAGTGCAAGAGTTGTGGAGGATGCCGCCTTGTGGAGATACAAAGACTACCCCCGCGCCTGAGACATAGTCTGTAAGGCCACCGGCCCTTTTGATTGTCCGAGAGGCACCATCAAAATATAACTCCCAATGTGGGAGATCATGGGTGAGGACACCCGGCTCCATCTGTGGTGGGACTTTTTCAGAATGCTCCCTAGTGGCTTGAGAAGGCACTAACACCTCTTCGTCGGGCAGCTCGAAGTTGAGTGGCGAATCTTCTGGCACAGGGTGCGCTGCTAAGAACTCCGCCATTCCTTGTCCCTTGATCGCTTTGCGTGGGACGAAGGTGATATCAAACTCCACGAGGATAAGCGCCCATTTGCCGAGTCTACCAGAGAGGACAGGCTGGCTGAGCAGAAACTTGAGTGGGTCACATTTTGAGATGAGCTCCACTCGGTGGGCTAGGAGATAGTGCCTTAACTTCTTGACAGCAAACACCAGAGCTAGGCACATCTTTTCCATAGGAGCGTACCGATGCTCAGGCCCGATCAGTTTTCGGCTGAGGTAGTACAGTGGCTGCTCCTTGCCCTCGTCATTGATCTGGGCTAATAGAGCCCCCAAAGAGGCATCCATGGCAGCAATGTAGAGGATAAGGGGCTTCCCTCTGACGGGTGCTCCTAGAACGGGAGGAGTTAGTAGATACTCCTTAATCTGCTCGAAGGCCTTCTGACAGTCTTCGTCCCAGATGAAAGATGCTCCTTTCTTCATCAATTTGCCGAAAGGTAGGCATCTTTCAGAAAGATTAGAAATGAATCGCCTAATATAGGCGAGTCTTCCTTGAAGAGATCTGAGCTCTGTCAAGTTCTTGGGCGGAGGCAGTCCTCTTATGGCCTTGATTTTATCAGGATCGATTTCTATGCCTCGGTACCTGACAATAAAGCCAAGGAACTTGCCGCTGGAGACTCCGAAGGCGCACTTCATTGGGTTCATCTTGAGCTGGTACTGTCGAAGCCTTTCAAAGACGCGACGCAAGTCAGCCAAGTGATCTTCCCGCTTCTTTGTCTTGACGACCAGATCATCGACATAGCATTCAACAAGGTCATGTAGCATCTCGTCAAAGATCTTGGTCATTGCCCTTTGGTAGGTTGCGCCGGCATTCTTGAGACCGAACGGCATCCTTTTATAGTTAAAGATCCCCTTAGGAGACCGAGTTATAGCCCGACGATCCGTCCATAAAAGACAAGGCTTCATGACCAGTGGTCATATCAACCATTGTCTCAGTGATTAGGACAGGGAAATCGTCCTTTGGGCATGCTTTATTCAAATCCCTGAAGTCAATGCAGACTCGGACTTGGCCGTTCTTCTTCTTGACAGGGACGATGTTGGCGAGCCATACAGGGTACATGCAAGGCTCTATGAAGTCCACGTTGAGCATTTTGTCAACCTCAGCGTTGACCTTCAACTCCAGCTCGTGGCGCATACGCCTCTGAGCTTGCTTGACTGGCTTGACTGTTGAAAGTATTGCTAGCTCGTGTTCAGCCACGGAAGGGTCGAGCCCGGGCATTTCTTTGTAAGTCCAGGCGAAACAATCCCTGAACTCTTCTAAAAGCTGTCGATACGACTGCCTTTCTTCCTCGCTGAGGAGAGCACTTATGAAGGTGGGACGGTAGTCATTTTTGCTTCCGAGATTCATTTCAATCAACTCGTCCACAGTTGCTTGACCACCGTCTTCAAGCTCTGGTGGAGCTGGTTGGAGGTCGACGAAGTCTCCCTCATCGCCGCCGGCGCTTGTTGTGTTTGCGCTAGAATCCGAGAGACCGGCCTTGACCTCCTCAAATATTGGATGGGTTGGTCAAGCTCTCCCGAGGTGTTCTCGGGCTGTTTGTCACCGGAGGTGGCGTAACAGGTGAACACTTTGACAGTGTCATCGGTCACCTGGACCACCCGCTTTTTCTTGGGCGGTTGTCGCTCCGGCTTGGGCGGCCTCCCAAGTCTGTCGAAGACAGACACTCGGGATGTGGCTGCTTGATGTGAGCGATCCTCCTCCGTGTGTGTAGAACTAGCCCACGGGGAGGTCGGTCGCACTTTCTTGCCGGCTCCTCGGCGCTTTTGTCCCCGTAGGGGTTGAGATGTAAATCTCGCAGACGTCGAGGCCTCAGTGCTTGGCGGACTCCGCATCCGCTGAAGCTCTGACATGCGGAAGGGCTCCTCCGCCCTCGCGCGCCTTATGATCCGGGCCTCCTCCTTGGTGACCCAGATCTTCTTCAAGTGGAGTTGGCGCTCCTCCACTTGGTTACCCCCTGTCCTTGGACGGGGGGCTCGTTGCTGGGGCCGTTGCAGAGGGCCCTGGGTTGCCGCCGGTACGGCAGACTTCTCCTCCTTCGCTCCTTTCTCCCGGACTTGCCGGAGGGGCTCGAAGCGGTTGGAGGTAGAAATAGTCGGGACGTGACGATCCCGTGGCAGAATCGGCTCGCCTCCATCGAGCCGGATGCGAATATTTCCGACAATTACAGTCTTGCCGGAGCGCGAGACAGCCGCTTCAGGCTTTGCGCCCTTGCGGCTACGGCGTTGCCCCCGTTGAGCAGGGGCGGCAGCGGTGGTGCCCGCCATGGGCATGGCGTCACCCTGATGACGGCGGCGTTGCCCCCGTTGAGCAAGGGCAGCACCTCTGAGGGTGGCCGCATTGGAGTTGGCGCCGTTGCGGCGGCGGCGTTGCCCACGTTGAGTATGAGCGACGCCAGCAGTGATTTGATTGACCGAGAAGACTCGACCAACAGTTGGGGCAGAAGGCCTAACACCTTCGGCCGTTGACGGAGCAGCCAATGGAGCTCTGCTGGTTGTTGGGGCCGAAGGCCTGACGCCTCCGACAGTTTTCTTCTTAGTCGAGCGGACTCGACCAGCAATTGAGGTTGAGGGCCTGACACCCCCAGTGATGGTCTTGTTGACCGGACTGACCCGGCAAGTTGCTGGAGCCGAAGGCCTGACGCCCCCGACAGTTGTCTTGTTGACCGGGCGGACCCGATCAGCTGAAGCAGAAGGCCTGACGCCCTCAGAAGTCTTCTTAGCCGAATGAAACCGGCCAGTTGTTGGAGCAGAGGGTCTGACACCCTCAGCGACTGTCTTCTTGACCGGGCGGACCCGATCAGTTGATGGGGCCGAGGGCTTGACGCCCCCGACAGTTGTCGCAGGCATGGCTGAACTGGCTTCAGCCATCGGAACCACGCCCAAGAAGAAGGGCGAGCCGACGACCGCTGGGAAGTCGCCGAAAACAAGTGGTGTTGCCAGGTAGCCGATCCTGGCATGGTTGGCAACGATCTCGGGGCCGTAGGTGACGGCTGTCATCGCTGCTGCTGGTGTTGGTGGTGGTGGTGGTGGTGCGTAGCACGAAAGGAGTGGCGTGCAGATGCACAAAGAGCTCTCAATTGAACAGAGAGATGTGCCCTCCTCTTCCCGTCCTGTAAGAGGAAGAGGGGCAATCAGAACCTTGAAGAAGGTTTAGAGACTTTCTTTGACAGAAAGAAGAAAGGCGGGAAAAGTCCCACCGGGCGTGCCAGTCTGTGAGACACGGAAAAAATCTAAATCGACTCTTATCGTGGATAAAAGGTAGATTTTCGTTCTTTTTTGAAAAGGAACATCCCCCCCCCCCATCTGAGTGGAGGGTGATTCCGTGTGTGCGTGTCGTATCAGACGATTTGGGTTCGAGTGCAGGACCTTTCCCCACTGACCGGAGTCAGTGTTGATTTACATCGGCCTAACGTCCGAACACCTTTGTTTAATTGTCAAAGAAATCCCCAAAGTCTTTTACAAGGGTTCTGATATTGAAGGCAAACTCTCTCGGAGGGCTCACAATGTCCACTCACTCACCACCGACCAACAAAAACAACTAAATTAGGGCTAGGTCTGAGCAAAACCCTAAGATTTAGGCATGGAAGCGCAAATATGCGAAAGCCATAGGCATTTTTGAAGAAAAAGGGAGTTTTCTGGACCCCGAGGGTGTTTCGGTAATTTTACCAACCCAAGGGTATTTTGGTAATTTTCCCAGGCCAGGGGTATTGCTGAAATTCCTGGGCTGGAATGGAAGTAGGACTTGATTCCTGACTTCCCAAGGCATTGAGGCCATTTCTGGAGGGTTTCAAGGGCTCTGAGGCCATTTTTAGGTCACAGGGGTATTTTGATAATTTTACCAGACCCTAGACCTAGGTTTGAGATGATACCCGAGTGCTGGACTGAGCTGACAACACTTCCGGACCGAAGGAATGACAAGGGGCTTCATGGAAGGCACACATCTGTCAATTTAGCCGAAGGAGGGGTATATACACAATTTTGGAAAGCCAAGGGTTTTCATGCAATTTTCCCTCGAGGGTACACATGGAGCATGCTGAGTGCTTTTATAATTCCAGTGAGTACATGAGTTGTCGGCGAGTTGTCGACTGTACAAAAGTCCGCATTAGAGCGGGAGATAGGGACGTAGTCCCAATTACAAAAGATTGCAGGGTATAACTGCAAATTACAGGACTTTGGTCTTTTACGATCCCGGGGAGGACGTTTTTGCAATTCCGTCATTGTAAGGACGGAACCACCTGACTTAGTCGTCCCGAGACGTAAAGACTTACAAAACATGGCCCGCTGAGGGGCATAATTACAAACATGGCCCGCTGAGGGGCGTAAATGTAAATATACCCCGTAGGGGCATAAATACAAGACCCGAAGACTTACCCCACACGGGTCGAAACAAACGAACAAACTCCTTCGGATGCTTGGTGGCTTCGTAGGTTGTAGATGTCCCTTCTTTTGTTAGATCCTCCTCCACTTGGACCCTTAGGGTCTATTTATAGAAGGCGGGAGGGCACAGAGGGGTCAAACGAACAAATTTGCCCCGATTCTGTCAAGGTGGGGTGGCAAAAAGCCATTTTGACCCCTCTGGCCACCAAAAAGGGCCAAATGACCCCTCTGAGGGGGGTTAAAAACCTTTTTTTTTTAAATTGTTCTTTTTTTGAAGGCCCGGACCCCGGAGGGGGGCGGACCCGGGCGGGGTCGCGCCACCCCGGGACGGGAGCGACCCGGCGGGGTCGCGGCGACCCCGGAGCGGGCGCACCCGGCGGGGTCACGTGACCCCGCGGGGCCACCTGGCAAGGTCGCGGGGCCACCTGGCGGGGTCGCGTGACCCCGCTGGTGGGGCCACCCGGCGGGGTCGCGCGGCTCCCCGAGCGGACCAGCGGGGTCGCGCGATCTCGGGGCGGACCGGCGGGGTCGCGCGCCCCCGCGGGTGGACTAGCGGGGTCGCGTGACCCCGCTGGGTCCCAGCGGGGCCGCGGCCTCCTCTTTTGACCCGAGAGGGGTCGTTTGACCCCTGGGCGTGCTCCTTGGCTCCTCCTCGACTCGCTTCGCGCCGTTTTCGTCGTCCCGGACTGGAGAAGAACCGTGGTGAAGCTATAAATCCCGGGGAGATCGCTCCTTCGCCGCGTGGCAGCATCGCGTCCGCAGAGGGAGCATTGTTTGTTTGTCTGGTCGCTCTTCGCCGCGTAGGGAGGAAGCTTTGCACCCGTCTGTGCCGTGTGATACACTTGCTCGGCTACTCGGACCGGTATGCACATGTTTCTTCCTTGTTAACCTTCTTGTCGCGACGTCGACCATGATAATATTGTCGGATCAATAGACCCTAAATCACGGAGATACTCCGTAGTTCGACGGTGTTGACGATACGCCATCCTTATCGTCGAACGTTGCATAGCAACAATTTCTCAAAGTAACTTGAGATAATTTCGGGTGCAACAATAGACTTGTGTTCGTGCGACCAGACAATGTATAGACTTGACAGATGCAATGTGCATGCAATGCAACAGGACTCTGTACAGACTTAACCTGAGCATGGGCTGACCTGAGCATGGGCTGTACAGACTTTAAATGCATGAAACACACAATGCAACAAGACTCTGTACAGACTTAATAACGTGCAGACAGGACCTCATATGCAATGAGCATGCAACAGTGTATAGACATCATATGCAGTGAATCAGGCATCGACTATATGGCATGCAACTGATGAATGCACTGATGCAGTGTATGCATATGGCAGATATTGAACCGATGCAATGTATGTAGTTCACCAAGGGTTGCACCGACAATGTGGCATGCAGCAACTGTTAATGCACCGATGCAATGTGCAGGACTTCCACAAACAGGGAAATGCATAGACCTTAAACCATGACTCATAGTATGACAGGAAAATGCATAAACCTTACAGATGTATATATATGAATGCTTTATGATGTGACAAAAAGACTGAACATCGCATGGTGACTCACAGTGTTTGACCCACATCAAAACCAATCATCAAAACCACAGGGGCACAACAGAATGCACATTTCACTGGATTCATTTTGAGCTGATATTGTCGAAGCCTTTTGAAGATTTGACGCAAGTTAGCCAAATGATCCTCTCGCCCTTTTGACTTGACGACCAGGTCATCGACGTAGCATTCAACGAGGTCATGTAGCATCTCGTCGAAAATCTTGGTTATCACCCTTTGATAGGTTGCACCGGCATTCTTCATGCCAAATGGCATCCTTTTATAGTTGAAAATTCCCTTGGGATCGGAAAGCCGTATGGTCTTTATCTTTGATGGCCATGCGGATTTGATTATAGCCCGACGACCCTTCCACGAAGGACAAGGCTTCGTGACTGGTGGTCATGTCAACCATTGTCTCAGTGATTGGGACAGGGAAGTCGTCCTTTGGGCATGCCTTGTTCAAATCCCTGATGTTGATGCAGACTCAGACTTGGCCATTCTTCTTCTTGACAAGTACTATATTGGTGAGCCACACAGGGTACATGCAGGGCTCTATGCAGTCCACGTCGAGCATCTTGGCAACCTCAGCATTGACTTTCAACTCTAGCTCGTGGCGCATATGCCTTTGAGCTTGCTTGACTGCTGGAAGTATTACCAGCTCATGGTCAACCACAGAGGGGTCAAGTCCAGACATTTCTTTATAAGTCCAAGCGAAACAATCCTTGAACTCTTCCAGGAGCCGTTGGTATGCCTGCCTTTCTTTCTCACCGAGGAGAGCACTTACGAAGGTTGGCTGATAATCTTCTTTGCTTCCGAGATTGATCTCAATCAACTCGTCCACAGTTGCTTGGCCACTCTCTTCAAGCTCCGGTGGAGCAGGTTGGAGGTCGACAAAGTCTCCCTCATCATCAGTATTTGCTTCATGTACTTTAAATTCCTCAAAGCTTTCTTGCTCATAGCTGGAAGTCGAAGGACCTGCTCTGTCTTGCCAACGCCCGGCGGGTGGAGTTGTCCCTCCCTTGGGGAGGCGACCATTGTTAACTTCTAGTGAGAGTGACACTGACGTCTCATCGGACTCCCTCAAAGAGTTGCCAATCTTGGGCTCCGCTTCCATTTGTCTGTGAGGAGGAGGTCGCAGTCCTATGGCATTAACTGTGTAATGGACCTCAAAGTCCCTCTCCTAATCATAGCTGAGTCCTCTCGTATCTTTGCGGGAGAAGGGAGGTTGCCCCTGGACCTGCAGAGGGTTCCACAACTGGTGGAGATATGCGGTCCGTACGGGGTCTTGGACTCGAGGGATATGCTGCTTTTTACACATTTTCCTGATGTGCTCTGGCTGATCGTCCATTTCTTGGACTAGCACTAGTGCATTATTGGCAGGAGTATCCCAGCCAAAATCATCCTCAGGAGGGCCTAGTGGGACCAAATCTCCTTTATAAAAGACAATCGGTCTGTCTTCCTTGCCTTTTTTACTCCTTCTCCACCTCGTGCTCTTCCCGTTGAAAGGAGAGCTGGATACAGTTAGGCGATAAGGAGATACTCTGGTCAATGACCCGGCTGATGAGGTTGGCTTCGAAGTCAACGCTTCGCCTCTCTAGCTGAGTCGCCTTGGAGGCAGCCTTGAGGCTTAGCTTGTGCAATCTTGCCAAGTCTTGGTTGACAGTGAATAATTGCCCTTCCTCCACTTCAGAGTCCACCTTTTTCTTTCCTTTGTCTTTTATAGAGTTAGGGCTTGCTAGAGTGGGCTCCCCAAAATATAAGGAAGCATCTACCAGATGGCACTCGTTGGGTCTAAATGGAGCCTGATCTGCAAAGACAGTATATTGCTCCCCTTCCTTGGCATATTTAATGCATTGGTGCAGAGTTGAAGGAACAACCCAATTTTCATGGAGCCATGGCCTCCCTAATAACACCTTGTAAGATGTGTCAGCATTGATGATGTAAAATATCACTTGGGTGACAAAATCACCCAAGACCAGCTTCACTTCAACTCTGCCAAGAGCCTCCTCAGAATCTTGGTTGAATCCCGAAATTTTGACCACGTTCACCTTTTGCAAGTAAGGCGTCAAGCACAAAGACTTGAAAGTCTTCAAAGGTATGATGTTAATGGCCGCTCTAGCATCGACCAAAATTCGATTCACATGGTGTCCATTGATCGTCCCTCGCATATATAAAGAGCGATTATGACACGGAGAGGACAACAACATGTCTTTGTCTGTAAATGTGATATTGGCTGCAAACGCCTCATATGCTTGGGCCTGCAACTCTGCCACATGGGATTCATAGGCCTCAGGATCTTGGAGTATCTTGATGAGGGCTTCCCTTAGGTCTTTACTCCAAGCGATGGCTTCCCAAATGGTGACATTTGTTGGAAACCACCTCATATGATGAATAATTTTGCGGTCTGCCCGAGCACGGGTCTTGTCAAATGGCGGGATAATCTCTGCCAGAGTCTTCGGCACCCCATGAGGCTTCTCTCGCTTAGAAGGATGTTCCTCACTCTGACCTGTTGAGACAGGTGGTACGTGGAAGTAGATCCAAAGGGGGGGTGAATGGATCTTTTTAGAAATATTGCCCAAATAAAATTATGAATGAGCTTCCAAAAATTGATTGAAGAATCACCACCTAAGATGCCAAGAAATCAAATCTTCTATAGAACCAGTGAGCAAACACTTGGAGCGCACCTAAGCATGCATCTAGCGAAGACAGAGTAAACAAACAAACCACTGCACGCAAGATTTTTAGGTGGTTCGATCTCTATCCAGAGATCTACGTCCAGCCCACACTCCAACTAGAGTGTGGCTTCCGCTGATACACAGCTTAACGGCTGGGCCTCACAGCTTGCCTACATCCGCTGACGAACAGTTTGAACAGCTGGGCATTACAGCTTCGCCAACCGTTTACTCACAGCTTGACCCGCTGGGCATTACAGCTTAGCCGACCAGAGGATACCACACCTCTGCAACCGCTGGGGCTTACAGCTTAACCCGTCCAGAGGAATCCTCCTCTGCCCGCTGAGGATTACAGCTTAACCTCCGCTGACAAACAGCTTGAACAAGGATAAAAATAAGAAACAAGAACGATGGAATACAGCAACTGAAAGCTGGAAATAAAACCCGATGGATATCGCTCACACAACTGGCCTGGATTTGATGCAAGTACCAGTGAACAGAACATCAAAGATTCTTCTCTCGATCTCACTCTCTCTCCAACTCTTCTTTCAATCTTTCTTCTCTCTCTCTTTTCTCTTTGGATCGTATACGCTCTTTCTGCTTCAGCTCTTCTGAAAAATTTCCACGATCTTCACAATTCACGATCAGTCTTCTCCAGATGGAGAAGCCTTCCTTTTATAGCAGCAGCAGATAGGTGGGCGTGTGTCTTTCACGAATTCCCTCCCTAGCGCCTTGACCACGTGGCAGCATTTCAGCTCACTTCTTTACACGTGTCACGATCCTGGCACATCTTCCATTCTTGGGTCACGTGCTCTTCTTAGACTCCTCGAGCAGAGATCCTGTCAAGGTCAGACTTATTATCATCTTGAATCAATCTGAAAGATAATAGAAAGATGCACTGAGTTAGTTCGAGATTTGAACTAAATGTGCACAGACTTGATGCATATAATACGGTATGCATATGGGAAAGTATGCACAATGAAAAGGAATGCACAGACTTCCTATATACATATGAGGAACTAAAAGCATGTACTAACTTGGTCAACAAATGTGTGAGCTTTGTATGCAACAAGCACAGCTATGCACAGACTTAATTATGTATATGTATATGAAACGCACATAGGGATGGACTACTCATGCACAGACATGCCACTGAGATGTGTACAGATTTTGTGTGCACGGGACAAAAAGATGCACCGACTTGCTGTGCCTAGAGTTTAAGCATGAATGCATAATGCACAGACCTAATGAAATGATGCACGGACTTAAATGCTCGAATCAACAAAAGTTGCACAGACTTGTGTTCATGCAACAACAAGAGTTGCACGGACTTGGTAGCGAAGTATGCACTGACTATATGTGTTCGATGCGAGAGTCGCACCGACTTGCTGTGCCTACCGCAATAAAAGTTGCACGGACTTGGTAACGAAGTATGCACTGACTTTGTGTATGCAGAATGAACACGGACTGCACTGACTTAGCTGCGAGCTGAGTTAATGGATGAATGATGCTTGCACTGACTTGGTCGAGTGTAACAACATGGGTTGTACAGACTTGATAGCGTGCAGCGAAATGTTGCACCGACTTTCAATGTACAGACAAAATATGCACGGACTTCTTATGCGACAGATGCAATGAACATGCACCGACTTTTAATGCGTAAACAAAATATGCACAGACTTTGTATACTGAAAGATGCAACTATGTATGTAAAGATCAAATACAAAATATTTATTTATTCTAATCTCACATGACTCATAGATTGTCATTGTCAAAACCAGGGTTCCAACAATCTCCCCCTTTTTGATGATGACAACTATAAATCATGTAAGATTAATTTGCTAACATTCATAACCGAGTTCATCGATAAAATGAACCATGCATTCAACACAAACATGCAATCAACACAACCATGAAATCAACACAAACATGCAATCAACATAGCATTTCTGTGTACTTTAAAAAGATATAAAGTAGTGTTTGAATGAAAAATTCTCTTTCAGCACTATTTTTACAGCAAAAACTATCCATCAAACAAAACTGACCACCAGTAAACTGAAAAAGCTGTAAAATTGTCTGTCCAAACTGACTCTGTCCTGTTACTACTCTTCATTTACACATTCACATTCACATTCCACTCATTCTCCCCCTTTGTCATTATCAAAAATGGTGAACTGGGAGAAATTAGTGACCACGGTAACTCCCCCTGCCTCTTGGAAGATATGATGAGCTGGAACTAGAGATGGGAAGTCTGTTCTGCAAGGAGGTGTGAAGATCTCTAATGGAGTCTGACAGCTTATCGAGCTTTTGATGCACAATACTCCCCAGTCTGTCCACTAGGGAGGTAGTGGACTTTTGTTTTGTGATAGATTGTCTAACGTTCTCTGAGAGGGTCTGCAAATGAGACTGGACAACGTGAAACTTATTAATGATTTCAGGCTGACTGGCTGCTATCTTGTTTAATGTGCCCTTTATCAGTTCAAACTCAATTTTAAGATCAAAAGTGTGGCTAAGAATTTGAGCCATCTTGCTGAAAGTGGAGAGTTGGGTATCTTGAATTTTGCTGACCATGTCACCAACTCTATTGCTGATAGCCATAAGAGATTCCAAAATCTCTCGTACTGTTTGTTCATCAATTCATTTTGATTAAGTACAATCTCTGTCAAATTGGACAACATCTGTGCAATATTAGGTTCAGCATTTGTTCCATGTGAACTAGAAGTGGAGGCACTAGAGTCTGGTAACTCAACGTGATACGCATGTTGCTGTTCAGGAGGTGGAGGAGGTGGTATGCCAAGACTAATCACATCTCCAAAATGTGGACCATATTCAGGAGCCTGAGAGAACGACATTCTTGGATACATTCTGTGGTGAGGGGCAGGTCCCATAACATATTTTTGTGATTTTTCTTTAGCTGCCCCTGGAGCTGGAGCAATTGGTTGCTCGTGTGGAGCTTCTTCAGCAGATACTTGAGCTCCTTGTGGTTCATCCTCCTGTTCATTTACCACAGACTCTGCAATTTCTTCATAGATCTCTTCAGCAGCTTCTTTCATTATCTGTGTGAGCATTTCAGCAAGAGACTCTTCTTCACTTTCCTCTTCTTGAGGAATTTCAGTTCTTTTCTCTTCTTGAGGAATTTCAGTTCTTTCCTCTTCTTCATCTGCCTCTTGTCCTTGCTAGACTTTATGCTGTTCCTGTTCAGATTGTACCCCAAATTTATCAAACAACTGACTGATATTTTGATCCAATTGCTGTGTTATTTGAGCACCTGTCAGATTTAGCTCATGGACTTCTTGTTGCAAGACAAGGTCCTTGAGATTCTTCTTAGCAGACTCAACAGTAGTCTCCTCTTGTTGTACAGCAGTTGATTGACTTCTTTTATCTGAAAAACCTTGATGAACTTTCTTTCTCTTCTTCAAAGGAGCTGGGTCCTGATCATCTTACTCTTCTTGATCCTTTCCTAAACTGACCTGAGGCTGTTCACTTTGATCTAAGGCATCTTTCACTTTACTGTCTTTGGATGATTTCGACCTCAAGTATTTGTTGATAAAATCCAAGTTATAAATGTTTACTTTGGGAATATCCTTTGATGATTCCCCTTCCAGTGGAATTTTCATTTTTCTGAAAATTCCTGTCAGATGAGCAGCATAAGGTAAATTTCTCTTTGACTCCTTGAAGGTGCTCATTATCTGAAGCATTATAGCTGGTAGACAGATCTTGATACCTTTGAGTAGGTAGAAGAGAATAATTCTCTGAGAATCTGTCACTCTCCCTCTACCTCCGACTTGTGGAGTTATCATTGTTGTAAGAATTTGATGAATTAATCTCTTTAGAGGAGAAAATTTGCATGCATTGAACTGGATGAGATACGTCTGTTTCTTTGGATCTCTGGGGTCTCTAGGCAGTTCTGTAATGAGGGAGTAGGCCTCACGCGGGTTTACATCAAATTCACCTTCTACTTCCCCTTCTTCTGGAATATGAAAGACTTTATGTAGAAAGTGCCTAGACAAGTCAATCTTTACTCCTCTAACTACAGACAAAACCCTTGACTTTTCAGAGACACATTTCAAGTTGCAGTAAAATTCAGCAACCAATTTAGGATAATAAATCCTATGCTCACTCAAGAATTTCTTCCATTTCTGAAATTTAAAAATCTCTAATACTTCAGGAAATTCAAAAATCATAAGTTGGTCATCAAAATCTACGTACCGTGGAAGCATGACCTTTCCTACTTCCAAAGCCACCTCAACCTGTGAAGAAGACTTAGCAGCTTCTGAATACTTAGCAGGGACCCCTTCTTCTTCAGAATCATACATAGCAGCTTTTGATACAGTCGTCTTGCGCCGCTTGGAGGAAATCCTTTCTACCTTTTCTTTCCCTTTTTCTTTCTTTTGTTGAAATACCTCTCTGGGCGAATCTGATGGCAACTGCTCCTCTGAAGTATCCTTCGGCTGAACAACCATTTCCTTTCTCTTCCTATAGAGTGATTCCTTCTGAACCGATTCAGAAGTGGCTCCCCTTGAATGTGCTGCCTTTGACCTCCGCTCAAACCAATGAGTGACACCAGTCTGCTGGGCCTGCGAAGGCGGCGACTGATGCTCTTCTGTGCCCTTCTTCTTCCTATCACTCGTGGCGGACATAGAAGACATGGTGGAGGCGATGAGAAGAGAAGGAGGAAACGTGAAGAAGGAATGTGCGGGATGAGAAGATGGAAGGTTGGAGAAGCAGGCTTGAGAGAGGGAGACTCGAGAGCGGGAGGACGCTTCGTCTTCAAAGAAGAGGGTATGATCGGAAAAACAAGTAGGGTTTCGTATATTTGAGACGCAGCCAACTTTACCAATATTCAATGGTTAATACCCAAAATACCTTTCACCTTTAAAACATAAAAAGCCTTTCTACGCAGAAGAGCGATATTCGGTATATGAGATTATATCTCAAAATATTATTCTCCACAATTTATCCTTATGAGTCAATGGAAGAGAAACCGCTTAATCAAGAAAATAACTCAATCAAAAACATCCTTAATCTTACCAGCATCTTTCATAAGCCAATAACTGATTGGAAAACCCAATTTTTATATAGACTTTAAATCAGTATAAATTTAATGAAGAAACCATAGGGTCAACCATATTGATCATAAATTTTTGCACAATTTTGATTGAACATTTCAGTATAACAACACCTTTTTACTCAAGGAAACATGTTAATCAAACACCAGAATCCCTGGTTACTCAGTGCGATATACCTTTATGTTTCATAAATTTTTGAACAGAGATAGCATTAATTCGCATGACTTAACCTCTGAATTTCTTTGAGACAGATGGTCAGTTTCTTAAATAAAATGCCATTGCTCTGCCAAGATTAATTTTTATTAGATGGCGTATTCCCAGGTCCTTTATCAGAATTTTCTTTAGACATGAATTAAGGACCATATAAGCCTTCGATTTCCTATCAGATTGGCTTCTTACTAAAAGCTTTCAGATTTTAGATGCCTTACTGAGCAATTTCCAATTTGAACTATTTTAAGACCATTGAGAAATCATTCAGATTAATTGTGAAGGCTTTTCAAATAAGATTTAATGTTCATATACTGAAGATCACATCTCAACAAAGATCAGCAATTTAGTTCTGAGATCAGGGTGATTTCAGTAGTTAATTATTGAAGATAAGTAAAGGTGACATTAATCTGATATTACTCCTCCTGACTTGCATAATCTATGATCTTATTGGAGGATAGAAGTGGAGAAGAGAGGAAGATACTGAACAAGGAGATGTTGGAGAAAGCCACTCATGAACAAAGAGAAGACTAAGGCCAGATAAGATGAGTCCAAAAACACAACCTTAAGTACCAATAGCAAATGACCACTCAACACTTATAAACCAGAAATCATCCAGAATTGACTTTTCATCTTATATCAGACTCAACTAGACTTCAAAAACTATACCACAACAGCAGTACCATCCAGCCCGGCAATCATAAAGTGCTGACTGTCGAAGCAGCAAGACATCATTAACTCACACAACCTTTCAATCTCTGATATGTTCAGCTCCCCCTCAGAACGAGCAGAGATATCAAACAATCACTATTTAATTTTCTTAAGGTACACAGATATGTATGTGTTCTACATACACATGCAGATGGATGCATCTACTTATAATCATGAGTTTTAAACAAAATGCATCAATTAATAGCATGAAAAGGTGGATTGACATTGATCACGGTAGATAAGCAATCTAATCATGCATACATACTAATGAAAGAGAAAAACAAGATATACAAGAGAAGAGAGTGGGTTTGACTGACCTTTGTGTGCCTTGACTTTATTAACCCTTTATTTCCTTCTTCAAGGCACCCCTGCAAGTTAAAATTACTTTGCAAATTTGGGGACCCAAGAACTCTTGGGTCCTGTCAGTTGAGTAACACCTCTAGCAGGTGTACTCCAAGATTTCCAAACCTTTCTATCGTCAAATTCCATGGCATGGCAGTCATTCATGATATGTCCTATTCTCCCATGATAATGACAATGAATAGAAGCATTCAAATTTTTCTTGACAGGATAAACATGAATATTTAAGGCAATAATCCGACTAATGAGGTTGGCTTCGAAGTCAAGACTTCGCCTCTCCGGCTGAGTCGGCTTGGAGGCGGCTTTGAGGCTTAGTCTGTGCAATCATGCCAAGTCTTGGTTGACCGAGAACAACTGCCCTTCCTCAGCTTCATAGTCTACCTTTTGCTTTCCTTTGTCTTTTACAGACTCGGGAGTTGCTATAGTGGGCTTCCCAAAATACAAGGAAGCATCTGCCAGATGGCACTCGTTGGGGCGGAATGGAGCCTGATTTGTAAAGACAGTATGTTGCTCCCCTCCCTTGGCATATTTAAGGCATTGGTGCAGAGTTGAAGGGACAACCCAATTTTCGTGGAACTATGGTCTCCCCAACAACACCTTGTAAGATGTGTCGGCGTTGCTGATATAAAACGTTGCTTGGGTGATAAAGTCGCCCAAGGCTAGCTTAACCTCAACCCGACCAAACGCTTCCTCGGAATCTTCGTTGAATCCTGAAATCTTGACCACACTCACCTTTTGCAAGTAAGGTGTCAAGTACAAAGACTTGAAAGTCCTCAAAGGCATAATGTTAATGGCCGCTCCAGCATCAACCAGAATTCGATTCACCTCGCGCCCATTGATCGTCTCTCGCATATATAAAGGGCGATTATGACACGGAGAGGACAACAACATGTCTTTGTCCGTAAAGGTGATGTTGGCTGCAAATGCCTTATATGCTTGGGCCTGCAACTCTGCAATATGTGCTTCGTAGGCCTCTAGGTCTTGGAGTATCTTGATAAGAGCCTCCCTCAGATTTTTGCTTCAAGCGATGGCTTCCCAAATAGTGACATTTGTTGGAAACCGCTTCATATGATGGATGATCTTACGGTCCGCCTGAGCACAAGTTTTATCAAATGGCGGGATGATCTCTGCCAAAGTCTTTGGCGCCCCGCGAGGCTTCTCCCGCTTAGAAGGACGTTCCTCACTCTAGCCCTCCATATTTTCTTGGAATAGTGGTGCCAGAGACTCCTCCAGAGGTGGCAAGGGTTCATTCTATTCGTCCTCATTAGAAGGACCTGCTCGGCTCGCAGGCTCAAGCCTACTGGAGGGACCGGCTTGCTCTGATGCCTTATCTTGCCCTGGCAGCTTGGCTGGATCTTCTTCTTCATTAGAAGAGGCGATTATAAAAGGGATACCACCCGGCCTTCTGGCTTCTGGGATACAGCCCGAACCCTCTAAGGAGTTAAGGATAAAAGGGATTCTCCGAACTTGGGTTTCCGGGACAGGACCCGGTTCTTACCCTCTGAACAATATGACCCGGTCGAGAGTTAAGGGACTGTCGTGCCCTCGTCCTCTGCCACGGCCTCGGCTATTTTTCACCGAATGACGCTGATACGTCGCCATGGGAACCTTGCCCCCGGCGCTGTCGG
Source organism: Amorphophallus konjac (assembly GCA_022559845.1). Classification (NCBI taxonomy): domain Eukaryota; kingdom Viridiplantae; phylum Streptophyta; class Magnoliopsida; order Alismatales; family Araceae; genus Amorphophallus; species Amorphophallus konjac. The sequence continues at coordinate 300,878,115 of CM040120.1, forward strand.
CCATAGTGCCTTGTCCGGACAGAGAGTTGATGTTGTCGGGTGGCGAGATCGCCACCATATTGCAGGAGAGCTCTTGCAGCATTTCCTTGAGCATCTCGACAGTGAGCTCCTCGTCCTTGTAAAACAAGGAAAGCTCTTCAGGGATTGGAAACTCCTCACCTTCTTCGAGACAGTGGACCATCTCCCGGAGCCATTGAAGAAGCCGGGCTTTATGCCCAAACTTGTCCCAGGGAATGTATTTGTCCAGGGTGACAACCCTGGTGGGGCGAGGGGGAGTATACTCCTCCAGCTCATCTATAAGCTTTTGTAGCCTTTGCAAAGGAGTTGGCTCCTTAGGGGTTTCCACAGCTGCTTGCTCAGCTTGCTTCTTCAACCTCCTCTTCAAATTCTTCTTGCGATTCTTCTCTTGTTTCTTTTGGCGTGTCGCCTCTTGAGAAGAAAGTGGACCTAGGTTTGGAGGTGGGACTGGTTTATCGCCGGAATTTTGCTCCGGGCCGGCTCCTTGGGAGCCCTGGTTCCGCTGCTCTTTCTGGGAGTAACCTGAGTCCAGTTAGCCTCCTCCGGCTGCACCTGGAAGGTGGCATTGATCGCCTGAGCAATTATCTCAGGCGGCAACTCTGGAACTCTGCGAGGTCGAAGTGGAGCCCTTGGTGACTTTGCAATTCCACCGATTTTGCTTTAGTCGACGATTTTGCCTGTCCAAGCTGTTGAGGTCTTTCTACTATTGGCGACCTTGTTGGCTCGACACGGAACTTAGCTTTGGGCTCCCCCGCCCTGGCTTTGCCTTTATTATCTGGTCGTGGGTTTCCCCCTATGACGATGCCAGGTTGACTCAGCTTGGAAAGGGGTTTGGAACCTCCTCCCACGGCTTGGCTTTTTGGGCTTTGGGCCTTAGGCCCCTCACACCTGGCCTTGCCTTTAGGGTTTGGTTGAGGATTGCTGCCCGTAGACTTGCCCGACTGGACCTGCTGAGTGGTGGGCTTAGTCTCCCGTGGCCTGGCCTGCTCCTGCTAAGCTTGCTGGAGAATCTTCTCAGCGACCTCTTTAAGACGCCGCCTCGCCATCGAATTCCCCTGCACATCGATCTCCCCTTTTTGGATGAGGACTCTAATGCAATCTTGAATCTTCGGGCATTCCCCAGTGGGGTGGGACACACTGGCATGATATTTGCAGGAGCAGGGATGACTTTTGGCTGTTTCATTGTAGTAGGACGGCAGATCACGCGCCATTACTCGACCTTCTTCCAGGAGCTTGTCGAAAATCTTCGCAGTATCCTCTATAGGGAAAGAATACCGATGAGAGGGTCGCCACCCTGGATACCACAATGTGGACTTGAGCAGTTGGGGATTGACTCCTTCCTCTCTCGGCTCCGGGAGTTGGAAAGCAGCCGAGGCATGTATGACGTTGACAGAGAAATTCAAGCTCTCCCGTCTATGTGGCTGTAGCGGGTCGACCAAGAAGTCGCCCATATTGATCACTCCTCGCCTGATCAAATCTTCGGCAAGGTCCTTGAAGGCCTGGCAATCATGGACAATATGGCCTACCACCTCGTGATATGGGCAATAGCCCTAGTGTCAGGCGGCGCCTGGTGCCTGCTGACTGGGTGACGCCGGGAGGTTTAGCATCCCTTCTCGACGACATGCGAAAAAGATTTGCAAAGTCTTCTCGCGAGGGAAAGGATATAACTTCTCTGGTTCCTCGCCTTCAGATGAATCGGAGGATTCCTCGGAGAGCCAACCCCCTGACCTGAGAGGAGCCCTGGCCGTGGGTGATGCACCTGCCTCCCTCATATGCGTTGGAGCTAGTCCCTTGGCAAATGGCCCAAAGGGGAAAGTGACCAACTGCTCATCAATGCTCTTCAAGAATTACAGTAGACGCCTTTGTTCTAGCTGCAGCTGCCGGATCTCCCCTCGGATCTTCCGAATAGTCCTCCGCAGTGCCAGGCATTCAGGGGGAGAGGAAGGAGTGGCTATGCGGCCGGCATTGGGCTGTTGATTTGATGGCCCGGCTTCGGAGGCATTGGAGCTCGAAGCAGTCGCCGCCATATAAATCACATTGGCCGACCGGTTTGATCGGCTCCAGGCATGAGGCTATGGCGGGTCGACCGCATGGCCTAACATATTTATCTGGCCTTTTTGAATGAGCTCTTCTGCTATGTTCTTGAAGACATAACAGTCCTCGACGGTGTGACCCAACCTTCGGTGATACACACAATAAGTAGGGTCATCCGTTTTATCCACCTCCGAAGACTTCCGTGGATCAGGTAAAGTGATGAGCTTTTCTTTCATACGTAAATCAAATAGCATCTTTGTGTGTTCTTTTCGGAAGGAGTAAGGCGCCTTCGTACGCTCCGCTAACAGAGACGCGTTCGCCTTGGCTTCGGGCTTTTTGCCATTACCCTTTGATTTTTCTTCCCCCTTGTCTCCATTCGTCGGGGAGAAGTCCACAGAGTTTACCTCCTTGCCGGTGACTAGGCGATCTTTGGAGGTTTTGCCCTTGGCAGGAGTATGTGTTGGGTGATCAGCGAAGAACATTTCAATCTCCGCCACCACCGTATTCAGTTGGTCAAAGCCTCTGATATTTGAGCCCAGAAGCTTCTCGCTAACTTCGACCGATAAACCTTTGCGGCATATGGTGATCGCGTCTTTAGGCGTTGGAGGGTTATTCCAGTGCATGCTGACGTCTCTCCACCGCTTGATGAAGTCCAACGCGGTTTCACCCTTCCTTTGTTTAATAGAACAAAGTTCCGCAAGGGAAACTTTGCATTCGGCCGTCTGGAAGTGGTCGACAAACTTCTTTTGCATATCAGCCCAATTAGCCACTGAGTTGGGCTTTAGCCTGGAATACCACTAGAAGGCGGTGCCTATCAGGGATGTGGCGAAGTACCGTAGTAGGTATGATTCTTCCAGCGCCAGTTCACCCATAGCCGTCATGTAGTAGGCCAGGTGTTCATGGGGCGTGCCCTGCCCATTGAACTTCTGGAGTTTCGGGGCTTTCGAGCAATCAGGCGGAAGTTTCTTGAACTGATGGTGGAGGGGATAGGGCACACTGTACAAATCAACGGTGGCCACGCCCTCACCATGTTGAGCAAATTTTGCCTCCACGATTCGCTCGATCATCTGCCTTTGCACCATGAGACTTTCTGTAGCAGGAGTGGCAGAGGAACGCGCATTGGCTTCATGCTGCAGCGCTTCAAATTCCACCACCATTGGTAACTTTGCAGCGGTAATCGAAGCATTGGCCGCGGCTGGAATGGGAGGAGGCGGTTGTTCCATCTCAATGGGCGCCGCCTGAGGCTGAGCATGAACCTCCCTTTCGCATAATAATGTTTGCAAGAGGCTCTTGAGTTCTTGATTTTCGCATCGGAGCTCTTACAACGCAAGGGCATGAAGCTCTCTTGCAAGGTCTTACTCATGCCCGGGGTGGTTGTCCCCGTCGACACTATGAATGTCTTCTTGATGCTCTTCTTGCCCTGTCGACTCGGGCTGAGATGCTCCGACAGTCGGTGTCTGCTGCATGTGTGCGAGAACCCAGGAGACGGGCACCTTGACAACGTCGTTGGTCACCTGAACCACCCGCTTCTTCCTGGGCGGTTATTTTTCGGGCTTGGGCGTCGGCCCTAGTCTGTTAAAAACAGACAATCGGGACGTCAAAGTCTGTGTTGAGCAATCCTCATCCGTGTGCGTTGAACTAGCCCACAAAGAGGTTGGTCGTACTTTCTTGTCGACTCCTCGGCGCTTTCGCCCTTACGGGAATTGTGCTTGAGACCCTAGAGAGGTCGTGAGCTCAAACTGACAGCGGATCATCGGATTTCGCACCTGCTGCAGCTTCGATATACAGATGGGCCTTTCTGACCTTGCCCGCCTGATGGCCCGGGCCTCCTCTTTGGTGACCCAGATCTTCTTCATCTAGAGTTGACGCTCCTCAATTGGGTTGCCCCTTGGCCTCGATCGGGTAGCCGCTGGCCTGGGTCATCGTATCGGCCCCTGGTTTGCCGCCGGTACGGTGGACTTCTTCAATTTTGCTCCATCCTCCCAGACTTGCGCCAGAAGTTCGAAGCGATTGGAGGTGGAGATCGTCGGGACATCTCTGTCCTGAGGCAAAATCGGCTCGTCTCCATCGAGCCGGACGTACAGGTCTCCGACAATTATAGTCTTGTCAGAGCGAGATGTTGCCGCTGTGGGTTTGGTGTCCTTGCGGCTGTGGCATTGCCCCCGTTGAGCAGGAGCAACGCTGGTGACGCCTACCGTAGGTGTGGCGTCGTTGCGACGGTGGCGTTGCCCTCGTAGAGCAAGAGCAGCACCTCTGAGGGTGGCTGCCGTGGAGCTGGTGCTGTTACAGCGGCGGCGTTGCCCCCGTTGAGCAGGAGCGGCACCGACGGTAACTTGATTGACCGAGAAAACTCGGCCAGTTGGCGGGCCGAAGGGCCTGACACCCTTGGCCATTATAGAGTTGACTGGGAGACCCGGCCAGTTGATGAGATAGAATGCCTAACACCTCTCGGAATTGCAGAGCTGGCCGAACGAACTCGGCCGATTGCCGAAGTAGAGGGCCTGACACCCTCAGCAATTGAAGAGTCGGCCAAGCAGACTCTGCCGGTCGTTGAGGCAGAGGGTCTGACACCCACGACAGTTGCTTTCTTGATCGAGCGGACTCTGCCAGTTGCTGTAGCAGAGGGTCTGACACCCTCGGCAGTTGGAGTAGTAGGTGTGCCCCAGGCAGCCTCAGTTGTCGGGACAACACCCAAAAAGAAGGGCGACCCAATAACGGCTGGGAAGTCGCCGAACACAATGGGGGTTGCCAGGTATCCGAACCTGGCGTGGTTAGCGATGACTTGGCCGTATGTCACGGCTGCCATCGTCCTGTTGTTGTTGTTGTTGTTGTTGGTGGTGCGTAACACGAACGAGTACGTAAATGTGCAAGCAGATGCCCTCCTCTTCCCGTCCTATAGGAGGAAGAGGGGCAATCAGAACCTTAAAGAAGGTTTCGAACTTCTTTGGAAAAAAGAAGAAAGGCAGGAAAGGTCCCACCGAGCGTGCCAGCCTGTTGGATCACGGAATATAATTTACTTTTCTGAGAAAGGAAAAAGGTGAGGATTGGTGGGGAGGGTGTCAATGACCTGTGCATAGTTTATTCCGTGGGTACGCATTGTATCTGACGATTTAGGTTCGAGTGTTGGACCTTTTCCCACTGACCGCGGTCAGTGTTGATTTACGTCGGTCTAACGTCCGAACACCTTTATTTAATTATCAAAGAAGTCTTAAGGTCCCTACATAGGTTCTGATGCTGAGGGCAGACTCATTTTTACGGCTCACAATTACCTCTCATTCACCACCGACAGATAGATAGAACTAGGGCTTTATCAAAGACCCCATTAAGTTTAGGCCAAAACCCCTATGATTTGGGAGCATGAATGCAATTGTGCAAAAGCCATAGGCGTTTTTGAAGTGTCGGGAGATTTTCTGGACTCCAAGGATATTTTGGCAATTTTACCAGGCTATGGGCATTTCTGGAATTATCGGGTTGGAGGGAAAGTACAGAAAGATCTCCGACCTCCGAGGACACTGAGGGAGTTTTCGGCAGGTTTTGAAGGCTTCTAAGCGAAAGGGGTACTTTGGTAATTTTACCAGACCTGGGTCTGGGATGATACTTGGGTGTAAGACTAGGCTGGAGAGGTCTCTAAGCGAAAGGAGTAACAATGGACTTCATAGAAGATGTTCGTGCGTTGATTCGCAAAGAGAGGGGCATGTATACAATTTTCTGAAAGTTGGGACTTGCAATTTTCCCTTAACCAGCCCATAAAGGAACAACTGGGCACATTTCACGAATCATATAAGTACATAGGTTGTCGGTGAATTGTCAACTATACGAGGAAAAGAGCGTCTCTGTGGCGACGTGGGATATAGGGGTATAGCCCTAATTACACAAAATTGTAGGGTAAAACTGCGGACAACAGAACTGGAATTTTCTTGCGGTCCTGGGAGGGGCATTTCTGCAATTCCTTATTATCTTGAGGAATTACATGATTTGGCCATCCAAGATGCTTGAAAAATTACATGCATAGCCTCTAGGGACATAAACGCAAGACCCGGGGGTATTTATAAAACATTCCTTTAATGGGCTTTTTTACAAACAAACAAACTTTGCATAGTGTCCGTAGGTCTTTCTCCACGTCTGTCAGTCTGTGTCTCTCTGTGTCCTCATCCTTAGCCCAGGGGGCTATTTATAGAAGTGGGGGGGCCCAGGTTGTAAAAAATATGAGGATTTGTCTCAATTTTGATCAAAAAATGGGTTTTAGCCTCAATTCTGACAAGGTGGGGTGGCCAGTTCCTTTTTTTCTCTCTTTTTTCCTTTTTTTTGGGAAATGCGGACCTCGGGGTCATTTGACCCGTGGGCGGGACCCAGCGGGGTCAAGTGACCCCACAAGGGTCACGTTGACCCCGCTGGGAGCCCAGCGGGGTGCCACGACCCCCCGCGGGGTCGGCTGGCCCCGCTGGGGTCTAGCAGGGGTGGCTCGACCCCCCACGGGGGTTGGTCAACCCTGCTGGGGCCCAGCGGGGTGGACGTGACCCCGCGTGGTCGGTGGAACCCTCTGGGGGCCCAGCGGGGTCATTTGACCCCCAGGGTGGCCTTTTGGCCCCTCTTCGCATATTTTCTACACTTTTCTGTCGCCCTCGGTCGAGGAGAAGCCGCCGCCCTGCATTTATTGCTCTTCAAGACCCATTCTCTGCCGCGTGGCAGCAACGCGTTAGTGGAGAACCGTGAGGGAGCGAAGGATTGTTCGTTTGTCGTTTGTTTGTGCGCCACTCGCCCCGGGGGGGAGGGGGAGTTTTTGCATCCGTCTGTGCCGTGTGATACATAATTATTCGGCCACTTTGACAGGTATGCATGTACATTTTCCCCTTAATTTCCCTTGTTGCGACGCCGCTTGCAATAATATGTGGTCGGGCCAATAGACCCTAAATCGCGGAGGTACTTCGCGGACCGACGATATCGGCACTACGCCATATGTTTTATCAGTTGTTGTGAAATAAAATCCTCGAAGTATTTCGAGAGAATTACGGGTGCAACAAGCCCTTTCTATTTATAAACTTGATCCGTGTCTTTGTAGAGATGTAGGATCATGTTCATGAAGTGAACTAACATGAACTTCATCGGAAGGATTACTATTGGGTAACATGTTCAGCCCTAGACCAACATTATGACAATCAGTAGTTCACCAGAATTGGCAATTCCGGGAACTTTCCCTACCCAGCTTAGGGGAATTAATGAAGAATTCATTAGCACATTTGTATCTGGATCCCAATGAAAATATAGGATCAAATGTGGGGTGATTACAATCATTAACTGGTGTAGCACAAGGCATCATGTTTTGAACACTTGAAGAGTCAAAGACTGAAAGCTAAGAATTGACTTGCATCGAACTGACAGACACTAGCTACACCTATTTCTTTTTTTACACTTTAATAAGATGGACGTTACTGTAATTGGTTCAATTAGTTAACTTTCACTGGTATCCTGTACTTACGATTGTGATGCTTTATTTTTGTTGTAGGGTATTGTTCTCAATGAATTGGAAGTTCAAAGAGTTATTTTTGGCATCTTCCCTACTTACCGTGACAGGTGCATGTTTTATTTGCACAGGCACCAAGCTCTTAAACTCCTTCAATGTTAAGCAACACCTAACGTGCTCTATTTTTTAAGTGAAAACTGTCTGGTATTGGTGAATTAGAGCATTCACATTGCCAGTTCTTGCACATAATCCTAGCAAATAGATAATTGTAACTTTGTAAACTCTTACAATGCTTCAGATTTTTGTTATGAACTGTATCTCATTTACAGCATGGAATTCTAAGTTGGCCCATCACAAACTGGACGATTTCACTAGCAATATGCTATTGCCAATCCAGAATTGGCAATGGTAGGGGAGGTTGAGGCTCAGGCAGACATTGTCAGAATTGGACCAGAAACAGCCTAGGTTGATGAGTTTCATTTATTAGCAGTGCCCAGGGATAACAGACCCCATTTTTAAACTTACATTCCGGTAATGAACAATTGTTTTTGGGTGTAAAACATAGAAAATAGGAAATAAACAGAATAGTTTGGTGCAATTTGTTGAAATGGTAAAATACTTATTCCACATGAACTGTGGGATGTAACTCATCCAAACTCATTCTGAGTTTATGTTGGTTAAATATTCTGGGTTCCATCCCTAACCTTGCCTTTTGTCATACCAGACAATGGATAGAAATTGCTCTTTTCTATTATAGATAGTGTCATCCCCATGACCAAACAATCTCTATTACATACTTACATATATAGTGGGAATCTACTATTTGGCTGATGTACGCACAAGGTGGCCCAAGAGCTCAAGATGCCATGGAGGAGGACAGCCATGATGCACACACTAGTGCCATTCCATGTGCAACACGCAATGGAGAGGGTGATGGTTTCTGTAATGCCATGTGACATGCTAATCCGAAACCACATAGTAGTATGAGTTACATGCCTCAAAATATAAGGAGACAACTGCTCTGTGAACTTTAGATATGGGAATAAATGGCTTGCGCCTATAGAGCAAGCCTCAGTCTGACACCACTTAACATGCTGTCCCAAGATCACATGGTGGTGGGAGGTCAAAGCCTCAAGACTTATAAGAGGCAACTGCTCTTTGAATTTTTGATATGGGATTAAATGGCTTTTGCCAACATTAACAGTAGACCGTGATAACAAATCTTGACTTAATACCATATGAACAGTACAAGTTCTTCAACATATGAATAGCCATGCATCCATAAAACTTAATATTCCAAAGCTCCACCATAAGTTCTTCAACCTATGAATAACCATGCATCAATACCATCCACCTAAAACTTAACATTCAAAAACTCGATTTGAATAATTGTTAATCTAATGAGAAGCTCGTGTGTGTGTGTTTATAGACTGTGAGACACGGAATATTTTCACGTAGGAAAAATAAACGATAAAAAAAATGTTCTTTTTGAAAAGAGACATTCCTCTGCATAGAGAGGGTTATTCCGTATGTGCGCATAATATCAGACGATTTGGGTTCGAGTGCTAGACCTCTCCCCACTGACCGTAGTCAGTGCTGATTTACATCGGCCTAACGTCCGAATACCTTTGTTTGATTGTCAAAGAAATCCCAGAGTCTTCTATAGAGGTTCTGATGTGGAGGATAGGCTCACTCGAGAGACTCTCCATGACCACTCATTTACCACCAACAAGTTAATAGAATTAGGGCTAAGTCTGAGCAAAACCCTAATATTTAGGAATAGAAACGCAAATATGCGGGAGCCATAGGCATTTTTGAAATGAAGGAAAGTTTCCTAGGCCCCGGGGGTATTGTGGTAATTTTATCACCCCAAGGGTATTTTGGTAATTTTCCCAGGCCAGGGGCACTTCTGAAATTTCTGAGCTGGAACGGAAGTAGGACTGGGTTCCTGACTTCCCAAGACGCTGAGGCTCTTTCTGGAGGGTTACGGGGGCTGATTTAGGTCGCAGGGGTATTTTGGTAATTTTACCACCCTATATAGACCTAGGTTTGAGGTGGCACACAGGTGTCGGATTGAGCTGACAACACTTGGGCCAAAAGAGTAGTAAAGGACTTCATAGAAGACTCATTTGTGTTAAGATCGCCAAAGGAGGGGCATATACACAATTTTCACAAGTCGAGGGGTTTTCTTATAATTTTCCCGATCGACGTACAAAGACAATCTGTAGAGTACATTGGATATTTTTATGACCCAACTGGATACAAGGGTTGTCGGTGAATTGTCGACTGTACAAGGGTCCGCACCAATGCGGGAAGTAGGGGCGTAGCCCGAATTACAAAAGATTGCAGGGTATAATTGCAAATTACAGGACTTTTGTCTCTTACGGTCCCAGGGAGGACATTTTTGTAATTCCGTCATTATAGGGACAGAACCACATAACTTAGTCGTCCCGGGACGTAAAGACTTACAAACGTGGCCCGCTGAGGGGCATAATTACAAACATGACCCACTGAGGGGTGTAATTACAAAAACACCCCTTAGGGGTATATCCATAAGGCCCGGGGACTTACCCCTCACAGGCCAGACAAACAGAACAAACTCCTTGCGCAGGCGGTCTTCTTCTAGTAGATGTCTCTGTGTGTCGATTGTAGATCCTAGATGTCTCCACTTGGACCCTTGGGGGTCTATTTTAGAAGGCGGGAGGACCCAGGTTGACAAAACCGTGAGGATTTTCCTCAATTCTGTCAGGGTGGGGTGCAAAAACCCCTATTTCTGTCAAGGTGGGGTGGCAAAATGAATTTTTGACCCCTCTGCCTCTTTTTTCTTTTTTTTTTTATGGAAGCACGGGACCCGGAGGTCAAATGACCCCGCGGGGTGGGAGGACCCAGCGGGGTCAAATGACCCCGCGAGTGGACCCGGCGCGTAGGTAGAGGGGCCATTTGACCCCTTTGCCGGCTCTTTGGCTCCTCTTCGCGCCGTTTTCTCCCGTTTCTGTCGCCCTGGGTTGAGGAGAAGCCGAAGTGGAGCTTTTATAGCCTGTGGAGGCCCGTTGCTTGCCGCGTGACAGCCGTCCATCGGTGGAGACTTGTGCGGGAGCGGCGGAGCGTCCTGTCGTGCTGTTGCGTTGTCGCGTGGGGAGGAATTTTTCGCATCCGTCTGCGCCGTGTGATACACTTGCTCGGCTTATCTTGACGGGTTTGTACGCGTATTTTCCCTCTTAAATTCCATTGCTGCGACTCCGATGGTGATTGTATGGTTGGGCCGATAGGCCCTAGATTACGGAGATACTCTATGGCCTGACGATGTCGACGATACGTCGTACTTCTTGTCGGTTGTTACATCGTAACATTTCTCAAATTATTTGAGACAACTTCGGGTGCAACAAATGCCCCCCACGGGACGTCCGTCCCGGCCGGAGGCAGGGACGGGTGGCCCGTGCCCTTTGAAGGGAATTAGCAACATGCAACTTTTGCATAGCCGTTGCATTTTTTCCGGACTGCACTGAATAATTATATTGCTGCCCAAAGTATTTCGGCCTGACGCTCCTCTTCTATTTTTCCCCCCTGTGCTTTCAGGCATGACTCACAACAGTGGAGATGGGCGTCGGCCGAGGAGGTCAAGGGCCCGGGGCACTGATGAATTCCGGGTTGAGCGCACCGACCAACGTATGCCGCCTTTCCCTCCTTGCATCGTCGAAGATGGCGATTTGAGCCAACTTGACTTTGGCTATCTGTGGGTCGCTGAGGGCCCAACTGAGAGTGCCGGGGATACTGAAGGCCTCGTGGACATATCCCGCATTACCTGGAGGGACGGCCTTTATACTTATGACCGCTCAGGGGGTTATCCGCACCATTATCCCTTGGATCGTCACCTCTACCGCTTTCTCCAGAGTTTCGCGCCGATCGGCATGGAGGCCGATGATCCTTCACTTCCAGAGGAGAGACGTCGCCTTGAGAGGGCGATACTGGCAGGGAGAGACAGCATGCAGGGGTTGTGCTCTTTGACTTATCCGAGCTACCCGGAGGCTTCACTCGGCAGAGACAGTATCCAGATCAGCAGAGTCTGGGCTCTTTTCAGTGGTACGAGAGCCTTACTGTTCGGGCTACACCACTGTCTCCAACAGCTTGGTACATGCATGGGCAGCACAAGACCATGGATCAGGTTGTGGACGGTCTTTTCTTGACACCCACCGGGGCGAGCTTCGCACAGGAGGAGTATATCCATGGCTGTCTGATTGAGAGAATTTTGTCATTGAAGACTCCCAGCTGGTACGGGAAGTGGTCTGTTGTCCCTTCTCACAGCTATCACCGGGGCGCGACAGAGTGGCTCTGGGGCGTTCTGACTGTCTACCGGCCGGTGTTGGATAGGGTAGGGATTCGTCACGCTGTGACGGCCGCCTTATATGCCTACCCCTGCCACGCAGGCCTGCTACAGGCCTTAGTAGAGAGGTTTGACCGCCGATGGAACACTTTTGTCACGGCTGGAGGAGAGACCTCTTTGGACCTCTGGGCTTTCCAGAGGATTTCTGGTCTTCCGATTTGTGGGAGGCCATACGAGGAGCTATCACTGGACGACCTGCACCTTACCTCCACTGACGGCGCCGGCCTACACCCTACCATATTGCTTCAGATTTCTGATGAAGACATGGAGAGATCTATCCCGAGTCGATACGGACTGGGCTCCTCGCACACCACGGGTGACCTTGAATGCGTGGGTGAGCCATTTTTATAGTGGCCCTTTCTGCTTCCATGAGGAATTCGCACAGTTTGGTACTACATGGGAGGAGTGCAGGGAGGTCAGGGTAGATGTTCCCCCTCATCATCGTCACTTGCCTGCACCGACACAGGGATGGAATTCTCGGAAGCTACATCCCATCACATACTTGGCAGCTTACCTGGCCTACTGGTTGGCCAGTTTTGTGATTCCGCATAGGGAGGAGGGTGTTTTGCGGCCGGAGGTAATATACTCGGCCTGTATGCTTGCTTGTGGACAGAGACTCGCCATCGCACCAGCAGCCTTGGCGAATATTTTCCATTCGCTCGGGGCTTTGTCTTCCCACTCGTCACCGCGAGAGAAGAACATTCTGCTGCCCACTCATTATTTGAGTGCCTGGGCAGGGTTATTGTTTCCAGAGTTGTCCCGGAGGGTTCCAGTTGAAAATCCGGCGGCACCGTTGATTTTCTGGTTCATAGGGCAGCCATCACAGGACTCAGTGGCTCAGCTTGTGGGGGCCCGGCGGGCCTTGTCTTTTGTTCCGGTGAGGAGAGGAGAGGGCATAGCCCTTGACTATTTCTCCTACCTTCACCGCCCATATGCGAGTCAGGAGGGAGATGTTGTCGTTAGCAGGGTTTCTACCCATGCTTTGCTCTCCCCTCAGGGCCTGGCGGAGTGGGTTGTCAGCATCCGTCCCAGTGTTCTTGTGTATCGCCGATCCAGCACGGCGATCCTTGAGCCCTATTACCCACATCGGTTCGCTAGGAATTTCGGGTATGACCAGAGCATCCCTTCAGGAGCAGAGTTCTCTCTGGCCCTCCGACTATACAGGCACAGAGACGTACATTTGGTAGCAGCAGCCTGGCAGGACTTTCTCTGCCGTGAGGTGGGACAGGGGTACCCCGTCCCAGAGCAGGAGCGCCGGGGTTCTTTTGACATCCACTACGTCCGCTGGTGGTTCAAAGCCAACAATGTCTTTCGGGAGCATCGTGACGCCAATCGAGCAGCTGAGGAGCAGCATTTGAGGAGGGAGGATCTGCCTCCTTTGCTTGTGGACCCAGCCTTCATCAGGTCCCATTTTTCAGGAGCCGCCCGGGTTGTGAGCGACATTGAGGAGCAATGGCGAGAGAAAGGCTGGACGGTCTCGGTCGACAGGAGTCAATATAATGGGGCGCTGAAGCCCTTGAAAAGCAAGCCAGCAGCAGCTTCCAGAGTTTCTTCTTCTTCCACCACAGGAGCAGCCCCAGGCCCCTCAAAGGCCTATTCTTGGTGGGAGGACTTGCAGGTATCTTGTGGAGTGAGGAGGAAGTCCCAGCTGTCCCAGCCGATACCTGAGGGAGCGCTCGGAGGTAGCACCTTTGCCGAGTGGAAGGCCCATGTGATCAATGCTGTAAGCTGTGCAGGTCCGCTGGAGTACCTTTCTGGCCTTAAGCTGGCGACGACTTCTCTTGCCGTATTTGATATTGTAAAGGCAGCTGCACATGTCCTTCGAGTAAAGCCAGAGCAGATAATATTGAAACCCGTAAGGCCGATAGAGGCTACAGGTAATCATCTTATTTGCTAACTTTGATGTGCATAGGTGTCTTCATATTTTGGAATATGTATCTTTACATATCCCTTTGATAGCTGCAGGTGGGGCTGCTAGGATAGCCGGCGTCGGGCCTTTGGAGGGTCCTCCCGATGCTGAGACTGGGAGAGATATTGCTGCCTCGAAGAGGCCCCGCACTGAGGGTCCTGGGGAGGGGGACGTGAGGTCATCGTCCCGTCCTCGGCTTGAGGAAGAATCCCCCGCAATTGAGGCTGTATCCAGTAAGTAATACATCCAGATACCTACCACTTTTGAACATATATGTAGTGTTCTAAACACATTTTTTTTGTTAAATGCAGCTCCTCATGAAGCTAGGGTCGATGCGAGCTTCTCTCCTCCTCCGGTGGGAGAGGACATGCCCGTGGACGAGTCCGCGTCGAACGTTAATTTCAGCTTTGAAGAGCTAATTTCTCCCACAGTAAATTATACACCGGTGACGGCGAACTCTCCCCCGCCTCCCGCAGCAGGGACCATAGGTGACCAGGCTCCAGGTAACATACTCAGCCTTGTCTCTTCATTGATACATGAAGAATTGAGCATCACTAACTCTTTAGTGTCTCTCTTGGCTATACAGGTGTTCCTGATGTTACTCCTTCTAGTCCGACAATGGGAGGCGATGTCGGCTCTTCTTCCGGGGCCGGATCCACTTCTGGGAGTGGGTCCACTTCTGGGAGTGGGAGTTCTACGGCCTCAGACCCTCCCTCTAAAGGGAGCTCGAGCTCTACTTCGAGTGTCAGGATCTTGAGTTCTTCTCCGGGCGAGAGTGACTCTCTGGAAGAGGGAGAGCTAGCGGGTGCCGGTGGTAGGTGTAGCAGCATTTTGCCTTCCTCAGTCGACTCTTCCTTATAAAGATTTGCGCGGCTCACATAGTTCTTTGTCGAGCAGGAATGGACTTGGCTGGATCCACGGAGGAGTTCTCGCGGCTTATGGAGTCCGGCTCATTTATGGATCTTCTGACTAATGGCGATGCCACGACGGGCACAAAGGCCATGGGGGCGACGGGCGTTGACACCGCGGCGCCAAGAGATCTTCCACCAGGGACCTCTTCTGACGTTGACATTGTCGAGGACAGTGTGGTTGATCCTTCAGGTAAGGAATCTTGAGGCTAATAATAGGCCTTTTTACTACTTCGCGACTGTCCTTGCCAAGCTGACTAGTGCGTTTGTTATGTGAACAGTGACAAGCCAGGCCGTTGAGGATGATACATTCCCGCCTGGTGGGGAGGCCCCGACAGGGGGAGTTTCCCAGGGCGCGCCAGAGGGCCTGCGCAGTCCAGGGCAGAATACCCCGCCAGCGGACACCCAGCTTACAGGTATTCCTTGCATCTGCCAATGAATAACCCAAGTGGTGTCTGTATTTTGTTTATGGCACTGACCCTTCTCTTATATCTGCCATGCAACTTCTCCTTCTGCGGAGCCGATGGCTGGGGCCTCCATGCGAGAGGAGCTCCAGGAGACAAGGCCAGTCTCTGTGAGTGAGCAATCTTGCTCCAAAAAGGCTCTTGATACAAAGTCCGCCCTCCCTAGCGTAGCTAGGGAAGGGGATGCTGTTGAGATAGGTATATAGCTGCTTTCTAGAATTTGACATTATCCGTGTGCCACTTCATAGATAGGCATTTTCATGCTGTCACTTGAACTGCAGAGGACCAGGCCACAAATGTCTTGCCTAGTGAACCAGCGTCAGCTTCTATCAGTGGTTCCTCCCCGACTATTGAGGAGGGGCATGTTTCTGCAGCAGCCTTAGGTATGCCACCATGTTGTTCCTTTCATGGCGATTCATGCATGTCTTTTTGTTTGTGAACAAGCACTTTTTCCACCCTTTTTTTTGGTCGCAGCTCCCGAAGGGGAAATTCCAGAGATGCCTGCAGACTTCCCTACTCTTGGAGTTGAGTGGCCTGACGCTCCTGCACTTAGGGTGGCATTGAATGCCACCATGGCTGACCAGCTTCTGCAGAGTCTTGATCAGTTGATCCAGGTCGACCCGTTGCCCACTGTAGAAGCTTTGAGGGGTAACTTGGAGGTATTCACTGGGAGCTACCACGCGTTGGGCCTTCCTCGTGATACATGGGCGACGAGGCTGACCGTATTGTGGAGCGAGTTCACTCGCCTCCACGTCGTCCAGGAGCAGAGACGGAGGGCACAGTTGCAGATCCAGGAGCAGGAGGAGCAGCTGCGCGGACTTCGGGTGGCCCAGGCAGAGGTTGGCCTCTAGCTTGAGAGCGTTGAGGAGCGTAGCCGGAGGGCCTCTCTCCGGGTAGAGGAGCTACAGAGAGAGCTTCGGGAAGCTGACGTCGAGCATTGTAGTGCCCAGGCTGAGGTAGAGACGTGCCGCCGCCGACTTGACGGGCTCCAAGAGGAGACTCTTCGACGCGAGGCTCTCCTTGCCGAATTGAAGAAGAGCGGACCTGGAGCTGATTGAGCTTTGGCTTGCTCTTGTACATAGGGCCCTTGCGCCCCATTTTTTGTTTGGGTTATCCCCGAGGGTTTGTCTCGGGCTCCATTGATGATATTGATGAATAAAGGACAGAATTTGATATTTTTTTGCTTCTATCCCCTCGCATGTATGCTTCTCTTTTTTTTTTTTCACTTTACCAGCCCTACCGCCCTTTCGGGTTTTCGCCAAGACTGGCCCCCTTTAGTTTTTTCCAGTGCGCCCTTACGGGTTTTCACACTGAGGGGTACCCATTTTTGCCTAAGGCGCCCTATCGGGTTTTCACCTTTGCCAGGTTAAAGCCTTTTTACCCTTGATTGCTCCCCTAACAGAAGCAACCAAGTCCGCTGGGGCCTCAATATTTTTAACCCCGTTTTTTTTTTGGTCCTATAATGCCAAAAGGCAAGGAGAAAGTGGCACTCCCGTATGGACGTGTGTGCCGCAGAGGTGGGACAAATAAGTGGATTGGACTGCCCTAGTGGGACGCAATTAGCTAAATCCAAAAGCCGAAGGTTGAACGGGTTGGCAACCCAGAAGGGGTGTGTATTTGCCAAGCCCGGTTGGGACAGCAAAGGAGTAGGTTTAACAGTTCGAAAGGGACATGCGGGTTAAACCTGGAGGTCGATAGGCGGGATGGGTTGGCAGCCCGCAAGGGGCACGCATAGGCCAGACCCGAAAGGATGAAGCGATGGATTTGACAGCCCGGGTGGGACATATGAATCAAATCCGTGAGCCGATAGGCAAATAGGGTTGGCAGCCCGACAAGGGCATGCGGAGGCCAAGCCCGTGGGGATAAAGGAATAGGCTTGGCGATCCCGGTGGGATATGTGAGTCAAGTCTAAAGGCCAAGAGGCAAGATGGGTTGACAGCCCGAAAGGGGCATGCATAGGCCAGACCCAGAAGGGTGAAAGGATGGATTTGACAGCCCTAGTGGGACGCGAGAGTCAAACTCGAAAGCCGATGGGCAAGATGGGTTGGCAGCTCGGGAGGGCATACTGAGACCAATCCTTAGAAGGTAAAGTGAGTCGAAGGGCATGATGGGTTGGCAGCCCAAGAGAGCATACTGAGGCCAATCAGAGAAGGAAAAATGAGCCGAAAGGCATGATGGGTTGGCAGCCTAAGAGAGCATACTGAGGCCAATCCGACAAGGTAAAATGAGTCGAAAGGCATGATGAGTTGGCAGCCCGAGAGAGCATACTGAGGCCAATCCCGGTGGGACAAAAGAGTAAGTGGGTTTAACTGCTCGGAAGAGACACATGAGCTAAACCCGGAAGCCGATAGGCGGAATGGGTCGGCAGCCCGAAAGGGGCCTGCATAGGCCGCTCCCTCAGGGACTGGCTCTGATAACTTGGCCTTGGTCTTAAAACCACAAGAGGCCTTCAAGTCTTCCCACTAGGAGTAAGGCGCTGAAGGTCCAGGGCCCACCCTCTGATGGGCAGACCCAGAAGCAGAACCTGCCGTGGGCCCACTCCTCAAAGGCTTCAAAGCCCCGGTATACTGGCTCCTATCAACAGGAGTGGGGAGCCCCTTTTCCCTCCAATGGGCCTCAGTCTCACGGATGATCCGGGCAGCCCCGGAAAAGTGGGACCTGAGGAACTCGGGGTCAAGAAATAATGGAGGCAGATCCTCCTTCCTCAGACGCTGTTCCTCTGCAGCCCGGATGGTGTCAGCTCGTTGTCTGAAGACGTTGCTGATTTTGAACCACCAGCGTGCATACTGCATATCAAAGTGGCCCCTACGCGTCTGCTCTGGAACGGGGTAGTCCTCTTTGATGTCACGAAAGAGGAAACATTGCCAAGCGGCCGACATCAAATGAACATCCTTTTGCTTGTACTGCCGAAGAGTCAAAGGGAAATCCGCATTTGGGGGAATCGCCTGGTCATTCCCGAAATTCCTCACAAACCGATGCGGATAATATGGCTCTAAGACCGCTGTGCTAGTCTATGCAGCTTTACCATGTCATGGTTGATAGTGAAGAGCTGCCCTTCTTCGACTTCATGGTTCACCTTTTGTTTCCCCTTATCTTTTAAAGGCTCGGGTATTGTTAAAGTGGGCTTCCCAAAGTATAGTGAAGCATCGGCCAGATGGCACTCATTGGGGTGGAACGGGGCTTGATCTGCGAAGACCGTGTGTTGCTCCCCTTCCTTGGTATATTTAATGCACTGATGCAAAGTTGAAGGAACGACCCAATTCTCATGAAGCCAGGGTCTTCCAAGCAGCATCTTGTAAGATGTGTCGGAGTTGATGATATAGAATGTCGCTTGGGTGACAAAATTGTCCAAAGCTAGCTTGACCACAAGCCGACCAAGCGCCTCCTCGGAACCCTGATTGAATCCCGAGATCTTAACATCAGTCACCTTTTGTAAATAAGGTGCCAAGTATAGAGACTTGAAAGTCTTTAAAGGCATGATGTTGACGGCTACTCCGGCATCAACCAGGATGCGATTCACGTCATGCCCATTGATCGTTCCCCTCATATATAAGGGGCGATTATGACACGGAGAGGACAGCAACATGTCTTTGTCCGTGAAGGAGATGTTGGCTATGAGTGCTTCATACGCCTGAGCCTGGAATTCTGCCACATGGGCTTCATAGGCCTGCGAATCTTGGAGAATCTTGACCAGAGCCTCCCGAAGATCCTTACTCCAGGCGATGGCCTCCCAAATGGTGACATTTGTTGGGAACCGCTTCATATGATGAATGATTTTGCAGTCCACCCGAGCACGGGTCTTGTCAAATGGCGGGATGATCTCCGCTAGGGTCTTCGGAGCCTGGCGAGGCTTCTCTCGCTTAGAAGGGCGCTCCTCCGTATTCTGGCCTTCCGCAGCTTCTTGGAACAGCGGTGCCAAGGATTCCTCCGGAGGTGGCAAAGGCTCTTCATGCTGGTCTTCATTAGAAGGACCGGCCTGGTTCGCGGGCTCGACCCTATTGGAGGGGCCGACCTGCTCTGACTCCTCCTCGCACACTGGCGACTTGGCAGGCTCCTCTTCTTCGTCGGAGGATGTGATTGTAAAAGGGACACCACCTGGCTTAGCAGCTAAGATGGGGCCTGAACCCTCTGAGGGGCTGAGGATGAAAGGGATTCCCCGAACTTGAGTTTCCGGGACAGGACCCGGCTTCTCCCCTCGGAATATTATGACACGGTAAAGAGTTAAGGGACCTTTACGTCCTCGACCACGACCTCGGCCATGTCCCCGGCCATTTCTTGCCGAGCGACGCTGATATGTTGCCATAGGAGCCCTGCCTCTAGTGTCATCAGCCGCGGGAGAATAAATGTTGTCGGGTGGTGGGATTGCCACCATGTTGCAGGAGAACTCTTGCAGCATTTTCTCGAGCATCTCGACAGTGAGCTCCTCATCTTTGTAGAATAAGGACAGCTCTTCCGGGATTAGGAAGTCTTCAACTTCTTCAAGACGATGGGCCATTCCTCGGAGCCATTGCAGAAGACGGGCTTTGCGCCCAAGCTTGTCCCAGGGAATATATTCGTCTAGAGTGACGACCCTAGTGGGACGAGGGGGAGTGTACTCCTCCAGCTCATCTATGAGCTTTTGAAGTCTTTGCAGAGGAGTGGGCTCCTTAGGGGCCTCCATAGCCGCTGCTTGCTCGGCTTGCTTCTTCAACCTCCTCTTCAAATTCTTCCTGCGATTCTTCTCTTGCTTCTTTTGGCGGGCCGCCTCCTGAGAAGAGAGAGGAATTTGCTTTGGCGGTGGGACTCGCTTGCCCCCAGAATTTTGCTTCTTGCTCCAGGCTGGCTCCTTAGGGGCCTTACTGCTGTGGCTTTTTCTGGGGACAACCTTAGTCCAAATGGCCTCCTCCGGCTGAGGCTGGAAGGTGGCATTGATTGCCTGAGCAATTGTTTCAGGAGGCAACTCCTGGAACTCTGCCAGTCCACAGTGGAGCCTCTGGGGACTTTGTAGTCCCACCGACTTTGCTTGGGTTGGTGGATTGGCTTGCTTGAGCTGCTGAGGCCCTTGCTTGAGCTGCTGAGGCCTTTCTACAATTAGCGGTCTCGCTGGACTGACAGAGGCCTTAACTGGGGTCTTCGTAGGCTCAATAAATTGAGTCCTCTCCACGACTAATGGCCTTGCTGACTTGGCAGGAGCTTTGGCTGAAGGCTCTGACGCCTTGGCTTTGCCTTTATTGTTTGGCCGAGAGTTCTCTCTTATGATGATGCCAGACGGACTCGACCTGGGAAGGACCTTGGAACTCCCTCCCACAGCTTGGCTCCCTGGGTTCTGGACCTTAGGCCCTTTATAGGTGGCCTTGCCTTTAGTGAGTAATGGAAATTCATCATTTTCCGCAGGCTCACTTGGTCGGGCTAATCGGGAGAAAGCTTCATTTTCTCGCCGAGCCTGTTGGAGAGTTTCCCTGGTGGCCTCTGCAAGACGCAACCTTGTCATGGAGTTCCCCTGAGCATCGACAACCCCTCTCTGGATGAGGGCTTCAATGAAGTCCTGGACCTCTGGGCATTGCCGAGTGGGGTGAGACACCCTTGCATGATACTTGCAATAACGGGGGTGCCTCTCGGCCGTCTCATTGTAATAAGACGGCGGGTCGTGTGTCAGCACCCAGCCATCCTCCAGGAGTTTATCGAAAATCTTCTTAGTGTCTTCTTTAGGAAAAGAATACTGATGGGAAGGTCACCACCCCGGATACCATAGTGTGAATTTGGGAGGCTGGGAACTGGCTCCCTGGGAACTGACTCCCTCCTCCTGCGGCTCCGGGAGTTGGAAAGCTGCTGAGGCATGTATGACGTTGACGGAGAAGTGAAGGCTCTCCCGTGTATGCGGCTGCGGTGGATCGGCCAGGAATTCACCCATGTTGACCTTCCCTCGCCTGATCAAGTCCTCAGCGAGGTCCTTGAACGGTTCACATTTGTGGATGATGTGGCCAACAACTTCATGGTAGGGGCAATAGCCCTGATGAAAAGCAGCACCTGGTGTTTGCTCCATAGGTGATGGGCTTATGAGTCTAGCCCGCTGGCATGCGAAGAAGATGTTTGGAGTCTTCTCGCAAGGGAATGAGTATAATTTCTCTGGGAGCTCGACTTGAAGTGGAGCCTCCTTGCCTTCCAGCGAGTCCTCCTCGTCTTTGGATGAATCTGAGGACTCTTCAGAAAGCCAGCCCCTGAGCGGAGCCTGGCCGGTAGGTGATACACCTGTCTCCCGTATGTGGGCTAGAGCTAACCCCCTGGCAAATGGGCCAAAAGGGAAGGTGGACAACTGCTGATCAATGCTCTGTAGGAATTGCAGCAAGCGCCTTTGTTCTAGTTGCAATTGTCGGATTTCTCCTCGGATCTTCCGAATAGTCCTCCGCAGTGCTAAAGATTTTGGGAATGGAGGAGTGGCTCTGGGACCACCGTTGGGCTGTCGACTTGAGGGCCCAGCTTCGGAGGCATTGGAGCTCGAAACCATCGCCACCATGTGGACTACATTAGCCGATCGATTTGATCGACTCCAAGCATACGGCTGGGGTGGGTCAACTGCATGACCTAGCATGTTTATCAAGCCCTTTTGAATGAGCTCTTCCGCTATATTCTTGAAAATATAGCAGTCGCCGATGGTGTGACCCAACCTTCGGTGATACACACAATAGGTAGGATCCTCTGTCTTGTCCACCTCTGAGGGCTTCCGCGGATCCGGCAGGGTGATGAGCTGCTCTTTCATGCATAAATCAAAGAGCATTTTAGTATGCTCCTTTCTGAAGGAATAGGGCGTCTTCATGCGCTCTGTTAAGAGAGACGCATTTGCCTTGGCATCAGGCTTCTTGCCATTGCCTTTAGATTTTCCTTCCCCTTTGTCTCCATTTGTCGGGGAGAAGTCCACGACATTCACCTCCTTACTGCTAGCCAGACGGTCTTTGGAGGATTTGCCTTTGGCAGAAGCTTGTGTAGGGTGGTTGGCAAAGAACATCTCAATTTTCGCCACCACCGTGTTCAACTGGTCAAAGCTTCTGATATTGGAGCCCAGAAGCTTTTCGCTGACTTCTGCCGAGAGACCCTTGCGACAGATGGTGATCGCATCTTCAGGCGTCGGAGGATTATCGCAGCGCATACTGACGTCCCTCCATCGCTTGATGAAGTCTAATGCTGTTTCACCCTTCTTCTGTCGAAGGGAACAAAGCTCTGCTAGGGAGACTTTGCGTTCGACCATTTGTAAGCGGTCGACAAACTTCTTATGCATATCAGCCCAATCAGATACTGAGTTGGGCTTTAACCTGGAGTACCACTGGAAGGCGGTGCCAGTCAATGACGTGGCGAAATACCGCAGCAAATATGCCTCTTCTAGGGCTAATTCACCCATGGCCGTCATGTAATAGGCCAAGTGTTCGTGCGGAGAGCCCTGCCGTTGAACTTCTGGAGCTTCGGGGCTTTTGGGCGGTCAGGCGGAAACTTCGTGAATTGATGGTGGAGGGGATAAGGCACACTGTACAAATCAACGGTGGCCACCCCCTCCCCATGTTGAGCAAACTTCGCCTCTACAATGCGTTCAATCATTTGCTTCTGCGCCATGAGGCTTTCTGCGGTAGGAGTAGCAGATGACCGTGCATTGGCTTCATGCGGCGGGACTTCAAAGTCCACCGCCAGCTTGCAACAGTGACAGAGGCATTGGCTGCTGCTGGAATGGGAGAAGGCTGCTGATCCGCTCCAGCCGGTGCCGCCTGAGGCGGGGCGGGAACCTCCTTTTCGTGCAAGAGCGACTGTACCAGGTTCTTGAGCTCTTGGTTCTCTCGTCGAAGCTCTTCCAATGCGGAGGCCCTTGGCTCTTCCCCCAGCTCTTCTTCGTGCCGGGAGTGACTGTCCTCATCAACATGTGGACGTCTTCCTGGCGCTCTTCTTGCCGTGCCGGCTCGGATTGAGATGTACCGGCAGCCGGCGCTTGTTGTGTTTGTGCCAGGCCACGGGACCCGGACCTTGACCTCCTCGAGTATTGAAGAGGCTGATTGAGTTCCCCCGAGGTGCCTTCGGGTTGCCTGTCGCCGGAGGTGGCGTAACAGGTGAACACTTTGATGGTGTCATCGGTCACCTGGACCACCCGCTTTTTCTTGGGCAGTTGTCGCTCCGGCTTGGGCGGCATCCCCAGCCTGTCAATGACAGATACTCGGGATGTAGATGCTTGAGGGGAGCGATCCTCCTCCGTGTGCGTAGAACTAGCCCACGGGGAGGTCGGTCGCACCTTCTTGCCTGCTTCTCGACGCTTTTGCCCCAGTAGGGGTTGAGATATAAATCTCGCAGACGTCGAGGCCTCAGTGCTTGGCGGACTTCGCATCCGCTGAAGTTCTGACATGCGGAAGGGCTCTTCCGCACTGGCATGCCTTATAATCCGGGCCTCCTCCTTGGTGACCCAAATCTTCTTTAGATGGAGCTGGCGCTCCTCCACTTGGTTGCCCCCTGTCCTAGACCGGGGAGCTCGAGGCTTGGGTCGCTGCAAGGGACCCTGAGTTGCCGCCGGTACAACGGGCCTCTTCTTCTTCACTCCGTCCTCCCGAACTTGTCGGAGGAGCTCAAAGCGGTTGGAGGTAGGAATAGTCGGGACATGACGATCCCGTGGCAGGATCGGCTCGCCTCCACCGAGCCGGATGCGGATATCTCCGACAATTATAGTCTTTCCAGAACGAGAGACAGCCGCTTCGGGCTTTGCCCCCTTGCGGTTACGGCGTTGCCCCCGTTGAACAGGGGCAGCGGTGGTGGCGCCTACCATAGGCATGGCGTCATCCTGATGGCGGCAGCGTTGCCCCCGTTGAACAGGGGCGGTACCTCTGAGGGTAGTTGCGTTGGAGTTGGGGCCGTTACGGCGACGGCGTTGCCCCCGTTGAGCAGGAGCAGCACCGACAGTAATCTAGTTGACCGAGAAAACTCGGTCATTTGCTGAGACAGAGGGCCTGACACTCTCGACGGCTAGCTTGTTGACCGGGCAAACCCGGCCGGTTGAAGCGGAGGGCTTGACGCCTTCAATAGTCGGCTTATGGACCGGATTGACCCGGCCAGCTGCTGGGGCCGAGGGCCTAACACCCCCGACGGTTGTCTTCTCGACCGGGCGAACCCGATCAGCTGAAGCGGAAGGCCTGACGCCCTCTGTAGTCTTCCTGGCCGAACGATCCCGGCCAATTGATGGAGCCGAGGGCCTGACACCCCCAGTAGTCTTCCTGGCCGAACGATTCCGACCAATTGATGGAGCCGAGGGTCTGACACCCCCAGTAGTCTTCCTGGCCGAATGAACCCGGCCAGTTGCTGAGATTGAGGGTCTAACACCCCCAATGGTTGTCTTCTCGACCGGGCTAATCCGGCCGGTTGATAGAGTAGAGGGTCTGACACCGTCAGTAATCGTCTTCTTAGCCGAGCGAACCCAACCAGTTGACGAGGCCGAGGGCCTGACGCCCTCAGTGGCAGCCTTGTTGACCGGACTAACCCGGCCAGTGGCTAGGGCCGAGGGGCTAACACCCCCGACAGTTATCTTCTTGATCGGGCGGACCCGACCAGTTACTGCAGTAGAGGGCCTGACACCCTCAGCGACTGCCTTCTTGACCGGGCAGACCCGGCCAATTGATGGGGCTGAGGGCCTGACGTCCCCGACAGTTGTTGCAGGCATGGCGGGACTGGCTTCAGCCACCGGTACCACGCCCAAGAAGAAGGGCGAGCCGACGACAGGTGGGAAGTCGCCGAAGACTAGTGGGGTCGCCAGGAATCCGAGCCTGGCGTGGTTGGCGACGATCTCGGGGCCGTAGGTAACGGCAGCCATCGTTGTTGCTGGTGTTGGTGCATAGCACGAACGAAGAAGGGCGCAGAAGCACGAGTAGCTCTCAGATGGGTTGAGAGACGTATACCCTCCTCTTCCCGTCCTTTAAAAGGAAGAGGAGGGAAATCAGAACCTTAAAAAGGGTTTGGAGGTTTTCTTTGACAGAAAGAAGAAAGGCGGGAGAAGTCCCACCGGGCGTGCCAGTCTGTGAGACACGGAAAAAATCTAAAACGACTTATTATCGTAGATAAAATGTAGATTTTTGTTCCTCTTGAAAAGAAACATCCCCCCCTAAGTATACAAGGTGATTCCGTGTGTGCGCATCGTATCAGACGATTTGAGTTCGGGTGCTGGACCTCTCCCCACTGACCGGAGTCAGTGTTGATTTACATCGGTCTAACGTCCGAACACCTTTGTTTAACTGTCAAAGAAGTCTCAAAGTCTTCTATAGAGGTTCTGATGTGGAGGGCAGGCTCACTCGAGAGACTCTCCATGATCACTCATTTACCATCAATATATTAATAGAGTTAGGGCTAAGTCTGAACAAAACCCTGAGATTTAGGAATAGAGACGCAAATATGCGGAAGCCGTAGGCGTTTTTGAAGTAGAGAAGTTTTCTGGACCCCGAGGGTATTTTGGTAATTTTACCACCCCAGGGGTATTTTGGTAATTTTCCCAGGCCAGGGGTATTGCTGAAATTTCTGGGTTGGAATGGAAGTAGGACTGGATTCCTGACTTCCCAAGGCATTGAGGCCATTTCTGGAGGGTTTTAAGGGCTCTGAGGCCATTTTTGGGTCAAAAGGGTAGTTCGGTAATTTTACCACACCCTATGCAGACCTAGGTTTGAGGTGGCACCCAGGTGTCGGATTGACCTGACAGCACTCCCAGACCGAAAGGATGACAAGGGGTTTCATAGAAAGTACACATCTGTCAACTTGGCCGAAGGAGGGGTATATATATAATTTCCAGAAGTCGGGGGGGTTTTCTTATAATTTTCCCGAAGAAAGTTGCAGAGTGCACTGAGTACATTTATAGCCTCAACTGGGTACAAGGATTATCGGCGAATTGTCGACTGTACAAAGATGCGCACCAACGCGGGAAGTAGGGGCGTAGCCCGAATTACAAAAGATTGCAGGGTTGTGACACGGAAAAAATCTCGAAAAAAAAAGATTTTTTTTTATCGTAGATAAAATGGAGATCTTTGTTCTTTTTGAAAAGAAACACTCCTCTGCGTAGAGAGGGTTCCGTGGATGCGCATAGTATCAGACGATTTGGGTTCGAGTGTTGGACCTTTCCCCACTGACCGGAGTCAGTGCTGATTTACATCGGCCTAACGTCCGAGCACCTTTGTTTAACTGTCAAAGAGGTCTCAAAAGGCTTCTACAGGGGTTCTGATGTGGAGGGCAGGCTCACTCGAGAGACTCTTCATGACCACTCATTTACCATCGACAAGTGAATAGAATTATGGCTAAGTCTGAGCAAAACCCTAAGATTTAGGAATAGAGACGCAAATATGCGGGAGCCATAGGCACTTTTGAAGTGAAGAGGAGTTTTCAGGACCCCGAGGGCATTTTGGTAATTTTACCAACCCAGGGGTATTTTGGTAATTTTCTCATGCCAGGGGCATTGCTGAAATTTCTGGGCTAGAATGGAAGTAGGATTGGATCCCTGACTCCCCAAGGCGCTGAGGCTCTTTCTGGAGGGTTTTAAGGGCTCTGAGGCCATTTTTGGGTCAAAAGGGTAGTTCGGTAATTTTACCACATCCTATGCAGACTTAGGTTTGAGGTGGCACCCAGGTGTCTGACTACGCTAACAACGTTTCCGGACCAAAGGAATGACAAGGGGCCTCGGGGCGCGCGCGCTACCCCGCTGGGCCCCCGGGGAGGCCGCGCGGCTCCCTCCTCCTCCGTGGTTCGGACCCCGAGGGGTCATTTGACCTGCCGGGACGCCTTTTGACCCCTTTGGCCTCCGCTTCACCCTCTTTTTGTCGTTCTGGGTTGGAGAAGCGCCGGGGTGGAGCTATATATCTCGGGGAGATCGCTCCTTCACCGCGTGGCAGCATCGCGTCCGAAGAGAGAGCATTGTTTGTTTGTCTGGTCGTTCGTCGCCGCATAGGGAGGAACCTTTGCGCCCGTCTGTGCCGTGTGATACACTTGCTCGGCTACCCTGATCGGTATACGCATGAATCTTCCTCACCAATCTTCTTGCTGTGACGTCGACCATAATATTGTCTAGTCGAGAGACCTTGAATTACGGAGATACTCCGTAGTCCGACGGTGTCGACGATACGTCGTGCTTCTCGTCGAACGTTGCATAGCAACAATTCTTTGATTTAATTCAAGATAATTTTCGGGTGCAACAAATGCCCCCCACGGGACGTCCGTCACGGCCAGAGGCAGGGGCGGATGGCCCGTGCCCTTTGAAGGGATTGAACAATGTCAGCGTAGCCGTTGCATATTTTAGCCTGACGCTATCTCCACTTTTTTATTTCTCCTCTTTGTACTTTCAGCCATGGCTCGCAGCAGTGGGAGTGGGAGTCGGTCAAGGAGGTCCCGTGCTAGGGGCGCTGACGACTGCGGGGTTGAGCGCACGGACCGGCGGATGCCGCCTTTCCCTCCTCGTACCATTGATGATGGCAATGTCAACCAACTAGACCTTGGCTACTTGTGGGTCGCTGAGGGCCCAACAAAGAGTGCTGGAGCAGCTGAAGGTCTTGTGGACGTGTCTCGGATCGCGAGGCAAGGCGGTCTTTATACATATGACCGCACCGGAGATTACCCGTGTCACTATCCTCTGGACCGTCACCTTTACAGTTTTCTCCAGTGTTTTGCTCCTGTCGGCATGGAGGCAGACGATCCGTCACTTCCAGAGGAGAGGCGTCGCCTTGAAAGGGCGATACTGGTGGGGAGAGACGGCATGCAGGGATTGTGTTCCCTGACTTATCCGAGTTACCCGGAGGGTTTTACTCGGCAGCGGCAGTACCCGGATAGGCAGAGTCTGGGCTCTTTTCAGCGACATCAGAGTCTCACCGTTCGGGCTACACCGATGTCTCCAGCGGCTTGGCATTTGCATGGGCACCACAAAGCCGTGGACCAGGTTATGGATGGCCTCTTTCTGGCACCGACTGGAGTTAGCTTTGCACATGAGGAGTACATCCATGATTGCATGTTGGAGAGGGTTTTGGCTTTAAAAACTCCCAGCTGGTATGGGAAGTGGTCCGTCATTCCCTCTCACAGTTATCACCGGGGCGCGACAGAGTGGCTCTGGGGCATTCTGCTAGTTTACCGGTCTTTGTTGGATAGGGTGGGGATTCGTCATGCAGTGACTGCCGCTCTGTACTCCTATCCTTGTTACATTGGCCTGCTACAGGCTCTGGTAGAGAGGTTCAGCCGCCGGTGGAACACTTTCGTCACAGCTGGCGGAGACTTCACTGGACCTCTGGGCTTTCCAGAGGACTTCTAGTCTTCCGATCTGCGGGAGGCCTTATGAGGAGCTATCGCCGGATGACTTGCACCTCAGCTCCACTGACGGGGCAGGGCACTATACTCTGCCTTATTGCTTCAGGTTCTTGATGAAGACCTGGAGGGACGTAGCCCGAGTAGGCACTGATCGGCCCCCACGTACACCGCGAGTGACACTAAATGCCTGGGTGAGCCACTTCTACAGCGGCCCTTACTGTTTCCATGAGGAGTTTGCACAGTCCGGCACCACTTGGGATGAGTACCGAGAGGTCAGAGTGGACGTTCCTCCACATCCCCGCCACCTGCCTGCGCCGACACAAGGATGGAATTCACGGGGGCTGCATCCTATTACTTATCTGGCGGCTTATCTGGCGTACTGGCTTTCCAGCTTTGTAGTCCCTCATGGAGAGGAGGGAGTCCTGCGGGTGGAGGTGATCTATCCAGCCTGCATGCTTGCCTGTGGACAGAGACTCGCCATCGCGCCAGCGGCCTTGGCGAATATTTTTCATTCGCTTGGGACTTTGTCTTCCCACTCATTGCCACGGGAGAAAGGCATACTGCTGCCCACTCATTATTTGAGTGCTTGGGCAGGGCTACTGTTTCCAGAGTTGTCCAGGAGGACTCCGGTTGAGAATCCAGCGGCACCATTGATTTTCTGGTTTACCGGGCAGCCATCCCAGGATCCAGTTGCACAGTTAGTAGGGGCCAGGCGGGTCTTATCTTTTGTTCCGGTGAAGAGGGGAGAGGGCATAGCCCTTGACGACTACTCCTACCTTCACCGCCCTTTTGCCAGGCAGGAAGGGGACGCTGTCGTCAGCCGGGTTTCCACCCATGCTTTACCTTCCCCACAGGGCTTAGCAGAGTGGGTCGTCAGCATCCGGCCCAGTGTTCTTGTCTATCGACGCTCCAGCACGGTGATACTTGAGCCTTACTACCCACATCGGTTCGCCAGGAACTTTGGGTATGATCAGGCTATCCCCTCCAGTGGAGAGTTTTCTTTGCCCCTCCGGTTATACAGGCACAGGGACATACACTTGGTCGCGGTAGCTTGGCAGGACTTCCTTTGCCGCGAGGCAGGGCCGGGGTACCCGGTCCCAGAGCAGGAGCGCAGAGGCTACTTTGACATTTATTATGCTCGCTGGTGGTTCAAAGCCAGCAACCTCTTCCGGGAGCCCCGAGATACCATTCGTACCGCTGAGGAGCAGCGGTTGAAGCGGGAGGATCTGCCTCCTTTGTGTGTCGACCCTGCTTTCCTCAGGTCTCATTTTTCGGGGATTGCCCGAATCGTGAGTGACATTGAAGAGCGATGGCGAGCAAAAGGCTGGACACCCACTGTTGACAGGAGCCAGTATAATGGGGCTTTGAAGCCCTTGAAGAGCAGGACGGCGTCGGCTCTCGGAGTCCCTTCTTCCTCCACCACAGGCGTAGCCTCAGGCCCCTCAAAGGTCTATTCTTGGTGGGAGGATTTGCAGACATCTTGCGGGGTGAGGAAAAAGTTCCAGTTGTTCCAGCCGATACCTGACGGAGCACTTGGGGGCAGTACCTTTGCTGACTCCGCCCATGTGATCAACGCAGTGGGCTGTGCAGGTCCCCTGGAGTACCTTTCTGGCCTCGAGTTGGTGACGACTCCACTTGCCATTTACGATGCTGTAAAGGCGGTTGCACGCGCCCTCCGAGTGAAGCCGGAGCAGATAGTATTAAAGCCGATGGAGCCCATAGCGGCTACAGGTAATCCTTGTCCTTCCTGACTTTAGCATAAACATGTGTCTTTATATTCTGGGACATGCATTTATATATTCCCTGACACTTGCAGGTGGGGCTGTTATGGTAGCCGGTGCCGTACCACTGAGGGATCCTCCTGATGCTGAGATTGGGAGGGATTCTGCTGCCGCTAAGAGACCTCGGAACGAGGTTCCTGAGGAGGGGGATATGAGGTCAGCATCCCGTCCTCGGCTTGAGGTTGAAACCCTTGCAGTTGAGGCTGTGTCCAGTAAGTAGCTCTCCCAGATACTGGCCATTTCTGAGCATATATATATAGTGTTATAAACACATGCTTGCTTCATTAAATGCAGCTCCCCCGGAAGCTAGGGCTGATATGAGCTTCTCTCCCCCTCCAGCGGGAGATGACATGCCGCTGGATGAGTCCGTGCCAGACATTACTTTCAACTTCAAAGAGCTGATGTCTCTCTCAGACGATTATATGCCGGTGACGGCTAACTCTCCCTCGCCTCTTACAGCGGGGACCACAGGAGGTCAGGCTCTAGGTAGCATGCTCAGCCTTGTTTTCTCCATTGATACATGAAGATTTGGACAGCAATAACCCCTTAGTGTTTTGTTGGCTGTGCAGGGGTCCCTGACGTTATCCCATCTGGTCCGTCAGCAGGAGGCAATATGGGCTCTTCCTCTGGGGCCGGATCCGCTTCTGGGAGTGGATCCACTACTAAGAGTGGGAGCTCCGCGGCCACAGATTCTCTCCCTGACGGGAGCTCGAGCCCTACTTCCAGCGCCATGACCTCCAGTTCTTCATCCAGTGAGAGTGACTCTCAAGAAGAAGGAGAAATAAAAGATACCGGAGGTGAATGCAGCGACATACATTCTGTTTAGTTGAGTCTTTCTTATAAAGATTTGCTTGACTCATATAATTGTTTATCCCACAGTAGTGGACTTAGCCAGATCTATGGAGGAGTTCTCACAACTTTTGGAATCTGGCTCACTTGTGGACCTTCTGACGGGCGGCAGTGCCTCGACAGGCACAAAGGCCATGGAGGTAGCAGGTGTTGACACCACAACACCGGGAGATCCTACGCCAGTGGGCTCCTCCGATGTTGATATTGGTGAGGACAGCATAGCTGAGGACGGCATAACTGATCTTTCAGGTAAGAGATGTTAGAGGCTAATGATAGACCTCTTTACCATTTTGCATCTGCTTTTGCCAAGCTGATTAATGCACCTGCTATGTGGGCAGCGTCAGGCCAGGCCATTGAGGAAAACACATCCCACCCTGGTGAGATAGCTCCAGTAGGGGAAGCTTCTCAGGGCGCACCAGAGGGCCTGCAGACTCCAGGGGAGAGTGCCTCACCAGTAGACACCCATGCTACAGGTACTGCTCGTTTCTGACAACGAACACATCAAATGATATATGCATTCTGTTTGTGGCACTGACTCCTCTCCTGTTTTTGCCATGTAGCTTCCCTTTCTGCGGAGCCGATGGTTGAGGCCTTCTCGCGAGAGGAGGTTCAGGAGGCAGGGCTGACTTCTGAGATTGAGCCATCTTGCTCCCAAAGGGCTCCTGGTACAGAGTCTGCCTTTCCCAGCATAGCTGAAGAAGGGGCTGCTATTGAGACAGGTACATAGCTGTCCTCTGAACTTTGACATCTTGTGCGTGCCTACTTTATAGATAAGCACTTACATGCTATTGCTTAACTGCAGAGGGTGGGGACACAAACGTCCTGCCTGGCAGACCAGGCTCAGCTTCTGTCACTGATTCCTCTTCAGCTGTCGAGAAAGGGCAGGAGTCTGCCGTAGCATCAGGTATATGACCGTGTTGTGCCTTTTTATAGTGATTCGTGCATATCCATTTGGCTACGGACAAGCACTCATTCCATCTCCTTTTTTTGCAGCTTTTGAGGAGGGAGCCCCAGGGGTACCAGTAGACTTCCCAGCTCTTGGGGTTGAGTGGCCTGACGCCCCTACACCTGGGACGGCGTTGCATGCTGCTATGGCTGACCAGCTCCTGCAGGGTCTTGATCAGTTGATCCAGGTTGATCCACTGCCCTCCACGGAGGCTTTTAGGGCTGATCTGGAGGTATTCACCAGGAGCTACCACGGACTGAGTCTTCCCCGGGATGCATGGGCCGCGAAGTTGGGAGACTTGTGGAGCGAGTTCGCTCGCCTCCATCTTGCACAGGAGCAGAGACAGAGAGCCCAGTTACAGATCCAGGAGCAGGAGGAGCAGCTACGTGAGCTTCGAGCGGCCCATGCGGAGACCGATCTCCACCTTGCGAGCTTTGAGGGGGATAGCCGGAGGACCTCTCTCCGAGTGCAGGAGCTACAGAGAGAGCTCCAGGAGGCTGTTGAGGAGCATCGTGTGGTCCAGGCAAAGGTAGAGACCTGCCGTCACCGATCTGATGAGCTTTAGGAGGAGATCTTCCAGAGGGAGACCCGCCTTGCAGAGTTGCGGAGGGATGAGCACAGTAGTTGACGAGCTCTAGCCCTTCCTTGTACATAGGGCTCTTACGCCCCATTTTTGTTTGAGTTACCCCCGAGGGCTTGTCTCGGGCTCCCTTGATGACATTAGTGAATAAAGGACAGAGCTTAGCATAGCTATTTTTGCTTCCATCCTCTTGCATGTATGTCTCTTTTTTTTTTCACTTTACCAGCCCTACAGCCCTTTCGGGTTTTCGCCAGGACTGGCCCCCTTTAGCTTTTTCCAGTGCGCCTTTCGGGTTTTCACACTGAGGGGTACCCATTTTTGCCTAAGGCGCCCTTTCGGGTTTTCACCTTATCCGGGTTAAAACCTTTTTGCCCTCGATTGCTCTTCTAACAGAAACAACCAAGTCCGCTGGGGTCTCAATATTTTTAACCCCGTTTTTTTTTTTTTGACCCTATAATGCCAAAAGGCGAGGAAAAGGTGGCACTCCCGTAGGGACGTGTGTGCCGCAGAGGTGGGACAAGTGGATAGATTTGATTATCCGTATAATGCCAAAAGGCGAGGAAAAGGTGGCGCTACACCGTATCTTTTCCGTCGGTTGTTTCGGAATAAAATTTTCGAAGTATTTCGAGAAAATTACGGGTGCAACATGGTCCTACCTAGGCGCGTCAGAGACTCGTGACCCCAACGGTCCGAAAACACGAAAACGGGCGTAGCGGTCGAACCTAGGCACGTCACACCCTCTGGCGGTTTATCGTGGGACCGTCAGAGCGACCGACGCCCTGCCGACAAAACAGGACCCTGTGACGCACCCTCCTTGGCGCGTCACAGCACGTAACGCACCCACCCTGGTGCGTCACGACCTGTGACGGTCACTGGAAGGACCGTCACACCGTCCTGAGAACGCTACGGCGGGAAACGACCCAAAAATCGTCTCATGCCCCCATACCTCCACGGGAGAGGGGGAAAACAAGGGGGAAGCCCCCAAATAGCCCCTAGCATGCATCTATGGCCTTGGATCGGCCAAAAACGCGATGGATCGGCGGATCGACTCACAACCCCAAAAACATGGATTTTTCCCAAAAATCCTCAAATACACCCGCTCGGCTCACCACGGCCTACAAAACTCGCGGGAAAGGAAGTGCACGAGCTGGGGGTCCATCTCCCTACCTCCACCGAAGAAACGACGCGTCGTGGACGCCGATCCACGAAGAAAACGCCGTGAAACCCTCGCCGTTCCACGAACCCGCGGCCGAGCTTCCACGCGCCACCGGCCCTCGATCCTCGACCCGTTCCCCGTTCCTCACCTCCCGCCATCGCCGCCTCGCCCTCCTCCGCCACCGTCGGCCGCCCGGGGAGAGGGGGAGAGAAAGAGATGAGAGAGAGTGAGAAAGAGAGAATGAGAGGGGGAGAGAGAAAAGGGTTAATATATATAGAAAAATCCAAAAATTACAGAAATTCAGAAAATTACGAAAAATTACCTTCACGATCCTCGGGAGGAGCACAACGCAGTGGTAATGTCCCGGAGTCGGAGAACGCCACGGTTTGTCCTGCAAAGAGTTCCGAAGGCACATTAGGGAAAAACACGTGTAAAGCACAAAATACACTCCGAGACCCACTAAAATGATCCGAAAAATATCCGAAAAATCCGGGGCATTACAGAGAGTCTCTCGAGTGAGCCTGCCCTCCACATCAGAACCTCTATAGAAGACTTTGAGATTTCTTTGACAGTTAAACAAAGGTGTTCGGACGTTAGGCCGATGTAAATCAACACTGACTACGGTCAGTGGGGAGAGGTCCAGCACTCGAACCCAAATCGTCTGATACTATGCGCACCCACGGAATCACCCTCTACTCAGATAGGGAAATGTTTCTTTTTAAAAAGAACATTTATATTTTCAGATTTTTCCCACGTGAAAGATTCTGTGTATCACAACCGTGTTTCCTGAGTTG
Source organism: Amorphophallus konjac (assembly GCA_022559845.1). Lineage (NCBI taxonomy): Eukaryota > Viridiplantae > Streptophyta > Magnoliopsida > Alismatales > Araceae > Amorphophallus > Amorphophallus konjac. The sequence goes on from CM040120.1 coordinate 300,912,659, forward strand.
TGGGTAGAGGCTGGGACAGACTGTCCCGTTGAAGGTGGCAGGGTCTGTGTTGACAACCGGTCATCAATACGTTCCACAAGCCGCAACAGACTATGTTGGTTGTGTTGTAGTTGTCTGACCTCCTTTTTAATTTCTCGAGTAGTTTTCCGAATGGCTAGGCATTTAGACATTAAGAGAGATGTGCCCCTTTGTGAGGCTTCTTGAGGCCCAATAGAGAGGGTCGATTGAAGCTCATTAGCCACTAACCTCTCCTGGCTCTTTCCCGGGACTTTATGAATAACATTTACCGAGAAGTTTAATTCTTCCCGGGTGTGAGGCCGAGGTGGGCTTCTCGTGTTATAGCCTTGATTTAAAATCTACTTGGCGGCTTCTCTGAGACTTTTCCTTATTATACTACATCCTTGAATATCGATCTCCCCCTTCTGAATGAGGATTTCAATACAATATTATACCTCCTTGCATTTCCCAGTGGGGTGAGATATGGTGGCATGGTATTCACAATACCGCGGCTGCCTTTTCTCAACCTCTGTGTCGGCGGGTCATGCACCATGATTTGACCCTGTTTAGTAAGTGGTCAAATATCTCCTTGGTATTTTCCCTCGGAAAGGAGCACTGATGGGAAGGTCTCCAGCCTAGATACCACACAGTGGGTTTGGTCCGGCTGGGGCCAGCTTCCTCTGTTTCTGGCTCGAGAAATGTTAAGGTTGCCGACATATGGCTCCCCATTGATTGAATGGTGGATTACATTAGCCGAACGAGCCGGCCAATCCCAAGCATGGGGTTGCGGGGGATCCACCAAGTTGCTTTTTATTGTGATGAGTCGGTTCCGGATCATCTTCTCTGCCTCATCCTTGAAAACATAATAGTTTTCAATGGTATGGCCCAATATGCGATGATATATGCAATAATTAGGGTCATTAGACTTGTTAACGTCCTCCGGCTTCTTTGGGTCCGGTAGGGATATCAGCTTATTCTTGAGGCAAAGATTGAAGAGTCTTCGGTATGTTCTTTCTTGAAGGAATAAGAAGTCTCCATACGCTCAGACAATCTAGCCGACGCCTTCCCTTCGGCCTTCCTGCTGGAGCTGCTTGGGGTCGTCACTTCGTCGGACCCATTAGTGGGGGAGAAATCAACGGTGTTGACCTCCTTCCTGATAGCATTTCGCTCCTTAGGGGACTTACCTTTCAAGGGAGTGAATGTTGGGTTGTCGGCGAAGAACATTTCTATTTCCGCTACGACCGAATTCAATTGGTCGAAATCTTTGATGTTTGCCCCCAACAACTTTTCACTAACTTCTGCCAACAAGCCCCTTCAGCCTATTATTATTGCGTCCTCTTGGGAAGGAGAGTTATCGCACCTCATGCTGAAGTCCCTCCAGCCCTTAATGAAGTCAAGTGTGGTTTCCCCACTCTTCTGCTTGAGTGAGTATAGCTCTGCGAGGGAAACCTTTCTCTCGGCTGCTTGGAAACGATCAATGAACTTCTTCTGCATATCGGCCCAGTCAACCACAGAATTGGGCTTCAGCCTTGAGTACCATTGGAAGGCGCTACCCGTGAGAGAAGTTGCAAAGTAGCGAAGGAGATATGACTCCTCAAGCGCAAGGTCACCCATGGCCATTATATAATAGGCCAAATGTTCATGGGGGGACCCCAACCTGTTGAACTTCTACAGTTTTGGGGCTTTTGGGCAATCTGGCGGTAGCTTCTTGAACTGGTGATGAAGTGGATAAGGTACACTATACAAATCAACAGTGGCCATACCCTCGCCACGTTGGGCGAACTTGTCTTCAACAATCTTTTCTATCATACGCCGCTAGGCGATGGCATCTTCAGCCACCGAAGTTTGAGAAGACTAGACATTAGGTAGAGCACGAAGCGGCTCGGTTCCTACTTCGACGGCCACATGGTAAGGTGCAGCTATTTGTCCGTCAATAATGGCGGGGTTACCCAACCGCTGCTCTCGCCGGAGGTTTGGATCGTGGATCGACATTGGGGGCCTTTGGGCGTTCGCGTTCATCTGCCGCTTCATTTCAAGCATGAGATTGGTTATCTCTATGTGCCAACGCTGCATGGTTTCAAACTTGGCATCATCGGACATGGCTTGAAATGCCGCCCTTCTAGGCGGCTCGAACACCGGGATGGCGTAACCACCGATGGGTTGAGCTCCCCCTTCCCCATGGATGCTCCTAACTTCATCGAGGTTATTTTCTTCTTGGGCAAAGTTAACATCTTGGTTTCGAGCCTATTCTTGATTATGTTCCTGGTGTAGACCTTGGCTGGAAGTCACCGTGCGGCCACTGAATTGGGCTTGAAGATTTCTTCTAGCAACAGTCCTAGTATTAAGGTTGTTGTACTCGAAATCTGTCTCAAGTTAAATTGAGGAATTGTTGCTATGCAACGTTCGATGAGAAGAACGACGTATCGTCGACACCGTCGGACTACGGAGTATCTCCGTGATTCAGGGTCTATCGACCCGACAATATTATTATGGTCGATGCCGTGGCGAGAAGGTTAACGAGGAAGATGTATGCGTATACCGGTCAGAGTAGCCGAGCAAGTGTATCACACGGCACGGACGGGCGTAAAAGTTCCTCCCTACGTGGCGACATACGACCAGGCAAACAAACAACACGTTCCTTCCACGGACGAAGCGCTGCCACGCGGCGAGGGAGCGATCTCCACGAGATATATAGCTCCACCACGGCTCTTCTCCAACCCAGGACAACGAAAAGAGAGCGAAACGACGTCCAAAGGGGTCAAACGGCGTCCGGAGAGGTCAAATGACCCCTCTAGATCGAAATCCGGGAGAGGGAGGGGCCGCGCACCACCCCGGGGACCCCCGCGGGTCCGCGCGCCCCCGAGCGGGGTCGCGTGACCCCGCTGGGGCCCAGCCGGCCCTCCGGGGTCGCGCGACCCCCCCTCTCTCTCCGGTCTCCGTGTTTCAAAAAAAAAAAGGATTTTGGCCACCCTCAGCGGGGTCATTTAGCCCCTTTTGGCATCCAGAGGGGTCAAAATGGCTTTTTGCCACCCCACCTTGACAGAATCGGGGCAAATTCGCTCATTTGACCCCTCTGGGCCCTCCCACCTTCTATAAATAGACCCCCAAGGGTCCAAGTGAAAGGGAGAGGCAATTACGTACGAAGAGCACCTGCGCAAGGAATTTGTTCTGTTTGTCTTGGCCTGCTCCCCCGGGTCTTGTACTTATGCCCCTACGGGATATTTTTGTAATTACGCCCCTCAGTGGGCCATGTTGGTAATTATGCCCCTTAGCGGGCCATGTTTTGTAAGTCTTTACGTCCCGGGACGACTAAGTTATATGGTTCTGTCCCTACAATGACGGAATTACACAAATGTCCTTCCCGAGACCGTAAAAGACGGAAGTCCTGTAATTTGCACTCTTACCCTGTGATCTTTTGTAATTGGGACTACGTCCCTACCTCCCGCTTTAATGCGAACTTTTGTACAGTCGACAACTCGCCGACAACCCTTGTACTCATTCGGACTATAAAAGCACTCAGCATGTCTTATGTATGTCCTCGGGGGAAACGTACAAGAAAACCCCTCGACTTGTGGAAATTGCATATAAACCCCTCCTTGGACCAAATTGACATTTTATGTCTTCTACGAAGCCCCTTGTCATTCCTTTGGTCCGGAAACGTTGTCAGCGCAGTCCGACACTCAGATGTCACCCCAAACCTAGGTCTATGTAGGGTATGGTAAAATTACCAAAACACCCCTGTGACCCAGAAATGGCCTAGCAGCTCCAAAAATCCTCCAGAAAGAGCCTAAGCACCTTGAGGAGTCAGGGACCCGATCCTACGTCCATTCCAGCCCAGATATTTCAGAAATACCCCTGGGGTGGTAAATTTACCAAAATACCCTCGGGGTCCAGAAAACTTCTCTCTACTTCAAAAATGCCTACAGCTTCCGCATACTTATATCTTTACTCCTAAGTCTTAGGGTTTTGCTCAGACTTATCCCTAATTACCAAAATACCCCTGAGTTGGGAAAATTACCAAAATACCCTCGGGGTCCAAAAAATCCCCCCTTTACCTCAAAAATGCCTACGGCTTCCGCATATTTGCGTTTCTATTCCCAAATCTTAGGATTTTTGTTCAGACATAGCCCTAACTCTATTAATTTGTTGGTGGTGAATTAGTGGTCCTGGAGAGTCTCTCTCGTGAGCTTGCCCCTCCACATCAGAACCTCTATAGAAGGCTTTGGGATTTCTTTGACAGTTAAACAAGGGTGTTCGGACGTTAGACCGATGTAAATCAACACTGACTCCGGTCAGTGGGGAGAGGTCCAGCACCCGAACCCAAATCGTCTGATACGATGCGCACCCACGGAATCACACTCTACTCAGATGGGGAGGATGTTTCTTTTCAAAAAGAACAAAAATCTATATTTTTTATCTACGATAAAAAGTCGATTAGATTTTTTCCGTGTCTCACAGACTGGCACGCCCGGTGGGACCTTTCCCGCCTTTCTTCTTTCTGTCAAAGAAAGTCTCTAAACCTTTTACAATGTTTTGATTCCCCTCCTCTTCCTTTTACAGGACGGGAAGAGGAGGGTATACGTCTCTCTACTCATCTGAGAGCTACTCGCGCTTCTGCGCCCTTCTCCGTTCGTGCTACGCACCACCACCACCAACACCAGCAGCAGCGATGGCAACCGTCACCTACGGCCCCCAAGTCGTTGCCGACCATGCCAGGTTCGGATACCTTCCAACTCCGATCGTTTTCGGCGACTTCCCAGCGGTCGTCGGCTCGCCCTTCTTCTTGGGCGTGGTGCTAGTGGCTGAAGTCAGTTCAGCCGCCCTTGCGGTACCAATCGTCGAGGGTGCTAGGCCCTCGGCCCCAGCAACTGGCCGAGCCCACTCGGTCAAGAAGGCAATCATTGAGGGCGTCAAGCCCTCCGCTTTAACTGGCCGGATTCGCCCGGTCAACAAGCCAGCCGTCGGGGGTGTCAGGCCCTCAGCTTCAGCAATCGGCCGGGTCCGCTCGGCCAACAAGCCAGCTTCTGAGGGTGCCAGACCGTCTATTGCAGCAGCCGGCCGGCTTTGTCCCGCCAACCGAGTTTTCTCGGTCAACCAGATTACCATCGGCACCACCCCTACTCAACGGGGGCAACGCCGTCGCCGTAACGGCCCCAACTCCAATGCGGCCACCCTCAGAGGAGCTGCCCCTGCTCAACGGGGGCAACGCCGCCGCTGCCAGGATGATGCCAAGCCTATGGCGGACGCCACCACCGCTGCCCCTGCTCAACGGGGGCAACGCCGTAACTGCAAGGGTGCAAAGCCCGAAGCGGCTGTCTCTCGCTGCGGCAAGACTGTAATCGTCGGAGATATTCGCATCCGGCTCGGTGGAGGCGAGCCGATCCTGCCACGGGATCGTCATGTCCCGACTATTCCTACCTCCAACCGCTTTGAGTTCCTCCGGCAAGTTCGGGAGGATGGAGTGAAGAAGAAGAAGTCTACCGTACCGGCGGCAACCCAGGGCCCTCTGCAACTGCCCAAACCACGAGCTCCCCGTCCAAGGATAAGGGGCAACCAAGTGGAGGAGCGCCAGCTCCATCTGAAGAAAATTTGGGTCACCAAGGAGGAGGCCCGAATCATAAGGTGCGCGAGGGCGGAGGAGCCCTTCCGCATGTCGGAGCTTCAGCGAATGCGGAGTCCGCCAAGCACGGAGGCCTCGACGTCTACGAGATTTACATCTCAACCCCTACGGGGGCAAAAGCGTCGAGGAGCCGGCAAGAAGGTGCGACCGACCTCCCCGTGGGCTAGTTCTACGCACACGGAGGAGGATCGCTCACCTCAAGCATCTACATCCCGAGTGTCTATCTTTGACAGACTTGGGAGGCCGCCCAAGCCGGAGCGACAACCGTCCAAGAAAAAGCGGGTGGTCCAGGTGACCGATGACACCGTCAAAGTGTTCACCTGTTACGCCACCTCCGGCGACAAACAGTCCGAAGGCACCTCGGGGGAACTCAATCAGCCTCTTCAATACTCGAGGAGGTCAAGGTCCGGGTCACGGGGCCTGGCACAAACACAACAAGCGCCGGCTGTCAGTACATCTCAACCCGAGCCGACACGGCAAGAAGAGCGCCAGGAAGACGTCCACAGTGTTGACGAGGACAGTCACTCCCGGCACGAAGAAGAGCTGGGGGAAGAGCCACGGGCCCTCGCATTGGAAGAGCTTCGACGAGAGAACCAAGAGCTCAAGAACCTGCTACAGTCGCTCTTGCGCGAAAAGGAGGTTCCCGCCCCGCCTCAGGCGGCACCGGCTGGAGCGGATCAGCAGCCTTCTCCCATTCCAGCAGCAGCCAATGCCTCTGTCACTGTCGCAAGACTCCCACTGGCGGTGGACTTTGAAGTCCCGCCGTATGAAGCCAATGCGCGGTCATCTGCTACTCCTGCCGCAAAAAGCCTCATGGCGCAGAAGCAAATGATTGAACGCATTATAGAGGCGAAGTTTGCTCAACATGGGGAGGGAGTGGCCACCGTTGATTTGTACAGTGTGCCTTATCCCCTCCACCATCAATTCAAGAAGCTTCCGCCTGACTGCCCGAAAGCTCCGAAGCTCCAGAAGTTCAACGGGCAGGGCTCTCCGTATGAACACCTAGCCTATTACATGATGGCCATGGGTGAATTAGCCCTGGAAGAGGCATATTTGCTGCAGTATTTCGCCATGTCCTTGACTGGCACCGCCTTCCAGTGGTATTCAAGGTTAAAGCCCAACTCAGTATCTGATTGGGCTGATATGCAGAAGAAGTTTGTCGACCGCTTCCAAATGGTCGAACGCAAAATCTCTCTGGCAGAGCTCTGTGCTCTCCATCAGAAGAAAGGTGAAACAACGTTAGACTTCATCAAGCGATGGAGGGACGTCAGCATGCGCTGCGATAATCCTCCGACACTTGAGGACGCAATCACCATCTGCCGCAGGGGTCTCTCGGCAGAAGTCAGCGAAAAGCTTCTGGGCTCAAACATCAGAAGCTTCGACCAGCTCAACACGGTGGTCGCGGAGATTGAGATGTTCTTCGCTGATCATCGTACACAAGCCTCTACAAAAGGCAAATCCTCCAAAGACCGTCTGGCTAGCGGCAAGGAGGTAAATGCCGTCGACTTCTCCCCGACAAATGGAGATAAAGGGGAAGCAAAGTCCAAAGGCAAGGGCAGAAAGCCTGATGACAAGGCGAGTCCGTCTCTCTTAGCGGAGCGCATGAAGACGCCTTATTCCTTCAAGAAAGAGCACACTAAAATGCTCTTTGATCTCTGCATGAAAGAGCAGCTCATCACCCTGCCGGATCCGCGGAAGCCCGCGGAGGTGGATAAAACGGATGATCCTACCTATTGTGTATATCACACAATATATCACCGAAGGTTGGGTCATACTATCGGGGACTGCTATGTCTTCAAGAATATAGCAGAAGAGCTCATTCAAAAGGGCCTGGTAAATATGTTGGGTTATGCAGTTGACCCACCGCAGCCACATGCTTGGGGTCGATCGAATCGGTCGGGTAATGTGGTCCATATGGTGGCGATGGCTTCAAGCTCCCATGCCTCCGAAGCCGGGCCCTCGAATCAACAGCCCAACGGTGGTCCCAGAGCCACCCCTCCCTCACTCCCTGAGTGTTTAGCATTGCGGAGGACTATTCGTAAAATTCTAGGAGAAATCTGGCAATTACAACTAGAACAGAGGCACCTGCTACAGTTCCTGGAGAGCATTGATCAGCAGCTGTCCACTTTCCCCTTTGGCCCATTTGCTAGGGGGTTAGCTCCGGCCCGCATACGGGAGGCGGGTGTATCACCCACTGGCCGGACTCCGCTCAGGGGCTGGCTCTCTGAAGAGTCCTCAGATTCATCCGAACACGAGGACTCACCGGAAGGCGAGGAGGCTCCACTTCAAGTCGAGGTGCCGGAGAAGTTATATTCATTCCCTTGCGAGAAGACTCCAAACATCTTCTTCGCATGCCAACGGGCGGGACTGATACGCCCGTCACCCATGGAGCAGACACCAGGTGCTGCTTTTCATCAGGGCTATTGCCCGTATCATGAAGTTGTTGGCCATATCATCCACAACTGTGAGCCGTTCAAGGACATTGCTGAAGACTTAATCAGGCGAGGGAAGGTCGATATGGGTGAATTCCTGGTCGATCCACCACAGCCGCATGTGCAGGAGAGTCTTCACTTCTCCGTCAATGTCATTCACGCTGCAGCAGCCTTCCAGTTCCCCGAGCTGCAGGAAGGAGTCAGTTCCCAGGGAGCCAGTTCCCAGCCTCCCAAATCCACACTATGGTATCCGGGGTGGCGACCCTCTCATCAGTGTTCTTTTCCTAAGGAAGACACTGAGAAGATTTTTGACAAACTTCTGGAGGATGGCTGGATGCTGACACATGACCCGCCGTCTTATTACAATGAGACGGCCAGGAGTCACCCCCGCTATTGCAAGTATCATGCAAGGGTGTCTCACCCTACTTGGCAATGCACAGAGGTTCAGGACTTCATTGAAGCCCTCATCCAGAGAGGGGTTGTCGATACTCAGGGGAACTCCATGACAAGGTTGCGTCTTGCAGAGACCGCCAGGGAGACTCTCCAACAGGTTCGGCGAGAAACTGAGGCTTTCTCCCGATTAGCCCGCCCAAGTGAGCCTGCGAAAAATGATGAATTCCCATTACTCACTAAAGGCAAGGCCGCCTATAAAGGGCCTAAGGTCCAGAACCCGGGAAGCCAAGCCGCGGGAGAGAGTTCCAAGGTCCGTCCCAGGTCGAGTCAGCCTGGCATCGTCATAAGAGAGAACTTTCGGCCAGACAACAAAGGCAAAGCCAAGGCGTCAGAGCCTTCATCCAAAGCTCCTGCCAAGTCAGCAAGGCCATTAGTCGTGGAGAGGACTCAACCTCTTGAGCCCGCGAAGGCCCCAGTTAAGGCCTCTGCCGGCCTAGCGAGGTCGCCAATTGTAGAAAAGCCTCAGCAGCTCAAGCAAGCCAACCCACCAGCCCAAGCAAAGTCGGTGGAACTACAAAGCCCCCAGAGGCCCCACTGTGGACTGACAGAGTTCCAGGAGTTGCCTCCTGAAATAATTGCTCTGGCAATCAATGCCACCTTCCAGGCTCAGCCGGAGGAGGCCATTTGGACCAAGGTTGTCCCCAGAAAAAGCCGCTGCAGTAAAGCTCCTAAGGAGCCAACCCGGAGCAAAAAGTAAAATTCTGGGGGCAAGCAAGTCCCACCTCCGAAACGAACTCCTCTCTCTTCTCAAGAGGCGGCCCGCCAAAAGAAGTAGGAGAAGAATCGCAGGAAGAATTTGAAGAGGAGGTTGAAGAAGCAAGCCGAGCAAGCAGCGGCTGTGGAGGTTCCTAAGGAGCCAACTCCTTTACAAAAACTTCAAAAGCTCATAGATGAGCTGGAGGAGTACACTCCCCCTCGTCCCACCAGGGTCGTCACTCTAGACGAATATATCCCTTGGGATAAGCTTGGGCGAAAAGCCCGTCTTCTGCAATGGCTCCGGGGAATGGATCACCGCCTTAAAGAAGGTGAAGACTTCCCAATCCCAGAGGAGCTCTGCTTATTCTACAAAGATGAGGAGCTCAGTGTCGAGATGCTCGAGGAAATGCTGCAAGAGCTCTCCTGCAACATGGTGGCGATTCCGCCACCCGACAACATTTACTCTCATTCGGCTGATGACACGGGAGGCAAGGCTCCCATGGCAACATATCAGCGTCGCTCGGCAAGAAATGGCCGGGGACGTGGCCGACGTCGTGGCCGAGGACGCGGACGTGAAGGTCCCCTGGCCCTCGACCGGGTCATAATATTCAGAGGGGAGAAGTCGGGTCCTATCCCAGAAACTCAAGTTCGGGGAATCCCCTTTATCCTCAGCCCCTCAGAGGGTTCAGGCCCCATTTCAGCGGCTAAACCGGGTGGCGTCCCTTTTGTAATCACCTCCTCCGTTGAAGAAGAGGAGCCAGCCAGGTCGCCAGTGCTCGAGAAGGCGTCAGAGTAGGCCGGCCCCTCCAACAGGGTCGAGCCCGTGAGCCAGGCCGGTCCTTCTAATGAAGACCAGCATGATGAGCCTTTGCCACCTCCGGAGGAGTCTTTGGCTCCGCTATTCCAAGAAGATGCGGAAGGCCAGCATGAGGAGCAGAGCCCTTCTAAGCGGGAGAAGCCTCGCCAGGCGCCGAAGACCCTGGCGGAGATCATTCTATCATTTGACAAGACCCGTGCTCGGGCGGACCGCAAGATCATTCATCATATGAAGCGGTTCCCAACCAATGTCACTATTTGGGAAGCCATTGCCTGGAGCAATGACCTCAGGGAGGCTCTTGTCAAGATACTTCAAGACCCGGAGGCATATGAAGCCCTTGTTGCAGAGTTGCAAGCCCAGGCATATGAGGCACTCGCAGCCAACATCTCCTTCACGGACAAAGACATGTTGTTGTCCTCTGCATGCCACAATCGCCCCTTATATATGAGGGGGACGATCAATGGGCACGACGTGAATCGCATCCTGGTTGACGCCGGAGCAGCCGTCAATATCATGCCTTTGAAGACTTTCAAGTCTCTATACTTGGCACCTTATCTACAGAAGATGACCGCAGTCAAGATCTCGGGATTCAACCAGGGTTCCGAGGAAGCGCTTGGTCGAGGTGAAGTCAAGCTTGCCTTGGGCGATTTTGTCACCCAGGCGACATTCTATATTATCAACTCCGACACATCTTACAAGATGCTACTTGGAAGACCCTGGCTTCATGAGAATTGGGTCGTTCCTTCAACTTTGCACCAGTGCATTAAATATGCCAAGGAAGGGGAGCAACATACGGTCTTCGCAGATCAGGCCCCGTTCCACCCCAATGAGTGCCATCTGGCCGATGCTTCACTATATTTTGGGAAGCCCACTCTAGCAATCCCCGAGCCTTTAAAAGACAAGGGGAAGCAAAAGGTGAACCATGAAGTCGAGGAAGGGCAGCTCTTCAGTGTTAACCAAGACATGGTAAAGCTGCACAGGTTGAGCCTTAGTGCCGCCTCCAAGCCAACTCAACCAGAAAGGCGGAGTGTTGACTTTGAAGCCAACCTCATCAGCCGGGTCATTGACGGGAGTATCTCCTTGCCGCCGAAGTGCCTCCAGCTCTCGTCCCAACGGGAAGAGTATGAGGTGGAGCAGTTGAAGACCTTCACAGTCTCCTATCAACGGAGAAGGAGACGTAACAAGGGCAAGGGGGACAAGCCGATCATCTTTTACACAGCTGATTTAGTCCCACCATGCCCTTCTGAAGATGACTTCGGCTGGGATACTCCCGCCGATGTGGTGCCAGAGCCAGTCCAGGAGATGGATGATATGCCCAACTACATCAAAGAAATATGTAAAAAGCAACACATCCCGCAGGCTTTGGACCCCGCGCGAGCGGCATATTTCCATCAGCTGTGGAACCCTCCGCAGGTCCGAGGACAACCTCCTTTCTCCCGCAAAGATACAAGGGGACTTGGCTACGACCAGGAGACGGACTTCGAGGTCTATTATGCAGTCAATACTATAGGACTGCTACCTCTTCATCACGGGCAAGCTGAAGTTGAGCCCAACATCAATGACTCTGTAAGAGAGTCCGGTGAGTCATTAATGACACCATCACCTTCATTGGAAGTCAACAACGACCACCCCTCAGAGGGAGGAGCAGCCCAGCCTGCTAACCATCGGCAAGACAAAGCAAGCTCTTCGGCTTCGAGCCACGAGCAAGAGTGCTTCGAAGAATTTGATGTCTATGAAGCCAACACTGATGATGAGGGAGACTTCGTCGACCTCCAACCAGCTCCACCGGAGCTTGAAGATGATGGTCAGGCAACTGTGGACGAGTTGATTGAGATCAATCTCGGAAGCAAAAGTGACCATCGTCCCACTTTCATAAGTGCTCTCCTCAGTGAGAAAGAAAGGCAGTCGTATCGGCAGCTCTTAGAAGAGTTCAGGGATTGTTTCGCCTGGACTTACAAAGAAATGCCCGGGCTCAACCCTTCTGTGGTTGAACATGAGCTGGCAATACTTTCAACAGTCAAGCCAGTCAAGCAAGCCCAAAGGCGTATGCGCCACGAGCTGGAGTTGAAGGTCAATGCTGAGGTTGACAAGATGCTCAATGTGGACTTCATAGAGCCTTGCATGTTCCCTGTATGGCTCGCTAATATAGTCCCTGTCAAGAAGAAGAATGGCCAAGTTCGAGTCTGCATCGACTTCAGTTATTTGAACAAAGCATGCCCGAAGGACGACTTCCCTGCCCCAATCACTGAGACAATGGTTGATATGACCACTGGTCACGAAGCCTTGTCTTTCATGGATGGGTCGTCGGGCTATAATCAAATCCGCATGGCCGTCAAAGACAAAGACCATACGGCTTTTCGGTCTCCTAAGGGGATCTTCATTTATAAAAGGATGCCGTTTGGCCTGAAGAATGCTGGTGCAACCTACCAAAGGGCAATGGCCAAGATCTTCGATGAGATGCTACATGACCTTGTCGAATGCTATGTCGATGATCTAGTCGTCAAGACGAAGAGGCGGGAGCATCACTTAGCTGACCTGCATCGAGTCTTCGAAAAGCTTCGACAATTTCAACTCAAGATGAACCCAATGAAGTGCGCCTTCGGCGTCTCCAGCGGCAAGTTCCTCAGCTTCATCGTCAGGTATCGAGGCATAGAAATCGATCCTGACAAAATCAAGGCCATAAGAGGACTGCCTTCGCCCAAGAACTTGACAGAGCTCAGATCTCTTCAAGGAAGACTCGCCTATATTAGGCGGTTCATTTCTAATCTCTCAGGAAGATGCTTGCCTTTCGGCAAATTGATGAAGAAAGGAGCACCCTTCATATGGGACGACGACTGTCAGAAGGCCTTCGAGCAAATTAAGGAGTATCTGTTGACTCCTCCAGTCCTAGGGGCACCTGTCAGAGGGAAGCCCCTTATTCTCTACATTGCTGCCATGGATGCCTCTTTGGGGGCTCTGCTAGCCCAGATCAATGAAGAGGGCAAGGAGCAGCCACTGTACTACCTCAGCCGAAAGCTGATCGGGCCTGAGCATCGGTATGCTCCTATGGAAAAGGTGTGCCTAGCTCTGGTGTTTGCTGTTAAGAAGCTGAGACACTACCTTTTGGCTCACCGGGTGGACCTCATCTCAAAATGTGATCCACTCAAGTTTCTGCTCAGCCAGCCTATCCTCTTTGGTAGGCTCGGCAAATGGGCACTTATCCTCATGGAGTTTGACATCACCTTCGTCTCACGCAAGGCGATCAAGGGACAAGGCATGGCGGAGTTCTTGGCTGCGCACCCCGTGCCGGAAGATTCGCCACTCAACTCCGAGCTGCCCGATGAAGAGGTGTTAGTACCTTCTCAAGAAATGGGGGAACAGTCTGAAAAAGTCCCACCACAGATGGAGCCAGGCGTCCTCACCCTCGACCTCCCACGCTGGGAGTTATATTTTGATGGTGCCTCTCGGACAATCAAAAGGGCCGGCAGCCTCATAGACTATGTCTCAGGCGCGGGGGTGGTCTTTGTGTCTCCACAAGGCGGTATCCTCCATAATTCCTGTGCTCTCATGAAGTCCTTGACTAATAATGAGGCAGAATATAAAGCATTGATCATTGGGCTTCAGCTGGCCCTGGAGATGGACATCAAGTGCATCAAAGTGTACGGGGACTCTCAGCTCGTCATTCGACAGGTACTGGGCGTCTATGACGTCCGGAAGAAGGAGCTTATTCCCTACCATGTAGCCGTCATGAGGCTTAAGGAAAAATTCTACCTATTTGAAATAGGCCATGTCTCTAGAGGCAGCAACTCCCAGGCTGATGCTCTTGCAAAATTGGTAGCGGCCCTGAAACTCCCGCCTGAGGGAGAATTAAATATTACTGTCAGACACCGAAGGCTCATGCCAAGTGTGCTCGACGAAGAATCCGGCCTCACTGTCTACGAGGTCGACAACATCCAAGAGGAGAATGCTCCCGAAGAAGAAGATTGGCGTGAGCCGATCATAAAAATAAAGAACGGCTGGCTCCCTCCTGATCGGGCTTAGAGGGTGCAACTGCTACGCAGGGCGACATCCTACCAGCTGATTGATGGTCTGCTCTTCAGGCTCGTCCATGAGAAAGACCGATCGGTCCTCCTACGCTGCCTTTCATCTAAGGAAGCAAAGACCGTCATGCACGAGGTCCACTCCGGGTTGTGCGGCGCGCATCAAGCAGGTGCTATGATAAAGAATAGCATCAAGCTCAAGGGGTTCTATTGGCCCACCATGTACGAAGATTGCAACCAATGTGCTCGTACATGTCACCAATGCCAAGCATTTGGTCCAGTCCCTCGGCGGCCGCCCATCCTGCTCCATCCAACAGCGCCTACCTGGCCATTTGCAGAATGGGGCATGGATATTGTGGGACCATTCCCACCATCATCTCAAGGCCACAAGTTCATACTGGCCGCCACTGATTACTTCTCCAGATGGGCAGAAGCCGTCCCGCTACGAGAAGTTACAGGAGAGATAGTTGCCCGCTTTGTGAGGCACTATATCATATACAGATTCGGCACCCCTAGTCGGATTATATCCGATAATGGCACGCCTTTCAGGAACAAGACCATTTATGCTTTGGCATCTAAGTTCCATATTGACTGGAGGACGTCATCAGTCTACAACCCCCAAGCCAACGGGTTGGCCGAGGCCTTCAACAAGACCCTTTGTAAGCTGCTGTCCAAGATAGTAGGTGGCCGCAAGCGGGATTGGGGCGAAAAGGTCCACGAAGCCCTATGGGCCTATCGGACCATTTATAAAACCCCCACGGGTTGCTCCCCATTCTCTCTGGTCTATGGAGCAGAAGCGGTGGTCCCTGTGGAGATCGAGCTAGCATCTTACCGCGTTGCTGTGCACGCTGGATTGCCAGGCCAAGACCAGTCCGAGATAGAAAGGAGGCTTGAAGAGTTGTCCAACCTTGAAGGTGAAAGACTCAAAGCCTACAAGCACTTACAAGTGTATCAAGCCCGCATGACACGTGCCTATGATAAGCTGGTTAAGCAAAGGGCGTTCAAGAAAGGCGACCTTGTCATGGTCAAAGAAAAGGAGGTTCTCGTAGGAAGATCTAGCGGCAAACTCCAGCCTAATTGGCGAGGACCTTATGTCATTTACAAGGTCTATGAAGGAGGGGCCTATACGGTCCTTGACCGCAAGGGAGATAATCCTTTCCCTCCTCTCAACGGCAAGCATATGAAGCTCTATCATGCGCCACCGCACGAGTTTCTATAGCAGTCCTCACAGGACATTACCTCTCCTCAGTGAAGGTTCAAAAAAAAATGGGGTTATAAATACTGATACCCCGGCGGACTCAGTTAGCCTTCAACGGTCGGCTGAGGGCAAAAAGGCCATAGACCCGGTCGAGGTGAAAACCCGAAAGGGCGCCTCGGGCAAAAATGGGCAACCCCTCGGTGTGAAAATCCGAAAGTGGCACTGGAAAAAGCTAAAGGGGGGCAGTCTCGGCGAAAACCCGAAAGGGCGGTGAGGTTGGTAATGTGAAAAAAAAAGAAAAAAAATCCTCTCTCTACTTATTCTATGGGTGGCTCTAAGTCAATGACCCCCCCATCATGACCAAAACACCATATTGATGCTATGGCTATGCCTTACATGTCATCCTATGACACCTGGTCCCACCGGCATTCTGAGGTTGTCATACTCTGTCCCATCGGGATTACCCATACCTTGAACTCCCTGAATTTTGGATCCCGTGTCTCTCCGGGCTAGCTAATCTGCCCTTTATATATCACATCGGATTCAGCCTATGTATGCCCCCTCGGGCTGCCAACCCATCATGCCTTTTGGCTCATTTTCCCGTCAAGATTGGTCTCAGTATGCCCTCTCGGGCTGCCAACCCATCTTGCCTTTCGGCTCATTCTACTTTCCTAGGATTTGGCCTCAGCATGCCCTCTCGGGCTGCCAACCCATCATGCCTTTCGGCTCATTCTCCTTCTCGGATTGGCCTCAGTATGCTCTCTCGGATTGCCAACTCGTCATGCCTTTCGGCTCATTTTACCTTGTCAGATTGGCCTCAGTATGCTCTCTTGGGCTGCCAACCCATCATGCCTTTCGACTCATTTTTCCTTCTGAGATTGGCCTCAGTATGCTCTCTCGGGCTGCCAACCCATCACACCTTTCGGCGCATTTTTCCTTCTGGGATTGGCCTCAGTATGCCTTCTCAAGCTGCCAACCCATCATGCCTTTCGGCTCATTTACTTTCCTGGGTTTGGCCTCAGTATGCCCTCTCGGGCTGCCAACCTACCTCACCTTTCGGCACATTTTTCTTCTTGGGTTTGGCCTCAGTATACCCCCTCGGGCTGTCAACCCATCATACCTTTCGACACATTTTGCCTTCAAGGGATTGGCCTCAGCATGCCCTCCCGGGTTGCCAACACCTCTCACCTATCGGCTTTTGGGTTTGACTCTCACGTCCCACCAGGGCTGTCGAACCTATCTTTGTCCCATCGGGATTGGCCTCAGTGTGCCCTCTCGGGCTGCCAACCCATCACGCATTTCGGCACTTTTTTACTTTCTGGGATTGGTCTCAGTATGCTCTCTCGGGCTGTCAACTCATCATGCCTTTCGGCTCATTTTACCTTCCTAGATCTGGCCTCAGTATGCCCTCTCGGGCTGCCAACCCATCATGCCTTTCGGCTCACTTCATCTTTCGGGTGTGGCCTATGTACGTCCCTTCAGGGCTGCCAACCCATCTTGCCTATCGGCTTTTAGGTTTGACTCTCACGTCCCACCAGGGCTGTCAAACCTATCTTTGTCTCATCGGGATTGGTCTCAGTTTGCCCTCTCGGGCTGTCAATCCATCTCGCCCATCGGCTTTTGGATTTGACTCTCACGTCCCACTAGGGCTGTCAAATCCATCCTTTCCTTCTAGGGATTGGTCTCAGTATGCCCTCTCGGGCTGCCAACCCATCTCGCCTCTTGGCCTTTAGACTTGACCCATATATCCCGCCGGGATCACCAAGTCTATTCCTTTGTCCCCACGGGCTTGGCCTCTACATGCCTCCTCAGGATGCCAACCCTATTTGCCTATCAGCTCACGGATTTGATTGATATGTCCCACCCGGGCTATCGAATCCCCTCCTTTCATCCTTTCGGGTCTGGCCTATGCATGCCCCTTTCGGGCTGCCAACCCATCTCGCCTATCGGCCGCCAGGTTTAACCCGCATGTCCCTTTTGGACTGTTAAACCTACTCCTTTGTTGTCCCAACCGGGCTTGGCACATGCACACCCCTTTCGGGTTGCCAACCCGTTTAACTTTCGACTTTCGGATTTGGCTAATTGCGTCCCACTAGGGCAGTCGAATCCACCCATTTGTCCCACCTCTGCGGCACACATGTCCCTACGGGAGTGCCACTTTCTCCTTGCCTTCTGGGATTTTAGGACCAAAAAAAAAAAATGGGGTTAAAAAATATTGAGGCCTCAGCGGACTTGGTTGTTTCTGTTAGAAGAGCAATCAAGGGCAAAAAGGCTTTAACCCGGCTAAGGTGAAAACCCGAAAGGGCGCCTGTTGCACCCATAATTTATCGTGCTAAAGGTTCGGGATTTTAATCCCGCATGTGACAAGATTTCGGAAGCGGTGTATCACCCTCCGATAGGATATTCCTACACGGGGTACCTTGTTCGGCGTATCGCCGTCCCGTCGGATATTCCTAAGCTTAAGGCTTTATAGCCCATATGTCGTGGCAATATAAACCCCTCGGAGGATGACCACGAGCCTAGCACGAGCCGCAATGATTGTCAGGATCATGTGGCTATATTTAAATCCCTACGGGATTAAGCTCTCGCCCTTCGGATGTGCAACCCTAAGAAAGGAACACCTCTACAATGGCAAAGAAGAGGCTGGAATAGGTCTACGTACCAAGCACAGCGTCCCTCGCACGTGTATCACGAGACGCGGACAACAACTCGTCCTCCCGCAGCGGCCTACGGCACGAGGAAGACGACAAACGAACAAGGCGCCGTTCCTTCTCGTCGTTCTCCACGAGACACGGCGAAAACCCGGAGCTTCACAGCCTCGGAACCTCCTTTTATGGAATCCGCGCGAGAGCCAGGCCCGTCCGGGGGTGAGGGGACCCGTCCGGGGTCGCTCTAACCCGGACGGGTTCGCCCGGGGTAGGAGAAGTCCCGCGCGGAACCCCCCGGGGGTGGGCGGACCCACCCGGGGTCGGGCGCACCCGGGCGGGACCCACCCGGGGTCCGCGACCCCGGGGAGCCCCCCCTCGGGGTGCGCGCGGCCCGGGTGGGGGCCACCCGTAGTCCGCGACCCCGGGGAGGTCCTCCCCGGGTCGCGGACCCCGGGTGACCTCCCCGGGGTCGCGAGCCCCCGGGCAGGGCCTGCCCGGGGGCCCGCGACCCCGGGGAGGTCCCCCCGGGGGCCCGCGACCCCGGGCCGGCCCCCCCCGGGGAGCCGCGACCCCGGGGAGGTCCCCCCCCCCCCCCCCGGGTGGGACCTCCCACCCCGGGGAGGTTCCATTCCCGCGCACGGACTAAAAAAATTTGAAAATGGAACCTCCCCGGGGTCATTTTCATCCCGTTGGACCCGTACAGGGTCGAACACTCCCGGGGAGGTTCCCCACTTCTATAAATAGACCCCCAGAGGTCCAAAAGAGGATATACTACGACGACTACAAGCAGCAACTTACGGAAGACGCTTGAAGCATTTGTTCGTTTGTTTTGGCCCGTGTGGGGTAAGTCCCCGGGTCTTGTATTTATGCCCCTACGGGGTATATTTACGTTTATGCCCCTCAGCGGGCTTTGTTTGTAATTATGCCCCTCAGCGGGCCATGTTTGTAAGTCTTTACGTCTCGGGACGACTAAGTCTTGTATTTCTACCCCCTATAATGGCGAAATTACAAAAATATCCTTTCCGGGATTGTAAAAGACCGAAGTCCTGTAATTTGCAGTTATACCCTGCAATCTCTTGTAATTGGGACTACGTCCCTATCTCCCGCTCTAATGCGGACTTTTGTACAGTCGACAACTCGCCGACAACTCATGTACTCACTGGAATTATAAAAGCATTCAGCATGTTTTATATGTAACCTCGGGTGGGAAAATTATAAGAAAACCCCCCCGACTTTGGAAAATTGTGTATATACCCCTCCTTCGGCCAAATTGACAAATGTGTGCTTTCTATGAAGCCCCTTGTCATTCCTTCAGTCCGGAAGTGTTGTCAGCTCAGTCCAGCACTCGGGTATTATACCAAACCTAGGTCTAGGGTCTGGTAAAATTACCAAAATACCCCTGTAACCTAAACATGGCCTCAGAGCCCTTGAAACTCTCCAGAAACGGTTTCTATGCCTTGGGGAGTCAGGAACCCGATCCTACTTCCGTTCCAGCCCAGAAATTTCATAAATGCCCCTGGCCTGGGAAAATTACCAAAATACCCTCGGGGTCCAGAAAACTTCTCTCTACTTCAAAAACGCCTACGGCTTCCGCATATTTGCGCCTCTATGCCTAAATCTTAGGGTTTTGCTCAGACCTAGCCCTAATCTAGTTGTTTCTATGTGTTGGTGGTAAATGAGTGGTTATGGAGAGTCTCTCGAGTGAGCTTGCCCTCCACATCAGAACCTCTGTAGAAGTCTTTTGGGACCTCTTTGACAGTTAAACAAAGGTGTTTGGACGTTAGGCCGATATAAATCAACACTGACTCCGGTCAGTGGGGAAAGGTCCAGTACTCGAACCCAAATCGTCTGATACTATGCGCATCCACGGAACCCTCTCTACGCAGAGGAGTGTTTCTTTTCAAAAAGAACGAAAATCTACCTCTTATCTACGACAAGAGTTTCTCTTTAGATTTTTTCCATGTCTCACAGCGCCTTAGGCAAAAATGGGTACCCCTCAGTGTGAAAACCCGAAAGGGCGCACTGGAAAAAGCTAAAGGGGGCCAGTCCTGGCGAAAACCCGAAAGGGCGGTAGGGCTGGTAAAGTGATAAAAATACATATATGTAAAAAAAAAGAGACATACGTGCAAGAGGATGGAAGCAAAAACAGTTATGCTAAGCTCTGTCCTTCATTCACTAATGTCATCAAGGGAGCCCGAGACAAGCCCTCGGGGGTAACTCAAACAAAAACGGGGCGTGAGAGCTCTATGTACAAGAAAGTGCCAGAGCTCGTCAACCACTGCGCTCGTCCCTCCGCAACTCAGCAAGGCGAGTCTCCCTCTGGAAAATCTCCTCCCGAAGCTCATCAGATCAGCGACGGCAGGTCTCCACCTCTGCCAATACGATGCTCATCGGCAGCCTCCTGAAGCTCTCTCTGTAGCGCCTCCATTCGGAGAGAGGTCTGCCGTCTACGTCCCTCGACACTCGCAAGTTGGAGGTCAGCCTCCGCCCGGGCCGCTCGAAGTCCACGTAGCTCCTCTTCCTCTCGCTGGATCTGCTGCTGGGTCTTCTGTCTCCTCTTGTGCAAAGCTAGCTCTGGCGGGTGCCAAGAAGATACCATCTATAACTTGGTCCATGGCTTTGTGCTGCCCATGCAAATGCCAAGCCGCTGGAGACATCGGTGTAACCCGGATGGTGAGACTCTCATGTCGCTGAAAAGAGCCCAGACTCTGCCTATCCGGGTATTGCTGTTGCCGAGTAAAGCCCTCCGGGTAACTCGGATAAGTCAGGGAGCACAATCCCTGCATGCCGTCTCTCCCGACTAGTATCGCCCTTTCAAGGCGACGCATTTCCTCCGGAAGTGTCGGGTCGTCGGCCTCCATGCCGACAGGAGCAAAGCCCTGGAGAAAGATGTAGAGGTGGCGATCCAGGGGATAGTGACGGGGGT
The DNA here is from genome assembly GCA_022559845.1 of Amorphophallus konjac. Classification (NCBI taxonomy): domain Eukaryota; kingdom Viridiplantae; phylum Streptophyta; class Magnoliopsida; order Alismatales; family Araceae; genus Amorphophallus; species Amorphophallus konjac. The sequence goes on from CM040120.1 coordinate 300,933,465, forward strand.
AGCCTCCGGTGCGGTCGTATGTGTAAAGACCATCCTGCCTCGCGATCCGAGATACGTCCACAAGGCCTTCAGCCGCTCCAGCGCTCTCCGTCGGGCCCTCAGCGACCCACGTATAGCCAAGGTCCAACTCGTTGACATTGGTATCATCAATAGTACGAGGAGGGAAAGGCGGCATCCGCCGGTCGGTGCGCTCAACCCGGCAGTCGTCGGCGCCTCTAGCACGGGACCTCCTCGACCGACTCCCACTCCCACTGCTGCGAGCCATGGCTGAAAGCACGAAGAGGAGAAATAAAAATGGAGAAAGCGTCTGGCTGAAATATTTTTAGATAGCAATACAATTATTCAATGCAGTCTAGAGAATGCAACGGCTACGCCAACATTGCATCAACTTAATTCCCTTCAAAGGGCACGGGCCATCCGCCCCCGCCTCCGGCCGTGACGGACGTCCCGTGGGGGGCATTTGTTGTACCCGAAATCTGTCTCAAGTTAAATTGAGGAATTTTTGCTATGCAACGTTCGACGAGAAGAACGACGTATCGTCGACATTGTCGGACTACGGAGTATCTCCGTGATTCAGGGTCTATCGACCCGACAATATTATTATGGTCGACGCCGCGGCGAGAATGTTAACGAGGAAGATGTATGCGTATACCGGTCAGAGTAGCCGAGCAAGTGTATCACACGGCACGGACGGGCGCAAAAGTTCCTCCCTACGCGGCGACGTACGACCAGACAAACAAACAACACGTTCCCTCCACGGACGAAGCGCTGCCACGCGGCGAGGGAGCGATCTCCACGACATATATAGCTCCACCATGGTTCTTCTCTAACCCAGCATGACGAAAAGAGAGCGAAACGGCGTCCAAAGGGGTCAAACGGCGTCCGGAGAGGTCAAATGACCCCTCTAGATGGAAAGTCGGGAGAGGGAGGGGCCGCGCACCACCCCGGGGACCCCCGCGGGTCCACGCGCCCCCGAGCGGGGTCGCGCTACCCCGGGCGGGGTCGCGTGACCCCGCTGGGACCTAGCGGGATCGCACGAGACCCTGCGGGGACGCGCGACCCCGCTGGGGCCCCCAGCGGGGTCAACCGACCCCTCCCGAGGCCGGTTGACCCCGTTGGACCCCCAGTGGGGTCACGCGGCCTCCCGGGGGCGCTCGCTACCCCGCCCGGGTCCAGCCGGCCCTCCGGGGTCACGCGACCCCCCCTCTCTCTCTCCGGTCTCCGTGTTTCAAAAAAAAGGATTTTGGCCACCCCCAGTGGGGTCATTTAGCCCCTTTTGGCATCCAGAGGGGTCAAAATGGCTTTTTGCCACCCCACCTTGACAGAATCGGGACAAATTCACTCATTTGATCCCTCTGGGCCCTCCCACCTGTAGACACGCCAAAATTGACATTACTTTGAGTATTTCTCATATTGCCTTGTAATGCCCCATTTGACCCTCAAGTTAGCTTATTTGAGTGTTTTTTCCATTTTTTCATGGATTTTCTCCCCTTTCCCTCTTTTTTTTAAATTAACGCCCTGGAGAGGGGCGTGTTTTTAAACGCGGCCTGATCCAGGGCGTGTCTCCCCATTTTATTTATTTCTCCCCATTTTACCTATTTTATAAATTCGTGACCTGGTGAAGGGCGTGTTTTAAAACACGACCTGACCTGGGGCGTTTCTTGATGAAAGGACGCCCTGAGGTGAGGGCGTCAATTCCTGGCATTATCCAATTTTCGAAAAAGAATAAATGTTTTGAAAAATGTTAATTAACGCCCTTCTTTGGGGCGTGTTTCAATTAATGCCTCTCTCGGAGGCGTGTTTCAGAATTTCCAAATAAAAGAAATATTTATTTCCAAAATTGATCTGGGAGTTGACGCCCTTGGCCAGGTCGTGTTTTGAATTAACGCCCCTTGACAGGTCGTCAATTCTTGAATTGACGCCCTGACCAAGGGCGTGTTTCATCTTCCGGCTTCGCAGCCCTTTCCCCAGAGAGTCCTTGCTTCGTTAGATACCTGCTTGGTTTGGGCTCTTGCCCATTCTTATCATTTCCCTCTTGGGACTCTTGCCCATGTTTATCTCTTCCTCAACCTATTTAATAGAGCCATTGGCTCTGTTAATGAGGTTCGGATTCCTCTTCTCCCTCTTTCTCCTCCCGCCGTTCTTCTTCTTCTTCTGTTTTTATTTCTTCTGTTTTTTTTTGTTTTCTTCTTCTTACGCAGGTGCTGTTCTTGGCTAAGGAGGGGCTTCTTCACGGCTCACCTCTTCATCCAACTGAAGCTTTTCTCCCCATTGAATATCAAAGCCAAGCTCAACAGATTTTTCTTCTCTCCCCCTCTATTCTCTATTATTTTGTGTTTATTATATGCATGCATGTTCATATTTGATTATTTTTAATATCTCTCAACTACGTTGGGAATCTCCCCATAGTGCATCTATTGCACTCTTTCCCCTCACTTGCATGCATTCCTCATTCATTTTTCCCACACCCTTTTGCATAGGGGTTTAAGGGCCAACACCCACAAGGTGTGTTATTGCACAATTTTCATGCTCATCTTTACATATAGAATTTGATGCTACACACCATGTTCTAATTCAATTCTTTTGTGGTGTTTGTGTCTCTTTTTGCAAGGGTAATAATTAAAGAACTCTCTTCATCGGCCGGCCGATTGGAAGAGAAAGGAGCACCTACAATCAACCGCACTTTGAGGTATTTTCGCGATCATCCTTTCCCTTATTATTTTCCACTCGAGACCCTCGTGTCTCTGGCGATCACACACACTCCCCTTGTGCACCTCGTGCATGTTTCATCTCCACTATTGTTTATTGTTTGCTTTTCATTATATTTTCCTTAAGTGGATTTTAAAGGAATCTACAAATTGGCGATCACGGTGGGACCCTTTGTGTTCTTCCTTTTTATTACCCCTTTCCCCTTTGGCACCCTCGCGTGCCCTTTCCCTTTGGTACCCACGGTACCCCTCCTTTGTGCCCCTCGGGCACCCTCCATTGTGCATTGCACTCTCCCCAAGTGGTTTGTCAATCTGATAGGTTTCTTTTAGAATTTCCACTTATCCAAAATTTTTGATGAGCATGTCATACTCGGCTGCATTTTATTGATTGCCATGTGACTGTGAGTGTTTGATATTGCTGGCCGTGGGGTCTTTCTGGGAATTAACGCCTCTGTCAGAGGCGCTTTTTAATTTCACGCCCTCACCCAGGGCGTTTTATGCATGTCTAACGCCTTCTGGCAGGACGTCTTCTATCATACCCTGCTTATCTGAGAATTCACGCCCTTCTCCAGGGCGCCCTTTTATATTGTAACGCCTCACACTAAGGCGTTTTATTCATTCGGCCGTGCGTACCCCTGAGAGTTGACGCCCTCGACCAGAGGCGTCCATTTGATTTGTAGCGCCCCATACCAGGGCGTGTTTTTACCTTGCCTGTGTGGGCCCTCACAGTGATTCACGACAGTGACACTGTCGTTTCTTTTATGGATAGCGCCCCCTTTCAGGGCGTCTTTTACTGTGGGTTTGCAGAACCCTTCCTTGCGTGATTTTTCATCATGATTCATGCCATTGATTGATTATATTGTGGTCCTGCTTGTTTGTGAATTCACGCCCCTCTCCAGGGCGTCTTTTACTTGGTAACGCCTCACGCCAGGGCGTTTCTTTATTGATTAGCGCCCCTCAGAAAGGCGTTTCTTTTGATTTGACGCCCTCGGTCAAGGGCGTCTTTTCCCCTTATAGCGCCTCACCCTAAGGCGTGTTTTTACTGCCCCTGGCACCTCGCTGTGAGTCACGACAGTCACACTGTCGTGTCCTTTGTTAGTAGCGCCCCCTGCCAGGGCGTGTTTTTACTGTGGGTTTCCAGAACCCTTCCCGTGGGTGATTTTTCATGATATTTCATATTGATTGATCATATTGTGTGGTTGGCCTGATTTCCCCTGTTGCATTCATTCTTTGCATTAGTTTGGGAGCCCCCTCCTCTTCATTAGGATCCACACACCCTCTTGGAATCGGGACGACCCTCCATTGAGCATTCCGTCTCTTTGGACCGGAGATCCCTTTTTCAAGCCTCCATAAGTCCCCGCACCCGTGGATTCCCTCACGGACGCCGGGCAGGTTGTACCCTTTTGAAGTCCCGGATTAGTTGGCCATATACGTGGTGAGAGAGTGTTCCTAGTTGGCATTGGAGTTTAAATCACATTTGAAACTAGGTTCCTCCCTTGTGTGAATCACTCCAAATTATTAAAAAGCCTTAATTCCCCAAGGTTCAAACATAAAAATCAAGGTAACCATCACAACTTGTGTGTTTCTTTGCAAATTGTTTGCACACTAAATTGCTTGCATAATGGCTTACTTTGATAGACAAAATAACATGTTCAATTCAATTAATGTTCATGAGGGTGATCAACCTAGCACATCTTATTCCCCTCAAATTCAACATGTTCATCATTCTCACCATACTTTCAAGGGACCACGTCCTCATTCTTATGGTGTTGCCAGACCCATGGGCAATGTTCATCCTTATGGTCCCCCTACTCAATCACGAGCCACTATTCCTTCGGGACCCTCTCGTCCCAATGATGAGAAGGTCTCCCAAATTTTGCATGCATTAGATCATCTCACCTCTCAACAGATCCAAGCCCTTAAGGCCGCCGTTGAGGGTGCATCTCCTTCATCTCATCCTCCTTCTAATCCTATTCGGGTGGCCCATCACCCACTTCCCTCTTCCACTCATGTTCCTCATCGGGTAGCCCATTACCCATCTCCTTCTATTCACACGCCTCCCTCTATTCCTCCTCCACCACGGCCCCGAGGCCCTTATATTCCTTGTAATCCGGCCCATCCGGGTTCTTTTACGGGTCATCCCGTTAACTCCCCTCCACGGCATTTTTATGCTACCCTTCCTCCTTCAAGGCCCTGCCAGCCCTCGGTTGTTCAAGTCACACCCCTCCAACAATCTCTGCTTGATAAGATTACTTTGATGGAGGAACAAATAAAGAGGGTCACGGCTCCTCCTACTCCAGTCAATCCTCTCCATGCCGCTTTGGACGAGATTACAAAGATGGAGAGAGAATGGAAAGATAGGAGGGATGATTATGGCGTCGGCGGTTCAAGTGAGCAAGAGCCGGCATTCGAAGAATCCGAGGCAGTATACGATGATGATGAAGCTCCGCAGGCACCCCTTCCGAGTTTCCTTAACTTTTCGCTTTCCCCATTTTCATTCGATGAACCCCCTGCTCAGGATAAAACCATCCCTGATCCAACCCCTATTTATGAGACTAATTGGTGTTACGATGATGGGTCGATACTTCAATCACCCACACCGGCACATTGTAAGTCTCCTCCTATCCTTGACACCGCATACATTACACCTCTTCCAGTTACACCATTAACCTCCGCAACACTGGCCTCCCCCAAGCCTTCCACTATTAAACCTCCACCCGTTAAGCCATCTACCTCCACACCATTAGCCTCCGTCGAACCCACCATTGAATCTTCCCCAATTAACCTCCCATTACCGTCACCTCGGCCTTCCATTATCCCTTTAAAACCCACTTTGCCTATTCCACCATTTAACCCTTTACCCTTACCCATGGCTAATCCTGAGCAGGATCCACCACTTTTTGCACCCGAGCCAATCCCAACTGCTTCCGAGCAAAGGGAGAAACTCGACGTGTTTGAACCCTCGCTTACGCTCACCCACTTGCCAACGCTTTCCATCATACCTCCACCATTCATGGAGCCTTCCGCCTCCGCTTCACCTCCCCTTACTACTCGGAATGGGGGGCCTTCTACAAGCACAGGTGCCGAGGACGATCAAGAGCCGGGCAGCAAGGATTTGGCCGCGTTATTCAAGATTCAAGAATTCATTTGCCGGATGCCAATCCGGGTTATTGTGCCAAGCACGGTCGAAGAAGCCAAGTCGCCGCCATGCCAAGCATTGATGCTGTGTAAGGGCTGGGCAGGGCACCCTTTGTTCCAATTTCCAAATTTTGAATCTTCGGGTAACATAATGCTTCCGAGCCCAACTTTCCAACTCCCTCACACCATTACTTTGCACTCTCCAAGGGAGTTGACATTCACCATTGAAGCTTCGGCCGGGGCTATTTCTCATACACTTTTACTGCCGTGGAGGGGCAGTTATCTTAATGCTAAGGGGCCATCCCTTATTTGTTCCACTTTCTATTCATCCATCTCTATCACTTTTTCTTCATGGGCCATTCCCAGGGTTAGGAGGAGGATCTCATCCTCTCGCCCTTCACATTCTTCATATTCTTTGCATTTCATGCATTCATCGCATCCATCCCATTGCATGCATTTGCACCTCCTGCTTCCCGGGTTTCCAAACCCGTATCTTCCCCGCCTTCCGGCACCTCCGGATATTCCGCACTTCCCATCTTATTCATCTTCATCTTTTTATCCACTATCCCTGGGGCATCGCGTCCCTTTTCCTGCTATCTCCCTGGAACCTCCAGGAATTTTATCCCTCCTCTTTGGGCATCTCGCCCTTTCTGATTCTATTCCTCCGGAACCTCCGGATTCTCCACCTGATTGTCTCCATCTTTTCCCCGGGCATCGTGCCCCTTTCCATTCTCCTCCTCCGGAACCTCCGGACCTTTCTCTCGGGCATCGCGCCCCTTTCCACCTTCCTCCTCCGGAACCTCCGAATTTTTCCCTTGGGCATCGCGCCCCTTCTCATTTGCTACCTCCGGAATCTCCGGATTTTCCTCCTAATCCTCCTTCATTCCTTTCTCTGTTCCTCGGGCATCACGCCCCTTTCCATCTTATTCCCCCGGAACCTCCGGATTCCCCATCTGATTGTCTCAGTCTTTTCCTTAGGCATCGCGCCCCTTTCCATCCTCTTCCTCCGGAACCTCCGGATCTTTCACCCCTCTCTTTGTCCTTTGGGCATCGTGCCCCTCTCCATTTGCTACCTCCGGAACCTCCGGACCTTCCCCTCGGGCATCGCGCCCCTTTCCACCTCATTTCTCCGGAACCTCCGGACCTTCTTGGGCATCGCGTCCCTCCTTCCATCATTCCTCCGGAACCTCCGGATTCTCCGTCTTATTCTCTCTATCATTTTCCAGGGCATCACGCCCCTTTCCATCTCATTCCTCCGGAACCTCCGGACCCTCCATCTTTCCTTCGATTCATCTTTCTGATTTTTCAGAACATCACCTCCTTCATTTTCTTCTTCCTTTTCCATCATCTTTTTCCCTATTTTTTTCCAGGGCATCGCGTCCCTTCTTTCGTCATCCCTCCGGAGCCTCCGGATGATTTCTCCTCTCATGATTCTCCTCTGCCTCCGGACCCTCCGGATTCACCTCTTTCCATCTATCAATTTCTTCTTCTAATTCCTCCTGATTCTGGGTCCGACCCAACTTCTTCCACATCCACTGCCTTGGGTATCTGCCCATTCTCCCATTGCTTTCGAGGCTTTAGTCCTCACCCCTCTTCTTGATTTTCCGCTTCTTCTGTAGACTGTTCCATGTGATCAGGGTCTCCGCGCCTTAGTGAGGGAGTTCTAGCCCTCGCCTCTTTTCCTTTTTTTCCTTATTCGTCTGAGTCTGGTCTTGGCACCACTCCTTCTTGTTAAGCCACTTTCAATCCTTTGCTTCCAATCCTTTACCTGCCTAAGAGGACTATCTCACGATGATCAACCTCTCGCGGCAGCTGCTTTAACAAAGGTTGCAAGGTAACATATTGGCGTAAGTATGCATTTTAATGATGTCATTTTCTCATTACTTCACGCATGATTTTCAAAATGAAGTGCTTCCTAACGAGATTAAGAGTGGTGTTTTAGATCTTTATCTTAGGCTTTTGTTAAAATCCTTGTTAAAAAGAGTCCTTTAGGCTTGCTTATGCAGCACCTTGGTTAATAAGAACCCCGCGTTGGGAATTCAATATTCTCTCTCTGCTTGTTAAGATCAACCCTCAGCTGGGCACCTCACACACTTCACGGCGTCCTTAGCCGGCTCCTTTGGTTAAACACCGTTGCTACCTTGGCCATGCCATGAGTATATCTGAAAGTCTTTTCTCTTCTTTACTCGGTCACGTGCAGGGGCAAGAGGTTGACGGATGAGATGACCAACCTTGGTAATCCCCAATACGAGAGGAGTCTCAAATAGGGGCAGTCTTGACCCAAAATTAATCCTGAGTTTTCATGATATACATCCTGCCAAAAGGGCTATTATGAAAATCAAGTCAAAACTTTGATAAATTCAAAATTGTGAATTATGGCATGACAAGAGTGGCAAAGTCCCCGCAGGGAAAATCCTGGTCGTATGCATGTCAAGGGTCTAAAAATTAAAGGCACAAAGTCCCGGCACAACAGACTACCTTTTTGAAGGGAACACCTTGGAAGGAATTCAAGTCCCGATATCTCCCATCCTGCATAAAGCTTATCTCCAATTATTCTTCTCTTCTCCCTCCAAGACCGAATGTTTCTCGGGTATGGCCTTGGTAGGGGCACCGTTGATCAAAGACGGTCGGTTATAGGATGCCACTTTCAATGCACGCCCAGCTTTGGGCAGTTTTAGCGAAAAGGGAAGGAACAAGGACCCCTAGCCAGTGGTTCTAAACAACCCTTTGATGCTGCATTAACAATGTCTAAGCCAAAATCCAAAAAAAAAATTGAATATTTCCCGTTCAAAATCCCAACAAAAATTCAAAATATTTTCCAAAAATCTCCATAAAAATTCAAATATTCCAAAACTCATAAAAATTTGTATATTCCAAAACTCATAAAAATTTGCATATTTCCAAAATCCAAAAATTTGCATTGTATTTTCTGATGGTGTTTTGCAGGAACAGCTTTGCAGAGACCAAAAGCACGGGATGGGTCCTCTCTCTACTTATTGCTATCAATCTATTGATTCTTCCCAATATTCTCATGACATGCCACCCAGGGGCATCATCTCCCTATATCATTCTGATTATCATATCTCATGATTATTCATCTCCAAATCTTTCAATCAACTCCTGCTCGTTTCATCTGATTACTCCGCCGATGGGCATTATCAGACCCTGATTATTTAACTCCAAAACTTGATTAGCCAGATTGTCATCCTCATGACAAACAACAAATAATGATGCTTTGCTATGCCATGATTTGACTTATGCTGTTCATGATATATGCTATGATTGGTTGCTTTGATTCATGCTATGCATGCTATGATTAAATGCCTTATTCATTGCTTGTTATATCTTGGCTAATGAATTTTTGAGCGCAGGATAAGAGGCTCTTGGTCCCGCCGGCAGGGCATCATCACTCAAAGTCCCACGGTGCTTGCAGCTCATTTCTCAGTTCCCATGCTTATTGCACCACCATCTCCTGTATGCATTTTACTATATGTTACATATGTTACTAGATTATATCAAGGACCTTGTGGCTTTGGTAAATCTGGGATTTGAGTTCCCCTTCATCAAAAACAATGATGATTCCAGAGAAGTCTTAGTCATATGGATAGGCCGTTGAGCCGTCCAAGACTGGGGACGATGGTTCCCTTTTTACGAGTTGGTGCGTGGATAAACGGGCTTCGGCTTAGTATCAGCTCGCAGAATTGGTTTCTTGACCCAGTCTGGGCAGTTTAACAATATTATCCTTGATTATATTATATGTTCATTTGTTATTTTCCCTTTAGCCCAGCATGCATTCATGTAGGACTTTGAATTAACATTGGAAAATTATTCTGATAAGCTGATGTTGAGAGTTGAATTGATCTTAATCTTTCTCGATATGAGATTTTCATTGCCGAATTGAGTCCTCAGTTCGATTTGTTACTGTTTTGGGTGATTTTCTCGAGAGCTCCTTGTTTGGATTTTTATCATCTTATTTCTATCATTTCCCTTTGATCCACCTTGGCTGCAGCACGTCCACTGGCTGGTAACCGCTCCCCAATGGTGAAACTTACAGGTTTGTGACCTGGGGTACTTCCACCGCGCTGGAAGTTGATCATTTTATTTTATCTCCTTCGTGCACCGCGTGCACATCTCCCCTTTTATCCAAACATTGTTGATTTCGTTGGATTTCCCGAGATTTGCTTCATCTCGAGCTTTTGATTTGATTCTTATCAAGTGATGTTGATTGCGTGTCTCATCACACCTTGGCATCTACTTTTCAGTTTGCTACGCTCCCTTGCAAAGCAGACGCCAAGGCGGGGCAGCTGTAGACACGCCAAAATTGACATTACTTTGAGTATTTCTCATATTGCCTTGTAATGCCCCATTTGACCCTCAAGTTAGCTTATTTGAGTGTTTTTTCCATTTTTTCATGGATTTTCTCCCCTTTCCCTCTTTTTTTTAAATTAACGCCCTGGAGAGGGGCGTGTTTTTAAACGCGGCCTGATCCAGGGCGTCTCCCCATTTTATTTATTTCTCCCCATTTTACCTATTTTATAAATTCATGACCTGGTGAAGGGCGTGTTTTAAAACACGACCTGACCTGGGGCGTTTCTTGATGAAAGGACGCCCTGAGGTGAGGGCGTCAATTCCTGGCATTATCCAATTTTCGAAAAAGAATAAATGTTTTGAAAAATGTTAATTAACGCCCTTCTTTGGGGCGTGTTTCAATTAATGCCTCTCTCGGAGGCGTGTTTCAGAATTTCCAAATAAAAGAAATATTTATTTCCAAAATTGATCTGGGAGTTGACGCCCTTGGCCAGGTCGTGTTTTGAATTAACGCCCCTTGACAGGTCGTCAATTCTTGAATTGACGCCCTGACCAAGGGCGTGTTTCATCTTCCGGCTTCGCAGCCCTTTCCCCAGAGAGTCCTTGCTTCGTTAGATACCTGCTTGGTTTGGGCTCTTGCCCATTCTTATCATTTCCCTCTTGGGACTCTTGCCCATGTTTATCTCTTCCTCAACCTATTTAATAGAGCCATTGGCTCTGTTAATGAGGTTCGGATTCCTCTTCTCCCTCTTTCTCCTCCCGCCGTTCTTCTTCTTCTTCTGTTTTTATTTCTTCTATTTTTTTTTGTTTTCTTCTTCTTACGCAGGTGCTGTTCTTGGCTAAGGAGGGGCTTCTTCACGGCTCACCTCTTCATCCAACTGAAGCTTTTCTCCCCATTGAATATCAAAGCCAAGCTCAACAGATTTTTCTTCTCTCCCCCTCTATTCTCTATTGTTTTGTGTTTATTATATGCATGCATGTTCATATTTGATTATTTTTAATATCTCTCAACTACGTTGGGAATCTCCCCATAGTGCATCTATTGCACTCTTTCCCCTCACTTGCAACCATTCCTCATTCATTTTTCCCATACCCTTTTGCATAGGGGTTTAAGGGCCAACACCGACAAGGTGTGTTATTGCACAATTTTCATGCTCATCTTTACATATAGAATTTGATGCTACACACCATGTTCTAATTCAATTCTTTTGTGGTGTTTGTGTCTCTTTTTGCAAGGGTAATAATTAAAGAACTCTCTTCATCGGCCGGCCGATTGGAAGAGAAAGGAGCACCTACAATCAACCGCACTTTGAGATATTTTCGCGATCATCCTTTCCCTTATTATTTTCCACTCGAGACCCTCGTGTCTCTGGCGATCACACACACTCCCCTTGTGCACCTCGTGCATGTTTCATCTCCACTATTGTTTATTGTTTGCTTTTCATTATATTTTCCTTAAGTGGATTTTAAAGGAATCTACACCACCTTCTATAAATAGACCCCCAAGGGTCCAACTGAAAGGGAGAGACAATTACGTACGAAGAGCACCTGCACAAGGAATTTGTTTTGTTTGTCTTGGCCTGCGAGGGGTAAGTCCCCGGGTCTTGTACTTATGCCCCTACGGGGTATTTTTGTAATTACGCCCCTCAGTGGGCCATGTTGGTAATTATGCCCCTCAGCGGGCCATGTTTTGTAAGTCTTTACGTCCCGGGACGACTAAGTTATATGGTTCTGTCCCTACAATGACGGAATTACAAAAATGTCCTTCCCGGGACCGTAAAAGACGGAAGTCCTGTAATTTGCAGTTTTACCATGCGATCTTTTGTAATTGGGACTACGTCCCTACCTCTCGCTTTAATGCGGACTTTTGTACAGTCGACAACTCGCCGACAACCCTTGTACTCATTCGGACTATAAAAGCACTCAGCATGTCTTATGTATGTCCTCGGGGGAAACGTACAAGAAAACCCCTCGACTTGTGGAAATTGCATACAAACCCCTCCTTCGACCAAATTGACGTTCTGTGTCTTCTACGAAGCCCCTTATCATTCCTTTGGTCCGGAAACGTTGTCAGCGCAATTCGACACTCAGATGTCACCCCAAACCTAGATCTATGTAGGGTATGGTAAAATTACCAAAATACCCCTGTGACCCAGAAATGGCCTAGCAACTCCTAAAATCCTCCAGAAAGAGCCTCAGCGCCTTGGGGAGTCAGGGACCCGATCCTACGTCCATTCCAGCCCATATATTTCAGAAATACCCCTAGGGTGGTAAAATTACCGAAATACCCTCGGTGTCCAGAAAACTTCTCTCTACTTCAAAAATGCCTACGGCTTCCGCATACTTGTATCTTTACTCCTAAGTCTTAGGGTTTTTCTCATACTTATCCCTAATTACCAAAATACCCCTAGGTTGGTAAATTTATCAAAATACCCCCAGGGTCCAGAACCCCCCCCCCCCTTTACCTCAAAAATGCCTACGATTTTCGCATATTTGCGTTTCTATTCCCAAATCTTAGGGTTTTTGTTCAGACCTAGCCCTAACTCTATTAATTTGTTGGTGGTGAATTAGTGGTCCTGGAGAGTCTCTCGAGTGAACTTGCCCCTCCACATCATAACCTCTATAGAAGGCTTTGGGATTTCTTTGACAGTTAAACAAGGGTGTTCGGACGTTAGACCGATGTAAATCAACACTGACTCCGGTCAGTGGGGAGAGGTCCAGCACCCGAACCCAAATCGTCTGATACGATGCGCACCCACGGAATCACCCTCTACTCAGATAGGGGAGATGTTTCTTTTCAAAAAGAACAAAAATCTATATTTTTTATCTACGATAAAAAGTCGATTAGATTTTTTCCGTGTCTCACAAAGGTATACCACATCCACTGTCGGATTTGGGTCACTTGACCTGGCGGGTTCATTTAAATTGGTGGGATTGCCAATGGGCTCCATTGGTTCTTTGTCGGAGGCATAGCAGGTATAGACCTTCATGCTATCCCCAGTTTCTGAGACTTGAACCACCCTTCGCTTCTTTAGCGGCTGCAGTCCTGTGCGGGGAGATGCCCCCAATCTATCAAAGACCGACGGTCGCATTGATGGGGACTTTGCCGGTCTGTCAAAGACTGAGACCCGGATTGGCGACACAAGGGTGCGGGCGGCTCCTTTAGCCTAGACCGACTCTGAGCTCCGAGAAGCGAAGTTGGGTTTACGATAAACCCCTTTTCTCTTCTTCCCCTGCAGGGCCAGAGGCTCGACATCCTGAGTTGTCTGAACATAAGTTTGGTGCAGATGTTGAGCTTGATCGGGCTTACTTGCCCTGGCTCGTTTAATTTCATGGGCCTCCTGTTTGGTGACCCAAATCTGCTTCATTTTTCAGGAGCGTTGTTCAATTTTGCTGCCCTCATTCTTGGATTTAGACTTCTTTTTGAAGTCTGACTTGTCCTCGCGCACTTGGTGAAGAAGCGCGAAACGGTTGGACGTCGGTAATGAAATGAGATTTCGTGCAGAAATGTACAAATGCGAAGTTCTCTTAAGAAGAGAAATGGAGCACAAAAGAAAATGACAGATGATGCATTCAATTAACGAAAGCGAAACAAAAGAAGAATAAAGGGAAGAAAAGGCGTATTGTGGCGCTGGTGGCGGGCTTCTAGGGCTCCTGCAGCGTGAGGATGTCGCGCGAGCAAGGGGCGAGGAGATGGCTCTTCTCTCAAACAATCAGGCACTCGGAAATTTGGCGGAACCTCCCCTTAATCTGTAAGAACTCTCATGGGCACGGAGTGATTTCTATTGAGTTTCCCCCTCCTCTCAATCAGGATTTTGAAACCCTCTGTTTGTGGGAGGGGGTGCCCTATTTATAGGCTGACGGGCAAAAAACGCGTTCTTTGGAGGGGACGCCTATTTAAAAAGGTGTCTAACTGACCAGACGTTTCTTGTTAATTGACACATCTATAAATGGGACGCTTTAATTTAAATGTGTCTCATAGATAAGACGCCTCTTTTAAAGGCGTCCCTTCACTCCCTTGTGAGGGACGCACCCCCTTTCCTCTCAGCGTTAGACATGGCGGTGAACGACAGCGCATGCACAGAAAATGGGGGAATTTCGGTGCCAACCTTTGACAATTTGAATTGCATCTTCTGAACAGGACGCCCCTATCTTTTGTCAGCACGAGACGTGGCGTCGAACAGCGGCACACACGTTGAAAATGGAGGCGTTGGCGCCCAACTTTGACAAAGAAGCCGCGTCCACTTCCAAGGACGCTCTATTAAATGGCGTCCTCAGATGGGGACACCTATTAATCACGCATGATTTTGGTGTTGTGCGCCAAGATAAGAAGGCATCTGGTAGGGAGGACACGCCTTCGAAGCACGTCTCCTTCCATGGACGCCGTCTCCCTTTTAGTAAAGGGAAAAGGCGTCCCTTTGTCGGGACGCTGTTTTTAAAGGCGTCTTCTCTCTGAGACGCCTTGTATCTTTCTTCCTTTTTATTAAAAAATAAGAAAAATCACTAAAATAATTCAATAATGAGAGCCACTTCGAGGCTTTATAGTGTGATAAGAGAAAGTTTCCGGGACTCGTAGTTGGCCCGGCGTCATAACGGCACGGACTTGGTGTCTTCTGTGACCGTCACGGGATTGATCGGAATTTTGTTTTTTCCCCGATTGATTTGAGAGAAAATAAATGGGTTCAACATATACGGAGCTCAATCTAGGAACCTCAAAAATCCAATCTGACTCCAACATTGTACTGTCTCAGTTGGTTTTCACTGTCTAATATTCTACTGTTATTCCATATTGATATCATCAATTAAAAATTGACATCATTTTGTCTTGCTCTGCTATCGGGTTTATGTGCTGCTCGCTTATCTCAATATCCTGATTTTAGTACAATCCTTAACTGTTTTTCATGAAGCAATATGTGTACATAACCAAACTGCCTATGTTAATTGCATTGTTTCTGTCATCTTCCATTGACTTCTAAAGAAGCAACCAGCTATAATTACATGAATTCGTCCTGCTTAGGTACCAAAATCTCAGGTGATGTCAGGTTTCTCTGACATTCAGACAAAGCAGTTTCATGTCCTTCAATTCAAGGATGATTTTTTCTTATAGATATTTGTGTTGGAACTGAGTTCTCAAATCTGACCCATTTCTCTCCTTAAATGGAGAGCTTAACTTTCTTACAGCCCATTGCCAACAGCTTTTAATCGTATCATACAGGTACTGATTGTATCTGAATCTCTGTTAAATAAGATTCACATGAAATGTGTACATTTATCTAACTCCCAAACAGATTGGTGATGCCAGTGGAATTCAGTCTCCAGTTTCTTTTGGTGGCTTTGGAAGCATGACTCGACACCTGAAAAGATTGTCCAAAGGCAAGTTAAATTCTTGTCTAGAGTTCCTTGGTTAGTGGATCGTGTAAATTTACTTGCTCATGCTTGCTTTTTTACTTTAGCTGGCAAACAAATTCTCTCTTGCCTTTAAAGCCAAAGCTTATTTTTATTTTATTCATCTTTTCAATAACTGAAGCACACTTTCATTCTGCAGTATCTTTATTTTTTGATTACGCAATTTGGGAGCATACTGATAAATATAAGTAGCATGTAATTGCCCTCTTAAGCTGGTTGAACAAGAGTGAAAAATCACTTTTTGTTTCAACTGCAAACTTCATGATGTTAGAGTTGGTGATGCCTGGACAATGGTGTTTGATATAGATTAAGAGGTTCAATAAACAAATGCATTGATTGCAGCACATCATCTTGAGCAACCAACTGTTATATACCAAAAAATGTGCA
This sequence comes from Amorphophallus konjac, assembly GCA_022559845.1. NCBI lineage: Eukaryota > Viridiplantae > Streptophyta > Magnoliopsida > Alismatales > Araceae > Amorphophallus > Amorphophallus konjac. Next base: position 300,949,412 of record CM040120.1, read on the forward strand.
GAACAAAAACAACTGATAGTTTATCAGATATAAAAGAAGATGACGATCTTCATGTATGGTCTAAGAATTAAGAGGAGTAGGTCCCATTGAGAATGTAGGACCCACTAATAAACCTATCTTTTGTGATTTGAAAAGAAAATTGTAAATCAGTAGCATTCTAATTTGTGGCATGTCACCAATCAATCAACTTTTCCCAAGATGAACTAAATAACTGTAGTGAAAATTAGAGTTAGAGTTGTAGGGGTAGTTTTGGAACTGATTTCTTTCTTTTCTTCCTTGTTGGGCTGCGGGTTGTTTATTGGGTCTGGATCTTATGTTTTTATATTGTTGTATCAGTATTGGGTCTGGTTAAGTCAAGGGTATTTTAGTCATGTTAACCCTGACTTAACCTAACCTAACATATTTTAAGAAGGGGACTGGGGCGGCTGCCAGCCTGCGAGAGTCTTTTGGCCGCCAGCCTCCTTTCCAGTCCAATCTCCTCTCTCCTTTTCTCCACTTTTCCTTCTCCCTCTGGTCCTGTTGGATTCTCTACATGGTATCAGAGCAGTAGAGAGAAGAAAACCCTAAAAGGGAGATTGTCCGGCAGGGGGAGCTTTATCCTAGGCCTGCAGATCCATCCTCCCTGTGGTCTGATCCCCTGTTCTCTTCTCTTGTTCGCTGGAGGTTGTTCTCGGGTCTGGAGGTGCAGAAGACTGCGGATCCATCCTCAACTGCAGTTGCCCACCTCTGGCACCTCTCCTGCAGATCGGAACCCTCTCCAACATCTCTCCTGCAGACTGGACTGCTGTTCTTGGCCAATCTGAACAGAGCACAGGCTGATTGAAGGGTAACAATGTCTGAAACAACTCAAGAAGTCTCCTCCGAATGAGCAAACCTAGGGGAAAATATCCATATTCAACTCCCCCTAGTGAAGTTGAATGATTCAAACTATTTGGATTGGGCAGCAGCAATCAATACTTTTATTAGTGCGAGGAAGAAGGTGGGTTATATAATGGAAAGGTAAAGGCTCCTTCTACTGAAGATCAAAAGTATGAAGAATGGGAATACAATGATAGCATTGTTAGAACCTGGATCCTTAGTTCTGTCACAGATGGACAGCTGAAATACATAGTGAGAAAATCAGGTACTAGAGAGATGTGGCTTATCCTGGAGGAGATGTATAGCGAAAAGTCTAATCCAGTGAATTTATACGACTTGGAGGTAGCAATCCATGATACCAAACAAGGTACACATTCAGTCTGCGAATACTATCGTGCCCTAAGAGCTTTGTGGGAAGAACAAGACTCATTTGACATTAAAGATTAGGGAACTGTTGTTGATCAGAAAAGGTACCTGAAGCACATTCAAGATAGAAGGGTTCTCAAGTTTCTCCATTGTCTTAATTCTGAGTATGAGGGACTGCGATCTCAAATTCTGAATTTTGAGGTCATCCCTTCACTTGAACAATGCTACAAGAAGGTGGTCACTGAAGAACGGCGAAGGAAGACTATGCTAGTGGATACAGGAGGAGCTACTACCAGAGATCATTCAGCTTTAGTTAGCTCGAAGGTTAGCAGTGCAAAGAAGGGGGAAGGTACTCGCAAGGAGTCATACAAAGGGGATAAAAAATGTTCACACTGCGGTCGACAAAATCACTCAGTAGATTTCTGCTGGGAATTACATCCAGAAAAGAAGCCTTTAAATTTCAGAAAAGGCCAGCAAAGCAAGGGGACAGCTGCGGCAACAAAGGCAACAACTCATCCCACTGAATCAAATGCTGAGGGAAGTATGCAAACAACTACTCAAGGAAGTTTCGTGGGGCTGTCCACTTCAGATGTAGCCAACCTTCAAAAGTTCCTGGCCCAGTTGAATCCATCCTCTATCACTACTCAGCCAGGTATCTCCGGGGCAGCACTCAGCGTTGCCTCAAACCCTAGCGGGAACTCTTGGATTATTGATTCAGGAGCCACTGATCACATGACGGGTACTCCCAGTCTCTTCTCTATGTATACTTTGTGGTCAGGCCAGGATAAGGTGACCATTGCCGACGGTACTTTGGCCACTGTAGCAGGGAAGGGAAATATTCCCTTAACTGATCATCTTACTCTGTCCTCTACTCTTCATGTTCCCAAACTGTCCTTAAACTTACTTTCTGTGAGTAGTCTCACAAAATCCTTGAATTGCTCAGTTACTTTTTTCCCTTCTCATTGTGTGTTTCAGGACTGGAGGACAGGACGACTGATTGGGAATGGGCGTGAGACCGGTGGCCTCTACCAGCTTCAGTCCAAAATGGTTGCTGCCCTTCAGTCCTCTATAGCAGAAGATGTCATCTCAAGGCAAATAAAGGAGATACAATTGTGGCATTTCCGTCTAGGACACCTTTCTTTTCCAGCTATGAAGCATTTGTTTCCCTTATTATTCCAACAAGTGGACATTCAGTCCATTAAATGTCAAATTTGTCTATGGACCACGGACTCTTTCAGGTAGGAAAAATCAGCGGCATTTTATAAGAAAAAAATGTGCTGCATGCTCTTTTTGAAAAGAAGCATTCCTCTGATACAGAGGGTAATTCCGTGGGTGAGCATACTATCAGACGATTTGGGTTCGAGTGCTGGACCTCTCCCCACTGACCGTAGTCAGTGTTGATTTACCTCGGCCTAACGTCCGAACACCTTTGTTTAACTGTCAAAGAAATCCCAAAGTCTTCTATAGAGGTTCTGATGTGGAGGGCGGGCTCACTCGAGAGACTCTCCATGACCACTCATTTACCACCAACATGTTAATAGAGTTAGGGCTAGGTCTGAGCAAAATCCTAAGATTTAGGAATAGAAACGCAAATATGCGGAAGTCGTAGGCGTTTTTGTAGTAAAGGGAGGTTTTCTAGACCCCGAGGGTATTTTGGTAATTTTACCAACCCAGGGGTATTTTGGTAATTTTCCCAGGCCAGGGACATTTCTAAAATTTCTGGGCTGGAACAGAAATAAGATCGGGTTCCTGACTTTCCAAGGCACTGAGGCTCTTTATGGAGGGTTACGGGAGCTGTTAGGCCGTTTCTCGGTCGCGGGGGTATTTTGGTAATTTTACCACACCCTATATAGACCTAGGGTTGGGAACATCTGAGTGTCGGACTGAGCTGACAACATCTCCGAGTTGAAGGAGTGACAAAGGCTTCATGGAAGGCTCACATGTCAATCTTGCCCAAGGAAGGGTATATACGCAATTTTGAGAAGTCTAGGGGTTTTCTTGTAATTTTTTCCGATTGGTGTACATAAGAGATTTGTGGAGTACACTGGATTCATTTAAGGTCCAATTAGGTACAAGGGTTGTCGGCGAGTTGTCGACTGTACAAAAGTCCGCACTAACGCGATAAGTAGGGGCGTAGCCCCAATTACAAAAGTTGCAGGGTATAACTGCAAAGAACATGACATTTTTTGTTTCTCGGGCCCCGGGGAGGACGTTTTTGTAATTCCCCTAGTATATGGGTGGAACTACATATCTGTCACCCCGGGACGTAGAAACTTACAACATGACCCGCTGAGGGGCGAAATTACAAAAATACCCTCATAGGGGCATATACACAAGACCCGGGGACTTACCCCTTGCGGGCCAAAACAAACGAACAAAATGCTCCAAGCGTAGAAGATGCTCCGTAGGTTGTACTTTTTTTTTGTCCTCGTTCCTGGACCCTTGGGGGTCTATTTATAGAAGTGGGAACCTCCCCGGGGTCGTTCGGACCCGTATGGGATAACCGGGAGGAAAATGACCTCGGGGAGGTCATTTTTTGAAATTTTTTTTGTTGGTCGCGCGGGAGAAAGGACCTCCCCGGGGTGGGAGGTCCCCGGGACCCACCCGGGGTCGAACAACCCCGAGGAGGTCCGTCCGGGGTCGTTTGACCCCGGGCGGGTCCCGCTTGGGCCCGCTCAGCCCCGCGTGAGCCCGCGTGGGTCTGCCCGCGGCCGCACGGACCCGCCTGGGTGCGGGCGACCCCGTACGGGTCCCCCCACCCCCGGACAGGTCTTTTCTTCGTCCGGTTTCAATAAAAGGAGGGCTTTGGGGCCTTGGAGCCTCGTTTTCTCGCCGTGTCTCGTGGAGAAGAGAAGAAGCGCCTCCTTGTTCGTTTGTCGTCTTCCTCATGCCGTAGGCTGAAGGGGAGACTTGTTGTTGTCTGGGCTCCGTGATACACGTGCCAGGGACTTCACTTCCAGTGCGTAGGCCTTCGTCGATGCCTTCCGTCTTCAAGTAGGAGCTTCCTTTATCCGTAGATGCATGTCCAAAGGAGGGAAAGCTTTATCCCATAGGGATTTTCCCGGAGCCCCACGATCCTAACAATCGTGATGGGTTTAACCCGGCGCTAGACCACCCCCTTTTGCTACGAGGGGTCTATGATTTCAGCAATATGTAGGCTATAGAGCCCTAAGTGTATGGAGACACTCTCAACGGCAAGCATATAAAGCTCTACCATGCGCCACCGCAGGAGTTTCCACAGCAGTCCTCACAGGACAGTACCTCTCCTCAGTGAAGGTTTTTAAAAAGAAAAAAAGGGGGGTTAAATATGGAACTTGGCCGCCAGAGCATAAACAGTCTTGTTCTTGAACGGCGTGCCATTATCGGATATAATCCGACTGGGGGTGCCGAATCTGTATGATATAGTGCCGCACAAAACGGGCAACTATCTCCCCTGTAACTTCACGTAGTGGAACGGCTTCCGCCCATTTGGAGAAGTAATCGGTGGCAGCAAGTATGAACTTGTGCCCCTGAGACGATGGTGGGAATAGTCCCACAATATCCATACCCCACTCTGCAAATGGCCAAGTAGGTGCTGTTGGATGGAGCGGGTTAGGTGGCCGCCGAGGGACTGGGCCGAATGCTTGGCATTGATGACATGTACGAGCATATTGATTGCAATCTTCGTACATGATAGGCCAATAGAACCCTTTGAGCTTGATGCTATTCTTCATCTTGGCCCCTGCTTGGTGAGCTCCACACAATCCGGAGTGAACCTCATGCATGACAGTCTTGGCCTCCTTGAATGAAAGACAACGCAGGAGGACCGATTGGTCCTTTTCATGGACGAGCCTGAAGAGCATGCCGTCAATCAGCTGGTAGGATGTCGCCCTGCGTAGCAGTTACACCCTCTGAGCCCGATCAGGAGGAAGCCAGCTGTTCTTTATCTTTATGATCGGCTCACGCCAATCTTCTTCTTCGGGAGCATTCTCCTCTTGAATGTTGTCGACCTCGTGAACAGTGAGGCCGGATTCTTCGTCGAGCATACTTGGCATGAGCCTTCGGTGTCTGACAGTAATATTTAATTCTCCCTCAGGCGGGAGTTTTAGGGTTGCTGCTAATTTTGCAAGAGCATCAGCCTGAGAGTTGCTGCCTCTGGGGACATGACCTATTTTAAATAGGTAGAATTTTTCCTTGAGCCTCATGGCGGCTGCATGGTACGGGATGAGCTCCTTCTTCCGGACGTCGTAGACGCCCACTACCTGTCGAATGACGAGCTGAGAGTCCCCGTACACTTTGATGCACTTGATGTCCATCTCCAGTGCCAGCTAAAGCCCAATAATTAACGCTTCATACTCTGCCTCATTATTAGTCAAGGACTTCATGAGAGTGCAAGAGTTGTGGAGGATGCCGCCTTGTGGGGATACAAAGACTACCCCCGCGCCCGAGACGTAATCCGTGAGGCAGCCGGCCCTTTTGATTGTCCGAGAGGCACCATCAAAATACAACTCCCAATATGGGAGGTCAAGGGTGTGGACACCCGGCTCCATCTGTGGTGGGACTTTTTCAGAATGCTCCCCAGGTTCTTGAGAAGGTACCATCACCTCTTCATCGGGTAGCTCGAAGTTGAGTGGCGAATCTTCCGGCACAGGGTGCGCTGCTAAGAACTCCGCCATTCCTTGTCCCTTGATCGCCTTGCGTGGGACGAAAGTGATGTCAAACTCCATGAGGATAAGTGCCCATTTACCAAGCCTACCAAAGAGGACAGGCTGGCTGAGCAGAAACTTGAGTGGATCACATTTTGAGATGAGCTCCACCCGATGAGCTAGAAGGTAGTGTCTTAGCTTCTTGACGACGAATACCAAGGCTAGGCACACCTTTTCCATGGGCGCGTACCGATGCTCAGGCCCGATCAACTTCCGGCTGAGATAGTACAACGGCTGCTCTTTGCCCTCTTCATTGATCTGGGCTAGCAGAGCCCCCAAGGAGGCATCCATGGCAGCAATGTATAAGATAAGGGGCTTCCCTCTGATAGGTGCCCCTAAGACAAGAGGAGTCAGCAGATACTCCTTGATTTGCTCGAAGGCCTTCCGACAGTCTTCGTCCCATATGAAGGGTGCTCCTTTCTTCATTAATTTACCGAAAGGTAGGCATCTTCTTGAGAGGTTAGAAATGAACCGCCTAATGTAGGCAAGTCTTCCTTGAAGAGATCTGAGCTCTGTCAAGTTCTTGGGCGGAGGTAGACCTCTTATAGTCTTGATTTTGTCAGGATCGATTTCTATGCCTCGATACCTGACAATGAAGCCGAGGAACATGCCGCTAGAGACGTCGAAGGCGCACTTCATCGGGTTCATCTTGAGTTGAAATTGTCGAAGCTTTTCGAAGACTCGATGCAGGTCAGCTAAGTGATGCTCCCGCCTCCTTCTAAGCAGCACCTTATAAGATGTGTCGGAGTTAATAATATAAAATATCGCCTGGGTGACAAAATCGCCCAAAGCTAGTTTGACCACAACCCGACCAAGTGCCTCCTCGGAACCCTGATTGAATCCCGAGATCTTGACATCGGTCACCTTTTGTAAATAAGGTGCCAGGTATAGAGACTTGAAACTCTTCAAAGGCATGATGTTGACGGCTGCTCTGGCGTCAACCAGGATGCGATTCACGTCATGTTCATTGATCGTCCCCTTCATATACAAGGGGCGATTGTGACACGGAGAGGACAGCAACATGTCTTTGTCCGTGAAGGAGATGTTGGCCGTGAGTGCTTCATACGCCTGAGCCTGTAGTTCTGCAACATGGGCTTCATAGGCCTCTGGGTCTTGGAGTATCTTGACAAGAGCCTCCCTGAGATCTTTGCTCCAGGCGATGGCCTCCCAAATGGTGACATTTGTAGGAAACCGTTTCATATGATGAATGATCTTGCGGTCTGCCCTGTCACGGGTCTTGTCAAATGGCGGGATGATCTCCGCCAGAGTCTTCGGCGCCTGGCGAGGCTTCTCTCGTTTAGAAGGGCGCTCCTCCCCATCCTGACCCTCCGCATTTTCTTGGAATAGCGGAGCCAAAGATTCCTCTGGAGGTGGCAAAGGCTCATCCTGTTGGTCTTCATTAGAAGGACCGGCCTGGCTCGCGGGCTCGTCCCTGTTGGAGGGGCCGGCCTGCTCTGACGCCTTCTCGCACTTTGGCGATTTGGCTAGCTCCTCTTCTTCATAGGAGGAGGTGATGGTAAAAGGAGCGCCACCCGGCTTAGCCGTTAAGGTGGGGCCTGAACCCTCTGAGGGGCTGAGGATGAAAGGGATTCCCCGAACTTGAGTTTCTGGGACAGGACCCGGCTTTTCCCCTCTGAATATTATGACCTGGTCAAGGGCCAGGGGGCTTTCACGTCCTCGGCCACGTCCTCGGCTATTTCTTGCCTAGCGACGCTGATACGTTGCCATAGGAGCCTTGCCTCCAGTGCTATCAGCCGCGGGACAGTAAATGTTGTCAGGTGGCGGAATCGCCACCATCTTGCAGGAGAGCTCTTGCAGCATTTCCTCGAGCATCTCGACAGTAAGCTCCTCATCTTTATAGAATAAGGAGAGCTCCTCCGGAATTGGAAAGTCTTCACCTTCTTCAAGACGGTGAACCATTTCCCGGAGCCATTGCAGAAGACGGGCTTTGCGCCCAAGCTTGTCCCAGGGAATATATTCATCTAGAGTGACGACCCTGGTGGGACGAGGGGGAGTGTACTCCAACTCATCGATGAGCTTTTGAAGTCTTTGTAGAGGAGTTGGCTCCTTAGGAGCCTCCATAGCAGCTGCTTGCTCGGCTTGCTTCTTCAATCTCCTCTTCAAATTCTTCCTATGGTTCTTCTCTTGCTTCTTTTGGCGTGCCGCCTCTTGAGAAGATAGAGGAGTTTGCTTCAGAGGTGGGACTCGCGTGCCCCCAGAATTTTGCTTTTTGCTCCGGGCTGGCTTCTTAGGGGCCTTACTGCCGTGGCTTTTTCTGGGGACAACCTTGGTCCAATCGGCCTCCTCCGGCTGAGCCTGGAAGGTAGCATTGATTGCTTGAGCAATTATTTCCGGTGGCAACTCTTGGAACTCTGCTAGTCCACCTTGAGGCCCCTGAGGGCGTTGTAGTTCCACCAACTTTGCTTGGGCTGGTGGATTGGCTTGCCTGAGCTGCTGAGGCCTTTCTACAATTGGCGGCCTTACTGGGCTGATAGAAGCCTTGATTGGGGTCTTCGCGGGCTCAAGAGGTTGAGTCCTCTCCACGACTAATGGCCTTGCTGACTGGGCAGGAGCTTTGGCTAAAGGCTCTGACGCCTTGGATTTGCCTTTGTTGTCTGGCCGAAAGTTCTCTCTTATGACGATGCCAGGCTGACTGGACTTGGGACGGACCTTGGAACTCTCTCCCGCGGCTTGGCTTCCTGGGTTCTGGACCCTAGGCCCTTTATAGGTGGCCTTGCCTTTAGTGAGTAATGGGAATTCATCATTTTTCGCAGGCTCACTTAGTCGGGCTAATCGGGAGAAAGCCTCAGTTTCTCGCCGAACCTGCTGGAGAGTCTCCCTGGCGGCCTCTGCAAGACGCAACCTTGTCATGGAGTTCCCCTGAGTATCGACAACCCCTCTCTGGATGAGGGCTTCAATGAAGTCTTGAACCTCGGGGCATTGCCGAGTAGGGTGAGACACCCTTGCATGATACTTGCAATAGCGGGGATGCCTCTTGGCCGTCTCGTTGTAATAAGACGGCGGGTCATGTGTCAGCACCCAGCCATCCTCCAAAAGCTTGTCAAAAATCTTCTCAGTGTCCTCCTTAGGAAAAGAACACTGATGAGAGGGTCGCCACCCCGGATACCAAAGTGTGGATTTAGGTGACTGGGAACTGGCTCCTTGGGAGCTGACGCCCTCTTCCTGCGGCTCAGAGAGCTGGAAAACTGCTGCAGCATGTACGACATTGACAGAGAAGTGAAGACTCCTTCGTGCATGCGGCTGCGGTGGGTCGACTAGAAATTCGCCCATATTGACCTTCCCTCGCCTGATTAGGTCCTCGGCGAGATCCTTGAACGGCTCACAGTTGTGGATAATATGGCCAACAACTTCATGATATGGGCAATAGCCCTGATGAAAAGCAGTACCTGGTGTCTGCTCCAAGGGTGACGGGCTTATCAGCCTTGCTCGCTGGCATGCGAAGAATATGTTTGGAGTCTTCTCGCAAGAGAAGGAGTATAGCTTTTCTGGGAGCTCGACTTAAAGTGGAGCCTCCTCACCTTCCAGTGAGTCCTCCTCATCTTCAGATGAATCTGAGGACTCTTCAGAGAGCCAACCCCTGAGCGGAGCCCGGCCGGTAGGTGATACACCCGTCTCCCGTATGTGGGCTGGAGTTAACCCCCTGGCGAATGGGTCAAAGGGGAAGGTGGACGACTGCTGATCAATGCTTTCCAGGAACTGCAGCAGGCACCTCTGTTCTAGTTGCAATTACCGGATTTCTGCTCGGATTTTTCGAATAGTTCTCCTCAATGCTAAACATTCAGGGAATGAGGAAGGAGCTGCCCCCGGGCCGGTGTGGGACTGTTGATTTGAAGGCCCGGCCTCGGAGGCGTTAGAGCTCGAGACCATCGCCACCATATGAACTACATTAGCCGACCAGTTCGATCGGCTCCAGGTATGAGGTTGGGGTGGGTCGACTGCATGGCCTAGCATATTTACCAAGCCTTTTTGAATGAGCTCTTCTGCTATATTCTTGAAGACATAGCAGTCCCCGATAGTATGACCCAACCTTCGGTGATACACACAATAGGTAGGAAAAAATCTCGAAAAAAAGATTTTTATTGTAGATAAAATGGAGATCTTTGTTCTTTTTGAAAAGTAACACTCCTCTGCGTAGAGAGGGTTCCGTGGGTGCGCATAGTATCAGACGATTTGGGTTCGAGTGGTGGACTTTTCCCCACTGACCGGAGTCTGTGTTGATTTACATCGGCCTAACGTCCGAACACCTTTGTTTAACTGTCAAAGAGGTCCCAAAAGGCTTCTACAGGGGTTCTGATGTTGAGGGCAAACTCTCTTGGAGGGCTCACAATGTCCACTCACTCACCACCGACCAACAGAAACAATTGAGTTAGGGTTTCAACTGAGGCCATTGGGCAAAACCCTAGGATTTGGTAATATGAAGATGATTTGGGGGAAGCCATAGGCATTTTTGAAGTAAAGGAAGACTTTCTGGACCCCGAGGGCATTTTGGTAATTTTACCAACTCAGGGGTATTTTGATAATTTTACTAGGTCAGGGGTATTTCTGAAATTTCTGGGTTGGAACGGAAGTAGGATCGGGTCCCTGACTCCCCAAGGCGCTGAGGCTCTTTCTGGAGGGTTTTAAGGGCTCTGAGGCCATTTCTGGGTCAAAAGGGTAGTTCGGTAATTTTACCACCCTATGCAGACTTAGGTTTGAGGTGGCACCCAGGTGTCGGACTGCGCTGACAATGTTTCCGGACCAAAGGAATGACAAGGGGCTTCGTAGAAGACACAAAATGTCAATTTGGTCGAAGGAGGGGTTTATATGCAATTTTGACAAGTCGGGGGTTTTCTTGTAATTTTCCCCAGTCAAGGCATAAAGAAGACATGTGAAGTCATAGATTGCATTTATGGCCCAAATGGGTACAAGGGTTGTCGGCGAGTTGTCGACTGTACAAAGATCCGCACCAACGCGGGAAGTAGGGGCGTAGCCCGAATTACAAAAGATTGCAGTATATAACTGCAAATTACAGGACTTTTGTCTCTTACGATCCCGGGGAGGACATTTTTGTAATTCCGTCATTATAGGGACAGAACCACATAACTTAGTCGTCCCGGGACGTAAAGACTTACAAAACACGGCCCGCTGAGGGGCATAATTGTCAACATGGCCCACTGAGGGGCATAATTGTCAACATGGCCCACTGAGGGGCGTAATTACAAAAATACCCCGTAGGGGCATAAGTACAAGACCCGGGGACTTACCCCTCACAGGCCAAGACAAACAAAACAAACTCCTCCGGATGCTTGGTGGCTTCGTAGGTTGTCGATTGTTCTTCACTTGGACCCTTAGGGTCTATTTATAGAAGGCGGGAGGGCCCAGAGGGGTCAAACGAACAAATTTGCCCCGATTCTGTCAAGGTGGGATGGCAAAAAGTCATTTTGACCTCTCTGGCCACCAAAAAGGGCCAAATGACCCCTCTGAGGGGGCCAAAATCCCTCCTTTTTTTTTGAACACCGGAGAGAGAGGGGGGGTCGCGCGGCCCCTCTGGGATGCCAGCGGGGTCACACGACCCCTCTGGGATGCCAGCGGGGTCGCGCGACCCCGCCAGTCCAAAGCGGGGTAACGCGACCCCTGTCGACCCCGGCGGGGTGGCCGCGGCCCCCTCTCGCGTCCGGGAGGGGTCGTTTGACCCTCGGGCATGCGTTTTGGCCCCTCTTCGCGCCGTTTTGCTCCGTTTCTGTCAACCTGAGTTGAGAAGAAGCCGTGGTGGCGCTGCGTAGGGAGGAATCTTCGCGCCCGTTCGTGCCGTGTGATACACTTGCTCGGCCGCTTTGACAGGCGTGCATGCATGCCTTCCTCTTAACTTCTATTGCCGCGATGCCACTTGTAATAATATGATCGGGCCGATAGATCCTAAATCACGGAGGTACTCCGCGGTCCGACGACATCGGCACTACACCGTATCTTTTCCGTCGGTTGTTTGAAACAATGACAGTATCGGAATGAAATTTTCGAAGTATTTCAAGAAAATTACGCGTGCAATAGGCCCTTTATAGGTGGCCTTGCCTTTAGTGAGTAATGGGAATTCATCATTTTCCGCAGGCTCACTTGGTCGGGCTAATCGGGAGAAAGCCTCAGTTTCTCGCCGAGCCTGCTGGAGAGTCTCCCTGGCGGCCTCTGCAAGATGCAATCTTGTCATGGAGTTCCCCTGAGTATCGACAACCCCTCTCTGGATGAGGGCTTCAATGAAGTCTTGAACCTCTGGGCATTGCCGAGTAGGGTGAGACACCCTTGCATGATACTTGCAATAGCGGGGGTGACTCTTGGTCGTCTCATTGTAATAAGACGGCGGGTCATGTGTCAGCACCCAGCCATCCTCCAGAAGTTTGTCAAAAATCTTCTCAGTGTCTTCCTCAGGAAAAGAACACTGACGAGAGGGTCGCCACCCTGGGTACCACAGTGTGGATTTAGGTGGCTGAGAACTGACTCTCTGTGAACTGACTCCCTCCTCCTGCGGCTCGGGGAGCTGGAAAGCTGCTGCAGCATGTATGACGTTGACAGAGAAGTGAAGACTTCTCTGTGTGTGCGGCTGCGGTGGGTTGACTAGAAATTCGCCCATATTAACCTTCCCTCGCCTGATTAAGTCTTTGGCGAGGTCCTTGAACGGCTCACAGTTGTGGATAATATGGCCAATAACTTCATGATATGGGCAATAGCCCTGATGAAAAGCAGCACCTGGTGTCTACTCCAAGGGTGACGGGTTTATCAGTCTCGCCCGCTGGCATGCGAAGAAGATGTTTGGAGTCTTCTCGCAAGGGAAAGAGTATAGCTTCTCTGGCAGCTCGACTTGAAGTGGAGCCTCCTCGCCTTCCAGTGAGTCCTCCTCGTCTTCGGATGAATCTGAGGATTCTTCAGAGAGCCAGCCCCTAAGCGGAGCTCGACCCGCGGGTGATACACCTGCCTCCCGTATGTGGGCTGGAGCTAACCCCCTGGCAAATGGGCCAAAGGGGAAGGTGGCCAACTGCTGATCAATGCTTTCCAGGAACTGCAGCAGGCGCCTCTGTTCTAGTTGCAGCTGCCGGATTTCTCCTCGGATTTTCCGAATAGTTCTCCACAGCACTAGATATTCTGGAAATGTGGGAGGGGCGGCTTCCGGACCGGCGTCGGACTGCTGACTCGGAGGTCCGGCCTCGGAAGCGTTGGAGCTTGAAGCCATCGCCGCCATATTAGACCACATTAGCTGAGCGGTTTGATCGACTCCAGGTATGCGGCTGTGGTGGGTCGACTGCATGGCCCAGCATATTTACCAAGCCTTTTTTAATAAGCTCTTCTGCTGTATTTTTGAAGACATAGCAGTCCCCGATGGTGTGACCCAACCTTCGGTGATACACACAATAGGTAGGGTCCTCTGTCTTATCCACCTCCGCAGGCTTCCGTGGATCCGGCAGGGTGATGAGTTGCTCTTTCATGCATAGATCAAAGAGCATTTTGGTATGCTCTTTCCTGAAGGAATAAGGCGTCTTCATGTTCTCTGCCAATCGAGACGCGCTTGCCTTGTCATCAGACTTCTTGCCCTTTCCTTTGGACTTTCCTTCCCCTTTATCTCCATTCGTCGGAGAGAAGTCCACGGCATTCACCTCCTTACCGCTAGCAGACGGTCTTTGGAGGATTTGCCTTTGGCAGAAGCTTGTGTAGGGTGGTCAGCAAAGAACATTTCAATCTCTGCCACCACTGTGTTGAGCTGGTCGAAGCTTCTGATGTTTGAGCCTAGAAGCTTTTCGCTGACTTCTGCCGAGAGACCCCTGCGGCAGATGGTGATCGCATCTTCCGGCGTCGGAGGGTTATCGCAGCGCATGCTGACGTCCCTCCATCGCTCCAATGCAGTTTCACCCTTCTTCTGTCGCAGGGAACAAAGCTCTGCTAGGGAGACTTTGCGTTCGACCATTTGGAAGTGGTCGACAAACTTCTTCTGCATATCAGCCCAATCAGACACTGAGTTGGGCTTTAACCCAGAGTACCACTAGAAGGCGGTGCCAGTCAATGATGTGGCGAAATACCGCAGCAAATATGCCTCTTCCAGGGCTAGTTCACCCATGGCCGTCATGTAATAGGCCAGGTGTTCATGCGGAGAGCCCTGCCCGTTGAACTTCTGGAGCTTCGGGGCTTTCGGGCAGTCAGGCGGAAGCTTCTTGAATTGATGGCGGAGGGGATAAGGCACACTGTACAAATCAACGGTGGCCACTCCCTCCCCATGTTGAGCAAACTTCGCCTCTACAATGCGTTCAATCATTTGCTTCTGCGCCATGAGGCTTTCTGCGGCAGGAGTAGCAGATGACCGCGCATTGGCTTCATGCAGCGGGACTTCGAAGTCCACCGCCAGTGGGAGTCTTGCAGCGGTGACAGAGGCATTGGCTGCTGCTGGAATGGGAGAAGGCTGCTGATCCATTCCAGTGGGTGCCGTCTGAGACGGGGCAGGAACCTCCTTTTCGCGCAAGAGCGACTGTGCGGGTTCTTGAGCTCTAGGTTCTCCCGTCGAAGTTCATCCAATGTGGGGGCCCGTGGCTCTTCCCCCTGCTCTTCTTCGTGCCGGGAGTGACTGTCCTCATCAACACTGTGGATGTCTTCCTGGCGCTCTTCTTGCCGTGCCGGCTCGGGTTGAGATGTACTGGCAGCCGGTGCTTGTTGTGTTTGTGTCAGGCCCCGGGACCCGGACCTTGACCTCCTCGAGTATTGAAGAGGCTGATTGAGTTCCCCCGAGGTGCCTTCGGGTTGTTTGTCGCCGGAGGTGGTGTAACAGGTGAACACTTTGACGGTGTCATCGGTCACCTGGACCACCCGCTTTTTCTTGGGCGGTTGTCGCTCTGGCTTGGGCGGCCTCCCAAGTCTGTCAAAGACAGACACTCGGGATGTAGATGCTTGAGGTGAGCGATCCTCCTCCGTGTGCGTAGAACTAGCCCACGGGGAGGTCGGTCGCAAATTCTTGCCGGCTCCTCGGCTCTTTTGCCCCTGTAGGGGTTGAGATGTAAATCTCGTAGACGTCGAGGCCTCAGTGCTTGGCGGACTCTGCATTCGCTGAAGCTCCGACATGCGGAAGGGCTCCTCCGCCCTCGCGCGCCTTATGATTCGGGCCTCCTCCTTGGTGACCCAAATTTTCTTCAGATGGAGCTGGCGCTCCTCCACTTGGTTGCCCCCTGTTCTTGGACGGGGAGCTCGTGGTTTGGGCCGTTGCAGAGGGCCCTGGGTTGCCGCCGGTACGGCAGACTTCTTCTTCTTCACTCCATCCTCCCGAACTTGCCGGAGGAACTCGAAGCGGTTGGAGGTAGGAATAGTCGGGACATGACGATCCCGTGGCAGGATCGGCTCGCCTCCACCGAGCCGGATGCGAATATCTCCGACGATTACAGTCTTACCGCAGCGAGAGACAGCCGCTTCAGGCTTTGCACCCTTGCAGTTACGGCGTTGCCCCCGTTGAGCAGGGGCAGCGGTGGTGGCGTCCTCCATAGGCTTGGCGTCATCCTGGCGGCGGCGGCGTTGCCCCAGTTGAGCAGGGGCAGCTCCTCTGAGGGTGGCCGCATTGGAGTTGGGGCCGTTACGGCGACGGCGTTGCCCCCGTTGAGTAGGGGTGGTGCCGATGGTAATTTGGTTGACCGAGAAAACTCGGTCATTTGCTGAGACAGAGGGCCTGACACCCCTGATATGTGCAAAGTTGGCCGGACAAAGCCGGCCGGCTGCTGCAATAGACGGTCTGGCACCCTCAGAAGCTGGCTTGTTGGCCGAGCAGACTCGGCCAATTGTTGAAGCCGAGGGCCTGACACCCCCGACGGCTGGCTTGTTGACTGTACGAACCCGGCCTGTTGAAGCGGAGGGCTTGACGCCCCCAACAGTCAGCTTATGGACCGGACTGACCCGGCCAGCTGCTGGGGCCGAGGGCCTAACACCTCCGACGGTTGTCTTCTTGACCGGGCGAACCCGATCGGCTGAAGCGGAAGGCCTGACGCCCTCAATAGTCTTCCTGGCCGAATGAACTCGGCCAGTTGTTGGAGCCGAGGGCCTAACACCCCCAGTAGTCTTCTTGGCCGAATGAACCCGACCAGTTGTTGGAGCCGAGGGCCTAACACCCCCAGTAGTCTTCTTAGTCGAGCGGACCCGACCAGTAGTTGAGGTTGAGGGCCTAACACCCTCAGTGGTGGTCTTGTTGACCGGAAGAAACCGGCCAGTTGCTGGGGTCGGGGGCCTAACGCCCTCGACGGTTGGTACTGTAGGGGCGGCTGAACTGACTTCAGCCACTGGCACCACGCCCAAGAAGAAGGGTGAGCCGACGACCGCTGGGAAGCCGCCGAAAACGATCGGAGTTGCCAAGTATCCGAACCTGGCATGGTCGGCAACGACTTGGGGGACGTAGGTGACGGCTGCCATCGTTGCTGCTGGTGTTGGTGGTGGTGGTGCGTAGCACGAACGGAGAAGGGTGCAGAAACGTGAGTAGCTCTCAGATAAGTAGAGAGACGTATACCCTCCTCTTCCCGTCCTATAAAAGGAAGAGGAGGGAAATCAGAACCTTAAAAAAGGTTTAGAGACTTTTCTTTGACAGAAAGAAGAAAGGCGGGAAATGTCCCACCGGGCGTGCCAGTCTGTGAGACACGGAAAAAAACTAATCGACTTTTATCGTAGATAAAATGTAGATTTTTGTTCTTTTTGAAAGGAAACATCCCCCCCATCTGAGTAGAGGGTGATTCCGTGGGTGTGTATCGTAACAAACGATTTGGGTTCGGGTGCTGGACCTCTCCCCACTGACCGGAGTCAGTGTTGATTTACATCGGTCTAACGTCCGAACACCTTTGTTTGACTGTCAAAGAAATCCCAAAAGTCTTCTACGGGGGTTCTGATGTTGGGGGCAAACTCTCTTGGAGGGCTCACAATGTCCACTCACTCACCACCTACTAACAGAAACAACGACTAAGTTAGGGTTTTAACTGAGGCCATGTTTGGGCAAAACCCTAGGATTTCGGAATATGCAGATGATTTGGGGGAAGCCGTAGGCATTTTTGAAGTAGAGGAAGATTTTCTAGACCCCGAGGGCATTTTGGTAATTTTACCAATCCAAGGGTATTTTGGTAATTTTTCAGGCCAAGGGTATTTCTGAAATTTCTGGGCTGGAGTGGAAGTAGAATCGGGTTACTGACTCCCTAAGGCATTGAGGCTATTTCTGGAAGGTTTTAAGGGCTCTGAGGCCATTTTTGGGTCAAAAGGGTAGTTCGGTAATTTTACCACCCCCTATGCAGACCTAGGTTTGAGGTGGCACCCAGGTGTCGGATTGAGCTGACAACACTTTCGGACCGAAGGAGTGACAAGGGGCTTCATAGAAGGCACACATCTGTCAATTTGGTCGAAGGAGGGGTATATATAAAATTTCCAGAAGTCGGGGGGATTTTCTTATAATTTTCCCGAAGAAAGTTGCAGAGTGCACTGAGTACATTTATAGCCTCAACTAGGTACAAGGATTGTCGGCGAATTGTCGACTGTACAATGATCCGCACCAACGCGAGAAGTAGGGGCGTAGCCCGAATTATAAAAGATTGCAGGGTATCACTGCAAATTACAGGACTTTTGTCTCTTACGGTTCCGGGGAGGATATTTTTGTAATTCCGTCATTATAGGGACAGAATCACATAACTTAGTCGTCCCGGGACGTAAACACTTACAAAACACGGCCTGCTGAGGGGCATAATTGCCAACATGGCCCACTGAGGGGCGTAATTACAAAAATACCCCGTAGGGGCATAAGTACAAGACCCGGAGACTTACCCCTCACAGGCCAAGACAAACAAAACAAACTCCTCCGGATGCTTGGTGGCTTCGTAGGTTGTATATTGTTGTTGTTGTTCTCCACTTGGACCCTTGGGGGTCTATTTATAGAAGGCGGGAGGGCCCAGAGGGCTCAAATGAGCGAATTTGCCCCGATTCTGTCAAGGTGGGGTGGCAAAAAGCCATTTTGACCCCTCTGGATGCCAAAAAGGGTTAAATGACCCCGCTGGATAGGCAAAAAGCTCTTTTGACCCCTCTGGCTACCAGAGGGGTCAAATGACCCCTCTCCTCCTTTTTTCCTTCTTTTTTTTTTTTGAAACACGGGAACCTAAGAGAGAGAGGGGGGTTGCGCGGCCCCAGAGTCTCCTGGCGGGGTCGCGCGACCCCGCTGGGAAGCTAGTGGGGTCGTGCGACCCCCGCCGACCCAATGGGTGGCCGCGGCCCTCTCTTGCGCCCGGGAGGGGTCGTTTGACCCCGGGATATGCTTTTTTGCCCCTCTCATTTTTTTGTAGACAAAATTACTGTCAACAGGGGGGTTTTCTACTGTTCATCCCATTTTACTGCACTTTGATTTTCGTCAATTTTAGTCCTCTTTCACTCCTCTTTTCATCTTACTTTCTTCTTCAAAGTTCTCCGTTTTTCATAGATCTACATTTTATTCTTCTTCGTCTTCCTCCAATTCTTTCTGATTTTCAACTTATTCTCGAGTTTTTAACGTTCTGTCCTGAGTATTTTTCACTGTTCATCTGCGCGTCCCTTCTCTGTTCTTCCTCGATTTTCACCCTCTTCCTCTCGTTTTCACCCTCTGCACTCTTCAGCAATATTCTTCCTCTCGTCTAGATCTACAACTTTCTCTTCTTCCACTCCTTCTAAATCTTCTTTGTTTTAAAGTTATTTTGCTCCCAATCACCCTCTGTTTTTGTTTTATTTTTTCCACTGTGTTTTTCTTCTTCCACCAAACCCCCTTCTCTTCCTCTGTTCTCTTTTCAAATCTCACACTCACACACAATATGTTTTCACAGTAGCCTTCTTCTTCTATCTTTTCCTCTCTCCCTTATTTTCTTCCCATATCCCAAGGCGGATTTTTCTTCCGTTGGTCCTCTCACGGCGTCGGATTCCAAGGCGGGGCGATCTTCATCAAAGGCTTGGCAAGGAGGCGGCGCTATTCTTCATCCATTGGCTATATTTTCTTCTCCCTTTTTCTTCTATTTGCAAGTTTTATTTTCATATTTCATAGAGTTGTACTTGTCACCGTAATAAAATTCAGATTTTGAAAAAGTGTATTCTTTTCTCTCTCTTTCTAATTTCTATCCTTAATCCTCTCATATTCTTTAGTTAGTTTATTTTCATGCAAGTTTATTTTCCATTAGTTTAATCTCACTCAACAATTTTCTTTTCAAAACATAAGATTTTTCCAATTTACTTAAAATAAAATCTTTCTTCCTCGTGGGATCGACCCGTGCTTACCACTCTACTTAGATTTTATATCTTTTTAGTGAGTGAGTCCGGTTAATTTATGAAATTGTGGCACGGCATGCTTAACGACATTTGTCGGAGCGCATCAGGGACCCCCCCCCCCCCCCCCCGCAGCTCACGCGAAACCGGAGGGGGAACCCCCCTCCGGTGTGCCTTGACCGGAGGGACCCCCCCCCTCCCCGTCCCCATGTACAGCAGGGGAACCCCCTCCAGTTCTTGGTTGGCCGGAGGGGACCCCCTCCAGTTTCCTCGGTCCGCATGCGAGAGAAAAAAAAAGTTACAGCAGAAAAAAAAAACTTAAAAGGGGGAGGGGAAATGTTACCTTGGCCCTTGCACTTCTACCGGAGGGTGCTTCCAATTGGGTTGACACTCCCTCTGCCACTCCTTCTTATGCCTATAAAAAGGAGGAGCCTCCAAGAAGGAAGGGAAGGAAGAGAAGAACAAGAAGAGAAGGGAGGAAGAAGAACAATGAAGACTTGGAGAGCTTGCAGCAGGCCCAAGTCCAAGAGTAACGAAGAAGGGTGCACCCCCTTCCCTACTGCGCAGTCTTGTTGGGTCTAACTCCCTACAATTTACAAAAAGACCCTTCTATGATATATTTTGACAAAAATACCCCTTGAGCATAAAAAAAGGGCATTGCATTGCCATGTTATTGAAGTACATTGAACAAGATTGTGAAAGTCAATGAATGATGGGAATATATCACTTTATTTTCTGTAAAATTATGCAATGGCCCCCGCATGGCCCTGAAATTATGTTTTTACCCTGTATTTCTCCGAAATTGTGTAAAAGTTCATCTATTTCAGCGAAAATTCAGAAAACAAATGTGGAAATTCAAGAGAGGTGCTTTTGCTCACGGGAAAACATTCCCCACTTGTGAAAATGTCCCCTCTCAAAGCTCAGTCACAGAAATTACATCTCTACCCTGGACTTTTTTAAATTGCGTACATACCTGCAAGGAAATATCGTAAAATGCAAAAAAAATCAGGAAAATTAAAAGGGTTATATGTGGCCCCTAGTTGCACAAGAAATTGCAAATAAACCCTTTACCAAAGGAAAAATTACGATTAAACTCTTGTTTACACGCGGAAAAGTTTTTGGAACATCCGATTTCGCTGGATGAATATGTCGTATATTTTGACATATTTGTTAATTCCGCGCTTTTTGGGTTTATCAGACAATTTAGGGTTCGTGTACTGGACTTTTCCCCACCGACCGGAGTCGGTGTTAATTTACATCGGTACGAGTCCGAACACCTTTGATTAACTGTCGAAGAACGTCTTTTACCTCTTTTAGTTGTGACATAAATGAGTTTGATTGCCCATTCTGGGTACATAGCCTTGCAAAGAAATTTGAAGACTTCATTTCCTTGAACACATAATTTGCATTACAATCGATCCTTCAAGACCTTTACATATGGTCCCGATTGTGTAATCGGGTCTTCAGGATTATATCCAGTTGCAACCAGAGCCTTTGAATTTGCTTCATTCTACATTTGGATCATTACATTTACTCGTGTCCCCTGATCGGAGAGTTAAGCTTGAATTTTATCACGAGGACCGTTTGATCGTTAAGATGATCATTATCGATGTCTCGGAGTTGCTTCATGGTCACAATCACACTTTTGATTGTGATTGGACTCTTAAGTTGCCTTGGTGTCCATAAATGACATTCCCGCCTGAGGCGGGTTATATTTGTAATTTTCCCTCCATCATGGTATTTTTGCAGTTTTCCCAAACTCTGGGATATTCTTGTAATTCCTTACTTTCTTGGAGATAGCCCCGTCATGTCTCGACTTCCTGAGCATTCTTGTCATTCTGACTTTTCGGTATATATTTGACCTTTCTTGATTTCTCGGAGATAGCTCCGTCATGTCTTGACTTCTTGAGCATATCTGTCACCTCTTGACTTTTTGGCACATGTTTGACATTTCTTAACTTCTTGGACATAGCCCCGTCATGTGTTGACTTCCTGGGCGTATCGGCCACTTCTTTATTTTTTTGGAGATTGTCCCCTCGTTTGACTTCCTGGACGCTCCTGACTTTCTTTCTTGACTTCTCAGAAATAGCCCTGTCATTTGACTTGCTAGACGTTCCTCGTCTTCATTTCTTGACTTCTTGAAATAACCCCGTCATCTGACTCCTTGGGTATTCCTCGTCTTGATTTCTCGACTTCTCGGAAATAACCCTGTCATTTGACTTCTTGGGCATTCCTCGTCTTGTTTCTTGACTTCTCGGGAATATCCTCCGTCATTTGACTTCTTGGGTATTCCTCGTCTTAATTTCTTGACTTCTCGGGAATATCCTCAATTTTGTTGTTTCCGGACCTGATAGCTCTTGGCCATGAAATAGATACATGGGTTTGGGTGGTTAGCCATAAGCCGAACTCAGGAGGGCGCACACCGCTTCAAGGAAGGGGCGTGATCTCGCTCCACCGAGTCGTGCAAAC
This sequence comes from Amorphophallus konjac, assembly GCA_022559845.1. Taxonomy (NCBI): domain Eukaryota; kingdom Viridiplantae; phylum Streptophyta; class Magnoliopsida; order Alismatales; family Araceae; genus Amorphophallus; species Amorphophallus konjac. The sequence goes on from CM040120.1 coordinate 300,971,050, forward strand.
GGCGCCAACCATGGACGAGCATTCTTCAGTGATTCTGAGAAATCGGGGACTTTGTATAGTTTCTAGATTGAACAATGACTTTGATGCAACTTTCCCACAAATGTGGTGTTTTCGCAATTTTCTAATATTTCAGGATCTTTTTGTATTTTCCCACCATTTGGGGCATTTTTGTAATTTTCCCGCCATCGGAGATATTTCTGCAATCTTTTCGTCATCGGGAGTATTTCTGAAATTTTCCCGCCACCGGGGGTATTTCTGAATTTTTCCCGCCCACTGGGGTATTTCTGTAATTTTTCACCCACCGGGGGGTATTTCTATAATTTTCTACCCACCGAGGGTATTTATGTGATTTTCTACCCACCGGGGGTATTTCTGCAATTTTCTACCCACTGGGGGTATTTCTGTAATTTTTTGCCCACCGGGGGTATTTCTATAATTTTCTGTCCACCGGGGGTATTTCCGTAATTTTCTACCCACCGGGGGTATTTCCATAATTTTCTACCCACCGGGGGTATTTCCATAAAGTGGGGAACATTCCTTTGAACTCATATCTTGTCTCTTGAATTTCTGATTTTTCTGGAATTTTCCAAAGTACATGGACTTTTGGGCAATTTTGCAAAAGCTTGGGGCAGAGTTGTAATTTCTGAAATATGCAGGGATCTCCTCATAATTTTTTCATAAGGGACCAGACTTTGAGCATTTCTGGGCTTCCCATGAACTTCGATCATTTCTTCGTTATGGATTTACAACAATACAAATATATTTCTTCATGAGGGAATTTTCTAGCAATAAATCTCAGTATGAGAGCCTTCTTCAAACTTGGAGGGAGGAAACCCAGCCGCAAGGGAGAGGGCGCAAGCCTCTTCTCCTTTCTTCTTCACACTTGGGCCTCTATCGAAGCTCTCCAAGTCTTCAAGTGCTGCCAAACTTTCTTTCCTCTTTTTTCCATCCCTTTCTTTGGAGCTCTAGGCTTCCTTTTATAGGGGTTAGAAGCCAGCCGCAAGGGAGAGGGCGCAAGCCTCTTCTCCTTTCTTCTTCACACTTGGGCCTCTATCGAAGCTCTCCAAGTCTTCAAGTGCTGCCAAACTTTCTTTCCTCTTTTTTCCATCCTTTCTTTAGAGCTCTAGGCTTCCTTTTATAGGAGTTAGAAGTGGACCGGAGGCTAGGTGGCTCCGGTGGAAACACCCCCCTCCGGTGGAAACACTCCCCTCCGGTGGAAGTCCAAGGGACAAGATGACTCTTCCCCTCCCTTCCTTTTTAATTTTTTTACTGTTTTCTTTCTTTCCGCAGAAAATGGAGGGGAAACCCCCCCCCCTCCGGTGGTACAGTGACCGGAGGGGGTTCCCCCTCCGGTGCATGTACCGGAGGGGGTTCCCCTCTGGTTTGCTTGGGACCGGAGGGGGTTCCCCCTCCGGTGCATGTACCGGAGGGGGTTCCCCTCCGGTTTGACTGGAACCGGAGGGGGGTCCCTCCGGTGCATGTACCGGAGGGGGTTCCCCCTCCGGTTTGCTTGGGACCGGAGGGAGTCCCTCCGGTTCATGTACCGGAGGGGGTATTTCCCCCTTCCCTCTTCTATTTTTTTTTTTTTTTTATGTTGCAAAGGACCGGAGGGGGTCCCCCCCTCCGGTTTGTCATTACCGGAGAGAAGAAAGAGGGGCGGAGGGGGTCCCCCCTCCGGTGCATGTACCGGAGGGGGTCAAACCTCCTCACATTCTTTTTCTTTTTCTTTTCTCTTTCTTCCTTTTTTTTTCTTCCCTGCAGCAGTAGGAAATGAAGGAGGGGAACCCCCCCCTCCGGTACAGTACCGGAGGGGGTTCACATTCCTTCCTTTCTTCTTCTTTTCTTTTTATTTTCTTTGTATCTGCAGCAGAAAATGAAGGGGGGAACCCCCTTTTTTGTATAATTTTTCGGGTTCAACAAATGCCCCCCACGGGATGTCTGTCGGAACCGAAGGTGACGGCGGGCGGCCCGTGCATTTTGGCACTTCCGTTGCTATCCTCAGTCTTCATGACAAGGCGGAGAATATTTTTGGATTTGTTCTTTTCCCATGAGTCCTGATAACATGATAGAGAATTCAGTTGAAAGTGGCGACAGTCCTGAGTGGAGCTCAAAGACATTATACATTGCTCTAGAGATCCATTATTGCTAGGATCCATTATTGCTGGGTCTTATCACCAATTCTACGCAAAGTTTGACATTTGAGTTTGGACCGACGTTTGGTACTATCACGTGCTCTACGCCGGGCCATCTGACTTCTTCCTTCGGCTTGGGTGAATTGGATATTTCTCGACTCAGTAATCTCTAGGAGGAAACTCAGGAGAGCGCACACCACTTCAGAGAAGTGACATGGACCCACTCCACCAAGTCGATCTGAGGCTGAGTTTCATTGAAGAACCGCAAAATGCGCCAACAAAAGTAGCAGGGTTTTTTTTTTCTTCTTTCTTTCTTTCTTTCCTTCTTCTTCCTCTTGTTTTTTTTTTCGCTGTTCCTTTCTTTCTTCTTTTTTTTTCCTTCTCTTTTCTTTTTTTTTTCTTTTTTGTGTGACGAAATTCTCTTGTTCTTCGTCCATAACCTGGTCTAGCATTTTTCTCTTGAGCTTTGTCTTTTCTGGCTTTATCCAAGACTAAATCGGGAATCTTGCTATGAGGACTCTCTCCCTTTCTTTTTCTTTGCCCGAGAATCTGTCTCAAGCATTGCTTGGTGCCTTGCTCAATATGATTGTCGGCCTGGACTTTCGGGTCGACAAGGGATTTAAGTTGAAGCATTGGCCATTCTAGCTCGTAGAAGACAAGATCTTCCTTGTACAGTATTTCTGCGAGGCGTCTTTGACTTAATAGCTTTTCGGTTGCCCATCTGCGGTTTCTCTGTTTCACGCAGGTTCTTTGGGCATCGATCTCTTCCTCTTAATGGTTTCAATGCAATCTTGGATTTCTTGGCATTCCCCGGTAGGGTGGGACACTCTAGCATCATAGCCACACTAAAGAGGATACTTCCCTCATCATTCTTCTTTTTAAATCCTTTTTCTCGTCCTTATCATGCCTTCTAGCTTACGCCAGTTCAATCGGAGGAGGAGTTTCTGCCTTTTGCAGATTGTTGGGAGGTGCCTCCAGATTGGTGTTGTTCAATCGAGATTTTTTGTGGGGTTTAAGGTGACCATGCTTCTTTGAGACCATCTTGACCTAGTCAGCCTCTCCTTTATGTATTTGGCGGGTGACATTGAATGCTTGCTTGATTATTTCGGGCGACGGTTCTTGGAACTCGGTCATTAAGGACCAAAGTTTTGAGACGTTGATACTGCTTCGGGCTTCTTGCATGCTTGTTCCTTGATCTGTCTGGACTTAACTGGGGGATTCCGCCTTGGTCTCGCACTTTTTGGCTTCGCCTGGAGTTGGACTTGGATTGCTCTCGCTTAATGTCACCTTTTGGAGGTTGTCTAGAGCTTGATTTGGAGTTCTTTGGTTGGGCCCTGCCTTTCTGACTTTACCCGAAGCCCAGCCTTACATGCTTCTCTTGAGCCAGAGGACTCACTGGGTAAGCATTTATTGTTGCTTATCATGTCAGGGTACGGAAATCAATATTCCAATCTTTAATTTCCACATCAGCTTTGCTGGTAAAACTTGAGATTTCTTATATACTGGTGATTTTCCCTTTTTGCCTTGCAAGCTGCTTCTGGGCTGCCACATCGGGTCCATGTATTGGGAGAATTTTAGAGCTTCCACAGCTTCAAATTTGAGTGACCTAATGCTCTCACAGATGCAATCCTGTGCTTTGTGGACTTCACTTCATTAGGAGTATTTTCCTTCCACTAGAGTTATACAAGGCGACTTTGCGAAGCAAAGCTAGAACAAGATGCACCCAGGAGGTGTTAAGCTTTGCACTTGATCTGCATCCTTTCATTTGCTTGTAGTTATCCCGAGGACTTGTCTCGAGACTCATGTTGTGCATTCTTTTATTTATTTGCAGTCACCTTGAGGGATTGCCTCCGACACCCAGCATGATTTCATGATTAACATAGAATCCACTCCTTTCATTGGATTTGTAGTCATTCTCTTTTCTTCCTCTTTTTTTCGTTGGAAGGGCCTTCTTTGGCGAAGTCTCCCGAGACACCGAAGGGAGTTAAGAATGCAGCTTCGTCGTGGAAGTTTGATGCACTTGCCAGCTTGCTAAATGGAGAGGCTCCTTTGAAGGGGTCTATGTTGGCGATTGCCCCAGCATGAAAATTCAGTAGTTGAAGATTTTTCTCTTTTAGTCTTCGGTGGATGAGTCACCTCTAAGTGTAGATGTTGGCACTGCAGGGACGTTCTTACCCATTTTTGCAAGTGGTTCCATTGGATTTTTGTTTTGGAACACTTGTGGTGTCGGTGGGACAAGAGCAGAAAATGCTAAATGTGGTCGTGCCAAATCTTTCCCTTCCTTTCTCCTTTTCTCTCTCTCTTTCTCTCTTTTTTTTTTTCTTCTTTTTTTTTCTACTTTTTTTCTCTCTTTTTTTTTCTTTTTTTCTTCTCTTCTTTTTTTTCTTTTCTCTTCCCCTTTTTTTTGAACAAGGGTAGTCAACCCTCCGGAGCTTGAAATTAGATGTTGCACCTTGCAAGAGAGAGTAACTGTGAGGTGATGACTTGGCCGACCTCTAACGGTTTAAGGGCCAAAAGCAGAATTCGGAAATTTGAGTATCGGATTTTAAGGCTGACCAAAAAACGATTTAGGAGCCAAAAGTTTGGATGTGAGGCTGACCAAAAAATGGTTTAGGAGAGCCGGAACTTAGGATTTGGGGCTAACCAAACGGGGTTCGGAAAATCCGGAACTTTATTTGGGGCTAACTAAACGACGTTGGGAAGCCGAAAACTTGTGATTTGAGGTTGACCAACGATGTTGAGAAGCCGAAAATTTGAAGATTTGGGGCTGACCAAACGAAATTGGAAAGCTGATTTTTGGATTTGGGGCTGACCAAAGAAATTGGAAAGCCAATCTGGGATTTGGAATTTTAGGGCCAACCAATGAAATTGGAAAGCCGGAATTTGGAATTTGGGGCCAACCAATGAAATTGGAAAGCCGAAACTTGGAATTTGAGATTTGGCGGCTAACCCATAGAATTGGAAAGCCGAAACTTGGAATTTGGGATTTGGCGGCTAACCAATGAAATTGGAAAGCCGAAACTTGGAATTTGAAATTTTGGGGGCTAACCAATGAAATTGGAAAGCCGAAATTTGGAATTTGGAATTTGAGACCGACCAACTAGGTTGGGAGGCCGAAGATTTAGGATTTGGGGCTAACCAAGGAAGATGGAAAGCCAAACTTTGGGATTTGGGGCTAACCAATGAAATTGGAAAGCCGAAATTTGGAATTTAGAATTTGGGGCCGACCAACTAGGTTGGGAGGCCGAAGATTTAGGACTTGGGGCTAACTAAGGAAGTTGGAAAGCCAATCTTTGAGATTTGGGGCTAACCAATGAAATCGGAAAGCCAAAAAACTTTGGATTTGGGGCCGACCAACTAGGTTGGGAGGCCGAAGATTTAGGATTTGGGGCTAACCAAGGAAGTTGGAAAACCAAACTTTGGGATTTAGCACGGTGGGACGTGAACAAGAACTGTTCAGAGCAATCATGACTTTTGGGTTTTCTTTGGGAGGGTAACTCCCCTACCCTTCCTTACTCCCCTGAGGAGGAGGGCAAGTCTTGTGCAGATTGTTGCTGGAACTCATGCTCGGGAGCATAATATAGCTTTAAATGCTTCCCATTCGGTGGCAGGAATGGCATTTCTCCTTTGTGATCAACGATTGTAAATGTGCTTCCTTCGTAGACCCTTGTGACAACATAGGGCCCACGCCAATTAGGTTGTAATTTGTCGCTGGGTTTGCCAACCATGACTTCCCTTTCTTTTTGACCATGACGACGTCACTTTTCTTTTTTTCTTTTTCTTTTTTTGAACGCCCTTTACTTTACCAGCTCATCATAGGCTTGAGTCATTCGGGCTTGGTATAGCTGAAGATGTTTGTAGGCTTCCACCCTTTTACCTTGCACGCTAGAAAGCTCTTCAAGTCTTCTTTCTATTTCATCTTGCACTTGAGTCTGTAGGCCAGTGTGCACGGCGACCCGGTAGGACGACATTTCAATTTCAATTGATACTATAGCCTTCGCGCCATAAGAAAGTGGAACAGCCGGTGGGAGCCTTGTAGACAGTTTGGTATGCCCAGAGAGCTTCGTGTATTTTCTCACCCCAGTCCCTTTTGCGGCTTTCGACGATCTTGGCCAAGAGCTTGGAGAGGGTCTTGTTAAATGCTTCGGCCAATTCATTGGCTTGGGGATTGTAGACCGTTGACGTTCTCCAGTCGATATGAAACTCTGCTGTCAACTGGTAAATGGTCTTATTTTTGAAAGGAGTGCCATTATCTGACATGATTCGACAGGGGGTGCCGAATCGGTATAAAATATGGTACTTGACAAATTGGGCGATTGCCTCTCTCGTGACCTCCTGCAGAGGGATAGCTTCGGCCCACCTGGAGAAGTAATTTGTAGCGGTTAGGATGAATTTGTAGCCTCTTGTGGATGGTGGAAAGGGTCTCACGATATCCATTCTCTATTCTGTAAAGGGCCATATAGGAGCCATGGTGTGCAACGAGCTCGGGAGTCTTCTTGGCACTGGGCCGAAAGCTTGGCACTGATGACGTGCGGGCGTATCGGTTGTAATCCGTATACATGGTGGGCCAGTGGAAACCCTTAAGTTTTATATTGCTCTTCATTTTGTCCCCGACTTGATGGGCACCACAGAACCCTGGGTGGACCTCGTGCATGACCATCTTGGCTTCCTTCGGCGAGAGGCAACGTAAGAGGATAGGCTTGTCCTTTTCATGCACCAGCCTATATAATTGATTTCCTACCAACTGATATGATGTTGCCCTTCGCAGCGGCTGATCCCTTTGAGCTCGATCTGAAGAGAGGCAACCATTCTTTATTTTTTCGGCTCACGCTAATCTTATTCCTCTTTCTCAGTGAGACCGTCTTCATCAATTGTGTTGACCTCGAAGGTGATAGGGTCGGCTTCTTCATCATTTGAAAATTTGAGAATTTGGGGTGGTCTTTTGCGTTGACAGTCCCGAAAGGATATCTGTGAATAAACACCAAAACTTGAGAATTTTTGGAATTGACGGCCCAATAAGGACTTGTAGGTCAAGACCAAAAATTGAAATTTGGTGGAATTGACGGTCCAAAGAGGACTTGCGGGTCAAAACCAAGAGTTTGAAGTTTAAGTAGGGTTGACGGCCCAAAACGGACATGAATGCCAACACTACTATAAAAATTTAGTGGAATTGACGGTCCAAAAGGACTTGCGGGTCAAAACCAAGAATTGTTATTTAAGTAGGGTTGACGGCCCAAACGGACATGAATGCCAACACTACTATAAAAATTTAGTGGAATTGACGGTCCGAAAGGACTTGCGGGCCAAAACCAAAAATTGTGACTTAAGTAGGGTTGACGGCCCAAACGGACATGAATGCCAACACTACCATAGAAATTTCGTGGAATTGACGGTCCAAAATGACTTGCATGTCAAAACCAAAAATTTAGAGTTTAAGTAGGGTTGACGGCCCAAAACGGACATGAATGCCAACACTACAATAGAAATTTAGTGGAATTGACGGTCCAAAAGGACTTGCAGGTCAAAACCAGACTTTGAAATTTGAGTAGGGTTGACCGCCCAAAACGGACATGAATGCCAACACTACAATTGGAATTTAGTGTTGAGACATGCTTCCCCGAATGGGGACAAAATCATAAGAAAAAGAGGCGTCAATGGTGACGACTCATGGTGATGAATAACAATAATTCTTTTTCTTCTTTTTTTTTTCTTTTTTTTTTCATCTTTTCCCTCTTTTTTTTCTCTTCTCTTCTTTTCCTTTTTCTTTCTTCTTTTTTTTTCTCTCATTTTTTTCTTCTCTCTTTTTTTTTTCTTCTTTTTTTTTCTTATTTTCCTTTCTCTCGTAGCGACCTCCGTGGCGTAGAAGTCAAGCATTAGAAGTTAAGGTGAGGACAAAGACTAGAATTGGGGTTGACTAACCTTTGTGATTTGGAAGCCAAAGATTAGAATTGGGGTTTAGAATTTACTGTGGGTGACTTGATGGTCTGAGGGCCAACGGAGTTTGGGATTTGAGTTTGGATTTTGGTTGACCTTTGGGTTTTGAAACTTAGTTGACTTGTGCGGTTTGAAGACCAAGAAATGGAGTTGGAGTTGGCTATCCTTCGTGATTTGGAAGTTGAGGATTGCACTGAGGGTTTGGCTGACTTTTGTGATTTGGAAGCCAAGAGTTGAAATTTGTGTGAGCTTTTCGGGAACTTGTGATTTGATGGTTTGATAATGTGCTCGCCACAGTGGGACAAAACCATCGGACAAAGGATGTTTGAGATGGTAGTCCATAACGATGATGCGTTCCTACTTTCTTCTTCTTTTCTCTTTTTTTTTCTTCTTCTTTTTTTTTTTTCACATTACCAGCTCCACCGCCCTTTCGGGTTTTCGCCGAAGCTGGCCCCCTTTAGCTTTTTCCAGTGCGCCCTTTCGGGTTTTCACACTGAGGGGTTACCCATTTTTGCCTGAAGCGCCCTTTCGGGTTTTCACTCCAGCCGGGTTTTATGACCTTTTTACCCTTAGGCAACCAACAAGTTGGATGCCCAAGTCCGTCGGGACACCTCAATTTTAAGCCCCATTTTTTCTTTCCTTTTTTTCTTTTTTGTTGTTGTTGTTTCTGGTGGCATTGTTGCTTGACCTTGTCGTTGTAGCTGCTTCTGGTGTTGTTGTTGCTTGACCTTGTCGTTGGGACAAAGTGTCTGAATTTCCATTGACCCTCCACCATAAGGAAGATGTGGGGCCAATGAAAAAGGGATTGACGATGAAGTTTTTGGGTTTTGGAATGGTAACTGACCGAGAAGGGGTTTGGACACCATGACTTTGGGTTTCTCTCTTTTTTTTCTTGACTCGAAAGGTTTGGGCAACAAAAATTTGGTTTTATTTTGTGGTTGCTGACCCGGAAGGGGTTTCGAACCAATGATCTGGGTTTCGTGTCCTTTTTTGTGGTGATCCGAGGAAGGCTTGGGTAACCAAAGAGTTGGTTTTAATGGTGGCTAACCCGAAGGAGTTTGAACCAAGGATTTGGGTTTCGTTTTGGATGGTTATCGACCCGAAAGGGGTTTCAAACCAACGGTTTGGGTTTTGATGCATTTGTTCTCCTTGATAGGACATGATTTTCAAGTGGAGGATAATCACGATGCTGGTTCATGATGATTGTTGAAAATATATTTTCTACTTCTTCTCCTCTCTTTTTTCCTTTTTTTTTTCTTTTTTTCTTTTCACTTTACCAACCCCAGTGCCCTTTCGGGTTTTCGCCGAAGTTGGCCCCCTTTAGCTTTTTCTAGCGCGCCCTTTCGGGTTTTCACGCTGAGGGGTTATCCAATTTTGCCTGAGACGCCCTTTCAGGTTTTCACCTCAGTCGGGTTTCTTTGGCCTTTTTACCCTCAACCACCCCTGTGATGGGAATGGCTAAGTCCGCCGGGGCACCTCTATTTTAAACCCCCTTTTTTCTTTTTTCTTTTTTTTCTCTTTTTTTTTGAACTCTGGATTTGAGCTTTGACAAGGTGATGATCCAGGTGAGATGTACTTTTCATTGAGTGGAAGGAAGGGTTACTCTCTCTCTTTTGTAGTTCTTCACAAAGGGATTTTCTTCTATGGGGATTTCCATGGCAACTGTCTATTCACCTTTGCTTCTTTAAGTTTCTCTTCAAACACTTCTTTCTTATTTTTCTCCTCCTCAGCTTGCGCTTCATTTCAAGAGGACAGACTGTTTGATGACTGAGTTGGGTGAAATTCGTCCCTCCCGAGATGAAATTTTCGCTTTGAGCTTCTTCCTTGGAGGGGCTGGGCCAAGAGTGCTCCTCTCTTTCTTTCTCCCTTTCACTTTCCCTTTTTTTTTCCTTCTTTCTTCTTTTGGGGTAAAATTTGGCAGGAAATTTTACTTCCCTGTGGACAGCAGGAGAAAGGTTGACGCCAAAATTGGTTTGGTGCCACAAGCATAGGTTTAGGCCTGAAGCTAGCTTTGTGTTACCAGAAAATGAGCTTAATTGCCAAGGATGGCTTAGAGCCCGAAGTGGAACAATACCCAAACTTGGCAGATCAAGAAATGAGTTGGTGTTCAACACCGATTTGGTACCAAAGCATGGGTTGGATCCTATGCATAGATGGCTTGATGTCAGGCAGGCATGTTTGAAGCCTCAAGAGGTTCGAACACTGACGATTTTGGGACAGACTCCACTAACAGAGTGTTAAAATTTGGAAAGGGAAAAGACAGAGGTCCCCCTTAAATCTGTCTTCTTGGCTCCGCCATTGGTTTTACTTCATCTTTTTTTTTAGGCTTCTATTTTTGTCTTCACTTAGAGCTTTGCTTGAAGCCTTCTTCCTGGACTGGCCTTTCTGGCTTAGCCTAGGCTTGACTTGGAGCCTTCTGCTTTGGACTTCTGATCGGGCTATTGCTTGTCGGAGCTACCTTGCTTGAGGTTTCGCCTGAGATTTTACTCGAAGCATTATTTTGTGCTTTGCCCCTACCTCTTCTTGGAGTTTTCTTTGCCAGATACGCCTCTTGAATTTCTAAGGTGGCAGCTTGATGCTTCACCAATTTTATCTTCCTTCTTCCCTATTCTTATTTATTCATCTTCCTTTTCTGCCTCATCTCATGTCTTGAGGGAGAGGAAAATCTATTTTGGGATTGATTGAAACATGCCCCCAGGATTGAAATTCTGGCCTCAAGTTGTTGCCTTAGAAGGTTTAGATTGTTCAAAGTCTCCTCCTTGTTGACCCATATTTATTTGAAAAGAAGTTGGTTCACGAAATCGCCCCCTCGCCTGGACTTAAGGGCTTTGACTTTTTACGTGAGGCTTGGATGTCAACTTCTTTCATTGTCACCTTTCACTTGATGTAGACAGCAATAAGATTGCCCCCTTGCCCAGACTTCGAGGATTTGACTTCCCACCGGTGCCTTGGCTTCAGAGCGAAGCTTAGGCGTTGGCTTCTTTCATCTCTGCCTCAGCTTGATGTATTCGGCAAAGTATTGTTATGAGATCGGCTCGCCTTTATCTGGCCAATTGCGTTCTTCTTCTTCTTTTTCTTTGGTTTGCTTTTGGTCAAGGACAAATCTTGCCAGACTTAGATATAGCCACAACAGATTTTCTTCCAGGGCGGCGACATTGCCCCCGGCTAGCAGGAACAACATATGAATTTTGTTGGCACTTAGTCTTCAACAGGAAGTCTTCACTTGGACGTATCAAGCAGCGGCGGCCATGACTGTGGTGGCGTTGTCCCCTCTTAGTAATTGCCACTTGGACATGTATTGTGTTGCCATTTGGCCTTTGACAGGGAGTTTTAACCTTGATGCCCCCAACGGCAGCAACCACGGTTGGAATGGCATCCCCCCAACTAGTAGGAGCAACTTTAGATACATGTTGACATTTGGCCTTTGAAAGGGACCGCTCAACCTTGACGCCCCGGGCAACCTTAACCTTGATGCCCCCAGCGACAGCTTCAACGGTGGGAGTCCTTTGAACTTCTTGCAAGAGTGTGAAGGAGTCACAACTTTTGTCAAGGCAAGGTATTCTTCGACAAAGAAATGAAAGGCAGGAAAAGTCCCACCGGGCGTGCCAGTCTGTTTACACGCGGAAAAGTTTTTGGAACATCCGATTTCGCTGGATGAATATGTCGTATATTTTGACATATTTGTTAATTCCGCGCTTTTTGGGTTTATCAGACAATTTAGGGTTCGTGTACTGGACTTTTCCCCACCGACCGGAGTCGGTGTTAATTTACATCGGTACGAGTCCGAACACCTTTGATTAACTGTCGAAGAACGTCTTTTACCTCTTTTAGTTGTGACATAAATGAGTTTGATTGCCCATTCTGGGTACATAGCCTTGCAAAGAAATTTGAAGACTTCATTTCCTTGAACACATAATTTGCATTACAATCGATCCTTCAAGACCTTTACATATGGTCCCGATTGTGTAATCGGGTCTTCAGGATTATATCCAGTTGCAACCAGAGCCTTTGAATTTGCTTCATTCTACATTTGGATCATTACATTTACTCGTGTCCCCTGATCGGAGAGTTAAGCTTGAATTTTATCACGAGGACCGTTTGATCGTCAAGATGATCATTATCGATGTCTCGGAGTTGCTTCATGGTCACAATCACACTTTTGATTGTGATTGGACTCTTAAGTTGCCTTGGTGTCCATAAATGACATTCCCGCCTGAGGCGGGTTATATTTGTAATTTTCCCTCCATCATGGTATTTTTGCAGTTTTCCCAAACTCTGGGATATTCTTGTAATTCCTTACTTTCTTGGAGATAGCCCCGTCATGTCTTGACTTCCTGAGCATTCTTGTCATTCTGACTTTTCGGTATATATTTGACCTTTCTTGATTTCTCGGAGATAGCTCCGTCATGTCTTGACTTCTTGAGCATATCTGTCACCTCTTGACTTTTTGGCACATGTTTGACATTTCTTAACTTCTTGGACATAGCCCCGTCATGTGTTGACTTCCTGGGCGTATCGGCCACTTCTTTATTTTTTTTGGAGATTGTCCCCTCGTTTGACTTCCTGGACGCTCCTGACTTTCTTTCTTGACTTCTCAGAAATAGCCCTGTCATTTGACTTGCTAGACGTTCCTCGTCTTCATTTCTTGACTTCTTAGAAATAACCCCGTCATCTGACTCCTTGGGTATTCCTCGTCTTGATTTCTCGACTTCTCGGAAATAACCCTGTCATTTGACTTCTTGGGCATTCCTCGTCTTGGTTTCTTGACTTCTCGGGAATATCCTCCGTCATTTGACTTCTTGGGTATTCCTCGTCTTAATTTCTTGACTTCTCGGGAATATCCTCAATTTTGTTGTTTCCGGACCTGATAGCTCTTGGCCATGAAATAGATACATGGGTTTGGGTGGTTAGCCATAAGCCGAACTCAGGAGGGCGCACACCGCTTCAAGGAAGGGGCGTGATCTCGCTCCACCGAGTCGTGCAAACGGCGCCAACCATGGACGAGCATTCTTCAGTGATTCTGAGAAATCGGGGACTTTGTATAGTTTCTAGATTGAACAATGACTTTGATGCAACTTTCCCACAAATGTGGTGTTTTCGCAATTTTCTAATATTTCAGGATCTTTTTTGTATTTTCCCACCATTTGGGGCATTTTTGTAATTTTCCCGCCATCGGAGATATTTCTGCAATCTTTTCGTCATCGGGAGTATTTCTGAAATTTTCCGCCACCGGGGGTATTTCTGAATTTTTCCCGCCCACTGGGGTATTTCTGTAATTTTTCACCCACCGGGGGGTATTTCTATAATTTTCTACCCACCGAGGGTATTTATGTGATTTTCTACCCACCGGGGGTATTTCTGTAATTTTCTACCCACTGGGGTATTTCTGTAATTTTTTGCCCACCGGGGGTATTTCTATAATTTTCTGTCCACCGGGGGTATTTCCGTAATTTTCTACCCACCGGGGGTATTTCCATAATTTTCTACCACCGGGGTATTTCCATAAAGTGGGGAACATTCCTTTGAACTCATATCTTGTCTCTTGAATTTCTGATTTTTCTGGAATTTTCCAAAGTACATAGACTTTTGGGCAATTTTGCAAAAGCTTGGGGCAGAGTTGTAATTTCTGAAATATGCAGGGATCTCCTCATAATTTTTTCATAAGGGACCAGACTTTGAGCATTTCTGGGCTTCCCATGAACTTCGATCATTTCTTCGTTATGGATTTACAACAATACAAATATATTTCTTCATGAGGGAATTTTCTAGCAATAAATCTCAGTATGAGAGCCTTCTTCAAACTTGGAGAGAGGAAACCCAGCCGCAAGGGAGAGGGCGCAAGCCTCTTCTCCTTTCTTCTTCACACTTGGGCCTCTATCGAAGCTCTCCAAGTCTTCAAGTGCTGCCAAAATTTCTTTCCTCTTTTTTCCATCCCTTTCTTTGGAGCTCTAGGCTTCCTTTTATAGGGGTTAGAAGCCAGCCGCAAGGGAGAGGGCGCAAGCCTCTTCTCCTTTCTTCTTCACACTTGGGCCTCTATCGAAGCTCTCCAAGTCTTCAAGTGCTGCCAAACTTTCTTTCCTCTTTTTTCCATTATTTCTTTAGAGCTCTAGGCTTCCTTTTATAGGAGTTAGAAGTGGACCGGAGGCTAGGTGGCTCCGGTGGAAACACCCCCCTCCGGTGGAAACACTCCCCTCCGGTGGAAGTCCAAGGGACAAGATGACTCTTCCCCTCCCTTCCTTTTTAATTTTTTTACTGTTTTCTTTCTTTCCGCAGAAAATGGAGGGGAAACCCCCCCCCCCTCCGGTGGTACAGTGACCGGAGGGGGTTCCCCCTCCGGTGCATGTACCGGAGGGGGTTCCCCTCCGGTTTGACTGGAACCGGAGGGGGGTCCCTCCGGTTTGCTTGGGACCGGAGGGAGTCCCTCCGGTTCATGTACCGGAGGGGGTATTTCCCCCTTCCCTCTTCTATTTTTTTTTTTTATGTTGCAAAGGACCGGAGGGGGTCCCCCCCTCCGGTTTGTCATTACCGGAGAGAAGAAAGAGGGGCGGAGGGGGTCCCCCCTCCGGTGCATGTACCGGAGGGGGTCAAACCTCCTCACATTCTTTTTTCTTTTTTCTTTTCTCTTTCTTCCTTTTTTTTCTTCCTTGCAGCAGTAGGAAATGAAGGAGGGGAACCCCCCCCCTCCGGTACAGTACCGGAGGGGGTTCACATTCCTTCCTTTCTTCTTCTTTTCTTTTTATTTTCTTTGTATCTGCAGCAGAAAATGAAGGGGGGAACCCCCTTTTTTGTATAATTTTTCGGGTTCAACAACTCTCATAAGAAGGGAAAATTGTAAATAGCCCTCCACTCAAGGGAAAATTACGGAGACTCTCCTCTGCCCAAAGACATGGGTCGTAAGGGTAAGATAGAATCTTTCGCAGTTAATCAAAGATGTTCGGACTTGTCTGATGTAAATTAACACCGACTCCAGTCGGTGGGGAAAAGTCCAGTACACTAACCCTAATCGTCTGATAAATAAAAAGTGCGGAATTAATAAATACACAGAGAAAGAACAAATACGCTTGTCCGACCGACGAATCGGATGGCGATGAAATTCCACGTGTATAACAGCTGCCTATGTGTGGAGAAAGATGAGGCTGTGAATTACCTTTTTTCTAAAGTGCTTTTTTATGCAGAAAGTATGGGAGCTATTCTTAGGTACCACTGCAGGCATTCTGTGAAGTCTACAGTACAGTATTTGTTCATCTTCTTCTTCTTTTGAGGAAATGTGGATTGTATGCCCAATTTTATTGCTAAACAGAGGTAGTACAATGAGCAGAGGTGAGGAGAGATTCCTCACTCTGAAAAAATCAGGATTTATTCCTCTCATAGAAGTGGTCTTGGTGGCTCTAAGGGAGATCACAAAATGGTGGCTGATTCACCACACTACTTTGTGGACTTGTCTGATGGAGCAGAATGCTCGGATCTTTCATAGGGAATCAAAGACTGTGGAAGCTATTTCTTCTTTCATTTGTACTAGGGTGTGGAAATAGCCTAAAATCTTCTATAATGTGGATGCAACCTCTTCATCTCTTTCTGGCTTTTTGAGTGGCACGTGAGTGACACCACCTAGGTGTGTTTCTGTAAAGAGGAACTTTAGTTCTCATTTCTTTCTATACTTGTACATTTCTCATTTTCATTCGAATACAATTTGTGGAACTATCCACTTCTCAAAGAAAAAATAATGACTACTCACTAGAAGCCATCAGATCATGATGTGCATTGGACATGCTTGCTGCCTACTATTTTCTAAAATGACATCTCAATGAGGTTTTATGTAGATTTTTCCTTAAACTGCCACTGTAAAGTGCATCTCTTTCAGGGAGCAGGATTATAATTTTTGGGATGCAATCATTCACTTAAATGTTCAAGCTGTTATTTCACTCATTATGTCATAAGGATTTAACATGTCTATGTCGATATGATATTGGACCTCTAAGATGCTCAATTGTTAGTTAAGTAGTCATGCAGAATCATCTAGTGGATTTTTGAGGGTATGCGTGGCTGTAGGTGATCAATAAGCATGGTTTGCTTGAGTCTGTGGATGCAAATACACTGATACCTTTAGTTTGTTTTTCGTATGTGACTAATATTTTCTTCATTTTTTGTTTGAGATAAGGAATATATGAAGCAGTCGCAGGCAATTTTCTTGAATCATACAGTTTATCCCTACTAAATCCTTACATGGTAAGTGTTACAATTAGCTATTGATTATTTAGAATTTGGTTAAAATTTTCATTGGAATTCATCTTGTGGTGCAGCCAAATTTAAGTGCATCATGGTTATTTCAAAGGGCAATGTCAGCACAAAAGCATGATAATGTCTCGTCAACTTTTATTAATGAGCTACTTCATATCAATTTTTTATCTATGCAGGTAACAGCACTGGTCAATTTTGGTCATCTATTTCCTATTCTCATTATTATTTATTTTATTGTTCTCATTATCTATAATTTCAGAGGCTGGGGGATTCAGTACTTAGACCATTTCTCCAGGTTAATAGATTTATATTCAGCACCATAGTTCCCATCCCTTGCTAATTCACCATTATCAGTTCATTTTGATTTGACAGTAAGCACGAAGCAATTTTTATTGTTTCCTTTCATGGATTCTATTTATGTAGATAACTCACCATTTTTTCTCAAAACACTCTGTGCTTTCTTAGGATGTCATACAATTTGGACCTCTTGTTAAGACGCTTGGTTTAGTTGTGCTGACTCAGCCCAAGATTCTTCCATCAATATTTAAACAGGTAGTATATAATTCAATTAATCTCCTATGCTTTATGGATCATTGGTATGAACCTTTTGTATGATTCTTTACTGTAGGATATAAGATGCTGCTGTGGCTATGAATTTCTGATACAAAATGATGATCTCAGTCTCGCAGAATTCATTATTACAGTTTTAGCTGGTGCAACAGCATCATGATTTTTGGATATATGATGATGTATAAACCAGAACAACCAAATCAATCATTTTTTATTTTTTTTCATGGGCCATGCCGAAGACAGACAGATGTATCATGGACTAGCTAGACACATAGGCTCCCGACATCAGGTCTAGCACAGCCTAAGCCATATATATACTATGTGGCCTGCCAAAACGTGAACCATTGAAGAACTCAAACATCTTGTTTAACTGCCAAAGAAATACTATAGTCCTTTACAATGTGGGTCTGATACTGAGGGCAAACTCACAACGAAAATAATTATCCTCCGTAAAGGAAGGATAAGGAGATAAATGTATGGTTTGGTTAGAGGCATGATGAGCCTACAAGCCTAGGAAGACGGGTAGGCAGGAGATTGACAACTTGAGTGTGGGCATGGATTAAGGGTTATGCCACAATTGAATCCCTCTTGGAGGTTAAACAAAACCCAGTGATAATAGGGTGTTTTATGCGTGCAGGGAAAATCCCTTCCGTCTTTCCCTCGCTGCGGGGATGAACACTCGCATTTTACGGAAGGCCGAGATAGGTCGACTGGGGCACGCAGGAATTCCGGGGTATTGAAAAGAAGGCGCAGAGAACGATAGGAACGCACTGGAAGGGATGGCGTGTGGTTAATCGTTCTGGGAGACTGGGACAGGGATGGATGGGTGAAATGCGGGCGTGCCAGTCGATTTCTCGACGATCACCTGTGGAATCAAATGTTTAACTGGGGATGTGCCGCCAGGGCACGGCACGTGAGCGCGAAATGTTGTGTGCCACGTGGAGAGAAGGAGGTTCCGCTTGTACGAGTGTAGACGATTGTGGGGACTCGTGTACTGGACGTCTTCCCCACCGACCGCAAGCAATCGGTGTTTATTTTACATCGGGCGGAGCCCGAACACCTTTGTTTTTACTGCCGAAGAGAGAGTCAGGGACCCTGGGAGCCGCGACGTCGGGAGGGCTTAGTCCGTGCAACAACGACAGGGCAACAACAACACAACAGGCGTAACTGAGGGCAGAGAGACTAGTTCCGACGAGGAGGGGGATCCGCTCCCTGACTGGATTACATGACTTCTATGCCATGAAAGAGTGCTTGCAACCCACGGGACAATTCCGTCATTTATGACGGTCCCCAGGTCATTGCGTTATTGTGTGGGTAGTTCCATATCCGTACATAGTGTCCGTCAGAGGACCTGTGACTCAGCAAGATGCCGCCCGAGGGGCGTCACAATGTATTCCTGACATGAGACAGTGTCGAGGTCGGGGCAGTAAGGGTGCCGTAGGCACCGTTGTGCTGGAGCAGTTCGGCGTCACCAAGGCCGAGGCGACCGAATGACACAGGCACCACTTGTAACTAGAGCGGTAGGGCGCTGTTGAGATAGAGGCGGCCGGGCGCTGTTGAGACTGGAGCGGTCAGACGGCGTAAGCATCGCCATGACTGGAGCGACCAAAAGCCGTTGAGCTCGGAATTGCCGGGTGCTGTGGGCACCGTTGCGACTGGAGCCGTTGAGGCTGTAGGCATCACTTTGACTAGAGCAGTTAGGTGCCATTGGCGCGGTGCTGACTGGAGTTGCTGGGCGGTCAGGTGCCGCGGGCACCGTTGTGACTGGAGTTGCTGGCAATCGGGTGCCTGGGGCATCGTTGTGACTGGAGTTGCTAAGTGGTCGGGTGCCACGAGTCCCGATATAACTGGAGTGGCTAGCAGTCGGGTGCCGGGGGCACCGTTGTGAGTGGAGTTGTTGAGTGGTCGGGCATCGCGGGCCCCGATGTGACTGGAGTGGCTGGTAGTCGGGTGCCGGGGGCACCGTTATGACTGGAGTTGCTGAGTGGTCGGCTGCTGTGGGCCCCGATGTAACTGGAGTGGCTGGCAATCGGGTGCCGCGGGCACAGGGTTGCTGAGTGATCAGGTGCCGCGGGCCCCGATGTGACTGGAGTAGCTGACAGTCGAGTGTCGGGGGCACTGTTGTGACTGGAGTTGTTGAGTGGTCGGGCGCCGCGGGTCCCGATGTGACTGGAGTAGCTGGTAGTCGGGTGCCGGGGGCACCGTTATGACTGGAGTTGTTGAGTGATCGGGCGCCGCGGGCCCCGATGTGACAGGAGTAGTTGGCAGTCGGGTGCCGGGGGCACTGTAGTGACTCGAGTTGTTGAGTGGTCAGGCGCCGTGGGCCCCGATGTGACTGGAGTAACTGGCAGTCGGGTGCCGGAGGCACCGTTGTGACTGAAGGAACTGGGCGTGTGCAGGAAGAAGCTGAGACCCGAGTACAGGTACATGTATTCAACCTGCTGAGGCATGTATGACATTGACGGAGAAGTGAAGACTCCTTCGTGCATGCGGCTGCGGTGGGTCGACTAGAAATTCGTGTTATGTTAGATGGAAGCACTCTATTACCACTGAGAGTGGATCTAGAGGGGGGTGAATAGATCGATTGCCTAAATTAAGAACACAGTTATACTCTAATGCGGAATTAAAACGAGCAGCTGTTGAACAAACGAAGGAGCACAATGAAATCACAAGATCCACAAGCAATCGCACAGTGACAGCAATTTTAAGGTGGTTCGATCTCAATCCAGAGATCTACGTCCACCCCACACTCCAACTAGAGTGTGGATTCCGCTGACTCACAGCTTGAACAGCTGGGCTTCACAGCTTGCCTACAGACCGCTGAGCTTCACAGCTTGCTGTCCGAGACCGAGTCTCACCCGCTGAGGAATTACAGCTTAACCTGTCCAGAGGATGCACCTCTGCAACCGCTGGGGTTTACAGCTTGACCCGTCCAGTGGAATCCTCCACTGCAAACGCTGGCACACAGCTTGAAAACAAGAGTTCAGAAAACAAAAACAGAAATAGACGAAAACAAGAAAACCCAGAAGGGAATATAGCTCGCAATGAGCAAACTCAGCTCTGGTATCTGAACCAAGAGACTGAGGAACATTCAGACAAGCTCTCTCAACTCCTCTCTCTCAATCTTCTCTTCTCTTCTCTCTCTTTTTCTTCTCTGCTCTCGGTGGCTCTCTGCTTTTCTTCTCTGTGGATCGTGCAGGCTGAAGTTCACTCTCTGCTCTTCTGCTTCGATCAAAACTTCTTCTGAGGAAGAGGCTTCATATATATAGAGCAGCAGATAGGGCGTGTGTCTTCCACATTTCCCGCCCAATCATTTGGTCACGTGGCAGCATCTCAGGATTGCTTCAATATACGTGTCACGATCCTGGTACTCCCCTTATCCTCGGATCACGTGCCTTCATTAAGCTTCACGAAGAGTACTTGTCAGTCAGATAAAGAGTTATCAGTTTAAGACTAACAGCTTGTACAGACTTCATTCATGCAACATGTGTGAGCATGCATCGACTTTCATGTTCTATAGAAGACTGAATGTATAGCCTTGAGTAGGTGTAATGCAGACTGTATCGAGCAAAGTATGTACAATGATAATGAGTCCACATGCAGGTCACCAAGCAGTGTATGGACTTCGATGCATGCGACAATGATGTACAGGCTTTGAAGTGTGTAATGCAGAATGCATCAAGCAAAGTATGAACATTACAAATGGATGCATGGACGTGCCGTCAACAGATGTGTGGACTTGGTGTACATGCGACAGCAGTGTATAGACATTGTAATGCCTAGTGTTAAAGCGTGAGAGCACAATGCACAAACTAAGTGTGTGCATGTGTGGACTTTGAATGCATGACACTGGGCGATGAACATACTTTCCACTATCGAATGTGCAGACTCGATGAGCATGCAGCAGCCAATGTATAGACTTGCATACTTGTGCAGACTAGCCAGTGTATGGACTTGGTGAGCATGCAGCACACAATGTGCAGACTTCGTGCAATGCATGAAGAAGCAATGTATAGACTTAGACCGACTTCAGCTCGTGCAATGCAGTGTACAGACTTTAGAGATAATGCATGAACAAACGATGCGATGTACAGACTTGAAAAATGATGCATGCACAAGACAAAGATGTATAGACTTAATGTTATGCAGCCAGACAAATGAATGCACAGACAATGTATAGACTTGCTCATGGACTATGCACAGCGAATGTATAGACTTGCTGTAAGGAATGTGCAGACTTGGTGCATGAAGCAAGGCAATGAGGAATGTATAGACTTTCACGATGTATGGACTTGCCAAAGGAGTGATGCATGAGCAGGCAATCAATGTATAGACTTAGCCAAGACGTCGTGAGCAACTGGACGATGTGCAGACTTGAGCTAAGCAAGGGCTGTACAGACTTGAGAGTGCACGATGTATAGACTTGCAAGTGCAACGTAGGTAAAGATACCAATGTATAGACTTGCGAGTGCAACGTCGGTAAAGATACCAATGTATAGACTTCCTATGCCTGCGTCAAATGCGATGTACAGACTTGCTATATCTGCTATACATGCAATGTACAGACTTTGAGTGTGTAGACTTGTGTGTGTGTGCAATGTGTAGACCTGTGTGTGTGTGCATGACGATGTATAGACTCTGACTGCATGGAACACAGACAATCTGATAAAGACAGTTTCATCAAAACATAAACAGTTGCCAATCAATCAAAACAAGCTGTTGCCAATGAAGTAAAGCTTATTGTCAACATCATCAACACAGAGGAGTCACAACAATCTCCCCCTTTTTGATGATGGCAACATCCTATCATATAGAATAGCAACATCCTGTCATACAGATGTATTTTTGATGAAAGACATGATTTGTTAGTCAGATTTGTCATGCAGATGCTATGAATGCATGCTGAGAAATGAAACTAACTCCCTGCTAACAAGATCTCCCCCTTTGCCATAACATGATGCATACACTCCCCCTGAAATTCACCAAACAGACAATATATTCTCCCCCTTTGCCATCAACAAAGAGGAGGGAAAGAAATTACAAGGGAAGGAACAAGAGAAATCATCTGACTGGCATTCTGAACAAGTAGTTCAGGAATAAGCATACTAAAGCACAGAGTCTTCAGTCATATGAATTTAGAAACTGCTTTCAGATAGAGTTCTGGTTTAAAGGTTATAGAATTTAGAGTTCATGCACTACAATCATTGGATAAGTTTTCTGTGCATGATAATAACAATAAACTAAAATCACATTTGAGCATGCGAGATTCAGTTTCAAAAATATCTTACTTTCTTAGACTCAGTAAAAATTGTTAGGAGATACCAGGTCATGTATTGAAATTAAACAGTTTGGCATACCTGAATTTTCTTTTGAAGGAATAGCATTTTCAATTTTATTTTATTAAGGCCATTCAGGTACCATTTGTCTTTTTGCGTAAGGGTACACGTTTATTAGACGCCAGTACCCCTAGATACTCAACATAATGAACCATTCTGCCTATGATCAATTTCAATAAAGCTGATTTACACCTTTTTGTGTGAGGGTACATGTTTATCATATGCCAGTTACCCCCAGGTACTCAGTGAAACCACCTTACTGTTTTGATCATTTTTATACAGAGATAACTGATACACCTCATGACTTAAGTATTGTCCATTTCTTTGATGGATCACTCAGTTTCTCAGTGTTTTACCAGTCATTGCTCTGCCAACATTTATTTTTCAAATATTTTTCAAGATTTTCAACATTTTTTTAACTGTCCTTTATTTGATTCAGAATGACTTGTTTAAGGACAATACACATACTTAGCCTTCTCTAACAGGATTTCAGGTGAGATTTCAGATTTCAGATACAGTTGACTTTGTCTGACATGTAATGAAATGAGGGTTGAGAGCTTTATCAATTATCAGCATGCGTATTTACTGATTGCAATCTTTAAACTCTGAAGTTTATAAAATTTAAACCATTAAGTCAGTTTTTAAGCAATTAAAATTCTTATAAAGGAAGAGGTCTGTTTTCTATTGCTTAAGAATTAGAATAGACTAACAGATTGCCATATTGTCAGACTCAACTCATTCAGGGTCAAAGAATTTGAATTTCAATAAAGTTGATGACCACTTTGAATTTCAAACAATACTCCCCCTGTCTATATGCATGTGGTTTTGCAAATGAATGGTATGAATTAGATGAGAGAGAGCTTAGACACAGTCATGGCTGAATGATATGCAATGATGATCATGAGTGTGATGCCAAAAAAAAATAATATGAATGTTATGCATGCATGGTCTGATGCAGCATTCAACAACCACAAAGTTTACTCAAATCATCTGAGAATTTATTCATCATGCTGAAATTTACACAAGTCAAGTTCTCTTCTAAGAAATTTAAACCTTTCATTCCCTAGTGGCTTAGTAAAGATATCAGCAATTTGTTTTTCAGTTTCAATGAAATTCAGTTCAATTTCCTTTTTATTAACGGCATCTCTAAGAAAATGGTGTTTGATCTCTATGTGCTTAGTCCTAGAATGATGAACAGGATTTTTAGCTAAACATATGGCACTAGTATTATCACACAAAATTGGAATACATTTCAGTTTTATTTGATAATCAGCCAGTTGGTGCTTGATCCAAAGTACTTGGGCTGCACAGTTAACAGCTGCAACGTATT
This sequence comes from Amorphophallus konjac, assembly GCA_022559845.1. Lineage (NCBI taxonomy): Eukaryota > Viridiplantae > Streptophyta > Magnoliopsida > Alismatales > Araceae > Amorphophallus > Amorphophallus konjac. The sequence goes on from CM040120.1 coordinate 300,994,590, forward strand.
CAGCTTCAGCTGTGGACAAAGCTACAGTGTGTTGCTTCTTAGATGCCCAAGTTACTAGACAGCCATCAAGGAATTGACAGTAGCCACTAGTGCTCTTTCTCTCTACTCGACACCCAGCATAGTCTGCATCAGTGTAGGCTAGAAGTTCTAACTCACACTTGGCAGGATACCAAAGACCAAGCTCTTGGGTGCCTAGTAGATACCTAAAAATCCTTTTCACAGATTTAAGATGTGACTCTTTAGGACTAGCCTGAAATCTAGAGCATAAACACACTGCAAACTGAATATCAGGCCTAGATGCTGTAAGATATAAAAGGGATCCGATCATACCTCTATATAGCTTTTGGTCCACTGGTTTACCTTGAGGATCTTCATCTAAGCTGGTCGAGGTACCCATTGGAGCAGCTATTTCTTTGAGATTGTCCATCTTGTATTTCTTCAGTAAATCCCTTATGTACTTGGACTGAGAGATGAAGGTTCCATCTTTTGACTGTGTCACCTCCCCCTGAACTGTAGGCTCTTCTCCAATAAGCTCTTCATTTTCTTCCTCATCTTCGAATTTGTCTGCAGGATTCCCTTCTTTCAGAATATCACCATTGTCTTCATTCCTGCATTGACCAATATTAGTCTTTACCAAAGATTCATCAAAAACAATATGTGGAGATTCTTCAACAGATTTGGAATTCAGATTATACACTCTATATGCCCGGGTGTTTTCAGAATAACCAAGAAAAATTCCTGGTTCACTTTTAGGTTCAAATTTATCAAGGTCTCTTTTATCATTTATGTGAATAAAGCATTTGCAACCAAAAACCTTGAAATGAGCAATTGAAGGTTTCTTACCCTTTATGATTTCATAGGGTGTTTTCTGGGTAGAAGGTCTTACCATAGCTCTGTTAATTACATAACAGGCAGTATTTACAGCTTCAGCCCAGAACTTCCTTGGCTAGGGTTCGACCAAGAGTGTTCGACCCATCTCCACTAGGGTTCTGTTTCTCCTCTCCACAACTCCATTCTGCTCGGGTGTCCTTGGTGAGGAGAACTTGTGATGAATTCCATTTGTCCTGCAGAAATCCTCAAACTGTGAGTTTTCAAACTCACCTCCATGATCAGTTAAAATGTTTTCAATTTTTTGGTTTATCTTAAGATAGAACTCCTGAAATTCTGTGAATGCATCACTTTTCTGTGACAAAAAATATACCCAAGTGTACCTAGAGAAGTCATCTACCATGACAAACCCATACCTCCTCCCTGATTAGCTGACAGACCTGGTTGGCCCAAAAAGGTCCATATGTATCAGCTCATAGGGTTTAGAAGATAGATTTTCTGTTCTAGATTTGAATGACTTCCTAGTTAACTTGGACTGAGAACATGTATCACAGAGTTTATTTTCTTTCTTAAAAGAAATTTCAGGAAGTCCTCTAACCATGCTGTGCTTATTCAATTTATGCAATACTGTGTAACTAGCATGGCCTAACCTACGATGCCATAAGAATGCTAAGTCCTCTCTACTGGCAGTAAGGCATAGGTTAGAATGTTGTATATCATCTAAGTCTATCATGTAAGTATTATTTATTCTTTTACCAGAAAATTTAACAATTTCGGAATCAGGTTCAAAAACTTTACAGCATTGAGAGTCAAAAAGAACTTTATATCCTTTATCACATAGTTGGCTGATGCTAAGTAAGTTATATGCTAAACCTTCAACCAGCATGACATCTTCAATGCAACAGGTAGTACACTTACCTACCTTACCTGTCCCGACAATCTTACCCTTTGTGTTGCTACCAAAGGTGACAAGGCCTCTATGTTTCTCTGTCAGCATGCAGAACTTGGCCTTATCTCCTGTCATATGCCTAGAGCAGCCACTATCCAAGTACCACAGATTGTTCTTGGCTGCCAGGGATACCTGCACACACAATCAGGTAGAGAATTTTGGAACCCAAGTCTGATTGGGCTCCAGAGCAGATGAAATAGAAGCAAAATAAGAAAGCAAACTTTTTGGAATCCACATTTGTTTAAAAGAATTTTGTTCAGTAGATGCTCCAGATTTCTTTTTGTTATTTTTCTTCTTATTTGCACCAGCATGATTATTGACAGTGTTGTTACTTCTGTGCCAGTGCCTTGGCCAGGGTGTATTCACGAAACTTTGGCCATAGTAATCTTTGGGCTGGCTGAAGAAATGTTGGTTCCTAGGTGTCCAATTGCCATACCCACCAACCCAATTTCTGGTGTAAGGTCTATAAGACTGTGTAGCCTGATGTCCATGACCTGTAAACCTTTCCTGAGTCCTAGTCCACCCTGACCTATTTGGATAGGTTGACTGTGCAGTGTAGTAGGACTGGGCTCTAGATTGGTAGAAATGGTTGGGTTGTGCTCTAAATGCATTCTGTCTCCCCTGCACCTTGGACCCTGCTGACCTATTCACAGGTGTGTATTGGGTCTTCTTCTGAGATGGTGGTGGTGGTGGAGACTTGGTGACCTTAACATGGGGTTTATGTGCATGTGTAGGCTGACCCCTAACCTGAGACTGAGCCTTAGAATTTGGCTTGGATGTACCAGCTCTACTAGGCTCACTAATCTTTTGTTTGCCCTTCTCCTCAGCACTGGGCTTCTTCAGATTTCCAGTTTTGTTCACAGAAATTTTTGAATTCATGTTAATCAGAGGTCCTTTCTCTTTTTGTGCTACAAATGAAATGGTCTTCATTCCAAAACTTTTTGTTGCACTAGAATTAAATCCAAGGCCCTCTCTCCTGAAATTTACTTTTGACCCTAACAAACCATTTAGGTTCTCTGAACCTTGGGTCATTTTCTCAATAGTTTTCAGCTTGTCCTCATTATCTTTCTGAATATCTTCAATGGATTTCTTCAGTTCGGTGTTCACACTTAGGACAGCTTCATATTTTTCACTCACAATTTTCATCTCTCTCATATTTTTGAATTTTCAATTTCCATTCATCAGTTTCTTTTTCTAACCTCTCATTATCTTCTTTAGAGGCTCTTAACTCATGCTTGATTTCTTCTATTTCAGAGCATGTGAATTTCAGTTTATTTTTCTCTGATTCAAGGCATGCAATTTTATCAGTTAGAGTTGTGTCATTTTGCATGGAATTTATCTTTCTTCTTAGATGCCTATTTTCCTTTCTGATATCATCTGCTTTATCAGCTATGTCATGATAGGCATCTACCCAATCAGCAATAGTGAAATTATCGAATCGAGAGGATACCTCATCTGAGTCTTCCTCTCTGTCTTCAGAGCTTGTTGCCATAAGGCAAATGGGCTTTTCAGCTTCTCCCTCACTGTCTGAGCTGCTGCTGAAGGAGCCTTCGTCCTCATCACTCCAGGTACTCACCATGGCTTTTCCTTTAGTGTTCTTTCTCTTGGACTTGTCTCTTGTGCTTCTGGTTCTCTGGACAATCAGCTTTCAGATGGCCGGTCTTCCTGCATTGGTAACATGTATTAGTTTCAGTTTTCTTTGCAGGATTATATTTATACCTTGTATCCCGTCGGCCGCCACCATGGTTCCTTCGGCTGAATCGCCTTCCTTCTTTCCTGAGGAACCGCTTGAATTCCCTGGTGATCATTGCCATCTTATTACGTTCTATATCTTCTCCAGTCAGGCTCTCCTCGGATGATGATCCAGTAGAGCTGGATCGGCTGGATTTGCTGGCACCAGCTTTCAGAGCAATTGGTTTCTTCTTCTTCTCAGCTTCCTCTATCTTTGGCAGATTTATTTCATACGCCATCAGCGAACCAATTAACTCATCTGCCCTGGTGTTGCGCAAATCCCTTGACTCTTCCATCACAGTAGCTTTGGTGTGCCAAACATGAGTCAGGGAACGCAAAATCCTCCTTACTATATCACATTCTGTCTGTGTCTTCCCAAGACCTCTGAGACCGTTAGTAATGATTGTCAATCGAGCGTACATCTCTTTGATGGTCTCGTTGGGCTTCATCTTGAAGGCTTCATACTCTGACACTAGGAAATTCGCCTTCGTCTCTCTAACCTGAGAAGTCCCTTCATGGATAACTTCCAGTGCATCCCACATCTCCTTAGCTGAACTGCAAGCCGATACACGAGAAAATTCTGTGGGGTGCAGAGAGCACTGGATAGCATTTATTGCGCTCCAGTTCAGAGTGGACCTTCTGATCTCTTCCTTGGTCCAGACATCCTCGTTAGGGGACAGCTCATAAGGTCCCTTACTGACTACCTTCCAAATCTCGTAGTCTTTCGCCCTCAAGAAGACTTGCATACGGTTCTTCCAGTATGCATAATTCGATCCATCAAAGAAAGGGGGCTTGGTGGTTGAGTGTCCTTCAGCGATCATTCCTCTAGCATCCATCTGTGCCTTTCCTTTTCGGGCGGTAAGTCCCTGTAGAAGAGTTAGGCTCTGATACCAACTGTTATGTTAGATGGAAGCACTCTATTACCACGGAGAGTGGATCTAGAGGGGGGTGAATAGATCGATTGCCTAAATTAAGAACACAGTTATACTCTAATGCGGAATTAAAACGAGCAGCTGTTGAACAAACGAAGGAGCACAATGAAATCACAAGATCCACAAGCAATCGCATAGTAGACAACAATTTTAAGGTGGTTCGATCTCAATCCAGAGATCTACGTCCACCCCACACTCCAACTAGAGTGTCGATTCCGCTGACTCACAGCTTGAACAGCTGGGCTTCACAGCTTGCCTACAGACCGCTGAGCTTCACAGCTTGCTGTCCGAGACCGAGTCTCGCCCGCTGAGGAATTACAGCTTAACCTGTCCAGAGGAAGCACCTCTGCAACCGCTGGGGTTTACAGCTTGACCCGTCCAGTGGAATCCTCCACTGCAAACGCTGGCACACAGCTTGAAAACAAGAGTTCAGAAAACAAAAACAGAAATAGACGAAAACAAGAAAACCCAGAAGGGAATATAGCTCGCAATGAGCAAACTCAGCTCTGGTATCTGAACCAAGAGACTGAGGAACATTCAGACAAGCTCTCTCAACTCCTCTCTCTCTCAATCTTCTCTTCTCTTCTCTCTCTTTTTCTTCTCTGCTCTCGGTGGCTCTCTGCTTTTCTTCTCTGTGGATCGTGCAGGCTGAAGTTCACTCTCTACTCTTCTACTTCGATTAAAACTTCTTCTGAGGAAGAGGCTTCATATATATAGAGCAACAGATAGGGCGTGTGTCTTCCACATTTCCCGCCCAATCATTTGGTCACGTGGCAGCATCTCAGGATTGCTTCAATATACGTGTCACGATCCCGGTACTCCCCTTATCCTCGGATCACGTGCCTTCATTAAGCTTCACGAAGAGTACCTGTCAGTCAGATAAAGAGTTATCAGTTTAAGACTAACAGCTTGTACAGACTTCATTCATGCAACATGTGTGAGCATGCATCGACTTTCATGTTCTATAGAAGACTGAATGTATAGACTTGAGTAGGTGTAATGCAGACTGTATCGAGCAAAGTATGCACAATGATAATGAGTCCACATGCAGGTCACCAAGCAGTGTATGGACTTAGATGCATGCGACAATGATGTACAGGCTTTGAAGTGTGTAATGCAGAATGCATCAAGCAAAGTATGAACATTACAAATGGATGCATGGACGTGCCGTCAACAGATGTGTGGACTTGGTGTACATGCGACAGCAGTGTATAGACATTGTAATGCCTAGTGTTAAAGCGTGAGAGCACAATGCACAAACTAAGTGTGTGCATGTGTGGACTTTGAATGCATGACACTGGGCGATGAACATACTTTCCACTATCGAATGTGCAGACTCGATGAGCATGCAGCAGCCAATGTATAGACTTGCATACTTGTGCAGACTAGCCAGTGTATGGACTTGGTGAGCATGCAGCACACAATGTGCAGACTTCGTGCAATGCATGAAGAAGCAATGTATAGACTTAGACCGACTTCAGCTCGTGCAATGCAGTGTACAGACTTTAGAGATAATGCATGAACAAACGATGCGATGTACAGACTTGAAAAATGATGCATGCACAAGACAAAGATGTATAGACTTAATGTTATGCAGCCAGACAAATGAATGCACAGACAATGTATAGACTTGCTCATGGACTATGCACAGCGAATGTATAGACTTGCTGTAAGGAATGTGCAGACTTGGTGCATGAAGCAAGGCAATGAGGAATGTATAGACTTTCACGATGTATGGACTTGCCAAAGGAGTGATGCATGAGCAGGCAATTAATGTATAGACTTAGCCAAGACGTCGTGAGCAACTGGACGATGTGCAGACTTGAGCTAAGCAAGGGCTGTACAGACTTGAGAGTGCACGATGTATAGACTTGCAGGTGCTACGTAGGTAAAGATACCAATGTATAGACTTGCGAGTGCAACGTTGGTAAAGATACCAATGTATAGACTTCCTATGCCTGCGTCAAATGCGATGTACAGACTTGCTATATCTGCTACACATGCAATGTACAGACTTTGAGTGTGTAGACTTGTATGTGTGTGCAATGTGTAGACCTGTGTGTGTGTGTATGACGATGTATAGACTCTGACTGCATGGAACACATAGACAATCTGATAAAGACAGTTTCATCAAAACATAAACAGTTGCCAATCAATCAAAACAAGTTGTTGCCAATGAAGTAAAGCTTATTGTCAACATCATCAACACAGAGGAGTCACAACAATTCGTCCATATCAACCTTCCCTCGCCTGATTAAGTCTTCGACGAGGTCCTTGAACGGCTCACAGTTGTGGATAATATGGCCAACAACTTCATGATATGGGCAATAGCCCTGATGAAAAGCAGCACCTGGTGTCTGCACCAAGGGTGACGGGCTTATCAGCCCTGCTCGCTGGCATGCGAAGAAGATGTTCGGAGTTTTCTCGCAAGGGAATGAATATAACTTCTCTGGGAGCTCAACTTGAAGTGGAGCTTCCTCGCCTTCCGGTGAGTCCTCCTCGTCTTCGGATGAATCTGAGGATTCTTCAGAGAGCCAGCCCCTGAGCGGAGCCCGACCCGCAGGTGATACACCCGCCTCCTGTATGTAGACTGGAGCTAACCCCCTGACAAATGGGCCAAAGGGGAAGGTGGACAACTGTTGATCAATGCTTTCCAGGAACTGCAGCAGGCGCCTCTGTTCTAGTTGCAGCTGCCGGACTTCCCCTCGGATCTTCTGGATGGTCCTCCGCAGCGCTAAACATTCTGGGAATAGAGGAGTGGCTCTGGGACCACCATTGGGCTGTCGACTTGAGGGCCCAGCTTCGGAGGCATTGGAGCTTGAGGCCATCGCCACCATATGGACCACATTAGCCGACCGGTTCGATCGGCTCCAGGCATGAGGCTGGGGTGGGTCGACTGCATGGCCCAGCATGTTTACCAAGCCCTTTTGAATGAGCTCTTCTGCCATATTCTTGAAGACATAGCAATCCCCAATGGTGTGACCCAACCTTCGGTGATACACACAATAGGTAGGATCCTCTATCTTATCCACCTCCGCGGGCTTCCGCGGATCTGGCAGAGTGACGAGCTGCTCCTTCATGCATAAGATCAAAGAGCATTTTAGTATGCTCTTTCCTGAAGGAATAGGGCGTCTTCATGTTCTCCGCTAACCGAGACGCGCTTGCTTTGGCATCAGGCTTCTTGCCATTGCCTTTAGATTTTCCTTCTCCTTTTTCTCCATTGGTCGGGGAGAAATCTACAGCATTTATCTCCTTGCCGCTAGCCAGACGGTCTTTGGAGGATTTGTCTTTGGCAGAAGCTTGTGTAGAGTGGTCGGCAAAGAACATCTCAATTTCCGCCACCACCGCCTGGTCAAAGCTTCTGATATTGGAGCCCAGAAGCTTTTCGCTGACTTTTGCCGAGAGACCCCTGCGGCAGATGGTGATCGCATCTTCAGGCGTCGGAGGATTATCGCAGCGCATGCTGACGTCCCTCCATCGCTTGATTAAGTTTAATGTTGTTTCACCCTTCTTCTGTCGAAGGGAACAAAGCTCTGCTAAGGAGACTTTGCGTTCGACCATTTGGAAGCGGTCGACAATCTTCTTCTGCATATCAGCTCAATTAGATACTGAGTTGGGCTTCAACCTTGAATACCACTGGAAGGCGGTGCCAGTCAAGGACGTGGCGAAATACTGCAGCAAATATGCCTCTTCCAGGGCTAATTCACCCATGGCCGTCATGTAATAGGCTAGGTGTTCATGCGGAGAGCCTTGCCCGTTGAACTTCTGGAGCTTCGGGGCCTTCGGGTAATCTGGTGAAAGCTTCTTGAATTGATGATGGAGGGGATATGGCACGCTGTACAAATCAACGGTAGCCACACCCTCGCCATGTTGAGCGAACTTCGCTTCCACGATGCGCTCGATCATCTGCTTCTGCGCCATGAGGCTTTCTGCGGCAGGAGTAGCAGATGACCGCGCATTGGCTTCATGCAGCGGGACTTCGAAGTCCACCGCCAGTGGGAGTCTTGCAGCAGTGGCGGAAGCGTTGGCTGCTGCTGGAATGGGAGAAGGCTGCTGATCCGCTCCAGCCGGTGCCGCCTGAGGCGGGGCAGGAACCTCCTTTTCGCGCAAGAGCGACTGTAGCAGTTTCTTGAGCTCTTGGTTCTCCCGTCGAAGCTCTTCCAATGCGGGGGGCCGTGGCTCTTCCCCCAGCTCTTCTTCGTGTCGGGAGTGACTGTCCCCATCAACACTGTGGACGTCTTCCTGGCGCTCTTCTTGTCGTGCCGGCTCAGGCTGAGATGTACCGGCGGCCGGCGCCTGCTGCGTCTGCGCTAGAATCCGGGAGACCGGCCTTGACCTCCTTAAATATTGGATGGGTTGGTCAAGCTCTCCCGAGGTGTTCTCGGGCTGTTTGTCGCCGGAGGTGGCATAACAGGTGAACACTTTGACGGTGTCATCGGTCACCTGGACCACCCGCTTTTTCTTGGGCGGTTGTCCCTCCGGCTTGGGCGGCCTCCCAAGTCTGTCAAAGATCGACACTCGGGATATGGATGCTTGAGGAGAGCGATCCTCCTCCGTGTGCGTGGAACTGGCCCACGGGGAAGTCGGCCGCACCTTCTTGCCAGCTCCACGGTGCTTCTGCCCCCGTAGGGGCTGATTTGTAGATCTCGGAGAGACTGAGGCCTCAGTGCTTGTCGGACTCCGCATTCGTCGCAGATCCGACATGCGGAAAGGCTCCTCCGCCCTCGCGCGCCTTATAATCCGGGCCCCCTTCTTGGTGACCCAGATCTTCTTCAAGTGGAGCTGGCGCTCCTCCACTTGGTTGCCCCCTGTCCTTGGACGGGGAGCTCGTGGCTTGGGCCGTTGCCGAAGGCCCTGGGTTGCCGCCGGTACGGCAGACTTCTTCTTCTTCTTCGCTCCTTCCTCCCGGACTTGCCGGAGGGGCTCGAAGTAGTTGGAAGTAGAAATAGTCGGGACATGACGATCCCGTGGTAGGATCGGCTCGCCTCCATCGAGCCGAATGCGAATATCTCCGACGATTACAGTCTTGCCGGAGCGAGAGACAGCTGCTTCGGGCTTTGCAACCTTGCGGCTACGGCGTTGCCCCCATTGGGCAGGGGCGACGGTGGTGGCGCCCGCCATAGGCATGGCGTCATCCTGACGGCGGTGGCGTTGCCCTCGTTGAGCAGGGGCAGCACCTCTGAGGGTGGCCGCACTAGGTTTGGCGCCGTTGCGGCGGCGGCGTTGCCCCCGTTGAGTAGGGGCGGCGCCGACAGTGATTTGATTGACCGAGAAGACTCGGCCAATAGCCGGGGCAGAAGGCCTGACACCTTCGGCCATTGAGGTAGCAGCCAAGGGAGCTCGGCTGGTTGTCGGGATGAAGGGCTTGACACCCCTAACAATTGGAGAGTTGACCGGATGGACCCGACCAGATGCTGCAGTAGAGGGTCTAACACCCTTGAGGACGGTCTCCTTGACCGGGCGAGCCCGGCCGGTTGATGAAGTAGAGGGTCTGACACCCTCAGTGATTGGTTTCTTGGCCAAGTGAACTCGACCAATCGACGAAGCCGAAGGCGTGACGCCCTCAGAGACGACCTTGTCGACCGGACTAACCCGACCAGTGGCTGGGGCCGAGGGACTAACACCCCCGACGGTTGTATTGTTGACCGGGTGGATCCGGCCAGTTGTTGAGACCGAGGGCCTGACGCCCCCGACAGTTGTCTTCTTAGTCGAGCGGACTCGACCAGCAGTTGAGGTTGAGGGCCTGACACCCTTGATAGTTGCCTTGTCGACCGGGCGGACCCGGCTAGTTGTTGCAGTAGAGGGCCTGACACCCCCAATGGTGGTCTTGTTGACCGGACTGACCCGGCCAATTGCTGGAGCCAAAGGCCTGACGCCCCCGACAGTTGTCTTCTTGACCGGGCGAACCCGGCTAGTTGTTGCAATAGAGGGCCTGACGCCCTCAGCGACTGTTGGTACTGCAGGAGCGGCTGAACTGACTTCAGCCATTGGCACCACGCCGAAGAAGAAGGGCGAGCCGATCTCAACCACGGGCACAACGCCCAGGAAGAAGGGCGAGCCGACGACCGCTGGGAAGTCGCCGAAAACAAGTGGCGTTGCCAGGTAGCCGACCCTAGCATGGTTGGCGACGATCTCGGGTCCGTAGGTGACGGCAGCCATCGCTATTGTTGTTGTTGGTGGTGCGTAGCACGAAAGGAGTGGCGTGCAGATGCACGAAAAACTCTCAAAGGAATAGAGAGGTGTATCCTCCTCTTCTCGTCCTCTAAGAGGAAGAGGGGCAATTAGAACCTAGAAAGGTTTAGAGGACTTTCTTTGACAGAAAGAAGAAAGGCGGGAGAGGTCCCACTGGGCGTGCCAGTCTGTGAGACACGGAATATTTTCACTTGGGAAAAATAAATGTTCTTTTTGAAAAGAGACATTCCTCTGCATAGAGAGGTTTATTCCGTGGGTGCGCATAGTATCAGACGATTTGGGTTCGAGTGCTGGACCTCTCCCCACTGACCGTAGTCAGTGTTGATTTACATCGGCCTAACGTCCGAACACCTTTGTTTAACTGTCAGAGGAATCCCAAAGTCTTCTATAGAGGTTCTGATGTGGAGGGCAGGCTCACTAGAGAGACTCTCCATGACCACTCATTTATCACCGACCAACAACAAAGACTAGGTTAGGGTTTTAACTGAGGCCATGTTTGGGCAAAATCCTAGAATTTGGGAATATGAAGATGATTTGGGGGAAGCCGTAGGCATCAAGTAGAGGAAGATTTTCTGGACCCCGAGGGCATTTTGGTAATTTTACCAACCCAGGGGTATTTTGGTAATTTTCCTAGGCCAGGGGCATTGCTGAAATTTCTGGGCTGCAATGGGAGTAAGACTGGATCCCTGACTCCCCGAGGCGCTGAGGCTCTTTCTAGAGGGTTTTAGGAGGCTGCTAGGTCATTGTTAGGTCGTAGGGGTATTTTGGTAATTTTACCATACCCTAGACCTAGGTTTAAAGTGATACCCGAGTGTCAGACTGAGCTGACAGCACTCCCTGACGGAAGTAGTGACAAGGGGCTTCATAGAAGGCACACATCTGTCAATTTGATCCAAGGAGGGGTATATATGCAATTTCCAGAAGTCAAGGGTTTTCTTATAATTTTTCCACCCGAGGATATACATAAAACATGCTGAGTGCTTTTATAGTCCAAATGAGTACAAATGTTGTCGGCGAGTTGTTGACTGTACAGAGTTCCGCGTTGGAGCGGGAGATAGGGGCGTAGCCCCAATTACAAAAGTCGCAGGGTATAACTGCAAATTACCGGACTTGGGTCTTTTACGATCCCGGGGAGGACATTTTTGTAATTTCGCCATTATAAGGGCAGAAATACATGACTTAGTCGTCCCGGGACGTAAAGACTTACAAACATGGCCCATTGAGGGGCATAATTACAAACACGGCCCGCTGAGGGGCATAAACGTAAATATATCCCGTAGGGGCATAAGTACAAGACCCGGGGACTTACCCCACGCGGGCCGAAACAAACGAACAACAGAGCTCTGAACGCTGGATGCTCCGTAGGTTGTAGCTTGTGTGTAGTAGATCTTAGCTCCTGGACCTCCGGGGGTCTTTATAGAAGTGGGGAACCTCCCCGAGAGTGTTCGACCCCGTACGGGTCCAACGGGATGAAAATGACCCCGGGGTGGTCACTTTTTGATTTCCGTGCGCGGGAGATGGGACCTCCCCGAGGTGGGAGGTCCCCGGGCCGGTCCGGGACCTCCCCTGGGTCGCGGACCCCAGGTGGGTCCCACCCAGGGTCGCGAACCCCGGGGAGGACCTCCCGGGGGTCGCAAACCCCGGGCAGGACCTCCCGGGGGTCGTAAACCCCGGGCAGGACCTGCCCGGGGTCGCGGACCCCGGGTGGGTCCCCCCCCCCAGAGGGCGGGCGACCCCGGACGGGTCCGCCCGCCCAGGGGCGGCCCCACGCGGGTTTGCCCACCTCCGGGCGGACCCGTCCGGGTGAAGGCGACCCCGTACGGGTCCCTCCGACCCCGTAGGTTTTTCCATCTCCAAGTTGGCCCATTTATGCTCCAACTAAATAAAAGCGGAGTTTACAAACAAAATTTGCTTCCAACAGTATTCTACATATTTTCTCTGCACACCGATCAGCAAAATTACAAGAAAACCCCCGACTCTTGGGAATTGCATATATATCACTCCTTTGGAAAAATTGACACATGTGCACCTTCTATGAAGCCCCTCGTCACTCCTTTGGTTCGAAGACATTGTCAGCTCAGTCCGACACTTGGGTACCGCCTCAAACCTAGGTCCGTGTAGGGTTTGGTAAAATTACTAAAATACCCTTGTAACTTAGAAATGGCCTAGTAGCCCCTAAAACCCTCCATAAATGGCCTCATCGCCTTGGAAGTCAGGGATCCTACACTACTTTCCTCCCAACATGAAAATTTCAGAAACACCCCTAGCTTGGTAAAATTACCAAAATACCCCTGGAAACGTAAAATTACCAAAATACCCCCGGTGTCCAGGAAATCTCCCACTACTTCAAAAATGCCTATGGCTCCTGTAGAATTGTCTTCATACTCTTAAATTCTATTGTTTCGCCTGAACTTAAGAGGCCTTTGATGAAACCCTAGTTCCGTCAATTTGTAGGTGGTGAATGAGTGGTAATTGTGAGTCACCCAAGCGAGCATACCCTCAACATCAGAACCTATGCGGGGGACTTTAAGGTTTCTTTGACAGTCAAACGAAGGTGTTTGGACGTTAGGCCGATGTAATTCAACACTGACTGCGGTCAGTGGGGAAAGGTCCAGCATCCGAACCCAAATCGTCTGATACGATGCGCACCCACAGAATAAACCCTCATATAAAGATGTTTCTTTTCAAAAAGAACACCAACCATATTAAATACATATTCTGTGGCCAACATTCACCAAGAGGGGCTACCCACGAGAACTAGAAACCAATAGTGCGATAGATCAATGCCACCAGGGTGACACGACCTTCAAACAAGAACAATCTATAATCTATTCATCAAAACGCTAGTCAAACATTACTACCCATGTAGAGATGATGTAATAAGGATGTAAACAGTTTTAACAAGTTATCTGGTTTAATCTACTCTTTTAAGCATGCTGGATAATATGGAGAAGGAATAGATTATGAGATCAAAAGAAAAAAGAACATAGATCAAGAAGGAATTAAGATATTTAATTATGTTCCATGCTTTACCTAATCACATGAGTTGGTTCAGATGATGTGCATAAGTAAAAATCATGCGTCTAGACTCTAACAGTATCGATATATCATGCTGGAATGAAACTAGGGTTTTTGGAAATCCGTGATTGAACGCGGTCATTACATGGGCTGCGATCATCAGGACGCGGTCAGTCGTGGCACCGTGATCCATTCCAAAACTATTTAACGAATTAAAAAAATTTCTAATGAACGCGATCTATCGGGGAACCGTGATCAGGAATACAGTTACTGTTAAGACCGCGATCTTGAACAGAAACTGCGTTCTGGCGAAAAACAACGTATCATGCTTCAATCTTAAAAATACTATGAAAGGGGACACTAAAAATTGGGGAAAACACGTCTATGACCTTCTACACATGCATATGAACATGATTACTTCAAAGTTTTAGGTTGGGCCTGAGAGAAAACTTACCTTTTGGTCGCCCTAAGGAATATGAACGAAGAAGGTCGACGAACGCCTAAGCATGCCCAAAGCCTCACTCTCCTCCAAGATCGCTCATTTCCTTCATCCTCTAGGCTCCTCGTACGTACTAGGGTCAACTAGAGGGGATTTGGGGTCGTTTTTATAGGATTTAAGGGCTCCTAGAGTCCTAATTAGGTCAAGGGGTCGAGATAAGTCTTTCCTCCAAAACTCCGATTTCTATCCAAAATTGGCGCCGCCAACCAGGGTCTAAACCCTAATTGACCTAGGGTTTCGATGGAGAATGACCTTAACTCTAATGGGTTCAGTTTAATTTCTATTTAAGGCCCATTTGTTTAGGTTTTGGTCTATTAAAAGTGTGGTTTTTGGGTTGTTCCGAATTTAGGGTTTATAATAGATACTTTGCCCAATTAGGTCTTGGCATAAGCCCAACATTATTACTAAATTATTTGTAAATGATTTCTTAATTTTTCTAGGTATTTTATTTGAGAATTTATATTATTCACTTTAGATTATTTGGGGAAAATATCTGAAAATATATTTATATATCTATTATATATATATATATTTAAATGGGGTTATTACACCATGATACAAGGAGGCAATCAGTCTTGGAACCTTCAATATGGGCCTAAATGGTGCCCCCCCCCCCCCACCCCCCTGGACAAGGAACCCCTCCTCCAAGGACAAAGATCATACAGCAAACAGACGGAACCGTTTACAGCCAAATCAGGGGGGCAAACTGAGGTGCAAGTGACAAAATCAGCGCATTGATGCCATTTAATGACTAACATGTTAGAGTGTGGAGTCAGAACTCTTCATCGTGCGTCTCTGCACGGGATCACACTCTGTCTCAGGAGCGCATCCACTACTCCAGGGGAGCATTCACAGCATCAGGGAAGCATGGCGAGCTTATGCCATCTCCAGGGGAGCAATCGCTGCCCCAGGGGAGCATCCACTGCTCCAGGGGAACATCCTCAGCTCAGGGGAGCATGGCGAGCATATCGCATCTCCAGGGGAGCATCTTTCAGTGCCAGGGAAGCATTCGTTACTCCAGGGGAGCATCTTTCAGTGCCAGGGAAGCATTCGTTACTCCAGGGGAGCATATGCTGTCCGGGTCTAGCAGGGAAGCACATGCTGTCACTGGAGGGCATTCATTGTCTCTGGAGAGCATCACTGGCGTCAGGGAAGCATGCATTGTGGGTTCAAGGCAAGTCGATATCACTTGGAGTGCGTCGACCTTGCCTTGGCAATGCGTCGACGCATTGTCTTGGCAATGCATTGATCTGACTGATGATGGGGGAGCATCTGCAGTCGCTGGAGGGCATACTCGGTCTCAGGAGAGCATCCGGGGGGACAGGCGAGCATGCGCGTCTGATGTATCCCGGAAGAGGATTTCTGTTGATCAGGGGTATTATTGTCCTTAATGTCCTGACTTATGACGCCCTAATCTCCTAGTATAAAAGGATGGGCTCTCTCATTGTATTGTAACAACTCAAGTCTGTGATTATCTAGTGGAATCCTGTTGCGGCCGTGGATGTAGGAAGGCATCTTGCCTCCGAACCACGTAAAAATCCATGTGTGTTCTTGTGTGATTGGTTTTCTCTCCTTCCTCCTCTGCTGGTTGTCCTCCTGTTCTGGGTACTCCGGTTCTATCCCCCAACATAACATGCCATCCCAAACCCACTTGGAAGAAGAGGCCCCAAGATATAAGGAGGTGATCACTCCATGGGACTGTAGGGGGGCAGGGCGGAGAGAGATAATGATGAGAAATCCTACTAACAGGGAAAGCCCAATATATTTACAATGGACAAATCATTTCCTATACAATTGGATTACAATCTACAATCCTAATGCAAGTGGCACTAGATCCCACAAATGCTAATGCAACTTGAACACTCTTTAACAAGGACCAAATGGCTTTTGCCAACACAAGCCAACTTTTTTCTAGATTTTTTTTGCATATGAACCATTGTTAAAATGAAAATTACATATTTATCATTCATGCATTTGTGTTTGGACACATCATTAGAAACATCAATATTGTGCGAAAAGACCACAGAATGCTCTTTTTTGCACTATTTTTATTTGTTGTCTTTTTGCACAATATTGATATTTTTAATGATATGTGTGCAAATACAATGCAGAAATGATAAATCTGTCATTTTTGTTCTAATGATGGTTTATATGCAAAAAACTTTTTTATTTATTTGCATTTTAAGCTCTATATTTCAGTATTTGCTAACATGCAAATAGCTGCAGAATCCATTATACGCAGGTCACTGAGTCATGGAGCATGTGTTTCAGACAATGGCTAAACAGATGATGAGATAAATGAAGTGAAGCTGCAATAGCCGTGTCATTGATCTCCATAGGTAATTTGGGCTTGATGACCTGAAGAATCAAAGGATTGAGCGGGGTGGCAGGAAGGAGGAGAGTTGTTAATTTCGAGAAAGGACATAGTTGCTTTCAATACTAATGGTCCTATTGAGGACAAAGGTCAATTAGGAGGGTGATTATTGTTGGGTTTCCCCAATACTTAAATAGAACTTGGGCTGCAAGGTAAGTGAAGGGTTAGAATAAGAAAGGTAATGTTTCTCCCTTCAAGACAATGATGCCCAACTCTTTGGTATAGAAATTCTCATATATAGGGAACACTGGCACGCCTAAATTTGGGGCTGTGCTTACAACATATGCCCAACTTAGCCTGAAGAAGGGCAAGGCCCAAGGAACTATCATGTTTTTTTGGTCCAGTGCTGACTCTCCAACTGGGTATACACTGTCAGTGTCCTCTTAGATATTGGTTGATAAACTGATCTTCTGTTGGTCACTGCTATCTAAGTACTTTCACTGGCATGACACTAGTAAATAGCTTTTGGAATCGGATCCATGTATTGGATCAACCATGTAAATCCTCCTTCCCGAAGAGGATAAATACACAGGAATGGGTTGAGGAAACCCTAGGGCAGATGTTGCAGGTGGCAGCTGCTTCACATGGCATCTTGGTGCCTCTGCCAGCAACCAGGTGAGAACTTTGGCCTCTGAGGGATGGCAATGATGGCAATCCCATAGAACATGAGAGATAGACGAAGCAACAGGAACATGCCAACAATGCAATCCAGCAGGAGCGACAGGAGATCAGAAGGGTTTAACAGGCATGAATGGAGCAGTAACTGCTGTCTTCAGCAGCTGCAAGAGGGGCTCAGTGAGACAGGAGACAGGAGAATCACAGTAATGGCAAGACTATAGCCCTAAGATGCAACGTAACCAAGTAGAGCAATGCCCTGAATCAGTGAAAGAAACAGACAAGGAGTCACTGTTGCAGCAGTTGTCACAGTTGCCAGTGTCATGATAGTTGCAGACAAGGGAGCAGTAGTTGCCTGAAGATCTCAAGCCCATTGCAAGTGGTGGATTAATCTGCAAAGATCAGGAGACGGGAAGAGGTTGAAAGTGAAGGGCAACCTGGCTCTCATACCATGTTATGAGTAGAGAAGAGAATAGTGTAAGACTCACTATTCATGAGGACAATAAGCCCTCGACATATAGAACAGTCCGTCAGGCATCCCTTAATGTGGTGTGGGTCACCACACCTTAATATAAAATATATACAGGTTATATACATCCAATACAATATATGTATGCTAACATCAACATCTTTCTTCATATAGAATGTCATATATAATTTGTATTATCTGTTTGATTCAACTTGGATCACCTTTTTACCGGAAACAATTGTTCTTATAGTAAATATTGCAACAATGCTAATCTTAAGAATCTCCCAGCTCATGACAGTGTTAAATGACTCCATATTTACAGAATGCCAAATGTGACCAGGGCTGTCCAACCTGCTATCCAAGAGAGCCTCTTCAAGCTGAGACGATTATGCAACTTGATTGAGAGTTGGTACAAGCTCAGGCTAACTTGCCTCCAACTCTATGCCTGGGACATCTTTCCCCAAAGAGCATATATTTAGAAAGTCTTATGTTATATGCCTGATCCTTCTATGCATCGGACATTGGAACAGTTGAAAATTGAGTTGACTTGTGCTGAAGTGAACACCAGCCAGCAAGCCATGACTATGATGGTGGGTAGGGAGTCAGATGAAGGTGTCATCAGCAGGGGGAAGGGACAAACTAAAGAATTTATAGGGGGTCATGTGGAAGGTCTTCACAAAGGGCTAATTTCATACATACCTTCCTTATACAAAAATATTAAAATTACCAGTCTTAGTTGTCAAATATCATATATACCATCATTTTTAACCAAAAATTTTAGAAATGCCAATAAACAACGAAAATACCCCCAAGATCTGCGTGAGGATGTTTGGGGTTGATATGAACGTTGGGGGTATGCTTGTCGTTTAATGGTATTTTTAAAATTCTTGTTAATAACGATGGTATATATGATATTTGACAACTGATCAGGATGGTAATTTTGATATTTTGCATGTAAAGAGGGTATATATGAAATTAACCCTTTCACAAAATGGGTGTTATTTTAGGTTGGAGACGTTATTGCAACCTCTTGGATCTCGGCTATAAAACGTAACAGTGTCATAAGATATACCACATTGTTGTTTGCACATTTATACCCTATAAATGATTTTACTCTCCACGGTTTACTTAGTTTACTCCTATTAGTTAAATTGTGTGTTATTCTTAATCAGCTACTACTGCTGATCAAATGAACTTCTCGCTTTGTGAAAAAAATGAACTTTTGCATTGCCGTGAATAGAATTTGTCTTCATAGACCTCAAAGAAATATGTCAAATATGACTGAAATAATCAAATACCGATCGCTCCATTTTAGGTTGGTCTGGGTGTGATCATTGATTGGTCAATCCATTTCGTCATGTTGGGTCATTACACATTCCTCTCAAAATATGTTGCGCCATTGATAAGGTAAGTCATCATCTCGTCTCCAGTGTTATACAGAGTAATCAAGAGCATTATTCCTCTTCGCTGACAACGAGCATGATCTTTTCTGTTTATGCTGACAATCTTCATCTTTCTTACTCGAGGCCATGGATTGAAGCACTTCCAGGGAGGAAGAAATATGAATGGAGGAGACACCTTGAAGCTTGGGAATACGGGTCTGGCCTCGACTACAGGCGGTAAGACGGTATGTATATATGTTGCTTGTCGCGTGGGATGGGATGGAACATGGGAGGCAGTTTTTTCACCATACGCTTTCCCGCACTCCATGCTTGGAAGGTGCAACTGAAGCCGATCACATTTCACATGGCCGCCGTTTGGACCCATAAACAACTGAAATACCTTATGTAGTAATTAGACCTCTGACCACCCCGGCATGGTTCTGAACGATGTCAAAACTCATGCAAATACATCTTGTGTGTGTGTAGTAATAAGCGCAACGACCCTTCACTTGTTCTGAATCATCGTCTTCACCCGGAAAGAACACTTGGTCATGCATTTTTCAGGGGCCTAAACACTCACTGACGTCCGGTCTCAGGTGATGATGTACTTCTCCCCACTCGTGCCTAGTTTGTAGGGATTAAATTTAGAAGTCACCTTACGGCCTCAGGCAAATGTGGTGGGAGGCACACTTTTTGCCTAACTCTTACCAATTAAGCTGCTGAAGGGTGTAGCCGAAGGGCCTCCCCCGCCTCATCATCAATGCTGTAGGCGCCTAATTGATCTTCTTTAGGTGTTATAAAAAACAGTGTGGGCGTGGGCGTGCATGCAGCTGGTGCGACTGTCATTCCCCATGGCCATGCCCTGCTGCCTGTGCACGGCGGAGCCGTCGTGTTAATTCCTGTGGGTCACGCGCGTTCTCTCCGGACAACGCAGGCACATTGTTCTCTCCGGACAACGACAGCAGGTCATCCCACTCAAATCGGCCACGTTCGTTCGTCGCTCCATGCGGGGCATGTCTCCGTGCCGGGAGTCTAATTAATGGGAGATGCCACACTGTATTGATGCGCACGCTTCTCCATGAACGTAGAGAGCAATGCGTTTGGAGAGAGTAGGGACGACTCCAAAGAGTGGCTTGTTGAGGACAAGGGGAAGGGGTGCTCCTTTCCTTGCATGTCCACCGTTGTCCTAAGAAATACCTGCCCCTGAGGCAAGCAGGAAAGGGAAAGGGGAACCTACATTTCCTGCCTGGGCAAGCCCAATCCTACTCCAAGTAAGGCAAAGGTGCAGTAACTCGGCTAAATTGTTAGATCAAATTAATTAAATAAAACTAATAATAAATATATGTATATACATATCGACAAGAGAAAGAATCATAATAAAATATATATAGGAATGTTAATGGATAAATAGATAAATAAAATAGCTTCCTTGCGATAAATAGTTAAGGGTGACTAGTTAGATCTCATTTTTTATTGAGTGAAACATTTAAAACAACCACACTAAATGGTTGTAACAATTAACTAGGAATAAATAATTTGGCTAAGGTTAGAATCGTAACTCACCTTGGGAGGTTCAAACCCTAATGAAAGATAACTAGGTTAAGAAGAGTTGGTCGACCAAATTAGTTGGGCCCTGATTTTAATTAGGGGGGATGAGTCGGTCTCGACAGTCGGGGTGGTAGTCTGGGAAGGCTGTCGTAGAAACAGATTTGGGTGATCTCGTGACATCTCTCTAGTTTAATTAGGACTCCCTTAATAGAAGGGCTGACCATGAATAAGGCATGCACCTCTCCTAGCCAACCCTAATCGCTCTGCGTGGGTTAGAGGCTGATTCCCTGACATTACCAGCCGGCCCCTGCCAGGCAACGGCGGCCCTGACTATGAATAAGCCGGTTGTTAGCACCTTAATCTTGTCGTCTTCAAAACGGTGATTTAACCTTTAATCTGAATTCCGTAGTTAAATCTTTAGATCTGTAATTCTGGTAATTTATATTTAATTGGTTAAGCTTGTAAATTCTAACTTGTAATCGGTTCTAAACCTGTAATCTGTTTAATTCTTTAACACCCGCAATCCCTTTTACCATCCTGTCTCTTATCCCCGTAAACTGATTTGTGCCAACGTCAAACCTGATCTTTGATATTCTTCTGTCCTAATCCTTTAGCCTTGCGAATTATATCTCGTTAAAACTGTTTTTTAGTGAAAACCTGGAGTTTTAGTATATGAAACGAGTCTTTGCTCTTCTTGTTTCCTAAAGCTTTGCTTTGACAGAAGTCCAGGATGTTTGACGCGTTTCAGACACTTTGTATGTCACGTCCAAGGGGGAAGGTGTGATTTCAAGAATCACGACCTTCCACACGGTGCGATACTTCCGTCTCGATAATTATTTTATTTTATTTTTTATAAAATATCTTGAATCATGTCTCATGGTTGAGAATCACTGAGACGTGATTCAATCGTCTATTGGTTCTGATTTAGTCTTGATTTTTATTCCGTCTCGGGAGATATTATGAATCACGTCTTATTGTAAAGACTTGATTCAACCATCTACTCAATTGCTGTTTTGGTTTCTTTCAGAAACACACTTCTTGATGAAAGAATGACCCTCTGTTTGAAAATTTCTCTCTCGTCAAATCGGAATCTCTTTCACTAAGGCCTCCGTAAGACCCTGACATTGAAAGAATCTCTCTTCGATCGTTAAATTGTTTGTACCATAACAATCTTGAAAATTTAATAAATCACATCTTCCCGTGGAGATGCGATTTAACTAGCCTCTTTGAACTACATCCATCTATGGTGACGTGAATCTCGAAAATCCTGTAAAATGTGCCACCTTGATGTGAAGCAATTCTGCAAAATCCTTAGAACCGCGTTCGTCTGTTGTGACGCGATTCAACCTATGTTTTGCGTGATTCCTACAACATCTGTTGTTACCACCACTGTAACCTAGAACCTCTTAATCTCTGTGAAAAACAGAGCTTTCTGTTCCTACAAATTTGATCCTTTGATTTCTTGAATTCCTTCATGATTTATGAAATCTTACTAGTACTCTGCCTTGTTTACTGAGTTTAAATTTTTTGAATTCGCTTGGCCATCACTATATGGAATTGTCGGGAGATTATATGGGATCTTTGATCCAACGATCCCAATACCTATACATATAGGGCCCGATCTGATCCTTAGAGAAGCGCCCGAAAGTACTTATGTCCGCGGGAATGTGAATGATCAGTGTGGCACTGCACCACTATATGATATGCAAGATTGATCTAAACAATTCTCTTACTATATGAATGACGTGTTACATGTTTGATATGTTTGAGCCGAGAGAGTATTTACTTGTGATAAGATCAATCTTTGATATATCTTACTGGTTACATGCTCATAGGAATTTTGATTACATGCAAGTTACTCCTTGAATTGTTCTACTTGAAATATCCATCTTGTTCTCTAGATTGCCATTACTTGAAGTCCCTATCTATGCTGATTAATCTTCATGTCATCCCTGATTATTATCCTACTATTTTGTTTTATATATTTGAACCTGTTTCATGATTTAGTACCTCTGTCGTAGGGTAAACATATTAATCACTTAAATTTACCTGGTAACGAGATATAATTCTTACTGAACTATTTGCTCATTCAGTGTTCATTATTATTTTTTAGGTAATTTTGAAGATGAAAGTCACTCAGACGAGGAGAGCTGAGAGTGATGGAGTGCACTAAGTTGTCCTAAGAAAGAGTCTTTTCACGTATACTAGTTAGTAGAGAGAGTCCACGTAATTGTTCTATTCTTAAGAGTTTGGATTAGTATTTGAGTCCTTGAGATGTCATTACGTAAGAAACTCAGTTTTGGAGTTGTTCTATAATAAATTTATGGCTTAGTCCATTGTGCAAATTTGGAGTTGTTTATATTGCTTTAGTGATGTTTAGATAATACTCGTTCTGATTAACTTGTTGTAACTATCGCGGTCCGATATTTCACAATTGGGGCGTGACAGTTTTTGTAACGACCCAAGATCCGGATACCGGGAATAACCTGATACCATTCGAATCCTGGCCCGCCGCCCACGAGTCAGAGGGTTCGGAATGACTAAAAGGTGTGTGGAGGTACATTGGAATATAAAATAAAGTAGGAACATCTATATATTTAACAGTTTAAATGACCGAAAAAAAATTACATTTTCAATTAATAAATTAACTGCAGAGTCCAGTTCAAATAAAGTACAATTTATAGGGAAGGAAATGTACTCTAATACCGAGTGAACACTCGGCCCGACGAGCTGACAACTACGAACCTCCACGCTGCACCTCCGAACCTCGAGGAGGAACCGCTACACCTGAAAAATAGGGGTGAATCTCATCTCGTTGGCTCAGTAAGGTGTCCCGCGGAATCCTACCACAAAATAATGGCGGTAACGAACAGCGCTAAGAAGAACAACAGTAGCGGGAGTAGCAACAATAATACTAACGGCGGAAGGAACAGTCGTACACGAATCTCGAAACACGGTAGTCGGGAAACCACGGCTTTATAAGCTACTCCTAACGGCACGAAAATCACGCCCTGATCTCACAGTCGGGGACCACCGAATGAAAGGGAAACACTGGCTAAGCTGCCATAAGAAATACCACGACAACTCTGTCTTGAGGGCCCGTCCTCATATACGAAGGCCCACCCCAAGACCATGCGGTCAGGGGGAAACCGTCACGACCTCGCAGTCGTGAACCCTATATCGTCTAGAGAGAAAACCTCGGTAACCTTATCGAAAACCCTAAACCTCGATATTGGGGAAACACGAGGAAACTACCCGAAAATCCACTAAGAAATCTGTCTCGTGTGACTGGAGTACTGCCCACTAGAAGCAAGGTCGGATGCGTCCACTGATGACTTAGTCCACGCCCCAGGTGTCTCCCTCGCCCCAGGCGAAATTGAGACACCGTACTAGTAATCACAGGACAAGGGTCTAGTCGGGGTCGTGCTCGTCAACATGCGTCTGAAGTCCTCGACCATGTGTGCACACACTGACTGACTACACTACGTCAGGTCCTCTAGCTGATTTTCCTCCCAGCCCGGACTTGAGCCGCTACAGTGGGAGGTCCTACGGCAAATCAGCCTAAAAATCGTCACTCTCGGGTCTAGCTTTCCATCACCCCCAGGTGGGTAGGCACAGGAGTGCCTAGGCAAGCTATGACTAGTGGGAATGATAACTCGAGAGAAAGACTCTCGGAAGGAACCAACGGAATACTGACAGACTACCCATGAGCCTGCCACATGTAGCTCGGAACATGGGTGGCACGATGCCACCGGACTCTGGACAGTCCACTAGACCTACTAACCCAACGGTCCTTGAGTCACGGGATTCGAGTCAAGACCGTTGTACAAGACAGCTCCATGCCGTCAATCTGCCCTACCCCTAGGGTCAGAAACCACGGTCAAGAATAATTCTTAAGGTAGTTCATAACTGCCAAGTTCAATCCCTTTTCAGGGGAAATCTAAGAAAACCCCCAGCCCCTGGTTGGGTCACGGAACTTGCGGTTCATAGGCCATACGCATGGCCCACACGGTAACCGCTTCTCGAAGAGGCTAACGATGTGCGGGGATAGCCCTCCGCACTCATACCGATACACGGTAACTCAACATAGCGAAGCATGAAAGCCTGGAACACTCGGGGTCACCCGAATTGTCACGCCCTGAGTTTTTTAATACAGCAGAAGGAATTTCGAGAACGTGAACATCCGGCATGGTAAACCTCTCGCAAGTAAGTAAGCAGAGCACAAGACAATCACATAAAAGTAATTGCACAAGTAATTTTCTCAAAACTCCAATTTAATTTCATAGAAATAATCAAAATTACACAAGACTATTAATGGTTGACAACCTTCTATCATACGACTGAAGAAATCAAAATTTACAATCTGACTCGACTAGACACGGATAACTAGGGCTTCTCTCATTTCAATAGACCTTCAATCGCTCTCGGACCCGCTACTTGCATAATCCGAATCCGATTCACTAGTAGTTCCTGAAAAGATGAGAAAATAGGTATGAGTACACTTGCCCAGTAGGTATCTTCGTATCAACATGAAGACAATATTGAAGTGATTAATGCTTTAGCTCTAGAATTAAGGAAAAAATGAGAATACGATAAATCATACATCATAAACCAAATAATCAAGAATATAAAGTCACGAGATATCTGAGCAAACAGACATAGTCGAGTATATGAACAAGCAAGATTTAATCATGTAGATATACATTTGGCTTTTCATGAACAAGAAAGTACGAGCATGTATCGAGAAAGTACTTACACAACCTTGTAAAGGCTATGTACTAGAAAGTCATTAACAAGCATGCAATTTTCATAATGAGCCTCGTGGTTTTCACTCATTTATAAAATAAAGTACTCCCGGCGCAATGCGACGCCAGTATAATCGTACCCCATGGTTTATAGCACGTTTCCGATAATCAGTCGAGGGAACTAGCATGGAGCTCTTGGACACAATCCGTGCCCGATCTTGCATATTCAAGTTATAAATCCAGCTATTTTCACGAGATATAACAATAAGGTATGGCCAATAATGTAACAAGTTCAATGATAGTTCCATGATAACAAATATCAAGGTAAGAACGCTCCAATTTAAGAATATATGAGTTCAAAGATTAGAGTTAGAACTAGGTTATGCCATGAAAAAAAATTCGACAGCATAACGGCATATTCTTTTCTTCCCATATCTTAGTTAAAGTTCTAAGCAATCATTAGACCATCTAGGAACTTGGAAAACCCAACCCTAAGCAGTTGTTTACTGGACCATTTACAGACTCAAGCAGTCTAGATAGAACCGTTTAAGATAGTAATGCGGTCATGTCCAGACCGTTTTTATGGACGGAGTCGACGCATGAAGGGAAAGGTCGACACATTGAAACGTGTTGGAGCCTTGCAGTCAGGGCAGGGCCGCTTGGGATCTTTAGCGGTGAGGTAAAGGGCTGCTAAGTGTCTCTGGTGGTCGTCCACAGGCCGCTAGGGTCCAGAACACCAAAAAAAACACCGATTAAGTGCTTTCTAGACATTTTGATTTTAAGGGTACAACCAGCTCGGCGTCCTAGTGGGAATCCCAGACTCGCAAAGTCTTACAGAGGCCTTGAAACATAATCCCCTAGTCCGATAGAAGGAATATCCAGCGGAGAGGTTCATAAGTCCAAGAGATGTACCTATAAGTGCAAATCGTGTATCTAATGATCGCATACCGGAGTATATATCATGTACTTATGAAAATGACTCAAGAGATGAGAGTGAAACAGTGAAACATACGGATAAAGCACCACATGAACTATGTCCACAACATAGAAATCATTTAATTACAAAATTATAATATTTTGGCATGAAATTACATGATAGCCAAAAATAAAGTCTTAACCATGCTCATGCTAAATCTAGGTATTTAATAGGAAAATAAACATAATTTGAGTGAAAAATAATGTAATTATAAGGTTGTGAGTATGCAGAATTTGACTATGCTCGGACTGGTTCTTAGAACCAGAAAATGGTCATGAACTAGCCACCCTGTTGTGAAAAACGGTCTCGCGATAAACCGCTGCAAAAGGTACAGACGGTCATCTGTTAAACCGTTAAGGTTCCTATGCGGTCCCTTTTAGGTCACCTTCTGTCTGGTTGACAGAAGTTATAAAACAAAGAATAAATACTAAACTAAGACAAGCTATGCATGGAAATCAACGAAAACATGCTGTAAAACATGCGTAGAAAAGAAATAGATCGAGAATGTGCATGGGTTTGTGTGAAATACACAGGAAAATTTTCATCTTAATTGCATTAGGGCCAAGTTCATGCATGGAAATTAAATTAAATGCGCAGTCCCAATAAAACATAAAATACTCCACGTACCATGCATGAAAGTGACTAGAAATTGGGGGCTTTTACTCCTAACATTAAGTTTAAGCCATTCATGAGATAACCTACCTCTGGACAGAGCTCTAAGCTTCGAATTTTGGGCTAGAAGTTGACCCTAGTTTCTGCTCGTTCTGAACCAAAGCAGCACCTTCGTAGCCTTCTAACTTATGATCCCCTACACCTAATGTCACAAAATTTTGAGGGTAAGAAGAGGGTAATAACAGGAACAAATAACTCTAAAGAACTAGGTTCTAATTATCTCGTTTAGGACTTCTAATTTGCTGATCAATCTGGGTCCGTTGCATAGGTTCCTGGTTTACTTGCACCGAACCAGCGACTTTGTAAGCTTCTATCTTCCGGATGGCTTGATCTCCTAAGATGAAATTTTGAGGGCAGTTAGACCTTACTATTATGAACAAAATATTTTAAAGAACCTACCTCAAATAATGCTTCCTTACCTTAGTTCCACATGAGCCAAAAGTAGGGGTCGCGCATGTGAAACTTAAGGTCTATTTATAGGGTTAGCTAGGTTTTTGAGGATTGGAACGAACCTAGAGTCCTATTTAGGGTTTCAATTCGATCCTCAAGCATTCTAGACTCTTCTAACTAAGGGATAGCATCGATCCTAGGTGATTTGGATGCCAAAGATCCCAGCTTTTCATGCATTCTTCCATTCACGAAATCTGGAGAGAGTAGCGGTCAATAGAGGGCTACTATTGTTCCCAGGCGATCGCTCGATAGACCGTTTTTAATGTTGGGTGCCGAATTTTAAACTATTCAAACTCTTTCATGATTTATCCCTTTAATTATCCGATAAATAGTAATTTATCCTCTAAATTCCGCAAATATATAATTTTAAGCTTCTAGAAGATGGGTCAAATCTTGTGGGCTTGGGTTTAGGTCCTTTGGGCTTAATTAAAAGGGCCAGGTCCATCAAATAATTATAAGGCCTTAATATTTGGCTTTAATTGATTTAGTTTCATTTAATAATCCATTTATTTCTAGAAAAATCTTAGAAAATCTTATAAAAATTCAAGAAAATTCTAAAATACCTTACATAAAATTTTGGGGTATTACACCCGCTCCCACTTAAGAGAATTTGATCCCCAAATTCAAAATATGAATTTTATGGAGAGTGTACTTACAGTTGAATAGCTCGTGAAATCTCCTGCGCATAGCTTCTTCCATCTCCCATGTAACATCTTGATCCGATGCTTTGTTCCACCAAACTTTTACCATGGGAATGGTTTTATTTCAAAGCTGACGTGCCTCTTGATCAATGATTTTGTAAGGCTTTTGTTCGTATGTCAAATCTTTTTGAATCTCCAAATTATCATAAGAGATAATGTGGAATGGATCATAGACATATTTCTTTAGCATAGAGACATGGAATACATCATGAACTCCTGCCAGCTGTGGAGGCAATACTAGACGGTACGCCACTTCTCCCACTCTTTCAAGAATTTCAAAAGGGCTAATGAATCTTGGCGTAAGCTTACCTTAAATACCAAACCTGTGAATACCACGACCAGGGGAAACCTTGAGAAATATATGATCTCCCACCTGAAATTCCAACTCTCGCCTTCGGTTATCAGCATATGACTTTTGCCTATCTTGGGCCATCTTGAGTCTTTCTTTTATCACTTTCACCTTGTCGGTTGTATCTCGAACAAGATCAGGGCCTAGAAATTATCTTTCATCGACCTTGTCCTAGCATATAGGTGTATGGCAACTTCTTTCATATAATGCCTCAGACGGTGCCATTTGAATGCTAGCTTGGTAGCTGTTGTTGTAGGCAAATTCCACAAGAGGTAAATGGTCATGCCAGCTTCCACCGAAGTCTATAACACATGCCCTTAACATATCCTCCACTACCTGATTGGTCCTTTCAGTTTGTCCATCAGTTTGTGGATGAAACGTAGTGCTAAAATTCAACCGGGTTCCCAAAGAATATTGTAGCCCCTTCCAGAATTATGAAGTAAATCGTGAGTCTCGATCAGAAATAATGGTGACAGGGACACCATGTAATTTAACAATCTCCTTTATATATAAAGCGGCCAAGATATCCACAGACCATCGGCTTTTAATAGGTAGAAAATGAGCCAATTTTATTAGACGGTCTATGATCACCCATATTCCATCATGTCCACCTCTTGATTTAGGCAGTCCCATGATAAAATCCATTCCTATACCTTCCCATTTCCATTCTGAAATTTTTAAGGGATGTAGTTTTCCAGCAAGCCTTTGATGTTTTGCCTTGATTTTCTGACAAGTAAGGCAACGTGACACATAGTCTGCTATCTCTCTCTTCATATTGGGCCACCAATAATTTCTTTTAAAGTCTTGATATATCTTGGTAGCACCAGGGTGAACAGTATACTTAGATTTATGAGCTTCTTCTAAGATCATCTTCTTAGTATCAGCATGATCCGAGATACAAATACGACCTCTAAACGATAATCTTCCGTCATTTGCAATGAAGAAATCCGGTCGTTGTTCCATATCGGCCTTAATCTCTAATAATACAGGGTCATTTTCTTGTAACTTGACTAGATCTTCAATCAATATAGGTTGAGTCCGAATATTGGCTATAAAGCAATCTTCTATCTTCATATCAACATCTAAATTCAACTGAGCAAATTTAGAAATAAGATTTGTCATACCTTTCATAAGACTTGATAGCTTCCCCATCGGTTTCCGGCTGAGTACATCGGCAACAACATTTGCCTTGCCAGATTGAATAGCAAAATCAAAGTCCTTGAGATATTCCAGCCATCGCCTCTGTCTTATATTCAACTCCTTTTGAGAAAAGAGGTATTTCAGGCTCTTGTGATTTGAATATACAGTAAATCTTTCTCCATAAAGATAATGACGCCAAATCTTCAAGCGAATATGACAATAGCCAGCTCCAGATCATGAAAAGGGTAAATCTCCTCATGCCGCTTTAATTGTCTTGAAGCATAGCAAATCACCTTGCCATTTTCCATGAGTACACACCCTAGGCTAATGTCAGATGCATCGGTATAAACTTCAAATCCGCCACCTTCAACGGACAATGCCAATACAGGTGCCGTGGTGAGATGTTCCTTAAGAGCCAAGAAATTTTCTTCACATTCCTTTGTCCACTCGAAATAATTTTCTTTCCTAGTGAGTTTTGTTAAGGGAGCGGCGATCTTGGAGAAATCTTTGATAAATCTCCTATAGTAACCCACCAGGCCAATGCAACTCTGAACTTCAGATACGGTGTTCGGTCGGTTCCAGTTCCTAACAGCTTCAACTTTAGAAGGATCTACGGCAATACCTTCTATAGAAATAATGTGGCCAAGAAAAGAAACTTCCTTAAGCCAAAATTCACATTTGTTCAACTTAGCATAGAGTTGGTGTTCTCGTAAGATTCACAAAGCAACGCTTAGATGTTCCTTGTGTTCCTCCCTTGTCTTAGAATAGATAAGGATATCATCAATGAAAATGATCACAAATTGGTCAAGATAAGGCCGGAACACATTGTTCATTAGTTGCATAAATGTTGTCGGGGCATTAGTTAACACAAACGGCATTACCACGAATTCATAGTGCCCATATCTGCTTCGAAAAGTAGTATTGTAGATGTCTTCCTCCTTGATCATCAGTTGATGATAGCCCGACCTGAGGTCAATCTTGGAGAAGTACTCCGCTTCATTTGGATTGGAAGAGCCAAAAAATCGGGGAGGATTTAAACTCCGGAAGTTACGGTGTAGATCACCAGCCCCTGCCCTTGCGCCAGCTTGGGCCATAGTTTGCAAGGCTTGGGTGACTCCCGCAATGGTTTGTTGCATTCCATCTCAATCAACACGGTGAGCCATTTTAAGAATGAAGTACCTGAGAAGAGCAATAGATTTATTAATTCTAGTGGAATTGGTGGGGTTAATCTTAGAGATAATTTTAATTACTATCTCGTCCCAGGTTCTACCCAATTTCTCTCATGGGTTGGGTATTTCTTTCCTTGTTTCATAGGCATGGGTCCTTAAACCTTGGACTTAACCCATGACATGACATCTTTCCTAGGAATAAGTGAGCCTTTAGACCTAGACTCTGATACCACTCTAATTGTCACGCCCCGAGCTTTTTAATACAGCGGAAGGAATTTCGGGAACGTAAACAGCCGGCATGGTAAGCCTCTCGCAAGCAAGTAATCAGAGCACAAGACAATCACATAAAAGTAATTGCACAAGTAATTTTCTCAAAACTTCTGATGTGTGGGAATGGCGGATCTAGAGGGGGGGTGAATAGATCAGCCCCCCCTTTTTTTTCAAAAATAAGCACAGTAGAATGTAAAGGATGCTAATACACAGGAAGATCCACAAGGATGGAATCAATTGAATGTTACACTGACGGCCTAAGCATGCATCTACCGTAGAACAAACGCACAAGCAAACCACACTAGACAAGATTTTTAAGATTGTTCAGACTCAACTTTGAGTCCTACGTCCACCCCTCACTCAACCGAGTGAGGATTCCTTAGTGCAACCGCACTGCTGACACATAGCTTACGGGCTCCACAAGCCACTGCTGACACACAGCTTACGGGCTTTACAAAGCCACTGCTGACACACAGCTTACGGGCTTCACAAAGTCAACCCACAGACCAGAACTACCTTCTATCTGTCTTCCTATAGCACCCTGTAGGGACCGAACCAAGTATCAAATGGAGTGTTCAAATATAGAAAAAGATGATGTAAAAGAAAATCCAGACATGATGTAGGACACTAGAGGATGGTAGCACAAGGCCCTGTCTTGAATATGGATGGCGATCCTCGCTTCTTCCAGATGAAGTGCTTCCTAGAAGGAATAGGTTCTCCTTCGTACGAAGTGGAAGCTTCTTCTTCTCCTCCTCGCAGGATGAAGAGAGGAGATAAAGACGTATGTCTTTAGATGCTTCACAGTTACAGCTGGGTCTTCGCAGCTAGTTTCGCGTCACGAGGCTTCTTCTTCCTGCTGCAGGCTTTCCATGAGCTCTCTAGCTTCTCTTCTCTTTTCTTCTGCTATGTGGTCGTAGTTCTCTCAGCTACTTTTTTATCACAGCTAATCCTCCTCCTTTATAAGCTAAGCACTTATCCTCATTCCCTTGTGCACTTGATGCCTTGCATTCTTCCAAGCTTTTCTTTCCATCTTTGAACGAAGCTACCTTTTTCCTTGGACTTGCTGTTCAACCTTCTTTTTCAGAGTTTGTCTCCCAGCTAATACGCTTTTGGTTCAGACAATCTTTTCTGTTTGTGCAACGTACAAGGTTGGTAACTCCTGATATGGTAAGAGGTAATCTGGATCATCCATCTTCATCAGAGAGGACCGAATGCCAGACCAAGGTGACCTCTGATTGGTTCAGAAGTGATAAGGTTCAGTGGGTTCTCATTGGCTACTCAGACTGCTTCAGTGGTACTCTGCAGTTTCCATTAGCTGCCCAACAGATCTTTGTCAAGTACAAGACTATCTCCTTAAGGGTTGACCCCTTTTCAGATGGAGATCCTTTCTAGGTGATTTGCCATTGGTCCACCTGGAAAGTAGAAAGCTTTTCTGCCAACTTGTCTTCCAGAACATTGTACTATCAAAGGTGAAGGCACCCTTTTAAGTAAGACAGGGCCTCCGTAAGGATAAGATGAGGCAGAAGCTAGAGCGCTAATTGGTCCACCTGTCACTCAAAAATTCTTCTTTGGAACTCTCTGGAAGAGCGTGCCAATCATCTTGGATCACATGCCATTCTATCGCTGACGACAGATATCCAAATGGGTCACTCTATAAGTTTAATCAATTACTGAGATTTGGATCTCCAGACCTGTTTGATGAAATGCCTGTTCTGAGTGCATCGACTTTGCACTAAAGCATGCTCAGACCTTGTAATGCATAGGGGCAAACGTGCGTTGACCTTGATTTTGCGCAGGCTCAATGTGCACCGACCTTGGTCTCGCGCCAGCTCGATGTGCATCGACCTTAGCTGTGCGTTGGTCGTGATGTGCATCGACCTTAGTTACTGTGCTTCAGTCGTGCCAAGTCGATGTGCATCGACCGTTGTTCTGC
Organism: Amorphophallus konjac; assembly: GCA_022559845.1. Taxonomy (NCBI): domain Eukaryota; kingdom Viridiplantae; phylum Streptophyta; class Magnoliopsida; order Alismatales; family Araceae; genus Amorphophallus; species Amorphophallus konjac. The sequence continues at coordinate 301,027,532 of CM040120.1, forward strand.
GTTGGTCATGATGTGCATCGACCTTAGTTAATGTGCTTCATTCGAGCCTAGTCGATGTGCATCGACCTTTGTTATTGTGCTTCAGTCGTGCCTAGTCGATGTGCATCGACCGTTGTTCTGTGTTGGTCATGATGTGCATCGACCTTGGTCTTGTGAACAGTGACATGCTCAGACCTTGGTCTTCAGGCTAGCGAGAGGTGCATCGACCTTTGTCTGTCAAAGAGCTGACTCTCAATTGATCAATAGCGTTGACCTGCTGTCAGTTCTTGAATAGTGGCGTTGACCTATGTTGACCTGCGTTGACTTTTGAAGGCATATTGGACTCATGGATCTTCATTGATTTTGGTTATCAAAAACACTATATAAAACTCAAGAATCAAGATGTATGAAACTCAAAGAGCAAAAAACGTATGAAACTTAAAGGTTCACTGACACGTAAAATTCATGGATCAGCAATACATTTGAAATGCCATTTTCAACAGTATGATCAACAATATGTATGACTCATAGTTTAAACATCATTAAAACACATTGAAAGTATTAAAGCACAGGGGCACAATATTCTCCCCCTTTTTGACGAGGGCAACACTATGAGTCATGATGATCAAGAGTAATCAAAAGAGATGGCATTCAAAGACATGAATGAATTTCTTGGCATGAGAGATAGACAGTGCATGCATGACATTACTCTCCCCCTTTGACAACGTCAAAAAGTAGTGGGTATGGAAGCTTGATGTTTGAGGGCAAATAAATGGTTGTCATAGAAAGATTTATCGGAGTAGTCAATCTAAAACATTATTCATTAAACAAGCTTGTAGTTTTTTAGAGTCTTCTGTAGTAAGAACTCCCATGAGTGATCTGTATGATCTACTTGGTTTAAGAGTAATAAAAGTAGAGTTGGAATCCATTGGTCCCCGCCGGTCGTATGCTCAGATGCTACTCTCATTTCAGCGAAGGACAAAGACAACGATTCCTATAAAGGCCCCAAGCTTTACAGATTTAGGAGAGCCGGCTGTCTTCTTTTCAAAGGCTGATATACAAGCTTCAATGCAGGGCCTTAACTTCGACGTTATCGCCAAATGCTCGTATGGAAGGCCGGCCCTCCCGGAGACTAAAAATTGTTTAGCTCAGCGATTGGCACTTCTTTCGGACTTCGTCATCAATCGTCTAAACCAGAGGCATATTCTGATAAGGCTCGGGTGCGAACAAGATTTTTTGAAGCTTCGAATCAAGAAGAACTTGTATGTCAAAGGATACCTATTTCATTTCTTCAGATGGACGCCGGACTTCGACTTTGATGTAGACCCGGCCACCGCGCCAGTGTAGATTGGCTTCCCATCGCTGCCTGCTAATCTCTTCCATGAGGATTGTATGCGCTCAATAGCAGGTAATTTCGGTCCTGTTCTTTGGATTCATGATAAAACTATTGCTATGATAGATACATCAGAAGCTCTCGCGTACGTGGAATTGGATTTGTCTGCCCCACAGAAAGAGCGCTTGTGGATTGATATGGATGGCAAAGGATTCTGGCAATCGATAAATTATCATAGGGTCCCTCAACTTTGCTCATTCTGCCACAAGCTCGGCCATGTTGAATCTGAATGCAAGAAAAAGAAGGGAAAGAATGTCAATATAAATAATCGACCTGGTGTTGAGAATAAGCAAAACCATCATATTTTAAGCCTCGGTTGGATGGCACATCAACTGTTCGACAGGTTGCTTCCAAGATATACCGGGCTTCTGCTTTGCAGGAAGATGCAACTGGAGAGGCGTTTAATAACGCCGATGGTGCCTTTACACAAGGAAAACCTGAGGAACTTGATCGACAAGATGCTATTAAATTTAATCAGTTTTATGTGCTGCAGGAGGATTCTGATAATGCGGGGGATATTAAACAAGGAAGATTAGACGAGTGTATGAAACAGCCAAAAGTCACAATTTCTGTAACAGAATATGAGGCACCGCAAGAATTGTCAATACAGGATGCAGATGACATTAAGGTTCCTGAGCTTGTGGTTTCATTGCTAAATAGCGCCTTAAACGTAGATGTTAGATCCCAACAGGATAACACATCGGAGCTCCCTTCAACCCATAGGCACAATGTCATGCTTTCAAAGAATATAGTGTATTGCCAGGTGCGCACCAATATGGCGGTACATAATGCTGAAACTATGAAGGATCAGCAAATGAAGGAGCATACTATACACCCCTCGAAGGATAATAATAAAGGTTATGGAAATAATGATGTAGTGGCTGAAGAGAAGCATGGTTGTAATGAGGTATGAAAAGAACTTTCTATTGTTCCATTTTCTAGTACTAAAGCTGCAGTCAGGGACCTTGGTAACTTGGAAGAAGATATCCAAAGTCAGGGTAATACTAGTGATGCAGGGGATGGTGGCAGCAAGGATATGGGCTGCGAGGTCAACAGGAAGGCAGATGCTACACATGGCAGTATAGACTTAATGGCCGTTAAGCATTCTATGGGATCTTACATCAGTGGAGTTGGGGACCTATCAGTAGCAGTTCAGTCTCAAGCAGAGAATATCTATATGCCTAATGCAATTGTGGAAAGAAACCAAAATCTACAAGCCTCTTTCGAATTGGGGAATAAGTCACTAAGTGACTATATGTAGCAGCCTCTGACAAGAAACAAAGCTAAGCTTTTGGCTAAATGCCCTCACTCTTCCTCCCTTTCTCAATGATCAGCCCGATATTAATTTGGAACATTCATGGGATTGGCAATGACAGGTCCAAGCGTAGCATTAAAAATCATATTAGAAGTAACAAGGTGCAATTGGTTTGTGTGATTCAACCCAAAGCCTCCTCTGAAAAACTGGATAAGAGCAGACAAAGGATTCATTTTGATCATGCTTGTGCCAATATGGAGGGGAATGCTAAAATCTAGATTCTTTGGCAGACACCCTTATCAACTGTGGTGGTTCAGAGAAGCTCTCAATACATTACATTGAAAATTCAGAATGGTGGCATTGTGGAATTTTATTTTACCTGCGTATATGCTTCCTGTGATGCAGCTGTCAGAAGAGAGCTATTTGATGATCTTATTCAATTTGAGGCTACTATGGACAAACTGTTGTGCCCCTGTGTTATTTTGATGATGGCTGACACACCATGAGTCACACTGAGGTGTGCTAGATTCTTATAGATGACTGTTTGACTGCCTGAATATCTGACTGTTTGCTTGAATAGCTAATTCATGAATATGGCTAGATTGGGTTAACGTAGTGGCTAATTGTTTGTTCATGCATTACTCTATTTGCCAAGTGTATACATCAGTCAGCATTGCATTTTGTTCACGAAGTCTATACACTGCTGGATGTTCATGTCTGCACATTGGTGTTTTTCCCTACGTTCTGGCCAAGTCTATACAGCCTCATTCCTACCTTCGTTCCAAGCCAAAGTCTACACAACGCCCTTCACTGGAAGTATATACATTCGCTGCAGAGTTCACGGTCAAGTGTGTACACTCTTTCACTGTAGCTTCCACATATTCAAGTCTTCACATTGAAAGCCTATACATTGCTGGATGTTCAAGTCTGTACATCCACAGTTAAACTTGAAGTCTGCACACTAGTCTTCACTGTCAAGTCTGCACATTGGTCTTTGATTTCAATGTCCATACATTGGGCTTTTACATGAAGTCTATACATTGTTGTTTGCAGTACAAGTCCATACATTAGACTGTTCATCAAAGTCTGTACATCAGACTGCTATAGTAAGTCTGTACAGTGAGTGATTCATTGGTGAAGTCTGTACACTCAACTGAACTTCAAGTCTAGACATTGCACTGTAGCATCCATTGTCTTCGTGTCGTTTTCACTTCGTGTCAACTTCGTCTTAGTGTTGTTTTCACTTCGTGCTGTTTTCACTTCGTGTCAACTTCGTCTTCGTGTCGTTTTCACCTCGTGTCAACTTCGTCTTAGTGTTGTTTTCACTTCGTGCTGTTTTCACTTCGTGTCAACTTCGTCTTCGTGTCGTTTTCACTTCATGTCAATTTCGTCTTCGTGTTTGTTTTTCAACTCGTGACGGTCTCTGTCATCTGTCTCCATGTCGTACTTACTTCGTGTCGGTTAATGTTGTTGTTGTGTCTTCGTGTCATTTTCCTTGTTGTGTATGTTTTTGTCACCACTACACTTCGTGTTGCTTTACGTAGACCTCGTGTCTTGCTTGTTTTCAACCACTTCGTGTCGGTTTCTGTAGTTAGCCCGTGTTTGTCCTCGTGTTGTTTTTGCATCTCGTAACCTCGTGTTGGTCTAGTATTTGTGTTTTTGTTGTTTTTATTTTCGTATCTTCGTGTTGCTTTTTTTGTAGACCTCGTGTCTCTTTTGTTTTATAACCTCACTTCGTGTCGTTCCCTTCGTTGTGTCTGATCTGTTACAGTGTACTCGTGTCGTTCTTAGTTATTATGTCCGCGTGTTGTTTCCTTCTTACTTCATGCTATTCTCATCCTATCTCGTGTCGTTCTTGTCGTAGTGCTTGATTTGTTACAGTGACTTCGTGTCGTTCTCCTTGTAATGTTTGTTTTTGTCACCACTGAATGTCGTGTCTTTCTCAGTGCATCTAAAACTGCTACCACATACCTCGTGCAGCTTTAGTTATTGTGGCCCTCAGTGTTAATGGTTTGTATCTCCTTGCAGGTTCGAGGAAGAACATTTCCCAGTGCCTGGGCAGCACGTGAATCCGAGGCTGGAATGAAGCCTGCTGAGAGACTGCCACGTGGTCCTAATATTTAGGGCTGAAAGTGTGGAGGTCACACAATAGAGCTGCCGCTGCTGCTGCTGCTCCTGCTATATATATGAACCTTCTTCCACAGAAGAAGGAAGATCGAATGGGCGAAAGGTGAAGTCAATACAGAGAGCCACGATCCAGACGAAGAAGAAGAAAAGGAAAAGAAGAAGAGAAAGAGAGTGAGAAAGAGAGATTTGAGCGAGAGATAGAGATAGCAGAAGTGTGAAGAGTAGTAGAGGAAGGAGAACAGAGAAGAAGAGTGAGCTAGAGTGATATAAGCTTCAACTGAAGATTTGTTCCTGCTGGACCGTGGATCAAATCCAGGCCAGCCAGCTCCTGCGAGAGCCACATCTGTTTTTATCTTTTCAGCTTTCTGTTGCTGGTTTCGTTTTCTTTTAAACTATCCATTTGCTGTTGCTCCGATTCTCTGTAGAGAGGTCGGGGTCCCTCCTGTTGGTTCAGGAGAAGGGAGATCGCTATCTCCGGTTGCAAGTAGTTGGGTGCTACTTGTGAGTTCCCTCTGGTTAGAGGAAGGGAGGCTCGTCCTCCGGTTCTGGGCTTGTAGATTTCAAGTCCAGGAGTCCCTCCGGGTGGGAGGAAGAGAGGTCCTAGACCTCTGATTTGCAGGTGACGTAGTGTCACTTGTGCTTCCCTCTGGTGTTCAGAGGAAGAGAGACTTGGGTCTCTAGGTTCCCCTCCGGTTTGGAGGAAGGGAGGATTGGTCCTCCGGTTCTAGTCTTGTGGGTTTCAAGACTAGGTGTTCCCTCCGGTCTGGAGGAAGAGAGACTTGCGTCTCTGGTTTGCTAGTGACTGGTGTCACTAGTGGTTCCCTCCGGTTGGGAGGAAGAGGGGAGGTTGTTCCCCTGGTCAAGCTGTTTGGCAGCATTTGTTGCAGACTGAGTCTGCTGTGCTAGTGTGACTAGTGGAAGCCTCACTCCGGTTGGGAGTGAGGGGTGGATGTAGGTCTGTTGGACCGAACCACCTAAAAATCCTTTGTGCAGTGGTTTGTCTTCTTTGTGTGTTTGGCGCTAGATGAATGCGTAGGGTCGAGATAGGTTGATCTTCCATATGTCTTCATTTCATTGATGCGCATTCTATATGCTTGACAGTGGTTTTGCGTGTTTGCATGATCTGTCTAATTGCTGCCTACATTAGATGTTTGCTAAGAGCGCACTTCATATTTGTATACAGGTTCAGTAGATGACTGGATTAGTTTTTCTTCAGTTAGTCTTAGTGCTTTTATTCCGCAGTTCTGAGCACTAGTATTTTAATTGGAAGAAAGTTTTTTAAAGGGTATTCATTCACCCCCCCCTCTGAATACATTGCACCGAACGCATCAATTGGTATCAGAGCAAGGTTCTCTGATTGATCAGATCCAACGATCTGCAGAGGATCCTATTGTCCCTTGGTGCATTTTTGACTTTACTCTTTGCTGCATAAATCTACTTGCCAATTTAATCCATGGGTTCTCCACCGGTTTACAATGGCTCTAACTTTAACTCATGGATTAGCAGTCTTCACAATTATGTGAAAATGATTAATCCGGATCTGTGGAAATTAATTTCACAAGGTCCCCACAGATTGCCAAAGGAAAAGTCCAAATGGACTAAAAGTCACAAGTCAAAATATGGAGAAAATCAGAAAGCCTTTAACCTGATGAGAGCAGCTACTGACAAGGCTCTACATTCTCATTTTTATGACTACAGGTCCGCTAAGGACATTCTGGATCAGCTGAAGCTAGCTCAGAGGATGAATAAGAACAACTGCATGATGGCTAACGAGAACAACCATAGCAGTGATCAAGAGGAACTCCAAGATGCTGAAAAAGTAATCATCCCCTTCTCTAGTTTCACTTTAGATGACTGGGAAGATGCCTATGCTGATCTGTTACACTCGCATGAAAAAATGAGTAAGAGGTATAGAAGACTGAAAAAGAAGCTGGAAAAACTAGGAGGTGAAAATCTTGAAACTCTGAAAACTGAAAATGAAATATTCAGAAGACAGATAACAGAGTGTGATTCTATTAGTTCAGACTTAGATAATTTCAAATCTGAAAAACAATCTCTTATGAAACAAGTTGCTCTACACAAAAAGGAGCGTCAAGAGTTTGTGTGTGAAATTACTGAACTAAAGGAAAGGCTGAGCTTAGTTGATCAGGCTCACAACAATGATATTGTTCAAAATGAAAAATTGGTGAGAGAATTAGAATGTGTCAACTCTGAATTGGAAAAAATGAAATCTGCAAATGAAATACTCAATAATCAGCTCAAGGAATTTGAACTCAAATCAATAAATCTTGAAAAAGAAAATAGATTGATTTCTGAAAAACTAGAGGCTGATAGAGTAACAAATTCAGAGATTCAGAAAAATCTTGACAAACTTCAATCTGAAAAACAACAGGAAATGTTTCATGAATGTCAGTTTCTCTCAGATGAATGGGTGCCTGATGCTGATCTCCTAGAGCAGAACAGTAAACTGAAAGAGGAAATCAATGAGTTGAAACACCTAAACACACAGCTGACAGATAGGCTAATGACAATTGAAAAAGGCAAGAGTGTAAGTGTGGATAGTTCTGATAGGTTGATGAATGCTGAACAAGAAATTGAGAGCCTAAAAACCATCAACCTAATGTTAAATGGAAATGTCAGTTGCAGTGAACAGAAAATAGCTGGATATGAGCTTACTATCACATCCCTTCAACAAGAAGTTGATGATCTTTACAAGTCCCTATCTGAAGCTGACAAGGAAACAGAATTAAAACAGAAAGTAGAAAAACTCAAAAGCCTGAATGATGCCTTGCATCAACAAGTAATTTCCTGTGAAACAGATTTGTCCACATATGAGGCTAAAATTGCTGATTTGAATTCTGAGATTAAAGATTTGAAAAATTCTCTATCAAAATTTGTCAAAGGTAAGGACAATCTGAATAAGCTTCTTGGAAAGAGTGTTAACTTTGAGAGAAAGGGACTGGGCTATAGTCCGACAAATAAAAGGAGTAATGGGAATAAAACATCCACTGTTTTTGTTAAAGCTTCCAATCAGAACACAACCTCTGCTCCTTCTATCTTCCAATTCACTGCACAAAAATCCACTGTGAAACCTAAAACTGTGGAACAAACTCAAAAATTGAAAAAGAGTGAAATTTCACAGAAGAATGATAAAGACACTCCTCTTGCTATAAAAAAGGCTACACATAATTCACATGATCTCACACACACTCATATTAAAAAGGGGTCATGTTATTATTGTGGGAAGCATGGTCATCACATGAATGAATGTTTTATCATGAAAGAAGACGATAAACTTCCTGCCAAGTCTCCCATGCATTTTGATGATCCATATGGATCTAAACACAATTCTAGTCAGCACATTGTGTGCTTCAACTGTAATAAGCCTGGGCACAAGGCTGCTGAGTGCTGGTTTAGATCTACTTGGGGTAAAAATAGTTTTCATAGAAGAAATTCTTTTGCATGCTCCCACTGTGGGAAAAATGGGCATACAGTCAAGGACTGTTGGTATGTTCAAAAGAACTATGTTAAACCCCATTTTGTCAAATTCTCTGCAAAACCTTTTGTGAAAATTTCATGCTATAACTGTGGGAAGCCAGGCCATAAATCTGCTGAATGTTGGATGGTTAAGAACAAGCATCAAACTGCTCATGCATATAACAGAAAATCTTATGAACATGTTTATAAACATCACCCTGCTGCTAATATGCATCATAAGAATCAAACACCAGCCAGTTCATGTAGATACTGTGGAAAATTTGGACATTCTATGGATGACTGTTCACTGATGAAATTTGATGATAATGTTGCTATGAAAATGTTTAGAAAACCTATCAGGGCTAACGCAGGACCCAAAGCTGCTTGGGTCTCTGCAGGATCAAGATGATCAAATACCTTGCAGGTGTGCCTTGGAGGGAGAAATAAAAGGGGGTTAACCAAGGCACTCAAAAAGAAAACCCCAGGACTCAATTCAGGTCAGTTCCGAAATTTGTTTCAATTTCACTGTCTGAAATTGTTGTTTTGCTCGGTTGATTTTTGATGCTCTTCTTATGCTGTTGCTTGCACTAAATAAATGAGATTGCCTTGCACAGCATATGTCATTTGCATGACCATCATGGTATATGAAATGGAACAGGGCTGGAGGGCAGATGAAGTATGTTTGGTTGCTACTGCCATGTGTGAGGTGGTCCTTGGACCAAGTCCTCCGCCCAGTACCATGGGTTAAGTCATATAGAGCAGTGTATTGCATATCATGTTGAGTCTTATGTGAGTCACTGCATATAGACAAGGGGGAGCATTATTATATTGTTGTCTCTTTTTGAAATTCACTCTCTACACTCTTTCAAATCATCAATTGACTATTTTGAGTTCATACCTCTTGAATCTGAAATGGTGGCTGCTAATCCTCAATCTGTTGAAGAAAGAGTGTCTCATTCTGTCTGACTGAAATGACTTTCAACCTGTATTGAGTTGTTGGTCAGCTAAAGTTATTGTTCTGATCTGAGGAACTTAAACTGCATGTCATGCAATTCAGTCTGAGATTGTGGTAGAAACTCCTATCATATGGGTTTAAGAATTATCACTGAATCAGACTGATATAAGATTAATGTATTCTCAGCTTTGTAATTAAATGAATTGAAAATATCTGTTAATAAGGCTTAATAAACTTTAACCTCTTGTGTCATGTAATCCGTAAAGTCTCTCATCTGATATCTGAAAATTTAAAATCTAGGCTACTTTGGTAGAGATACATAGAGTGAGTGTTGTGGTTATTCTTTAACTTGAAAAAGTTGACTAAATAAAAATTGTGAATTCAGAGCAATGACTCAGTCACTGAGAAACTGAGTTCTTTATCAATGAAATAAAGTAACTCATGTCATGAGGTGCCACAGTTATCTCTGATAAAAATTTTAGTGAAACAAGACCTGACAGAGTAATAGCTTATTTGTGTTGAGTAGCTGGGGAGTCTGACCTCTGATAAAGGTGTCTTCTTATGTAAAAAGATACTCATATTGCTGACTCTGCTCTCAAAGTGAGAGGCAATGCCAGTTATCACACTGAGTAACTGGGTCACTTCAACTAAGACTTGTTGTGCCTCATGTAAAAAGGTGTTGATCAACTTAAATTGCACAGGAAAAATATAATGTGCTTCAAATAAAATTATCTTGAAAAAATCTGTCAACTCATGTTCTTGAAAAAGTGTTTAATTTCAGTACTAACCTGTGTATTTTTTCAAAGGTGCTTTTGAGATCACATTTGCAAGATAAAAGATGATTGTTTTTGAGTGTTTTCTGACGATTTGGTTCACTTTTATTAAAACTTGGATTCAGATATGAGTATTGAGTTTAATTTGGCAAAGCTGGTATACATCAAAATTAAATCAGATTGATAATGTTGCTATTTCATAACTCTTTATGATAGAAGAGTCTACATTTTTTAAGACTTATTGAAGTGATGTATGCATTCAAAACCCTCATGATCAGATTCATGCATGATCAACAAAAACTGTTTAGTCAACTCCTCTCTTATCAGTTGACTGATTCCTTCTGTATTTTTTCTGACCATACAAATGTGAGGTGCCACTCCCATTATTACCTTGTTCACTTGCAGCCCTCTGAACTTCAGATTCCTTATGGTGGTGGATTTCAGATGGTGGTGGATTTCAGATTGATTCCTGAGATGTATTTCTCTCCACACTGTTAGAATCTTCCATCTTGTTCTGCCATAAGTTCTGATTCTGTGGTATTATCACCAGAATTCAGATTCTTTGTAATGGCTGATTTCAGATTGATTTATTGGATAACCAGAGTCCATTCCTGTGCTTCAAGTGGAGAGTAGTCAATCATGCATGTTGATAGGGGGAGAGCTGTTTCATTGTCATAAGGGTGATCTTCATTTTTAAGAACCATGACTCATTCTCATGTCAAAGGGGGGTCTTTTGCCATGTCAAAGGGGGAGTATTTGTTGCATACGCATCACTGCATGAGTTGTTTGACAAAGGGGGAGAATTGATTTAATTGCTTCTGATATTGAGATGTCATCATCTCATATGACATCTCTGAATTATTCGTCTTGCTAAAGTAAAAGGGGCAGTTTAGTCAAAAGGGGGAGCTTTTAATTCACTCTTCAACTCATGTCTTTTTGCTGAAGGCAAAGGGGGAGAAGAATCTAATCTGAGTCAGTGTAACTCATAGTGTTGCCATCATCAAAAAGGGGGAGATTGTTGCGCCCCTGTGTGGTTTTGATGATGGCTGACACACCATGAGTCACACTGAGGTGTGCTAGATTCTTATAGATGACTGTTTGACTGCCTGAATATCTGACTGTTTGCTTGAATAGCTAATTCATGAATATGGCTAGATTGGGTTAACGTAGTGGCTAATTGTTTGTTCATGCATTACTCTATTTGCCAAGTGTATACATCAGTCAGCATTGCATTTTGTTCACGAAGTCTATACACTGCTGGATGTTCATGTCTGCACATTGGTGTTTTTCCCTACGTTCTGGCCAAGTCTATACAGCCTCATTCCTACCTTCGTTCCAAGCCAAAGTCTACACAACGCCCTTCACTGGAAGTCTATACATTCGCTGCAGAGTTCACGGTCAAGTGTGTACACTCTTTCACTGTAGCTTCCACATATTCAAGTCTTCACATTGAAAGCCTATACATTGCTGGATGTTCAAGTCTGTACATCCACAGTTAAACTTGAAGTCTGCACACTAGTCTTCACTGTCAAGTCTGCACATTGGTCTTTGATTTCAATGTCCATACATTGGGCTTTTACATGAAGTCTATACATTGTTGTTTGCAGTACAAGTCCATACATTGGACTGTTCATCAAAGTCTGTACATCAGACTGCTATAGTAAGTCTGTACAGTGAGTGATTCATTGGTGAAGTCTGTACACTCAACTGAACTTCAAGTCTAGACATTGCACTGTAGCATCCATTGTCTTCGTGTCATTTTCACTTCGTGTCAACTTCGTCTTAGTGTTGTTTTCACTTCGTGCTGTTTTCACTTCGTGTCAACTTCGTCTTCGTGTCGTTTTCACCTCGTGTCAACTTCGTCTTAGTGTTGTTTTCACTTCGTGCTGTTTTCACTTCGTGTCAACTTCGTCTTCGTGTCGTTTTCACTTCATGTCAATTTCGTCTTCGTGTTTGTTTTTCAACTCGTGACGGTCTCTGTCATCTGTCTCCATGTCGTACTTACTTCGTGTCGGTTAATGTTGTTGTTGTGTCTTCGTGTCATTTTCCTTGTTGTGTATGTTTTTGTCACCACTACACTTCGTGTTGCTTTACGTAGACCTCGTGTCTTGCTTGTTTGCAACCACTTCGTGTCGATTTCTGTAGTTAGCCCGTGTTTGTCCTCGTGTTGTTTTTGCATCTCGTAACCTCGTGTTGGTCTAGTATTTGTGTTTTTGTTATTTTTATTTTCGTATCTTCGTGTTGCTTTTTTTCTAGACCTCGTGTCTCTTTTATTTTATAACCTCACTTCGTGTCGTTCCCTTCGTTGTGTCTGATCTGTTACAGTGTACTCGTGTCGTTCTTAGTTATTATGTCCGCGTGTTGTTTCCTTCTTACTTCGTGCTGTTCTCATCCTACCTCGTGTCGTTCTTGTCGTAGTGCTTGATTTGTTACAGTGACTTCGTGTCGTTCTCCTTGTAATGTTTGTTTTTGTCACCACTGAATGTCGTGTCTTTCTCAGTGCATCTAAAACTGCTACCACATACCTCGTGCAGCTTTAGTTATTGTGGCCCTCAGTGTTAATGGTTTGTATCTCCTTGCAGGTTCGAGGAAGAACATTTCCCAGTGCCTGGGCAGCACGTGAATCCGAGGCTGGAATGAAGCCTGCTGAGAGACTGCCACGTGGTCCTAATATTTAGGGCTGAAAGTGTGGAGGTCACACAATGGAGCTGCCGCTGCTGCTGCTGCTCCTGCTATATATATGAACCTTCTTCCACAGAAGAAGGAAGATCGAATGGGCGAAAGGTGAAGTCAATACAGAGAGCCACGATCCAGACGAAGAAGAAGAAAAGGAAAAGAAGAAGAGAAAGAGAGTGAGAAAGAGAGAGAAAGAGAGATTTGAGCGAGAGATAGAGATAGCAGAAGTGTGAAGAGTAGTAGAGGAAGGAGAACAGAGAAGAAGAGTGAGCTAGAGTGATATAAGCTTCAACTGAAGATTTGTTCCTGCTGGACCGTGGATCAAATCCAGGCCAGCCAGCTCCTGCGAGAGTCACATCTGTTTTTATCTTTTCAGCTTTCTGTTGCTGGTTTCGTTTTTCTTTTAAACTATCCATTTGCTGTTGTTCCGATTCTCTGTAGAGAGGTCGGGGTCCCTCCTGTTGGTTCAGGAGAAGGGAGATCGCTATCTCCGGTTGCAAGTAGCTGGGTGCTACTTGTGGGTTCCCTCTGGTTAGAGGAAGGGAGGCTCGTCCTCCGGTTCTGGGCTTGTAGATTTCAAGTTCAGGAGTCCCTCCGGGTGGGAGGAAGAGAGGTCCTAGACCTCTGATTTGCAGGTGACGTAGTGTCACTTGTGCTTCCCTCTGGTGTTCAGAGGAAGAGAGACTTGGGTCTCTAGGTTCCCCTTCGGTTTGGAGGAAGGGAGGATTGGTCCTCCGGTTCTAGTCTTGTGGGTTTCAAGACTAGGTGTTCCCTCCGGTCTGGAGGAAGAGAGACTTGCGTCTCTGGTTTGCTAGTGACTGGTGTCACTAGTGGTTCCCTCCGGTTGGGAGGAAGAGGGGAGGTTGTTCCCCTGGTCAAGCTGTTTGACAGCATTTGTTGCAGACTGAGTCTGCTGTGCTAGTGTGACTAGTGGAAGCCTCACTCCGGTTGGGAGTGAGGGGTGGATGTAGGTCTGTTGGACCGAACCACCTAAAAATCCTTTGTGCAGTGGTTTGTCTTCTTTGTGTGTTTGGCGCTAGATGAATGCGTAGGGTCGAGATAGGTTGATCTTTCATATGTGTTCATTTCATTGATGCGCATTCTATATGCTTGACAGTGGTTTTGCGTGTTTGCATGATCTATCTAATTGCTGCCTACATTAGATGTTTGCTAAGAGCGCACTTCATATTTGTATACAGGTTCAGTAGATGACTGGATTAGTTTTTCTTCAGTTAGTCTTAGTGCTTTTATTCCGCAGTTCTGAGCACTAGTATTTTAATTGGAAGAAAGTTTTTTAAAGGGTATTCATTCACCCCCCCCCTCTGAATACATTGCACCGAACGCATCACAAACCATGGGTTATTGGGGGAGACTTTAATGCTACTCTTTCACCATAGGAGAAACAGGGGGGCACTATGGGTTTTCTGAATTCCATGATGGATTTTTAGGGTTTTGTTGCTGCGGCTGGGCTGATGGATGCAGGATACACAGGCCATCCTTACACTTGGTTCAACAACCAGGTAGGATTTGGTAGCATCCGTGCCCGTTTAGACAGGGTGCTGTATAATGACAGATGGGCAGAGCAGTTTTGCAAATTCACTGTCAAGCATTTAATGAGGGAGCCGTCGGATCACTCCCCTCTACTGCTTTATTGCACCCAAGCCACTTCTTCCCTGTGCCGCTTTGTTTTTCAGCATATGTGGCTTGAAGATGGACAATTCAAAACTATGGTGAAGGATGTCTGGAACTCTACTCAAGCGAGTAACCACAATGCTTTCTACTCTCTCCAACAAAAACTCAAAATCCTCAAATGTTCCATTAGACAATGGAATAACGATCACTTTGGTAATATATTCGTGAAGAAAGCCAAAGCGGAGGAGGATGTTATACAGGCAGAATCTGCTTATGACTCTGATCCAAGTGAGGTTAATAAAATTAAATTGCAAGCTGCTCAAGCTGAGCTGCGCAGCTACCTTCATATGGAGGAAACTTTTTGGGGCCAAAAAGCAAAGCCTAACTGGCTTCAAGAGGGGGACCGAAACAACAAATTTTATCATCTCCAAGTGAAACAAAGACATGCAAGGTTGGCTATTCACAGGCTAAAGTTAGACAGTGGAGAATGGTGCGAGGAGGAATCTATTCTTAAAGAGAAGGCTGTGGAATTCTTTAACCTTCACTTTACATCTGCTCCCCACCAAATTCAAGAAGAGGTCATCAGCCATATCCCATCTACTATATCAAATGAGGATAATGGTATCCTTTCAGCGATCCCTACTGCAGAGGAAATACAGCAAGCCGTGCATTCTTTGGCCCCAGACAGTGCACCCGGTCCTGATGGATACACGAGGCTATTTTTCACCTCTTGCTGGGATATCATATCTGAAGATGTTGTTAAAGCTGTGCATGGATTTTTTCATGGGGTGCCACTACCGCAAGGTATCACCTCTTCTTTAATTGCTCTTATTCCAAAAGTGTCATCTCCAACATCATTTGCAGATATGAGACCTATTAGCTTATGTAACTTCTCGTATAAAATCATATCTAAACTCATAAGCAATAGGATGGTTGCTATCCTCCCAAAAATCATCTCTGAAAACCAAGGTGCCTTTGTACAAGGCCGGAACATTGTGGATACTATTTCCCTTGCCTCAGAACTAATGAAAGATATCGGCAGGAAGATAAGAGGTAACAATATTATCCTTAAGTTGGATATGACCAAAGCCTACGACAGATTAGAATGGGACTTTCTGCTGGCAGTTATGAAGGCATTTGGATTCTCTAATCGGTTCTATTCTTTAATAGCTATGTTGATCAGTAACTGTTGGTTTTCGGTTATTTTCAATGGCTCTCCGGTTGGGTATTTTAAATCCACTCGCGGAGTTCGACAGGGAGACCCCCTTACTCCTGCTCTTTTCATTATAGCTAAGGAAGCTCTTAGCCGTGGCATTTCGCAGTTGTTTAGTAGTGGACAAATTCAATACTACCATGTTTCTCGGGGATGTCTGCCAATTTCCCACCTTCTATATGCTGATGACACATTGGTTTTCTTAAATGGCATGACAAAAAACATAAGAAAATTGCTCTCTTTTATTAGAAGGTATGAGGATTCTTCAGGTCAGATGGTGAATGCAAGCAAAAGTAGCTTCATTATATCGCAAAAAGCCAGTGCTGCAATGATCAGGAGGGTTACACATCTAACTGGGTTTCAGTATAAAACATGACTCAATTCTTATCTTGGAGTGCCTCTCTTTGAGGGGAGGAAAAGAGTATCTCATTATAAATACCTGCTGGACAAAATTTGCAACCGAATTGGAAATTGGCAATCCAAGTATCTCTCGCAGGCAGGCCGTAGATGTTTAATTAATTCTGTTCTTCAATCTATTCCAATATATTCTGCCAGCGCATCTTGTTTACCATCCACCATCGTTGATACTATTAATAAGATATGTGCTAATTTTTTCTGGGGAAACAAGGACGGGATCAAACGCCATTGGGTATCATGGTCTGACATCACTAAGCCTATTGATGAAGGAGGTCTTGGAATTAGAAGTCTTCATCATATTCAGATAGCAATGGTGGCTAAGCAAATCTGGGGGATTATGCATGGATCCTCTCTATGGTCCAAATATGCTTCATCTAAATATATCAAGGGTCACCTTAGCTCCATTGAAAAGCCATTTCCAGCTGGAGTGCGTAAGGATGTTTTCATGAAAGCCAGACAGATTGTTCTGTCCAATAGCCGGTGGATCCCTATGAATGGGGAGAATATTAATTTCCTGAAAGACAATTGGTGTGGTTCCATCCTCGCTCCACAGCTCAACAGCCCAAACATTTATCTAAAATAAGCTATTGTAAACTCATGTCATGCCGCCTGGACAGCAATCCCCGAACATTTGTGAGCTCCTGCCAATTTAATTCAGCTTAATCAAATGCATGACAAGTTTGTATGGGCGTCTAACCCTGATGGTGTTTTTTCTATTAAATCTACATATAATTATGTTAGACCCCAAGGAAACCAGTGCAACAGTGTTGGCACTCGAAATATGATCCTTCGGCGACCAAGCCGCAAAGACGAATGATACGGCCCACTGAAGCACAGAAGCCGATGAAGATCAACCTACTAAAGATTCTTTAAGCTGCCAGAGCCCCGAGCCACCTTGAAGGGAACGCCGGGGACTTCACCTTAGGAGAGTCGGAATGAACCCACAACCAACCGGCAGCGCGATCAAGCCTGCCCAATGATCTGGCATCGACCTCGTCATGCCGCTACCCCACATCCGTCGCCCGACCAAGGACGACGGTCTACCCAATGGCTCTCCTAAGGAGGAAAAATGTCCCTGTCCGTCCATAACAAGGGGCCGAAGGTTCTGTCAGCAGAGGGCCCCGATCACCCGACATGGGTTCGGCTCCTCGTCATAATGGGCCCATTAGTCGCCAATTGATTGCCATTCAGGGCAGAATCATCCGGGATGCAACACCGTCCCGCCAAGAAGCCTCGAGCATGAGTCCGTCTCGACCAGAAGCACAAATCACAGTGTCGAAGGCCGTGTCAATAGGATATCCGTATGATCGGGCCAAACACACGCAGAGGTCTGATCAAGACTATTCGTCATATCGAGAGCTTCCTCGACACCACGTCAAGGTTTTGCAAAGGCCAGCGTGGAAGGAACAGTCAACGGGAGCTTCCGGAATCATCCCCGGACCCACCGGCCGAGCCGCGCCGAGCAAACAAGTTAAAACGGCGCGTGAAGGAATGTCGGCGCCCTTTAATACGGCGCCATCAATCCGGCGCGCTAATGCCAATCGGGGGTGTCCCGGCGCCATCAATCCGGCGCGCTAATGCCGTGTCTCCCGGCGCCATCGAATCCGGCGCGCCCCTCCCTGGGGCGCCGGATTAGAAGAAGGCTATATAGCCTATCTTCGATGGAAGAAACAAAAAAGGGAGGCGAAATCAAAAGAAAAGAAAGGAGAATTAGAAAGAAAGAAGAGAGGTCCAGAGAGAGGGGTCGAGGGTTTTTCGGTCTGAAGAAGCCTCCGTCTGAGCCTCTCGGCGGCCGCCATCCCACTCCATGCGAGCCTCCCGAATCGGAGAAGGAGAGCATCCGTTTCTCATCTACCTAGGTGGGTTTCCCGTGTTTTCTCCTGGCGGACCCCCTTCGTTTCATCTTCGGTTTTCTCTGATACAATGTAAGTGAGTGAGGGGAGGGGCGATGATACGAGCCTGACCTCCCCTCCTTCACCAGCACCTCTATTCTTTCTCTTCGTCTGTAACGAGTCTCGTCTATTAATGTAAACGGTGGCCGAGCGACAACGCCGACGCCGGAATGATGCTCTGTGCACTTCCCTTTTCTGTTGTTCATATCGTGAATGAATGTTGCCTTCTCCTTCCTCTGGATCTCCCTTCTTCCCCATTGCTTTTCCCCTTTCCTTATAGCCGGTGAAACGGCGCCCGACAGCGATGCCGGCACTGTGGAGGATGAATGCGAAGCTCCGTGCGTTCCTATGTCTGAATGATTTTCTTCCCGTTCCGTCTCCCTCGATGCTACATGCCCTACAATGGTAGGGGCTACATTAATCCCCCTCCTCGGGGGTTTCTCTTCCGATCAAATGTCAAGGATTTTCACCGTGTGAGGTGAGTCTATACGCGTGTTCCTTCAACCTGTCTGGGCTGTCCTCTTAATACCCTTTCTGTTCTCGACCATGAACGGAGGGAGACCAGGCCGTCCCCACATTCCCGTCATTATTTTCTAGGCATCGACTGATGAATGTTGCGTTAATTTGTGAACGATCACATGCATGTACGTATGCGTATCCACAGGCCTTAGCGTTGGCCTACTAATTATACGAGTGTTCTCGCCGTGCTGTTCTGTTGTTTCATTAGTGGGGTTCAGTAACCCGGGGAGGGGGAACATTCCCTTGATCTTTCATCCTGACTGCTCGGTTCGATGAGTCTATTTGTCAATAATGGATTTCAGAAGGCCAGTGAGCACACAGAAATTGGGTTAATCCCAACACTACAAATCCACAGCCCCCCTAGTGGGCTCTGTGGTGGCCGTAGGTTGCGTGCCCCTCAGAGGCTAGCCCTCGGGGTTTCCTCCCAGATCGATCGTCCCAATTCGAGCATTGTGTTGGCTCGGGTTGCGTGCCCCTCGCAGGCTGGTCCTCGGGGTTTTTCGCTCCCGTCATGAGTCAACTCATCCGCTCACTGCCGCCCACGGATTTGGTGCCCCTAGCAGGTTTGACCTCGGGGTTTTCCTCTCCGTTCGGGTTTTTGCCGGCCGCCGTCGTGCCACCCAGCCTTTAGGGGTTGCTCCGCCACGTGAGCACTCCCCGCTTCTCCCCGACAAATCCTCCGGGATGGGGAGATGCTGCCGAAATTCTGGCTTGAACGAGTCCAAACTCGGAATGATCGCCGCGCTCGAGTATGAACCTCGCGCGAGCCCGTGACTTAACCTTTGGATGGCCTGGGACCGATCCATGAATAATCAACTCAATCAACTTTCAAAATCTCTCAAAAACATTTTAATAAATCCATAAATAAACCAACGAAAATCTTGGTGTCCGAGAAATTGGGCTAAATCGGCGCCGTTCATGTATGGCACACCTTAAACAGAGCGCCTTAAAACGGCGCGCCCTTCCCGGCGCGCCCCAATCAGGCCGCGCCGGTTTAACACATCTTTTTCATTCACCTACGTTGCCGACGCCGTTTTAAGCCATTTACCTACGTTTCAGGGCACCGTTTCAAGCATTTTAACCCCTGTCTTCGCAAGCGTTGCACCGGTTTCATGCCGAATCATGTCGTTGTGTCGTTCCAGTCTCTTCCCCACTCTCGGGACGATTTCTGGTGTCAACCATAAAAAAATGAAGTAAACTCTTTGATCAGTGAACTGAATAAATTAGCTTGTTCGAGCTTGAATTGATATGTCTCGAGTTTTCACCGTTATGCCTTAGTCCAGGCATTCAGGTCGCGTCAATGCATGCTTGAGTGTGCGTCTCCTTGGTATATCAAATGACATTGCCGGAAGGTCGGGCTATGCCTGATCAGAGGTCTTGTTACACGTGAAGGAGGCCTTCGGGCCTAAGTCCTCCGCCATGTACCGAGGCCCACCCAAATAAATCGTGTGTAGTCAATCATAGCATCTCGTATGATCACTCGCATGCTCTGTATCCTTTATTCCGGCCTCGACAGCCCTTCATCTCGGCAATTAATCAAAGGTGTTCCCTCCTCATGGGGGATGTAATTAACGCCATAGCCTTTATGGTATGGCGGACTGCTGGTCCCAACCGAACCTCACATTCGCCCGACACGGGTCAGAATGAGCGCATCATAAAATTGTCACTCGTGTGACTGGCACGCCCGCGTCGTCAATCAGTCAGTTAATTACCATTTAGTTAATCGGTTAATCGACACGTGAAATAAGACATGTATACATGTACATATATACATATACATGAAATAAAATAATAAGATGGTCGGATAAAACCCATCGCAAATAGTCTGGCACGCCCGGTGGGACCAGTGTCACCTTTCATCTCTTTGCCGAGATACTTGGGCTTCGAGGCCCTCCCAGAGGCTACTGATGTTTGGCTTGTTTATTTCTTACAGGCGGACAATGACAACCAATGGGATAACTGGCGTCGACTTCGATCTTTCGATAGTCGCTAGACACGCGCAAGGGTACCTGGCGGTACCCATGGAATTCGGCAGCTTCCCTGCCGCTGTGGGCTTCCCCAACTTTTTAGGGTTAGCCTTTGTAGATATGCTGGAGGTTGAAGCCCCAGAACCTGTCAAGGAAGCTGTGGAGAAAATGAAGCCTCTGGGGGTTCCCTGCTACAAAGACTTGTCTGAATGTCCGGCCCCGGTTGCTAGCTGTCTGGTGCACCACATCGTACGTGGGACCCATCCCAATGTCATCAACAAACACCCTGGAGGACGCCAGCGTCGCCAGGCCCGCAAGAATGCTGCTGTAGTCACCAGAACTCTGTCTCAGTCCGGGAAATAAATGCTAGTCGGGGGTATGCGCGTCTTCCTCGACGGACGCACTGCACGGGTGACCCCAGACCGAGTCATCCCCAACATTCCTATTCACAATGCCTATCAAGCTCTCGCTGGAAGGAGGGTGGAAATAGAAGAAACCGGTCATTATGGCCAAGGAAGCCCAGCACCCAGGCCGAAGAAGTTCAAACAAGTATGGGTTCCCAAGCGAACCCGACCTGCCTACCAGCTAACACCTATCCGCCGCCGTCTTGTGAACGACGAGGCGGAAGTGAGAAGAGAAAGGGGCCTGCCCCCAAAGGAGGAAGAAGAGGTGGTTGCAGATCCTCCGCGCCACAGAAGTTTTCAGGCTGCGGCCAGTCAAGCCAATGTCCCTGCTGCGGGACGAAGATTCCAACTGCCAGCCGACAAAGCTCGGCTGGCCTATATCCCTCCTGCCGGAGGTCGACAATCACCCCCCGTCCTATATCAAGAGCGGGGTCAAGAAGAGATGACCTGTTTGGTCAGAAATTATTTCCGAGGCTTAGGCAATCCCTCACTCGGACAGCAGCGACTGATGCAGACAGTCGCCATTGAGGAAGATTACTGCCCATCAGCGACAGAGGAAGGAAGTATGGGAGATAGAATGATGGTGTCGTCAGTCGACGACAATGGATATAATGACGGCTTCGAGGTCGAAGCCGATGAAGCCTTCCCCAAGCGGGAGGAAAGAAGAAGAGTTTTTATGTTCGAAAGGCTGACCTTTCCGCAGCAAGCCAGAAGGAGGGTCTATCAACAAAAGAGAAGGATGCAGGTTCTCACCTGCAACATGGCTGGTATATCCAGCCGATATGGGGAGCTTCCTGAAGACCCCCAAGAATTGGCTTAATTGGCCGCACGGCCGGGGCCAACTACCCGCAGAACAGAAGCAGCAAGAGGGCTTCTGATGATGGTTAAAGGGAAACAGCCCCAGGTCTATCCCCACTGGGATGACAAGGCCCCCGTCTTGACAGCTAATGTGGTGACGGCAGAAGAAGAAGACGACGTCCTCCTCGACATCTTGGTTGAGGGTACGTCCGGGGAGACAACAGAGAGTATCCCCACCACTATAGACCCATCAGTTCTGATGCTACTACAAAAATATCAACGGGAGATAGACTCTCTGAAGAAGCAGCTGATGGAAAAGACTGAACATTCATCTGCTTCTAAACCACCTGAAGTCCAGGGTGAGTCATCTCGGGGAGCGGCTCATCGTGACGACCCTCCACCGCTCTATACACTGTCCCAGCCGTCAGAGCCAAGCATGGCGACAGCACAACAGCGGCCGCCACAGTCTCAGCCGCTGCTACCTCCGGTGCTCCCTCAGGTGCACCCGACACCCCCGCTGCTGCATCCTCCACAGGCGACCACCCTGGTCACCCCGTACTTGCAGCCAGCGCACTTCTATCCAGAGCCGGTTGACCCCACGGTCGTGAACCTGGTGGAGAGAATGATCGAGCTGAAGCTCGCAGAGAAAAGTGAAGGCGACTACGTCACATTTGATGCTTATCGGGTGCCCTACCCGCAACACCATGCGGCTAAACGACTTCCCTCGGGGGTCAACAAGTCGCCTAAGTTTGACAAATTCAATGGGAAGGGATCCCCGAAAGAGCATATTGCTTATTACATGACCGTTATGGGTGATCTGGCCACCGACGAGTCATATTTGCTGAAACTCTTCGGGTCCTCGCTGACAGGGCTCGCATTTGAATGGTACTCTAGCCTCTCGGCCGGGTCAATCAGTGATTGGGCGGATATGCAGAGAAAGTTCAGAGAAAGATTCCATGTCACAGAGAGGGAGGTCACGGTGGCCGAACTCTACTCAACAAAACAAAGGGCAGATGAGACAGCCCTTGATTACATCAAGAGGTGGAGGAACCTCGGAATGAGATGCAAGCGGCCCCCGCATCAGGAGGACGTGGTACAAATATGCAAACAAAACCTCAGGAGGGAGGTCCTGGAGAAGATGATTGGAATGGAAATACGGTCGTTCGACCGGCTGAATAATGTGGTGGCCGAAGTGGAGGCTTTCCTAGCCAAGCCTGTCCCGACGTCAGCTGCCAGCACAGCCCAGAAAGGCAAGGCTGCGGAACGGCACCCCACACCTAAAGAAGCGAATGCGCTTGATATCAAGGCGTTCGAACAGCAGAAGGAGAAAGGCAAGAAGGCGGCTCCCCCGCCACCTGCGAAAGCTCTAGATGATAAAGAAGGTCCTTCGCTGAGGGACAAAATGAAGAAAGCATATTCCTTTCCAAAAGACAAGACCCGAGTCCTGTTCGACTGGGTAACAGAATACAGCATGGTCACTTTGCCTGAGCCAAGGAGGTCGGAGGACCTGAAAAGAAAAGACAGTCCAAGATTCTACCCTTACCACCAGATGTTGGGACATCCAATCGAAGACTGTTATGTTTTCAAAGACATCATCGAAGGAATGGTAAAGAAGAATGAAATAGAGCTGGGAGAGTACAAAGTGGACCCTCCTCAGCCACATGAAGCCCCTCTCAGGAGAGCAGCGGTCAACATGATCTCCCTCTACCAGGCATTACCTGAGGAGATCTCTGAAGCAAGCACACGGAGCACCTACAAAATCCATTTCCTGGAGCCCGTGAAAGAACAACAGGGGTGGCAGCAGATCCCTGTGAAGCACAAGAAGAAGAGGGCACCCCGCCCGAAAGGGGGGGCACATATCCGTGGCATTACACCCCGGCCTGCTCCGCCAGTGGTAGCACCCGTATGGGTCACTCCACCTACAGCTGTCAGAATACATACACCTAACAGGAGGAGACAAACTCCGCTGCCAGTAATCAAGGAAACCAATCCTGGAGTCCTTCGACTGCAGCACCTGATTGAAGGGCTAGATGAATATGTGCAGCCCGAATTGAAACCTCTACTGGTATGGGACCACGTCCCATGGCAAGAGCTGGAGCAACTCTCACTCAAACAGGTGGAGGAAGCCGAAACAGCACCCCCTGAAGAGGGCAGCCTGTTATGGGGGCAGACACCCGCAGAAACCAAAAAGAAGAGAAAGCAAAAGAAGAAGAAAAGAAAGGCCGCTGGGGCCAATAAAACACAGGTTGTCTCTTGCAACACCCTGTCAGCACTCTTCAACCTACCCGGAGAAGAGGAAGAAGAAGAAATTTGCTTCACACCCCATGCTGGGGGAGGCAAAGCCGAAGCCACAACTGCTGCGCATGCCACTCGGTCGGGCCGAAAATGGGGGCGCCAGCCACCACCCAATCACAACATCATGTTCAGAGGGGAGCAACCCTACAAGACACCTCCGTCGGAAGTTAAGGGAGTTCAAATCCCTCCTCCATCAGGCCTATACAACAAGAGTGGAGGCAAGGCAGCCCCTTCATTCCTCGAATTTATGAAAATGTCAAAGGGGAAACAGCCCTGTCAAGAGGCTAACCCTACACCCGGGGCCATTCACCCGCAGACAGCGCAATCTACTGAGAATGCAAATGCAGATGGAGCTTGCCCTACAGCAGCTAATAAAGAAGACTCGACAGCCGGTGCCAGCCAAGAGGATGCCGAGTCCGAGGAAGATAAAGCAGGTCCGTCTGGACCCGCGAATCAAATGCTCATGAAGCCCAGATGGGCTGAAGAGATGAAGCTCTCCAATGTCCGGGCCGGAAGCCGAATAATGAAGTTGCTCAAGAAGCTCCCCGCTCGATTTACAATCTGGGAAATTCTCTCTTTGAGTGAAGAAACTCGACAGGCGATCATCACTGCTCTACAGACGCCTGCTCACTTTGAAGCCTGCATAGCCGAGGCTATACCAGAAGCCAGCATGACCTTCTCTCCGAAGACTTGCTACTACCTACTGCCAGCCACAACAGGCCGCTGTATATGAGAGGGCACCTGAATGGGAGGGAGCTGAATAGAATACTGGTTGATCCCGGTGCAGCAGTCAACATCTTGCCTTACAGAATATACGAGAGGCATCACTTTAACGTGCATCTCGAGAAAGTCGGGGATATGCGTATTGCTGGCTTCAACCAAAAATGTGAAGTATCTATGGGGGTGGCAGAGTTCACACTGACCCTCGCAGATTTCACTACAACGGTGCAATTTCATGTCATTGACTCTCGCACCTCTTACAAAGCACTGCTCGACCGCCCATGGCTACATGAAAATATGGTGGTGCCCTCCACACTCCACCAATGCATCAAATACAGCCTCCAGGGGAAGGAGGAGAGGATATTTGCTGATATCCACCCATTCGAGGTGTTTGAATGTCACTTGGCAGACGCCAACCTATATACAGGGCCTTCCCGGAAGGTTTCTGAAGCTGAGGCCCCCATAGGGGCATCGAAGAATAAATCGGGTGACGGTTGGTATCCACCACCGCCACGCGGATATGTCAAGCCGAAAGTGGTCTCTCACATCACAGCTTCTGGAGAGGTCGGCAGGGTGACACCCTCAGCATTGTACCCCAAGGCTAAGGAAGTGCAGGTCGATCGACAGCACGACCGCATCGGAGTCCCGGCCGGCCTCACCAAGCCAGTCTCCGGCCTCAACGACCCCACTGTCGAACCTTTCAAAGCTTGGGAGGTGATACAGGAAGATGGGCCCATCAGCTTGTTCTATACAGCTGAGGAGCATCCCACTCGGGAAGATACAGACTGCAGTCTCCCCGAAGACCTGAGCAACCCGCCGGTTCCTGTCCAAAGCCTGGCATTTACAACTGATCGTATGGCTAAGATGTTTCGGAAGCAACACATTCCTCCCGATCAGTCTCAAAAGTGCAAAGAAGCTTTCCAGAAGATGTGGCATCCTGCGAATCAGGATAAGGAAATGAGACGTGTCTCTCAACATCCAGGGTTGGGCTTCACCCTGGAGGAATATTATTACAGTAGGCGGTACGAGGTGGATACCATCTCCGCCTTCTATCCTACTGAAGACGGCCCTCTGGGGGCAACCTTTGATGAGTACCCGGTGGAAGCCGAATATTTTGAACTGGCTCGGTCCAGGAATCAAGAAGCAGAAACCTCGGCCCCTTGCCGATGCTGGGAGCAGGTTCATCCTGAAGAAGCGGCCCTTCAAGCCGAATTTGATACGGCTAGCAACAGCGAAGCCGAAGACAGTCAAGAAGCAGGAGTCTCTCCCTCCATAGAGGTCATACTAATGACAACTTCAACACCCTTTCTGCCAATCAGGGAGGCCTTGGTCAACTCCAGTCAAGGGGAGCCAGCTACCAGGAAAGAAAAAGCCACTTCTGCAGAAGATACAACTGTCCCAGAAGGTGAAACTTCCTCAACTTCTGCTGCAAAATCAGCATGCTGTTCGAGCCTGGCAGTAAACAGTTACCAGCCCGTCGTGGCTGCAGTCTCATCTGCAAACACCAAGGCCGCTCTCTCATCCTTGGAAGCTGCAACGGCAATGGATTTATTAATAGAACAATCCACTCAGCCGCTAGCACAAGAAATCAAGAAACTTCAGGAAGCTCTGGCGTTGTCTGACGAGGAAGTCGAAGTGCTCGACCCACAAGATGGTATTCCGGACTTCGTCGACCTCCAACCGGCACCTCCGGAAATAGAAGACGGAGGCCAAGCCACAGTCGATGAACTGATAGAAGTCAACTTGGGAGATGATGAGGACCCTAGGCCTACCTTCCTCAGTGCCCAACTATCCCCAGAAGAACGGGAGCTGTACACCCAGCTGTTGCTAGAGTACCGGGATTGCTTCGCCTGGACTTACAAAGAGATGCCAGGTCTAAGCCCCGCTGTCTCACAACATGAGCTAACAATCAGCCCTGAGGCCGAACCGGTGAAGCAACCACCGTGGCGCATGAGGCCAGAGCTCATCACCCAAATTTGTGCTGAAGTCGACAAGCTCATTGACGTGGGATTTGTTGAAGAAAACCAGTACACCACGTGGCTGGCGAATATCGTCCCCGTGAAAAAGAAGAATGGACAGATCCGGATATGTGTCGACTTCCGAGATCTAAATAAAGCCTGTCCCAAGGATGACTTTCCGGTGCCAATAACCGAGGTCATGATTGATGCTACAACCGGCCATGAAGCCCTGTCATTCATGGATGGGTCGTCCGGCTACAATCAGATTTGGATTGCGGAGCATGACCGAGTCCATACTGCTTTCCGAACCCCTAAAGGCATTTATCATTACAAGAGAATGCCGTTCGGACTGAAGAATGCTGGCGCAACCTATCAGCGCGCGATGACCAAAATCTTTGATGAGCTGCTCTACCACAAGGTTGAATGCTACATAGATGACCTGGTGATCAAAACCAGGAGAAAAGAAGATCATCTGCAAGACCTCCGGATTGTCTTTCAGAGGCTAAGGCAACATGAGCTGAAGATGAACCCTATGAAATGTGCATTCGGAGTGTCGAGCGGAAAATTCTTAGGCTTCATCGTCTGATATCGGGGAATCGAGATAGACCCCGCGAAGATCAAGGCAATTCAGGGGTTGCCTCCGCCAAGGAACATCTCCGAGCTGAGATCACTACAGGGCCGCTTGGCTTATATCCGGCGGTTCATTTCCAATTTGTCAGGGCAATGCCAGCCCTTCCACAAGCTAATGATGAAAGATGTCCCCTTTTATTGGGATGAAGATTGCCAGGCAGTCTTTGACAAGCTAAAAGACTACCTGAAAACTCCTCCAGTGCTGGGCGCACCGGTGAAAGGATGACCATTGATACTGTATATAGCAGCTACACATAATTCTCTAGGGGCAATGCTGGCCCAGAATAATGAAGAAGGGAAAGAGCAAGCCCTCTATTACCTCAGTCGGAGACTGGTCAGAACTGAGGAGAAATATACTCATATTGAGAAGATCTGTCTGGCGCTGGTCTTCGCAGTTAAGAAGCTCCGACACTATATGTTGTCGCATGAAATCAGCTTGGTGTCCAAAGAGGATCCCCTGAAGTACATCATGTCTCAACCGACACTCAAAGGCCGCCTGGGCAAATGGGCGGTAATCCTTATGGAGTTTGATATCTCCTACGTGCCGCGCAAGGCTGTCAAGGGCCAAGCTATTGCAGACTTCTTCGCTGAGCACTCAGTGCCCGGGGATTGCCCGTTGGAGCCGGAGCTTCCTGAAGATGAAACCCTAGAAGCCGTTCAAGTACAACCCGCCTTATGGCAGCTATACTTTGATGGCGCTTCCAGAATTGACGCCTCTGCCACTGGATCAGCCAGAGTCAGGGCAAGAGCAGGCATAGTCCTGAAATCCCCAGAAGGAGAAGTGGTGCATACATCCTGCTCCATAAACAAACAATGCACAAACAATGAAGCGGAATATGAAGCCCTGATAATCGGGTTGCAAATTGTTCTGTCCATGGGAATTCAGATGCTGGAAGCATTCGGAGACTCCATGCTAGTTATAAAATAGCTGGAAGGAGAGTTCGATGTACGAAAGCAAGAGCTCCTCCCCTATCACCAGTTGGCAACTCGCCTGATGTGGAAATTTTACTTCATCAGCATCAAGCACATCAATCGAGGCCGGAATGCTCAGGCAGACGCCCTCGCTAAGCTGGCCAGTTCATTGGCGGTCCCGCCAGACACAAGCCTGAATATAATAGTGATCAACCGCCGACAGGTCCCCAGCGTAACAGAGGTCCTGGCCGACGAACAAGAGATGGAAGTAGCAATCATCGAAGGGGTTCAACAGCCCGATTGGCGAGAGCATCTCCTACGCTGGTTTCAGCACCAGCAACTTCCAAAAGAAAAGGAACAGAGAATGAAGCTCCTGAGGATCAAGGATTCTTACGAGATGAGAAGCGGGACCTTGTTCCGAATTATGACAGATGCTCGAAGGAAAATCCTACTCCGTTGCTTGTCTTCAGCAGAAGCAGGACATGTGATGCAGGAGGTCCATGCAGGATCAGCTGGAGCACACCAGGCTGGCCCGAAGATGAAAATTGAGATAAAGAAACTGGGTTACTATTGGCCCACTATATTTGACGATTGCTGCAGGTTTGCCAAAGCTTGTCAGAAGTGTCAAGAACATGCTAATGTGGCAAGGAGACCTCCAGTGCCATTGCATCCCACCCTACCAAGCTGGCCATTTGCTCAGTGGGGCACGGACGTAGTAGGGCCGCTACCAGCATCTTCATCAGGGTGCAGATACATCTTAGCAGCTACAGACTATTTCTCCAGATGGGCGGAGGCAGTGGCACTAAGAGATGTGACGGGAGAACTAGTTGCAAGATTCTTCCGGCAGAATGTAATATTTCGGTTCGGGATCCCCAGCCGAATCATCTCTGATAATGGCAGTCACTTTAGGAACCAGAAGGTTCATCGGCTGGCCGACAAATACAAAATCGACTGGAGGACATCATCCCCCTACAACCCTCAAGCCAATGGACTCGCAGAAGCCTTTAACAAGACCTTATGCACGCTGCTGGCGAAGACTGTCAAGTCTAATAAAAAGGATTCGGAAGAAAGGATGTACGAAGCACTTTGGGCCTATCGTACTGTCTAAAAGACCCCAACCGGCTGTTCACCTTTCTCCCTCGTTTATGGGTCGGAAGCTGTAGTGCCCATTGAACTTGAAGTTCCTTCATTGCGAGTTGCCGTCCAGCACGGACTAGTCAGTGGTGAACAGGCCAATGCAGAAAGAAGATTGGAGGAGCTCGCTGAGCTCGAAGGAAAATACCTCCAGGCACAGCAAAACATCCAACTCTACCAAGCTCGCATGGCCCGTGCTTTTGACAAGCTAGTCAAGGGTCGAGAATTCCAGAAAGGAGACCTGGTAATGGTCAAAAGAAAAGAAGTGATGGCCTCCAACCCCAAAGGGAAGCTGGTCGAAAACTGGGTCGGGCCGTATATCGTCCGCCGAGTATATGAAGGGGGTGCGTACGTCCTTGTAGACCACAAAGGAGTCATTCAGTTCTCTCCCCTCAACGGAAAACACATTAAACTGTATCATGCAGCGCAGCCGACACGTCCCGAGTGATCGGTCGAAGCTACTCTTCTCCTTGGTCTAATGGCACTCCGCCATGATCAAGCTATCTTCCCCTCGGTTAGTGGCATTCCGCCCTGATCGAGCTACCTTTTCCTTGGTTTAGTGGCATTCCGCCCTGATCGAGCTACCTTTTCCTTGGTTTAGTGGCATTCCGCCCTAACCGAGCTACCCTTACCTCGGTTTAGTGGCACTCCGCCCTAACCGAGCTACCCTCCTCCTTGGTTTAGTGGCACTCCGCCCTAACCGAGCTACTCTTTTCCTGGGTTTAGGGGCACTCCGCTCTAATCGAGCTACCCTCTCCTTGGTCCAGTGGCATTCTGCCCTGATCGAGCTACCTTTTCCTTGGTTTAGTGGCATTCCGCCCTGATCGAGCTACCTTTTCCTTGGTTTAGTGGCATTCCGCCCTAACCGAGCTACCTTCCTTTGGTCCAGTGGCATTCCGCCCTGATCAAGCTACCCTCTCCTTGGTCTGGTGGCATTCCGCCCTGATCAAGCTTCCAAAAGAATACGCCACACCGCCATTACGAGCCTTACGTTCGGATTGGCGCGAAAGCCCTTCCTTGCGTTAGCATTATCTTCCCGCTAACGAATAAACCCGAGTCGGCTGGAGATTTTGTGTTCTAGCTGGCATTCTCACATTGTTGTCACTACGGGCCATCTACTGTCAACCAGGAGTCGAACATCACACTTCGACCTGCCACCCTATACATATCAAAAAAAAGAAAGAAAAGAAAATGGGGTTAAAAATAGAGATACCCCGCCAGACTTGCTCCTATATTAGGGCAAGTGCAAAAATGGCTATAACCCAGCTGTGGCGAAAACCCGAAGGGGCGCTGCAGGTAAAATCGGGTACCCCGCCGCGTGAAAACCCGAAAGGGCGTGCGGGCAAAAGCAAGAGGGGGTTGGCTCTGGCGAAAATCCGAAAGGGCGATTGAGTCAGTAAAGTGGTAATTTCCAAATCCCTCTCCTATTCTCCACCCAATGAAACTCTGAAAGGGACAACCATCAAAGTCCCGCAGGAAATCCTTTAACAAACCCACATTCGACCTTCGTCATCATCGGCGAGGTCGGGTGATCTCTACCCTCAACTTGGACCTTACATCCCTGTTGATAATCCCATCTTGTTTCGGTAATAACCCATGCCGATGAATAAACCCACGTTCGACCCTCGTCATCATCGGCGAGACCGGTCAATCTTTACCCTTAGCTCGGATCTTACATCCTTATTAATAGACCGTATCCTTTGCTTCAACATCTAACCAGTGTCGACAGACCGAAGCAGGGTCCAATCCTTGTCATCATCGACAATGCCAGTCAATATTTTCGCGATCCAGTTCTTCTGCATCACGAATTCAAGAAAAAAGAAAGAAAGAAAATAAAATGGGGTTAAAAATAGAGATACCCCGCCAGACTTGTTCCTATATCAGGACAAGTGCAAAAATGGCTATAACTCAGCTGTGGCGAAAACCCGAAAGGGCGTCGCAGGCAAAATCGGGTATCCCGCCGGGTGAAAACC
This sequence comes from Amorphophallus konjac, assembly GCA_022559845.1. NCBI lineage: Eukaryota > Viridiplantae > Streptophyta > Magnoliopsida > Alismatales > Araceae > Amorphophallus > Amorphophallus konjac. The sequence goes on from CM040120.1 coordinate 301,058,631, forward strand.
CGAAAGGGCGCGCGGGCAAAAGCAAGAGGGGGCTGGCCTCGGTGAAAATCCAAAAGGGCGCTTAGGTCAGTAATGTGAATAAAAAAAATTGAATGATGAATAGTGATGATTCATTCTCTGTCCGGAAGACCCCTACGAGGTCGACGGGGAATTTTCATCCGATATCCCGCCTATATACATCTATTGTCTACCCTTTTCGACCCTTGTCATCATCGGCAAGATCGGTCGCTACCCTATCCGGTTTTTGTCACCATCGGCAAGACCGTCTACCCTTTTCGACCCTTGTCACCATCGGCAAGATCGGTCGCTACCCTACCCGGTTTTTGTCACCATCGGCAAGACCGTCTACCCTTTTCGACCCTTGTCATCATCGGCAAGATCGGTCGCTACCCTATCCGGCTTTTGTCACCATCGGCAAGACCGTCTACCCTTTTCGACCCTTGTCACCATCGGCAAGATCGGTCGCTACCCTATCCAGTTTTTGTCACCATCGGGAAGACCGTCTACCCATTTCGACCCTTGTCACCATCGGCAAGATCGGTCGCTACCCTATCCGGTTTTTGTCACCATCGGCAAGACCGCCTACCCTTTTCGACCCTTGTCACCATCTACAAGATCGGTCGCTACCCTATCCGGTTTTTGTCACCATCAGCAAGATCGTCTACCCTTTTCGACCCTTGTCACCATCAGCAAGATCGGTCGCTACCCTAGTCCGGTTCTTGTCATCATCGTCAAGACCGTCTACCCTTTTCGATCATTGTCATCATCGGCAAGATCGGTCGCTACCCTTTCGACCCTCGTCACCATCGACGAGCCCGGTCAACTACCCCCTAACCTGGGCCTTCCGCCCTCGTTGATCAACAAAACGTCATTGCGTCGACATTTGACCCATGTAGATGGTTATAACACACCTCTCATCACCAGCGGCAAGGTTCGCTAGGTGCATCTGCCTACGCTACCTATGTCCCACCTTGGCAAAGGCCCTGTTCCGGGAACGGCTACGTCGCGGTGGAGCGAACACCTCACCCCTTCCCTGAAGGCGTGAGCGCTCTCCTGCGCCATCGGCAAGTATCCCCAGGTTCAGGTGATCAGCCAGAAGAAAGAAAAGAAGGAAAGAAAAGAAGTCGTGATCGAGGCGACAAACAGAGATGTCTTCATTAATATGACTTTTCGGAATACATTTACGCCCAGAACATCCCCCGGGGGTACATAAGCTCCAAAAAAAAGGGGGGGAAGCGGAGCCCGATCAAGGAAGAAAGAAAAAAACAGAATGAAATCACGGCAAAGGACACAGGAAAATATCTGCCAACTCCAAGAGACCCAGTGAGGAGTGTCGGTGTCACGCCCCGACGCGGAAAATCGGCGCATACAGTCAGATACGAGCTAGCACTAACAATAAATTCTAATCTAAATAATTAGATAAATTATAAAGTGAGAAACACTTCCATTAATCAAAATAATTCCAACTTTATTACAATAACCAACATGCTAAGACTCGATCAAACATGTCTTCCAAATGAAATTCTAATACAACACTGACGTAAAATCAAACTGGAAGTAAATACTAATCTGACTCAATAACTAGGTACAAAAGCACTCAAGGATCACTCCTGACCCTCCCCATCGGTAAGCGCGTCACCTGAAAAGCCTGGAAAAGGGGGGAACACAACTATGAGCTGACGCTCAGTAGGACATAACGGCATATTTACGTAGTTAATATCTTAATTACCAGTTGTATGCAACAGAGAACAAGGAATTGAATAAAAAGATCAAGAACAATGTAGAAGGTCTTGCAAAGTCAAGAATTGAATAAATTCCAATGATCAATAATATCATGTATAAGAAATTCACTAAGAGCAATTGAAACAATAATAATTGGCCTAAACAAGCAAGTATTTCAATAATTCATAATCAAGTAAAAGGAATAACAATAGATCAAATGTCGTAGACACACACTAGTCAAGTACTCGGTGCAATGCCACACCTTGTCATTAACATCCCATGGGCTCACTAATTTTCGGGCGCTCTCCCCCGGACCAGACCGGGCCCTTATGATGCGATGGCATTGGTTTTATGGATCGATGATCCCAATTGTCTAGACATTTCTTGTATAAATATGGCCAATGAATTTCAAGGAATAAGCTAAAATGTAACAAGTACAGATCTAGCAAAAATCAGAATAACAAGAAAATGAAGGATTAAACTTTGGCATAATGTTTAACTACAATTAAGTCGTGGAATCCAAGAATGAAAGGATAAGTAGAAAAAATACAATCTTTAGAATACATTTAATTCCATAAATTAACATTTTATTCTGTTGGTTTAACAAGTTTTATCATACTGGAAATGCCTTAAATTAATTGGATGAAAAAAGCCAAAGAAATGATTTATTTAGTATTATTAGAGTAAATTACTAAGAATTTCACTTAATTCATAGAAATAAATCCTATCATGGTGAAAATCTCCCTAATATTTTTAAGTAACTCCATCACATGATTCCTCTGGAAAATGACAGTAAATATCCATTTTTGTTACTGGAATGGAATTTTTACACATTAAAAATACCTTTTTAAACACAAAAAACCCATATTTGGTGTGCTATAAAAAGCTCCTTATGAAATTTTTGGATGGTTTATTAAGAATAATCATCTTACTGGTTGTTCATTTTTCATGATACCCATAGTATTTTTAGCATACTGAAATTAATTTTTCTACATTATCCTACCATTTATGCTATTTATTGAATGGAAGAAATACATTAGAATTTTGTTTAAGTATAAAAATTTCTCTATAACTTGATGTTATCATTCTAACATGCTGGAAAATTTTTGTTATACTGTAAGAACTTTTATCATGCTGTAAGGGTTATTTTTAACAAGTTAATATAATTTTCATGCATTTATTCTCTATTATATGGAGAGTAAATGAATTCTATTTGGTAAAAATATCAAATTTTCACAGAAAATTATCTCTCACATGATAATTATATCAGAGTATAATATTCATGAATTTTCATACCTTTGAGATTATTTTAACATACCACATATAATTTATAAGCATTTTCTTTCATTTTATATAAGAAATATAGATTTTTATAAGATAAAATATTCTAAATCCACCTAAATCCACAAGAATATAACTTCTCACATGCTGCTACTATAAGACAAATTTTCCATGCATTTTAGTTATTTAATAATAATTTTTGCATGCTGGACATAATTTCTTATACATTTATATTCTATTAATTATAGGAAAAATAGGTTTATATGAAAAAAAATAGATTAAAATACTTTCCAGTAGCAGAAAAATAACTTTTAAATCTCCTGGTAGCAGAAGAATAACTTTTAAATCTCCTGGTAGCAGAAGAATATGTTTTACAGGGATTCAAGGTTTTTAATTATTCATTTAATAACTTCGGATCGCGTTTAGGGCGGAGCTCGGTCACCCGGCCCCTTTTATTGGGGTCGCGGTCGCCCACAGGACCGCGACCACCTGGTCGCGGTTGGTCGCGCGACCGCGACCAGGATGGCGGTCCTGCCGGGGGCCACGATCATCAAGGCCGTTTTCTGCTTGTTATGTGTGTGAGATCTAGGGATTAAAAAGCCTATATCTTCCTCAATTCTTAATGGAATTAAGCATATGATATATCAATGGAAAGCTAAGACAGAGTACTATCATTTGGTAAGGTCAATTTCAGATTTAGGTTCTGTAATTAAGTTCTGTATTGACAGGAAAAAGAAAAAATCCTAATTAGGATAGTGTGTTACTAAAACATCAAATTCTCTACGTATACATGATAACTTTTAGGGCTTTTTATATCACTGGAAAGCTAACAGAGAGGGCTTTCCAACCATGTATCACACATGCTATGAATTTTAACATTTATGTTTCGAATTCATGGATTAATCAGGTTCCAAGTATATGAAATCACCATATGGACAAGCTCATGTTCAAACCTCAAATTCTATAAATAGAATTGATGGATCAAAGAGCTTTTTACGCCAAAAGAGAGATAACATGCTAAGCTTCAATTTGATATACAATAATTAACATTTGGCCAGTTATAACCTACCTCAATTGAAGACTTAAACCACGAGATAGATTAGACCCACGAACTATAAGAATCCCCTTCAAAGATCTCCTGATTCCTCCCTCAATACCCTATAAAAATTATGGCTTTTAGTCTCAGATGATAGATCTCGTCGAGCTGATCAAAAACCCCTACTCATATGCCTATTTTGGTTGAGGTACTAACCTGATTTGATGAACCAAAACTTGGAGATAGAAAAACGACGGGGAGCAGACCACCTTCCACAAAATCGCCAAGATCTCCCCAGACCTAACTCCTCTGCCGACACCACAACAACCAAATGAAACTAGACTCGAAGAGCTTTCTATCTATTGCTCATACACCTTCTGGATCCTTCCAGGAAGGGAGAATTTCGACCTTGAAGAGGCGTGTTGTTTACGCCACCGAAATAATTGACCTAGACTAAACTCGTCTAATCACTCTTATCCTAGTTAATCTTACACGAAATTTGTTGGGGGCTATTAATCTACCAGTCACTAGCGTTCATTTGCCTCTAACCTCATCGCATTTGGTTAAGAAATGGGCTCTAATTTGATGTTTTAAAATGGGGGTGAATAGGGAACACGAATTTCGGGTTAGGTGGGTTGAAAGTCAGACTTAACCCACTGATTAGGCCTAGATACTGATTTTATTAGGCTTAGTCATAGAAGAAAAAAGTTAGTCGATGCATCTATTATTTAATTACTATTTTTATGAATTTTTATATGGTAGACAAAATTTTCACTTCTACTATTCCGTAAATAGTTAAATATTAAGTTCGGAAGACTTAATCCACTAATTCGGCCTAATAAATGATTTTAGTAGGCTTAGCCCTAGAAGACACAATTGCTAATCGCATGGTCTTCTACCTAATTATTATTTTTCAAGATTTTAATATGGTCAACGAAATTCCACTTCACTATTCATTTAATAATAAAATAAAAAATTCGAAATTCAAATTTCAAATTCTCTCTTTTCATTTCATTTTCATTCCAACCCAATTGCATTTGTGTTTCATTTCACCTAAACCTTATTTTCATTTGGGTTACATTTCATTTTCATTTCATTTCAATTTAATTTAAATTTTTAAAGGTTTATTTCAATTTCTATCCAATTATTAATTCAACTAAATTCAAATAAATTCTTAAAAATTTTAATTTGACAAGGAAAAATTAAATAAAATTATTAATTAAACACGGGGTATTACAGTCGGGTAAACTCTTGCAGCCGGGCCTCAGTAATTGTCAGCTGCGATAACCTTTCGTCCAATGAGGCAAGTTGTCCTTCGGCCAGATCAGCTTCTTCTCTTGACTGGGTTTCGAGGCGCTCGCCTTCCTGCGGTTCGGCTTCGACCTCGGCAAGCTCATCGCGCAACTCTGCCTCCCGTGCCGTGAGGAGCAGCCGGCGTTCTGAGATATTGCCGGCAGCGTTTCTCAGCTGTTCCATGGTCACCCTCAAAGAAGAAGCAGCAGTGCGGCAATCTGCCCTCTCCAGCTTCACAGCCGTCAGCTGATCAGAAACCTCTCGGCTCAGGAACTCCCGCCTGTTGGCGTGCTTTAATAGCATTATAACCCGCGGAGTCCAATCATCCATGGGGCAGCCGAATGCTAATAACGACCGGGAGAGGTGGTCTACCAAGCTCCTCAGCTGCACATAGGTCAGGTTCGGAGAAGCTGACACGGCCCGCTGGAGATTGTCCAAAGACTGCCATATCATGTCATCAGAGAATCGTAGGCCTAGTGGCGAAGTCTCAGGGAGCTGAAAATCTACCCTGCTATCTATGTCGGCCCAGATGTCATCGGCCACCCCGAGGGACGTCGATGGCAGGGTCTGGATGACGCCGACTCCTGGCCCAACAGTTGCGGTTACGGCTGCCAAGGGGCCCTCTATGACGGCAATTTCCTTTCTTGCCCTTTGGGGCGAAGTCATAACGGCCGTCTCAGCGGCTGAGGGTGCTTGCTCCTCCCGAGCAGTCTCACGGGTCGTCAACAGAGGGGAGCTGTCTATAACCGACAAGGCTTCAGCTTCTTCCGCAATAATCTCCCCCGCTTCTACTCCCGGGAGAGCACTTGGCTTCAGCAGTGGCTCTTCGCCGGCAACCAGGGCTTGAGTCCCCGCAACCTCGATCAGGCCGCCAACCTCAGCAGTCACACCGGGCTCCCCTGAGGCCGCTGCAGCAGCATAGGTCCATGGAAGCCGCATGGCGATGGGCCGCACAACAGGTGGAAGAGCCGATTGACTAATATCCACGCCAAGAAGGGGTATGCGGATCATTACAGCTGGTGATACCGCCTCAGCCTGCATTGCACATACGTACATCAGCCAGTTGGCTTGGAAATAAAAAGAAGTGCTGCAGGCGGGAATCAGAATACTTCCTACCTCGACCGGCACTATATTTAGGCCTCCAAAAGTGGCCTCTGAAGATTCTGGCCCTTCTCCTGCAGTCGGGTATGATGGCCCGTGCTAGGCTCCCAATAGCCTCGGAGGGCTAAACGTCAACAGATCACTCTCATAAGCTGAAGAAGCCCCGACGTCCTCAGCCTCGGTGTCGACCATCGGGAACCCCTCGTCGTCGCCGGAGCCGCCACCATAACCAACTTGTTCAGAGGAGGATGATTCTTCTGCTTGTTCTCGGACCTCCGATACCTGAGCGGGAACCGTGCTGCTAGGAGGAAGCCCTCTATCCAGAATCTCCTCAGCGGTCTCCACCTTGGGAGCATCCGTCGGCGAAATATCCAGGGGCTGGTCCCTTGGAAGCCCTTGCTCTCCGACGTCAACCCCTACCGTGGCACCGACCTCAGGGAGTAGCGTGGGTCGAACATCGACTGGAATTGAAAGATAATAAATAGTCAAGACCCGACTGAAAACACAATATGCCACCAAGCTCTATCGGCATGCTGCAAATTACCTTCTATTTCTCGATGGGGTGTCGGTGAAGGCAAGCCACCCTCAGCGGAGGCCGAGGGGGCTTCCTCCTCTCTCTCCCCAGCAGCAGCTTCGGTTGCCGCCTCCAACCCAACAATGGCGGAGGTAGTGCCAGCAGCTACTAAAAGGAAGGATGATCAGCCGGGGCGGCGGAAATAAACAGACAAGCCAGGTAAGAATAAGAAGTCACCTTCGCCCTCAGGCCCTTGCATCCAGGCGGCCTCAAATTCGGAGAATGACGGAACCCGAGGAAAGGGAACCGTGGACTCCTCTTCAGCAGCCTTCCTCCGACGTGCCCGAGTAGCGCGGGACTCTGCCCTCTTGGCTTTCTTGGCCCTACTGATGGCCTCCCTGACCTGGGACCTGGTTCGCTTTCGCGAATCCCCAGGGGGTAATGGTGTCGTAGTCGGAGCTGGCTCTGGAATATTAAAATATGAAGGCTTCTGTGCCTTAGATATCAGCTCCCTACAGTGTCGGGTCGCCTCCATAGAAAGGCGAGCTACAAAAGCACATAGGTGAGAAGATGCACACTGACTATAGAAGAAGCAGCTTCAGGGCTGAAGAAGAAATCAAGCATGTCACGCCCCGAGCGCGGAAGAAACTCGGATATGCGCGACGAGTTTATATCAATCATGTCAATCAGAGTAGTAGTGTATTCGACACCAAAACAGAGATGCGCAAAATAGAAAGATAACCCAATCCTTTATTTCATAATGGATAGACTATTACAAATCCAATACTCTATTCAAACAAAAGGAAAAATTACATAGTTGACTCAAAAATAGGAAAAAGACTAGATGACACTTGGAGAAGTTCTATCTCTTTCACTCTTGACCATTCCCATCCGATTGACTTCCCTCTTCGTCGGAATTACCTGAAAAGTAGGGAACACACGGAGTGAGCGAACGCTCAGTAGGAAATTATATCTCAAGCGCTTAGCAAGGGGTCTAAGTAATTACATTTTTCATGAATGTACTATAGCTATGCATGCTCGCATAAAACGACAAGATAGAGAAAGAATTTATCAATAAGACAGCAAGATGAACTAGTCATGAGCTTTCAAGAAAAGATAACAGATATTCAAACAAGTACTTTTTAGCAAGTCATGTCAAGAACTTTCGCTATCATGTGTCAAGCAAACAAGTAATTACCCTTTTTTTTTTCGGGTCACGCAAGTCATGTCAAGTCAAGTACGAGTCAAGTACAAGATTTGTGTGGAATGTCCAATCAAGCTAGTCATGCACTCGGTATAATGCCAGATACCTTATCATTCAACTCCCATGGGCACAAGTACTTTCGGGTGCTCCTCCCAGGACCAGATCGGGCCCTATATGCGCAGGCATTTATCATGTATTTTTGACATCCACTCTTGTATATATATATATAGCCAATATGGAATTTCAACAATTTAAGCTTGTAGACACGTATGATAACTTTGAGAGAATGGAGTCCAAAAATACGACATTGGACATAGATAGGCGATAACAACGGTACATTCACGATGAACGATGAAATTAGGTGGAATTAGGTTCCCTTAACTCGGGTACCATGACAAGTATGGACATTCTTTATATAGAATTGAGGTCCACATGAACAGTATATCAAAGGCAAGATACCCTCATTCTTATTATAGAATTGAGGTCCACAAGAACATCAACAAATGGCATGATATCATCATCCCATTAAGAATTCTCATGATATACTCTTTGCATATCATAAGGGCCGGTATACCATGTTTCTTTAGAGTGACATGGCATTCAATAGTGTAATGAGTTTTTAGGGTACAACCAGCTCAGTCGGCCTTGAGGGAATCCAAGACTCGAGGAGTCTTACGGAGGTCTCTATGACTAACTCGCTAGTCCAAAGGAACGGAATGTCCAATGGAGAGCTTGTATGTCAATGAGAATTGAGGGTGATCGATAAAACATCATGAAACGTGGGACTATACTCACGGAGTGGAGATATAGTGCCGATATACATATATATAGATATACTGAAACCATCGGTTGTCAGAAACAGGTAAAAACATTTTTACAGGAAAATAACGACTTAAGTAAAGTCACTACTCAAGTAATTAACGCCTTCAGTAAGGGCGTTTATCTATTTTACATTGTTGCAAAATTTCAATATTTCAGTATTTTACCAAAAACGCGCCCTGGTGAGGGGCGTTTCTTTACAAGTTGACGACGTATACAATGGCCGTCCATTCTTTACTTCTATTTTTGCAGTATATATATATTCAGAAATTTATCAAAAATATGCCCTGGACAGGGGCGTTACTTTTCAATTCACGCCCTGAACAGGGGCGTTAGTCAAGTGAGAGACGACCTATACAGGGTCGTGAATTCAAACATTTTCAGATTTCAAGTATATAATTTCCAGAAACAAGAGACATGGTCATGACAGGAAATTTATCGAGATTCAAGTAAATATGATTGTGCACTGATTTAGAATCATGTTTAAGTGAATATTGGATAATTAACATGGGTAATTAACAATTGAGAAAATTGACGTCCGTGTACCGGGCGTCAAATCTGGAATTGACGACCTGGTCATGGTCGTTTCTCTAAAGGTAGCGCCCTTGTCTGGGTCGCGTATACAATTAGCGCCCTTGGAAAGGGCGTTTCTTTCCAACAATAGAAACTTTTAAAACTCGTGAAAACTATATGCATGAACTAATATATATGGTTTAACATAGTTATTATGGTGATTTGGGCTACAGTGCTTGAGAAAACCTACCTTATGAGAATTATCTGATGAACGGACGAAGGCTTGGTTAGAAACTGATGCTCTGAAGCTTCTAACAGTCAGCAGCAAGACAGAAGATGGTAATACAGAAGACGTTTGTTGAGGATGATGAAGATGATGATCTTCGATCAACCTGTAGGGGAAGAAAAAGGAAGGATGATGAGAATATATCCGAAGTTAGAGAAAAGATTGAAGAACATTACCTTGTTCTTTACGTACGCAATTGATCGCTTAACCTGTATTAGAGGAAGAAGATGAAAGATTAATATCCTTCATGAAACCAAAAAGACAGAGGGAAAGATACAAGAAGAACTCACTGTTCTTCACATACCGTAACAGCAGTAGGTCGTCCAAATAGATCTTTAGGGTTCGACGGGGGTTACTTATAGGGACTTTGGAAATCCTAACAAAGGTAGTGTTTGATTGGAAGTAATACTTCCAAGATAGAATTATTACTACATTCGAACTCTTTCTCATAGTTATCAACTTACCCTGGATAGACTCCTGGGTCGAACGGAACTCAAACTGAATTAGCGTCCTAAGTAAGGGCGTCGAATTTAAATTGTCGCCTTGTCAAGCGTCGTTACTTGTTGAAACGCGTCCACTCAAAGGGCGTTACGCTATCTTGCCCTTTTTATTTTATTTTGATCGTTTGAAATTTGACGCCTTATTATTTGGACGTCCTTTCTTTAATTCACGCCTTAGGTGAGGGCGTTTCTTGTAAGGTAGCGCCTTTATCTAAGGCGTTATTTTCATCAGGGTTTAATTCTTTTTCTTTCAAGCTCTTTCGTTTATTTTATTAAATCTTTTAATCTATTTTGATTTATTTATTCCTTTTTATTTTATCAGGGTTGCTACACCCTCCCCCACTTAAAAAGAATTTGGTCCCCAAATTCCTAGCATATATTTACATATGGAGAGTGTAGAGTTCATACCTTCTAAAATAACTCTGGAAATCGCTTCCTCATAGATTCCTCGGTCTCCCATGTAGCTTCATATTCTGAATTCTTATTCCATTGTACTTTTAGCATGGGAATAGCCTTATTCCTTAGGGTTCGTACTTCTTGAGTTAGTATTCTTATGGGCTTCTGCTCGTATGTGAGATCTTTCTGGATTACTAGATTTCTATGCTCAATAATATGTGATGGATCGTGCACATACTTCTTCAACATAGATATGTGGAATACATCATGTACTTCGGACAGTTGAGGTGGCAATGCGATGCGATAAGCAACCTCGCCCACTCTTTCTAGTATCTCAAAAGGTCCGATAAATCTTGGTGTAAGCTTGCCCTTAACACCAAATCTTCGTATTCCACGTCCAGGCGATATCTTGAGAAATACATGATCTCCAACTTGGAATTTCAGATCTCTTCTTCTTGTGTCAGCATAAGCCTTTTGTCTAGACTGAACAACTTGCAGTCTTTCTTTGATCAATTGTATCTTCTCGGTAGTGTCCCTTACCATTTCTGGACCTAACAGTTGTTTCTCTCCAACTTCATCCCAGCATAAGGGTGATCGACAACTCCTTCCGTATAAGGCTTCAAAAGGTGTCAGTTGTATACTTGCCTGGTAGCTATTATTGTATGCAAATTCGACCAGAGGCAAGTGATCATGTCAGTTTCCATCAAAATCAGTAATGCATGCTCTTAGCATATCTTCGACTACTTGATTGGTTCTCTCGGTCTGACCATCCGTTTGAGGATGAAAGGCTGTGCTAAAGTTAAGTATCGTTCCCAACGAATGTTGTAGTCCTTTCCAAAAATGAGAAGTAAAACGGGGATCTCTGTCAGACACGATTGAAACAGGAATACCATGTAATCTGACTATTTCCTTGATGTATAGTGCAGCTAAGACATCAACTGACCATCGACTCTTGATTGGCAAGAAATGCGCTGATTTAGTCAATCGATCAATGATAACCCATATTCCATCATGTCCTCTTTTTGATTTAGATAAACCCATGATGAAATCCATACCAATATCCTCCCACTTCCATTTAGGGATATCTAGAGGATGTATTTTTCCAGCAGGCTTTTGGTGTTCCGCCTTGACTTGTTGGCACGTGAGACAGCGTGATACGTAGTCCGCTATTTCTCTTTTCATGTTGGGCCACCAAAAATTTCTTTTTACATCTTGGTACATTTTGGTAGATCCAGGATGAATCGTATACCTTGACCTATGAGCTTCATCTAAGACCTTCTTCTTCAATTCTGGGCAGTCCGGTATACAAGTTCTATTCTTGAACATTAATCTTCCATCAGAAGCTAATTGGAAATCCGATTGTCCTTCTAATCTGCCCTTGATTTCTACTAATGTAGGATCATCATTCTGAAGTGCTTGTATTTCAGACAATAAATCTGACTGTATGCTTACATGAGATAATGTGACACATCTAGGGTCCGTGTCCATGCTTATATTGAGTTCAGAGAATTGTTCCAGCAATTTCCATTCTTGAATCAGACAATTGGCTAACAGTGCTCTCGGCTTTCGACTAAGGGCATCTGCTACATGATTACCCTTTCCGGGATGATATTGTATATTGAAGTCGAAGTCCTTGAGATATTCCAGCCATCGTCTTTGCCTCATATTTAGTTCCTTCTGTGAGAAAAGATATTTGAGACTCTTGTGGTCGGAGTATACAGTAAATTGTACTCCATAAAGATAATGTCTCCATATTTTGAGTGTAAATACTACCGCGGTCAATTCTAAGTCATGGACGGGGTAGTTCTCTTCATGCTTCTTTAATTGACGAGAAGAGTAGGCTATAACCTTCCCTTGTTGCATTAGAACACACCCGAGGCCAATGCCAGAAGCATCAGTGTATACCTCGAACTTTTCTCCTTCAATTGGCAATGCTAAGATAGGAGCTGTAGTAAGATGATCCTTGAGAGTTTGGAAGCTTCTTTCACATTCCTCATCCCATTCATAACGGATCTCCTTGCGAGTTAACCTCGTAAGCGGCACGGCGATTTTTGAGAAATCCTTGATGAATCACCTGTAATAGCCGGCAAGATCTAAGAAACTTCGGATCTCGCTAGCATTGGTCGGTCTTTCCCAGTTCCTTACAGCTTCATCCTTTGATGGGTCTACAGACAAGCCATCCTTTGATATAACATGTCCGAGAAAAGTCACTTCTTCAAGCCAGAATTCACACTTGCTAAGTTTTGCATATAATTGGTTTGTCCTCAATATTTGTAATGCAATCCTCAAATGTTCCTCATGCTCTTCCTTGGTCTTGGAATAAATCAATATATCATCAATAAAGACCACCACGAATTGATCTAAATAAGGCCTGAATATACTATTCATTAACTGCATAAAGGCAGCAGGGGCATTCGTTAGTCCGAAAGGCATAACAACAAATTCATAATGGCCATACCTGCTTCTGAATGCGGTTTTATGAATATCCTCGTCCTTGATTCTTAGTTGGTGATATCCTGACCTAAGATCAATTTTGGAAAAGTACATGGATCTTGAAATTTGATCAAACAATTCATCGATTCTCGGCAGTGGATACTTGTTCTTGATAGTGAGATGATTCAACTGTCGATAGTCGACGCATAACCTCATGGATCCGTCTTTCTTCTTTACAAATAATACAGGCGCTCTCCACGGGGAAGTACTTGGTCTAATGAATCCTTTCTTAATGAGTTCCATCAATTGCTCCTTTAACTCCTTGAGTTCAGCAGGTGACATCCTATAAGGTGCCTTTGAAATCGGACCAGCACCAGGGACTAAGTCAATGGTGAAGGCCACTTCTCTTTGCGGGGGTAATCCCGGCAAATCTTCCGGAAACATGTCCGGAAATTCTTGTACCACTGGAATGTCTTCTAGCTTAGCTTCCTTAGCTTCTTTAACTGTGACAAAGGCCAGGAAAGATGCACATCCTTTCCTGATGAGCTTGCTAGCTCGGAGAGCTGAAATAAGAGGGGATCTGCTCCGACCCTTGGGGCTAGTCAAGATTAGTTCTGGAAATTCCTTGAATGTAACCTTGCTATTGCGGCAATCAACCGTTGCCTGATACTTGGATAACCAATCTGCCCCTAGTATAACATCATACTCTTTCAGATCTAAACATATGAGATCAATAGGGAAATTTCTACCCTGAACCAATACTTCGCAGTTTTGGTAATGATGTGTAATATCAGTCTCATCATCCAGAGGAGTAGACAAAACTAACTTTATCCATTCCGGTTCTAGGGGTAATGGGTCAGCAAACTTCTTAGAAACAATAGAATGCGATGCACCAGTATCAATTAAGACATATGCATTCCTGGAACAAACTTTCAATGTACCTTCCACTAAGCCGCCTTCTTCTACTTGCTCGGTCTCCTTGATTGCATGAAGACGAGCATTCTTGGTTACTGGGCGCTTTCCGTCAACGGCTTGATCGTTAAGTAATGGGCAATCGGGAATCCGATGCTCACGACTCCCACAACGGAGACATGCTCCTAGTTTCCTCCAGCATTCTTCTGCTCTATGACCCGCTTTATCACAATGTTTGCACACTGTATTTGGAGAGGTAGTGGTGATAGAGAAGGGCTTGGTTTTCTTGAACTTTTGGTCTTGTGAGGATGCTCCTCCATTGCTAGGCCTTTTCTTGAAGTTGGGTTTAAAGGAACCCGATCCTGTAACCTGTTCCTTCTTATCCTTACCACGATTCCTAACAGACAGTTCCGTGGCATCTTCTAATAGTTGAGCTCGGCGTACTATCTCTGAGTAGACTTGAATGTCCATCGGCGCCAGTTGAGTAATAGCTTGGGGCCTGAGCCCATTAAGAAACCTCCTAGCTTTCATTTTCTCGGTGCTAACTAGATGCTTAGCATACCGAGACAATCTAGAGAATTGGGCCTCATACTCGGCCACTGACAAAGATCGTTGCTTTAATGCCGCAAATTCTGCAGCCTTCTTTTCCTGAACTCGGTCCGAGAAATATTTTGCGTTGAAGTGTTCAACGAATTCCTCCCACGAAACCTGATCTTGATTTATAGTGGCCTCTATTGATTCCCACCAGCATCTAGCATCCCTTTCTAACTAAAAAGTAGCTAATAAGACCTTATCTTGATCCGTGCATTGCATAACACGGAATATTCGTTCTGTTTCCTTAATCCAGTGTTCAGCGTCATCTGGATCAGTAGAACCCGTGAACTTGGGCGGGTTCATGTTCTTGAAAGTCTGGTGGAGACTTCCTGCTCGTTGTCCACCTCCTTGTGTTACTTGTTGCAGCACTTGGGTCATGCCTTGCAGTGTACGCTGCATGTTGCGCCATTGAGCACGTTCGGCAACCATTATCCTACAATTATAATAACTAGATTAATACGTGATTTGTATCTTAAAGACTAGCATTCTATGTTAACTTTAACCCTTGGTTCTACCCAATCTCACTGGTTAAAGGTTTGAACATATCCTTGGACTTGGGTTTTCCTAGGAATTGAATACCCTAGGCTCTGATACCACAAAAACTGTCATGCCCCGAGCGCGGAAGAAACTCGGATATGCGCGACGAGTTTATATCAATCATGTCAATCAGAGTAGTAGTGTATTCGACACCAAAACAGAGATGTGCAAAATAGATAGATAACCCAATCCTTTATTTCATAATGGATAGACTATTACAAATCTAATACTCTATTCAAATAAAAGAAAAAAGTACATAGTTGACTCAAAAATAGGAAAAAGACTAGATGACACTTGGAAAAGTTCTATCTCTTTCACTCTTGACCATTCCCATCCGATTGACTTCCCTCGTCGTCGGAATTACCTGAAAAGTAGGGAACACACGGAGTGAGCGAACGCTCAGTAGGAAATTATATCTCAAGCGCTTAGTAAGGGGTCTAAGTAATTACATTTTTCATGAATGTACTATAGCTATGCATGCTCGCATAAAACGACAAGATAGAGAAAGAATTTATCAATAAGACAGCAAGATGAACTAGTCATGAGCTTTCAAGAAAAGATAGCAGATATTCAAGCAAGTACTTTTTAGCAAGTCATGTCAAGAACTTTCGCTATCATGTGTCAAGCAAACAAGTAATTACCCTTTTTTTTTCGGGTCACGCAAGTCATGTCAAGTCAAGTACGAGTCAAGTATAAGATTTGTGTGGAATGTCCAATCAAGCTAGTCATGCACTCGGTATAATGCCAGATACCTTATCATTCAACTCCCATGGGCACAAGTACTTTCGGGTGCTCCTCCCAGGACCAGATCGGGCCCTATATGCGCAGGCATTTATCATGTATTTTTGACATCTACTCTTGTATATATATATAGCCAATATGGAATTTCAACAATTTAAGCTTGTAGACACGTAGGATAACTTTGAGAGAATGGAGTCCAAAAATACGACATTGGACATAGATAGGCGATAACAACGGTACATTCACGATGAACGATGAAACTAGGTGGAATTAGGTTCTCTTAACTCGGGTACCATGACAAGTATGGACATTCTTTATATAGAATTGAGGTCCACATGAACAGTATATCAAAGGCAAGATACCCTCATTCTTATTATAGAATTGAGGTCCACAAGAACATCAACAAATGGCATGATATCATCATCCCATTAAGAATTCTCATGATATACTCTTTGCATATCATAAGGGCCGGTATACCATGTTTCTTTAGAGTGACATGGCATTCAATAGTGTAATGGGTTTTTAGGGTACAACCAGCTCAGTCGGCCTTGAGGGAATCCAAGGCTCGAGGAGTCTTACGGAGGTCTCTATGACTAACTCGCTAGTCCAAAGGAACGGAATGTCCAATGGAGAGCTTGTATGTCAATGAGAATTGAGGGTGATCGATAAAACATCATGAAACGTGGGACTATACTCACGGAGTGGAGATATAGTGCCGATATACATATATATAGATATACTGAAACCATCGGTTGTCAGAAACAGGTAAAAATATTTTTACAGGAAAATAACGACTTAAGTAAAGTCACTACTCAAGTAATTAACGCCTTTAGTAAGGGCATTTATCTATTTTACATTTTTACAAAATTTCAATATTTCAGTATTTTACCAAAAACGCGCCCTGGTGAGGGGCGTTTCTTTACAAGTTGACGACGTATACAATGGCCGTCCATTCTTTACTTCTATTTTTGCAGTATATATATATTCAAAAATTTATCAAAAACACGCCCTGGACAGGGGCGTTACTTTTCAATTCACGCCCTGAACAGGGGCGTTAGTCAAGTGAGAGACGACCTATACAGGGTCGTGAATTCAAAAATTTTCAGATTTCAAGTATATAATTTCCAGAAACAAGAGACATGGTTATGATAGGAAATTTATCGGGATTCAAGTAAATATGATTGTGCACTGATTTAGAATCATGTTTAAGTGAATATTGGATAATTAACATGTGTAATTAACAATTGAGAAAATTGACGTCCGTGTACCGGGCGTCAAATCTGGAATTGACGACCTGGTCATGGTCGTTTCTCTAAAGGTAGCCCCCTTGTCTGGGTCGCGTATACAATTAGTGCCCTTGGAAAGGGCGTTTCTTTCCAACAATAGAAACTTTTAAAACTCGTGAAAACTATATGCATGAACTAATATATATGGTTTAACATAGTTATTATGGTGATTTGGGCTACAGTGCTTGAGAAAATCTACCTTATGAGAATTATCTGATGAACGGACGAAGGCTTGGTTAGAAACTGATGCTCTGAAGCTTCTAACAGTCAGCAGCAAGACAGAAGATGGTAATACAGAAGACGTTTGATGAGGATGATGAAGATGATGATCTTCGATCAACCTGTAGGGGAAGAAAAAGGAAGGATGATGAGAATATATCCGAAGTTAGGGAAAAGATTGAAGAACATTACCTTGTTCTTTACGTACGCAATTGATCGCTTAACCTGTATTAGAGGAAGAAGATGAAAGATTAATATCCTTCATGAAACCAAAAAGACAGAGGGAAAGATACAAGAAGAACTCACTGTTCTTCACATACCGTAACAGCAGTAGGTCGTCCAAATAGATCTTTAGGGTTCGACGGGGGTTACTTATAGGGACTTTGGAAATCCTAACAAAGGTAGTGTTTGATTGGAAGTAATACTTTCAAGATAGAATTATTACTACATTCGAACTCTTTCTCATAGTTATCAACTTACCCTGGATAGACTCCTGGGTCGAACGGAACTCAAACTAAATTAGCGTCCTAAGTAAGGGCGTCGAATTTAAATTGACGCCTTGTCAAGCATCGTTACTTGTTGAAACGCGTCCACTCAAAGGGCGTTACGCTATCTTGCCCTTTTTATTTTATTTTGGTCGTTTGAAATTTGACGCCTTATTATTTGGGCGTCCTTTCTTTAATTCACGTCTTAGGTGAGGGCGTTTCTTGTAAGGTAGCGCCTTTATCTGAGGCGTTATTTTCATCAGGGTTTAATTCTTTTTCTTCCAAGCTCTTTCGTTTATTTTATTAAATCTTTTAATCTATTTTGATTTATTTATTCCTTTTTATTTTATCAGGGTTGCTACAAAGCATTACCTGGCAGCCCGGTACATCGGGGACTAAGCGGCCAATAGAGCAGGGAAGCCGGATCATTGTCCCGGGAAGCCGCCTCGCGGATGAGCCAGCACACATCACCAATTGTTTCACTTTTCTCCGTCAGTTGAGCCAAGTCCTCATGGCCACGGGATGACAAGTGATGATATAAGCTCAAGTGGTCGAATCCCCAGCCGTCGACATACTTGAAAGATATGAGGAGCTGATGGTCCCGGATGGCCTCTAGTGGACCAGAAATTGAAAGCCCATGAGAATGAAGCAGGGCGAATATCCAGGGGGTGTTGGAATATAAGTCAGCCCACCTGTCTTCCCTCCTGATGAAGATCCGGTAGGGATGAAAACGGTCGATTTCTGGGTGCCAGCTCGCCACACTAGGAAGAGGTTCTTCCACCGGAAGGGGGATTGTCTGAAGAGCAATCCGGTCACTGCTAACCCGGCACAGCCCCCAGAGAGTCTTGATATAATCATCCCTCTGGATCTCTGGCATCTTCGGGTCGGCTCGGGACGACTTGCCCTTCGTAGCTTTCCTGGCTTCTACATATGCCATCACCTCGGTGTTGGACCAGGACTTCAGCTTCTTCAAATAGGATGGATCAACATCCAAAACAGGCTCCCGTTGCGAATCTAGGAAATGACGCTCAGTACTATGCCAGCAGTCTTTCCGGAAGTTCCGATAGAAGCCCGTTCGTGCATTCCACCACTTGATGAAGTCTGGAGTCACTCGCGACAGACGGGCCGGGGTTGGCACCCTGAATGACACGTCCTCCCGACGATGGAAGTAGTCCCACCATGCGCGGGCTTCATCCGTAGTCGTCTGACCAGCCCGATGTCTATTCGGCAGATTGAACCGGGCTGAAGAAGAGGGGATTTGCTGGTCATACCCAAAATTCTGGCCAAAACGAAAGGGATAATACGGCTCCAGCCACAGTAAGCCGCTCTTCCTGAAGACAAGAACACTGGGGCGAATAGACAGCGCCCAATCAACCAGTTCCGACTCCAAGATGGGCCTTGTGCTCTTCGACCCAGTCAGCTGATGAATAAATTCCTCTGTCTCAAATAATCAGCATTACCGCATCCTGTTGACAAGAGGGCTAGAGCTGGCAGCCAAGCTCCAAAAGTGCAGAACGCCAGGGGAATATGTTGGAACTGTAGTCAACTTCCCCCGAATAGCAAAAAGCTGATCCGCCAGTGAGGACGGTTCGGCACTGGCAAATTCGATCATCCGCGGCAAAGGACGATCTGACTGCATCGACCGGGGAGCTGCTTCAGGAAATAGGGTGCAGACCCAGGCATTAAAAAAGTGGATGGGACCAACTATCCGCAAATTTCTGGGGATGCGCGACTTGTGCAAATCCCCCAACATTTTATATATGAGGCACAGAGCCACAGGACACAGGGACAGCTTCGTCCCCCAAGCCATTAAACAGGCAGGGTAAATAGCCTCCGGTCTGATTACTATCTCGTCCCCTTGAGGGAGGGCGAATGAACAAAGCCAATATGTCAGATACGCAGCACAATGTGTAACTGTGTCAACTCCTGTGGGATTCGGGCCGACCTGTCGCCCTCTCCCTGAGACAGCAGGATATGTCGCTTGGCGTCGAGCCCTCTTCTTCCACGCCACCACTGTCGGAACCACCGTGGGGAAGTCCTCGTACTGCTGCTCCCCACCGAAGAAATACTGAAGCCACGTGCCCATCCGCACGCGTCTCTTTTCGCCAGGCTTCCGCGCCTCCCGCGAGTCAAGCGTCATGCCTTCATGAGGTAGCGGTAAGCGAAGCCCGTGAAATATCTACCCTCACCGTCGGTCTGGTCTTTCAGCCAGTCTGGAAAACAAACCTCCTCATACGGCTCCCCATCTATCGGCAAGCCGCTCAGCTGAGAAAGGCTCCATAGGTCCAAAGAAGTCTCACCTTCTGCAGTATAAAAAGTGTTGTACTCTGGGCAGAAGACTTCAATCATCCCACAGCACAGACCTCGGGAGATCGGGTACCTGTACCGGGAAGCATATACACTCTGGTATACACCAGCATGCACCAGGATGGGGGCGTACTGCCGCAACACAAAGTCTGTGAATTCAACTGCCCCCGGTCTGAAGGCGTGAGCGTCGGTGGCTTTGAGCTCTCCAAACCACCCCACTAAAATCTGATGTTTGAACCGGACTGCCAAGCAGTCTAAAATAAAAGGTTCATCTCGGTATCCCCAATGAAGCGGGCCGAGGAATAAACCGTATATGGGCTTCTCCCTGTCAACACGTCCGACAGTTTCATTCCAGCGAGCTGGGGTATACTGCGGTGCTCTCGTCAGTATCCCAGCCTCGGGGGATAACTCTTGCACTCCGAGCACGGCTCCCCACTTTCTGGACTCCCCCGGGACATACATAGGCATGCCGTGAGTGACTGACTCGGTCAAACTGTCTCTCTCCGCCAGTAGGGCTCCCTCGGCTCGACGGACGAGAATTAAATCGCGCTTCCCTCCGAGGTTGAAGCGCTCAAGGAACGCCATCAGATGCTTGTCCTTAGGATGGTCCAGTCTGACGCCATCCCTTCGATCGTACTTGAAGTGGTTGCCGTCAAGAATCAATAGGCGGCCAGTGTCGACAGTGTCGGTCTCTGAGTCCGAGGACTCAGCCACCACAGCCACATGTCTAAGCCCCCGATCAAGGGAATGGACATTCCCCCATGTCACAGCGACCCGGGATGCAGAGGAAGAAGGGTCGGATGCCATATTATCTGCAAAACAACGTCCAGAAAAGAACGAGCAAAGTCAGAAATCAGTTGATCAAAGCAAGACTTCTGACAAAATTTCGGCAGCATCTCCTCAGCTCGAGGGTTTGCCAAAAGAGAAGTGGAAGCCGTCCACTGAGGGAGCAGCCCCTAAAAGTAGCCATAGGCACTAAGCCAAGGCCAAACGGGACACCCGGGGGATTTAACTCCGAGGACAAGTCCTACTAGGAGCCTCCCGGGGCCCGAAGAATGGGTTCAGAACCCGAACAGAATAACACTCAACTCACCCGCTCACAGGGCGAAATCGCCCAAACCCAAAGCCACTCGGCGCCGCGGTGGAGAGGAATGAAGAGAGAGAAGAAATTTTCACAAATGAAGGGGTTGTGAAGAAAAAATGAAGAACGAAACAATATATAGGGGGGCTCCACCCCTGTTAAAACGGCGCGCCCCGGGGCGCGCCGTTTTAAGCAATTGGCGCGCCGTGAGGGGCGTGCTGTTTAAACCTCCCCAGCCTAAGGGCGCGCCGCTTTAAGCGGTGCCGTTTTAAGCAATGGGCACGCCGTTCTAAGCGGCACCGGTCAAACCTCTTACGGCGCCAGATTAATATCCGAAGCCGGAATTAAGTGCCGTTCGAGCTTCTGTCAACCAAACGAAGCTCATCCGTAGGCCTTGCCGCATTCCTGCCTCACTTGCATCGCCTACGTCTGGGGGGCATTTGTTGGCACTCGAAATATGATCCTTCGACGACCAAGCTGCAAAGACGAATGATACGGCCCACTGAAGCACAGAAGCCGATGAAGATCAACCTACTAAAGATTCTTTAAGCTGCCAGAGCCCCGAGCCACCTTGAAGGGAACACCGGGGACTTCACCTTAGGAGAGTCGGAATGAACCCACAACCAACCGGCAGCGCGATCAAGCCTGCCCAATGATCCGGCATCGACCTCGTCATGCCGCTACCCCACATCCGTTGCCCGATCAAGGACGACGGTCTACCCAATGGCTCTCCTAAGGAGGAAAAACGTCCCCGACCGTCCATAACAAGGGGCCGAAGGTTCTGTCAGCAGAGGGCCCCGATCACCGGACATGGGTTCGGCTCCTCGTCATAATGGGCCCATTAGTGGCCAATTGATTGCCATTCAGGGCAGAATCATCCGGGATGCAACACCATCCCGCCAAGAAGCCTCGAGCACGAGTCCGTCTCGACCAGAAGCACAAATCACAGTGTCGAAGGCCGTGTCAACAGGATATCCGTATGATCGGGCCAGACACACGCGGAGGTCTGATCAAGACTATTCGTCATATCGAGAGCTTCCTCGACACCACGTCAAGGTTTTGCAAAGGCCAGCGCGGAAGGAACAGTCAACGGGAGCTTCCGGAATCATCCCCGGACCCACCGGCCGAGCCGCGCCGAGCAAACAAGTTAAAACGGCGCGTGAAGGAATGTCGGCGCCCTTTAATACGGTGCCATCAATCTGGCGCGCTAATGCCAATCTGGGGTGTCCCGGCGCCATCAATCTGGCGCGCTAATGCCGTGTCTCCCGGCGCCATCGAATCCGACGCGCCCCTCCCTGGGGCGCCGGATTAGAAGAAGGCTATATAGCCTGTCTTCGACGGAAGAAACAAAAAAGGGAGGCGAAATCAAAAGAAAAGAAAGGAGAATTAGAAAGAAAGAAGAGAGGTCCAGAGAGAGGGGTCGAGGGTTTTTCGGTCTGAAGAAGCCTCCGTCTGAGCCTCTCGGCGGCCACCATCCCACTCCATCCGAGCCTCCCAGAATCGGAGAAGGAGAGCATCCGTTTCTCATCTACCTAGGTGGGTTTCCCGTGTTTTCTCCCGGCGGACCCCCTTCGTTTCATCTTCGATTTTCTCTGATACAATGTAAGTGAGTGAGGGGAGGGGCGATGATACGAGCCTGACCTTCCCTCCTTCACCAACACCTCTGTTCTTTCTCTTCGTCTGTAACGAGTCACGTCTATTAATGTAAACGGTGGCCGAGCGACAACGCCGGCGCCGGAATGATGCTCTGTGCACTTCCCTTTTCTGTTGTTCATATCGTGAATGAATGTTGCCTTCTCCTTCCTCTGGATCTCCCTTCTTCCCTGTTGCTTTTCCCCTTTCCTTATAGCCGGTGAAACGGCGCTCGGCAGCGATGCCGGCACCGTGGAGGATGAATGAGAAACTCCGTGCGTTCCTCTGTCTGAATGATTTTCTTCCCGTTCCGTCTCCCTCGACGCTACATGCCCTACTATGGTAGGGGCTACATTAATCCCCCTCCCCGGGGGTTTCTCTTCCGATCGAATGTCAAGGATTTTCACCTTGTGAGGTGAGTCTATACGCGTGTTCCTTCAACATGTCTGGGCTGTCCTCTTAATACCCTTTCTGTTCTCGACCATGAACGAAGGGAGACCAGGCCGTCCCCACATTCCCGTCATTATTTTCTAGGCATCGACTGATGAATGTTGCGTTAATTTGTGAACGATCACATGCATGTACGTATGCGTATCCATAGGCATTAGCGCTGGCCTGCTAATTATACGAGTGTTCTCGCCGTGCTGTTCTGCTGTTTCATTAGTGGGGTTCAGTAACCTGGGGAGGGGGAACATTCCCTTGATCTTTCATCCTGACTGCTCGGTTCGATGAGTCTATTTGTCAATAATGGATTTCAGAAGGCCAGTGAGCACACAGAAATTGGGTTAATCCTAACACTACAAATCCACAGCCCCCCTAGTGGGCTCTGTGGTGGCCGTAGGTTGCGTGCCCCTCAGAGGCTAGCCCTCGGGGTTTCCTCCCAGATCGGTCGTCCCAATTCGAGCATTGTGTTGGCTCGGGTTGCGTGCCCCTCGCAGGCTGGCCCTCGGGGTTTTTCGCTCCCGTCATGAGTCAACTCATCCGCTCACTGTCGCCCACGGATTTGGTGCCCCCAGCAGGTTTGACCTCGGGGTTTTCCTCTCCGTTCGAGTTTTTGCCGGCCGCCGTCGTGCCACCCGGCCTTTAGGGGTTGCTCCGCCACGTGAGCACTGCCCGCTTCTCCCCGAGAAATCCTCCGGGATGGGGAGATGCTGCCGAAATTCCGGCTTGAACGAGTCCAAACTCGGAATGATCGCCGCGCTCGAGTATGAACCTCGCGCGAGCCCGTGACTTAACCTTTGGATGGCCTGGGACCGATCCATGAATAATCAACTCAATCAACTTTCAAAATCTCTCAAAAACATTTTAATAAATCCATAAATAAACCAACGAAAATCTTGGTGTCCGAGAAATTGGGCTAAATCGACGCCGTTCATGCATGGCACACCTTAAACGGCGCGCCTTAAAACGGCGCGCCCTTCCTGGTGCGCCCCAATCAGGCCGCGCCGGTTTAACACATCTTTTTCATTCACCTATGGTTGCCGGCGCCGTTTTAAGCCATTTACCTACGTTTCAGGGCGCCGTTTCAAGCATTTTAACCCCTGTCTTCGCAAGCGTTGCACCAGTTTCATGCCGAATCATGTCGTTGTGTCGTTCCAGTCTCTTCCCCGCTCCCGGGATTATTTCTGGTGTCAACCATAAAAAAATGAAGTAAACTCTTTGATTAGTGAACTGAATAAATTAGCTTGTTCGAGCTTGAATTGATATGTCTCGAGTTTTCGCCGTTATGCCTTAGTCCAGGCATTCAGGTCGCGTCAATGCATGCTTGAGTGTGCGCCTCCTTGGTATATCAAATGACATTGCCGGAAGGTCGGGCTATGCCTGATCAGAGGTCTTGTTACGCGTGAAGGAGGCCTTCGGGCCTAAGTCCTCCGCCATGTACCAAGGCCCACCCAAATAAATCGTGTGCAGTCAATCATAGCATCTCGTATGATCACTCGCATGCTCTGTATCCTTTATTCCGGCCTCGACAACCCTTCATCTCGGCAATTAATCAAAGGTGTTCCCTCCTCATGGGGGATGTAATTAACGCCATAGCCTTTATGGTATGGCGGACTGCTGGTCCCGACCGAACCTCACATTCGCCCGACACGGGTCAGAATGAACGCATCATAAAATTGTCACTCATGTGACTGGCACGCCCGCGTCGTCAATCAGTCAGTTAATTACCAGTTAGTTAATCGGTTGATCGACACGTGAAATAAGACATGTATACATGTACATATATACATATATACATGAAATAAAACAATAAGATGGTCGGATAAAACCCATCGCAAACAAACAGGCTCAGCAAGATATGGGGTAGAAATATATCTCCGAGAGCTTCTCTATTCTGCCGGCGGCTCATTCACCTTGCTGTCCCTGTTGATGGCTCAATTAAAATATGTGGTGTATGTATTCCATCGAAATGTGCCTGCTGCAAGGATAATTATCAGGAGGAAAGTATGAACCATTTATTTGTGAATAGCCAACTTGCTTGTTTGCTGTGGGGCTTCTTCAAGCATCTTTTTGATCCTCGGTGCAGGGTATCAGATTCCATAACAATCAGATGTTGGGACATTATCTGTTATGCTGATACACAAACCCCATTTGGATATGCTGCTATAAATGCCATGCTGCATATATTATGGGAAACATGGAAGGCCAGATGCTGCAGTAGATATGAAGGTATAAACCCGTCTCATTGCAGAATTCAACATCAAATTATGGAGCATGTTTCTTATTCAGTCCAGCAGATGAAGTTCAAAAAGCTCCCATCTAAGCATGAAATGCAAATCCTTGCACAGTATAATATTATATTCAATTGCTCAATTAAGCCCCCCAAGATGGTAAAATGGAGTTGTCTGACTTTCGGCTGCGCCCTCAATGTAGATGGGTCTGCTAAAGGTAATCCAGGATTGTTTGGTGGAGGAAGTTGTTTGAGAAGCTGCAAGGGGGAGGTAATATTCAAATTTTCTTATTTCTATGGTGTGGGAACAAATATGGTTGCTGAGGCTCGTGCTTTGTTAGATGGACTGAGGATGGCTGTTAACAGTGGGCTTCCTATTGCAGTCATATATTCGGACTCCAAAGCTCTTATCTCTATGGTGCACTCCGGAGCATCCCCTCCATGGGCTATTTACAAATGGTGGGATGAAATAACTACGATATTGAACCATACTAAATGGAATTTGCAGCACATATACAGGGAAGGAAATACTGTCGCGGATGCCCTTGCATCATTGGCATGCTCCACTCGTAGTAATAAAGACTTCAAATGCTGGAAAGATCTCCCACCTAAGGCTCGTGGCTGTGCCACCAGTGATGCATCGGGATTACTCGGATGGCGCATGTAGTCAGCTAGCTTGCTTTGATGTTCTCTGTTTGTTTTTTTATCCAGGGGTATGCCCCGACGGAATTCTGTATTCTTATTCATTATCAATAAAATTAGGGCCAAGGTACTAAAAAAAAAGTAGAGTTTGAATCAATTTGTAGACAGATGTAATAGAAATAAACCAAGTCTACAAAACTATATCCAAGTTTAGCTCCTTTATCTTACTCAATTAAAATCAATGACTTCCCTAGGAGTTACCACTGATAAGTATTGAAGATAAACAGGATGAACATATCTGAATTTACTTCAGGATGACAACATTATGTTTGACCTTTGATCATGTTCACACTTTTATTTTTGGCTCATCATATTTTTGTTTGAACAGGCAAGTTTAGTCCACACCTTTTTGCGTAAGAATGGACGTTGATTAGACGCATGCACCCCTAGTTACTCAGTGAGACTAACTATTCTGTCTCATTTTGAACAGAGATAGCAACATCACTTCATGACATAGGTTGGTCCCCATTTCTTTGATGAAGGACCCAGTTTCTCGATGTGTATAGCCATTGCTCTACCATGAGCATTGATAAAACATTTGACATGTGCTATCCTTTAGAAAATTTCAGACTATGCTATGTTTAAGGACAATACATAATCAAGGTTGCTCAACCAAGGTTGCTAATGAACTTAAATTTTTAGATTCTGTGAGATTGAACAGGGACACAACATTTGTAGAAAGCGGTTGAGTCCTATTAAACCCGAATATAACTTGATTTAAGGAGATTATCTCCCAAACTCTTGAAATGTATTAGACTTAAACCAGTAGATTTATTCAAGTTCAATCAGAGAGCCTACTTGTCAGAAGATTCCTATAAAAGATTTGCTTAATTGTAATGAATAAATGAGTAGATTGGCAATATTCTGAATCAAGGGTAGTTCAAAGATGTGGCAATTTTCAGTATGTTCAATAGAGCATAAGGTGACTTCAAGAGTTGATGTGATGAAGAGTAAACAATATGCAGAGAATTTTTGGTTGACCGAAATCTGAAAGTTCTGAACCAGATCGGCTGACACATATGCAATTTCAAGTATTTGACATATGCTCCCCCTAACAGTATGCATGATGATAAACCTTTTTTTTGGAATTTTCACAAAGAATGATATGTAATGGACTCAGAAAGATTTTGATTTAATCCCCCTATTTGCATGCTATGTATGATTAACTCTGAATGCAGCATATATGCAGGGAATTTAAATGAATTTTGCACATGAGTGTCTAGACTGTTTTGCATGATACCTTGACTCTTGGTACTTGGCGGAGAACAGAGGTCCTAGGACCACCTCACGCATGATGTGGGTTTCCAGACAGAAGATATCTGCCCTTCTCCCAACTTATCATTTAATATACCAAGAGGTCATGCATGAAAACACAGTTGACTAGATTCAGTGAAATGCAATATGAACAATGATCACACAAATTATTCATGAGGATGCAAACTGATATAAAAAAATTGTTATATTGTAGTCCAAAAACAATCAAAACTCCCCTAGAAGTTATTTGTCATCAAGATATCATCATTTCAACAGATCATTTCAGAAAGCAGGTATTTATAGTCATTATGCTGGGAACACAGTTAGAGAGTTAAACAACCAGGTCAAACCTGATTTGATTGAGGTCTACATAGACCTAATTCCCTTCTTAGAGTTGAAAACCTGTCTATGCATAATGGCTTGGTGAAGATATTTGCAACCTGATTTTCTGATTGGACAAAATGTAGCTTAAAGTTTTTCTTGAAAACTTCATCTCTAATAAAGTGATGCCTTACATCTATGTGCTTGGTCCTAGAGTGCAGGAGTTGATTTTTGGCAAGACTTATAGCACTAGTGTTATTACATAGAATAGGGGCACATCCAAGATCTACTAAGTAGTCTTGGAGTTGATGTTTAATCCACAGCACTTGGGTGCCACAACTCCCTGCAACAACATATTCTGCCTCTGTAGTAGAGAGTGCCACCGAGTGTTGTTTCTTAGAAGCCCAAGAGACTAAACATCCGCCCAAGAATTGGCAATAGCCACTAGTGCTCTTGCGATCTAGTTTGCATCCTGCATAATCAGCATCCGAATAGGCAATGAGAGAAAAATCACAAGATGTTGGATACCATAATCCCAAGTCTTGATGCTAGCAAGATATCTAAAGATACGCTTGACAGTAGTCAAGTGAGATTCCCTAGGACTAGCTTGGAATCTGACATAAAGGTAAACACTAAACTAGATGTCTGGTCTAGATGCAGTTAAATAGAGTAATGATCCAATCATACCTCTATAGTTCTTTGCATCTACCAATTTTCCTTTCTCATCTACATCCAGTGATGTAGTTGTTCCCATAGGAGTTGCAATAGCTTTGCAATTTGTCATATCAATTTTTTTCAGCAACTCCTTTACATATTTGGCTTGACTTATGAAGCATCCTTCATCACTTTGACAAATATGCAAGCCAAGAAAAAATTGAAGCTCACCCATTAGGCTCATCTCAAACTCACTAGTCATAAGATCAGCAAAATCCTCACACATTTTGGGCTATGTAGAGTCAAACACAATATCATCAACATAAATTTGAACTATCAAGATGTCCTTACCTTGTCTTTTTGTGAAGAGTGTTTGATCTACATTACCTCTAATGTAGCCTTGTTCAATGAGGAATGAGCTTAGCCTATCATACCAAGCTCGTGATGCTTGCTTTAGACCATAAAGAGCCTTGTCCAGCTTGAACACATAGTCTTCATGATAAGAACATTCAAAACCGGGGGGTTGTTCAACATAAACCTCTTCTTTTATTAAGCCATTTAAAAATGTACTTTTTACATCCATTTGTTGCAATTTTATTTTATGAGCACAAGCAAAAAAGCAAGCAAAATTCTAATTGCTTCTAATCGAGCTACAGGGGTAAAAGATTCTTCAAAATCAATTCCAAATTCTTAAGCATACCCCTGAGCCACTAGTCTAGCTTTATTCCTTATTATTGTTCCATCTTCACTAAGTTTGTTCCTAAAAACCCATTTAGTACCAATGATAGTTTTTGATGAGGGTCTAGGAACTAGATGCCACACACTATTTCTTTGAAACTTGTTTAATTCATCTTGCATGGAATTTATCCAGTTTTCATCTTTCAAAGCTTCTTCAATGTTCTCTGGTTCAATTTGGGAGACAAGAGTAAGTTGTTCTAGTTCATCAATAATTCTAAAATGTGACCTACTTCTAGGTGGATCATGTAAGTTGCCTATGATATTTTCTAGAGGATGGTCTTTAAGCACTCTAATATCAATAGGATTGTTACCTGCACCTATTGCAATGACCCTTGAACTGCTTGGATCTGTCACATCTTCATTTGCTTTTGTCTCCTCCTGTGAACGGTCATCCTTTTCCTTGGAGTCTAGGAACTCCTCATCATTCTCATTTTTCCTGTTACATTTGTCATCATGAGTTTCATCAAATGTAACATGGGGTGACTCTTCCACAATTAAACTTTTGAGATTATAGACTCTATAAGCCCTGAACCTATCCGAATATCCAAGAAATATGCCTTCTTCACTCTTGGGCTCAAACTTGTCTAAATCTCTTTTGTCATTGTTATGTATAAAACACTTTGAACCAAATACTTTCATGTGAGAGAGAGATGGCTTCTTACCTTTGAATAGCTCATAATGAGTCATTTTGGTGAATGGCCTTACCATTGAGCGGTTGATGATATAACAAGCAGTGTTTACCGCTTCTACCCAAAACCTCCTTGGTAGTTACTTTTCAGCAAGCATAATCCTTACCATTTCTATGAGAATTATGTTTCTTCTCTCGACCACCCCATTTTGTTCAAGGGTTCTTGGTGATGAAAACCTATGATTTATTCCTTCAATCCTGCAAAGAATTTCAAAATCAGCATTATCGAATTCACCACCATGATTTGAAAGTATGTTAGAAATTTTGAACTTACCATCTTGCTTCACCTTCATGTAGAGTGCTTGAAACTCATTAAAAGTATCATTTTTATGCACAAGAGGAAACACCCATGTGAACCTAGAGAAATCATCTACTAGAACATACCCATATCTCCTTCCACTTAAGCTAGCAGTTCTTGTTGGTCCGAACAAGTCCATATGGATTAGTTCAAGCGATTTGGATGATAAGTTTTCAGTTCTACTAGAGAATGATTTCCTAGTCTGTTTTCCTAGTGTGCATACCTCACAGATTTTGTTATTTTGCTTAAACTTAAGCTCAGGCAATCCTTTCACCATCGAGTGTTTCAAGAGTTTGTGTAAAACATTATAGCTAGCATGTCCTAGTCTACGATGCCACAAACATGCAATTTCAGATTGAGGTGCAGCAAGATAAAGATTTAAATGGGCTGGATCATCTAAGCCAATTATGTATACATTATTGACTCTTTTTCCTGAAAATTTTGTTTCTTCATATTTTGGTTTTAGAATTTTGCATTCAGAAGAATCAAACACTACTTTATGTCCTTTATCACACAATTGACTTATGCTTAAAAGATTATATTCCAACCCTTCAACTAACATGACATTTTCAATAGAATTGGAGAGATTTTTGCCAACTTTACATGAACCAATGATTTTACCTTTATTGTTCCCTCCAAATGTTACATGCCCAGCTTCTTTCTCCACCAAGAGATAGAATTTTGTTCTATCTCCAGTCATGTGTCTTGAGCAGCCACTATCAAGATACCATTTGTTGTGCACGGCTGCAAGACACTCCTGCACAGGGAATCAAGTAACAATGTTTGGAATCCAAGGATAATTGGGTCCCAATAAACCTTTCATTTTAGCAAAGTAAGATAAAACAAATTTAGGAAACCACACGTTCTTCACATTTTTTGTTTTCTTGCTTGATGGAGAGTTTCTGATTTTTGTTTTCATTTTTCTGTTCTGTTCCTGTTACCCTTTGGTTTTTGATAAAAGTTTGGGAAGGGTTGTTTCTGGCTCCTATAGTCTGTCCTAGGTTGATAGAAGTTCTGGTGGTTCAGAGGATAATAGGTTGGGCCAGGTCTGTAAGTATAGGGACTGTTTGTGTATGACTACACCGACCTATAGTAGGGCCAACTATATGACTGCATAGACCTATGGTAGTTTGTGTGTTAATGTATGAATGGATTTCTACCTTTCTGATTGTATGAAGACCAAGGATACCTTGACCCTTGCTGTGGATGATATGGACCTGAACTCCCTTTCGGACCACCTCTACCTTTGGTGTAGACTGGCTTGGATTTGGATTTCTGGTGCTTCGGCTGGGATTTCTGAGGAGCCCTTATGGGAATTTCAAGATTTTTCTTTATGGGTTCTCCCACCTTTTCTTTTCCTTTGTTTTGAGCAGGTTTGGTGTTTGAACTTGAGGCACCTACTGAAGACACGAAAGTGACAGTTTTTAAGTCAATTTTTTTTTATTTGTGGTATTGAAACCCAACCCTTCCTTGTTAAAATTTATTTTTGTACCTAGCAATGCCTCTAGGTTTTTCCTGCCATCTACAAATTTCTCCAAAGAACTTTGTTTATCTTTCAACTCCTTTTGAAGTTTTCAGCATCTTCAAGCAATTTAGAGTTGACTTGTTTTACAGCCTCATATTTTTCATTACACAATTTGCTTTCTTTTTCATAACTTTGCATTTTTATTTTCAGCTCATCAATTTCATCCCTCAAACTTTCGTTTTCAACTTCCAGATCTCTCATTTCATTTCTGCCTTGTTCCATGTCCTCAATTATTTTCTTCAAATCTTTAACTTTAGATTCTAGTGAAGCAGTTTTATCATCTATGCTATGATCATGCATAGTTTGATTAATTTTCTTTTTCAAAGCCTTTTTTTCCTTTCTGTACATGTCATATTTTTCCATAAGCTGAATGTAGGCTTCTTCCCAATCAACAATTGAAAAATGCTCAAAAGGGGAACGTACCTCAGATTCTTTATCCCCATTTGCCATAAGGCAATTGTCTTCTATTTCATCCTCTGAGGTGCTTGTTCCATCTTCCTCTTCTTCCTCATCACTCCATGTACATACCATGGCTTTGTTCTTCTTCTTCTTCCCTTTCAATTTCTTGGAGTTTTTCTTCACTCTTTCAGGACAGTCAGCTTGGATATGCCCTGGTATGTTGCAAGAATAGCAAACAACTCTGTCAGATTTATTTACATTTTCAGGTTTAGATTTGTAAGCTTTCTTTACCTGAGGCTTCCATTTCTTGAAGCCTTTACCTTCATTTTTCAAAAATTTTCGGAACTTACGAGTGAGCATAGCCACTTGATCTTCATCTTGCTCACTGCAAGAGGTCTCACCTTCCTCGGGGGTAGCTTGATGGGGGCATCTCTTGTCCTTCACATTTTTCCACAGCTCCGATTGTTCAACGGCATGGTTCCATTGTGTCCGTCACATTTTTTTGAGTCGAGTCATGTAATTTTCTTATTTTATTTGAGTCATATCATTGTAATTTTCTTTTTATTTGAGTCATGTACCTAGGTTAATAAGTCATTTACCTAAGAATGTTTGTCGTTAGGTTGATTAGGCTAGCTAATGAGCCCAATCCATTGGGATAGGCCCATGGGCACCCCCTACCCCTTGGTTATTTGTCATTGTGTTTAGAGTTAGGGACTTTTTGTAAAATGTGGGTTACCTATATATAGGACCCCATCTCCTCATTTGAAGTTAATCAATCAATGAATGAAATATGAGAATTTAGTCCAACCTAATTGTTCTTGTGGTGAGAAGCCATTAGAG
Source organism: Amorphophallus konjac (assembly GCA_022559845.1). Lineage (NCBI taxonomy): Eukaryota > Viridiplantae > Streptophyta > Magnoliopsida > Alismatales > Araceae > Amorphophallus > Amorphophallus konjac. The sequence goes on from CM040120.1 coordinate 301,091,613, forward strand.
TGGAGTGAGAAGCTCCCCTCCCCTATCTCTCTCCTCTCTCTCCCTCTCTCTCACTCTCTCTCTCTCCAAGAAGAGGAGGGCACCCCCTCTCTCTCTCCTCCCCTCCCTCTCTCTCCTCCACATCATCAACCCTCTCTCTCCCCCTTATTATTCATCCTCCCAACTACCCCCAACCCTCATTACTCCACCCCTAGTCCCAAGAGACCCTCCACCAATCCATACTCCACCACCCAACCACCAACTACCCAATCCCCTTCCCTAAGCACCCTCTCATCTCCCAAGGAAGAATTCCCCACTCCCCAAGCACCCCTTCCCTTACCCAACACAACCCCTCCCATCCCCAAGACAAAAAAATTAATCCCACCCTTAAACCCATTTCCAAATATCCTTTCCCTCTCACCCACCATCCCAAATTCACAGCTCCTCTCTCACCCACTGTAAACACCTCATTCCAGCCCCCATTCTCCCCTTCCCAAATCTTGTAACACCCCCTCCCAGACCCCCTCACACCTAGAGGTTGCCCCCATACACATCCACCTCATTTCCCCTCTCATATATCCCATTTCCCCCCATCATCTTCAACTTGCAGTTCTCAGTTCGGAGGAAGCAGAAAAGCTGCGGATTGCAGAGGCTGTCCCATCATCTCCTTGACGAACATGGTGGCAAGTTCTATATTGCTGGAAAGATTGTCAAGTCAGCTTCACAACCGTGGTGGTCTCGTCCCTGTCCGAGTTCGTAGCTGCCCGGAGGAGCCATCTTCGCCAGACTGCACTTCTTTCTCCTGACAGTCAACCTGAAGCAACGTTCAGAGACTGCCACGGCCATCCCCTTGAGGATCTGGAGGCGGGACTTGGCTGGGAGCTTCTACAGCAAGCCTACTTCGAGGAACAAGAAGCGGAACCCCATTCGGCATCCGAAGCTAAGAGTTATCAATTTTATCCTCCAGGTGCGCAGTTCTGTCTCCTCTGGAACAGAACCGACCCCGATCCACTATTCGAGCTCTCCTCATCTTCACCGACATCCTCTGGCATCCCCGTTGATCTCGTTTCGAAGAGGACTCAACAACTTTTCCAACGACTCTGACCACGCCTGATTCCGAGCTCTGGAGCACCCATAGTGTCTTCGTCTTCCAGCTGCAGTGGTGCTGCGACAGTCAGAACCAGAACTCAGGGTACCTGTTTGCGCCTCTGCCCCGACCAGCACAGTCAACGAGAAAATTCCAAAACATTTGGATGTCTTTCGGGCTCACCTACGAAGATTCTCCAGCTGGTCTCATCGCCAACAAAATTCGGGAGTGGCTTCAGCGGCGTCAACTTCAACTGTCTATCCCTGGTTCCTGAGAACTGGCAGAGTCGGTAACCTCCATCGTTTAGCTTCTATTTTAGTCTTTCTCCTCCCCGCCTGGCTGGCTGAGCGCCCCTCCCTGCGTGGAGGTATATTTTGGTTGTATTCCATTTCCTCACCCCTAGTCCAACCCCCTTGCAAGGGGCATAGTGCATGTAATTTGATTTAATCAGGTTGAAGCTTCATCGGCGCGGCGTGCGGGTGCATACCCACGCCTCCCCGCTCGCCATCGTCTCCGACCAGGATCGGCGTCTTCACGCTGATCAGGTGAGCTTCTGGCCCCCTCCCTTTGCTGGTTAATCTTGCTTAATTAGTATTGCTTCTTAACTCCGTCGGACGGTGAGTGAGTGCCCATTCCAAATTTGCTTATATTTGAGTGGCTACCGCGGGTGAGTTGTGAGAGTGACCCTTCAACCCATGCCTTCGGCGTGCTGACCGCCCGTGAATTTGGGCAACCCCTGGCCCTTAGGGGTCCTCCCCAAGCCAGCCATATCCTTGGAAACCTCCGGTCCAACCTCGGACCCTCACCCTATTACTGGTCCACCTACGGACCCGAGTATGCCAAACGCGAGTGAGTCCGCTTGTGTGACATTGCCAAGTCGTTGCATTGCTTGTAATTTAGGTCCTAGTTTGTGTCACATCATTTGGTATCAGAGCAAGTCATTGACTTGTCTCTACAAGTCAAGTCCCAGGGCACGCTTGCATTGGAGTCATCATCAGTTCGACCCTTGCATTTATCCCCCCATCATCATGGCCACCTCCTACTTAACCTACTTGCCACCCATGGACTACATTCTAGATGACGATATTACCTTTGACGGATCACGTTCTATTGATTATGTTAGGTGGGAGGCTACCATGGAAAGGTACTTTGAAAAGACTTAGGTATATGGACCCGCGAGAGTCCGCAAGGCCAAGGGACGATTTCGGGGTCAAGCCAAGAGTAAGTGGGAACACATAGAGGGATTAAGAAGGGTTAGGAGGCAAGAGCCCATTTCTTCATGGGATGATATGAAGGAGGAACTTAAAAAGATCTACGCTCCCCGACATTCCCCTTCCTATCTGAGGAGCACTACCACTCCTCTATCTCCACCAGACCAACTTGAGACCACCTTTAGGCCTCCTCCCCCACCACTCCCAACAAATTCCCTCTCAACCATCACCACTACACTTCGTCACAAAATCCTATCCTTTAAGACCCAACTAATCCACGCATCCACCTCCCCACCTAACCCCATGAGGATCCCCACACCCCAACCAAAACCCCCTTCCACAAACCTCACTATCCAAACCCAATTGGCCCCCACTTCCACCCCTCCACAACCGGCCGATCCCAAGGGGAAGAGACCCCTAACCGACCCTGTAGCACCCCGTATAAAAAAAATTTATTATTATTAATATTTTTCAAATAAAAAAATTTTAGATAAACTCTTTAGGAAGTTTATGTAAGAAGTGGGAACACGAAGTTATTATATGTAAAGAATTATTCACTTAATAAGTGGCTTCCTAGTGTAGTTGGTTAAGTAACTTGCCTTTCAACCCAATGACCAAGGTTCAAATCCTAGCATCCACCATTTACGTTTTTGCCAAATAATTATATGTTATTATGTAAGAAGTAGGAACACAAAGTTATCATATGTAAAGATTATTCACTTAACAAGTGGCTTCTTAGTGTAGTTGGTTAAGTAACTTGACTTTCAACCCAATCACCAGGGTTCAAATCCTGGCATCCACCATTTACGTTTTGTGCCTAATAATTATATACGATAGGCTAGCAATACACGACCCCCCCTCCAGGCTTGTGATTTTTAGACAAACCTGCGTTGGCATCTGTCCTTTTCATACGTGAATAGTGCCATGAATAGTATCACTTTTTATTTAAAAAGAATTTTTCAAAAAAAATTATATGTAAAAATAGAGAAAAATATAAGGATCTTATCCATGAAATTTCATTAACTAACTCCATCAAAATTTAAAGATAAAAATCATGAAAGTTAAGTGGGAAGTTTAAAATAAATGAACCACCCTCTCATAGGAGCTACAATCCACCAGACAACCTTTCGATTTCCTTATCCCCAACAACATGTATAAGCTGGCATCCCACAGAGATCCGATTTTCACGGATCTTGTTTCCCCTCTTGCCAACTCAAACCTTATATTATACTCCTAACGAAGCAAATCTTCGTTGGCTAGAAGGCTTGCTGTTGAGAAGGGGAGACACTTCTGAAGGGTTACAGAGAAGGGAAGAGTTGCTTCTTCCATTTACTACAACTACTGCCACTTCACAGAGGTAGGTGTTCTCAACTTTTAACTAAACTAGTAGCTAATCTAGGATGATTAGTCTAGGCATTTAGTCTTAGGCTCATTTCCATGCGATATTTAGTGTTCATAAAGCATGTGTTAGCTTAAATCTAGGATGATTAGCATGTATTAGCTTCATACCTAAGATAATTAGCATGTATTAGCATTATACCCAGAATAATTAGCATGTATTAGCAAGTATTAGCAAGTATTAGTCTCATACCTAGAATAATTAGTATGTGTTAGCTTAAATCTAGGACGATTAGCATGTATTAGCTTCACACCTAAGATAATTAGTATGTATTAGCCTTATACCCAGAATAACTAGCATGTATTAGCAAGTAGTAGTCTCATATCTAGAATAATTAGCATGTGTTGGCTTTAATCTAGGATGATTAGCGTGTATTAGCTTCATACCCAAGATAATTAGCAAGTATTAGTCTCATACCTAGAATAATTAGCATGTGTTAGCTTAAATCTAGGATGATTAGCATGTATTAGCCTCGTACCTAAGATAATTAGCATGTAGTAGCCATATATCCAAGATGATTATCATTGATTAGCATGTATTAGCTTCAATCTAGGGTAGTTGGCATGTATTAGCTTCATATCCATACGATATATCCGTCTAACGTAAGTTTTATTGTGTTTTTACGTAACTTATTAGTTTAACTAACCTGTTAACATACCTAATTAACATGTTAGTTGATCTGCTAACTAATTAGCATACCTAATTAATCTGTTAGGTAGCCTATATAGAAACCTTGTCTCCATTTAGTTCCTTTAAAAATGAAAACTTGTATGATACGTCATGTTAAAAATCTGATATTTAAGCAACTAAAGCATGAAACGAGTACATAAATAAAGATCTATAATCCTTACAGTTTTCTCTATCTATCCATGTCATCAGTTTTACCTAAATAAACTTAAATCAAAGGTTAATACCCTAGCTTAATCAAAGATTAATACCTTAAGCCATTTTGAGCAGATTTGAACTGTAGAGTCGACCCTGCCAGTTCACCGCGTTGACGCGATGAACGGCAGAGTCGACCCTGCCTGTTGGCAGAGTCGACCCTGCCTGTTGACAGGGTCGACCCTGCCTGTTCACCGCGTTGACGCAGTGAACGGCAGAGTCGACCCTGCCTGTTGACAGGGTCGACGTTGCCTGTTCACTTCGTTGACGCAGTGAAAGGCAGAGTCGACCCTGCCTGTTGACAGGGTCGACCCTGCCTGTTCACCGCGTTGACGCAGTGAACGGCAGAGTCGACCCTGCCTGTTGACAGGGTCGACCCTGCCTGTTCACCGCGTTGGCGCGATGAACTGCAGAGTCGACCCTGCCTGTTGACAGGGTCGACCCAGCCTGTTCGCAGGGTTGACGCGATGAACTACTGAGTCGACACAGCCGGCTCATTACGTTAACCTGATCGTTAGGCCTTCTCTTTTGCCATCTCCACTGATAGATGGCAGCCTGAGAAGTGATATTTAACTCTTGACAGGGTCCTCTAAACCCTGTATAGTTCCCAGGAAGGGCATCCCACAGTGAGGGTGTCGTTTCTAAAATTGTCAGGTGGCCCATAAGGCACCTCTCTTATCTAGTTTTTTCCGTGTATCAAATGTTATTGGTTTCCACTCCTAGTTCATCCCTACACATCAATGCGCCCTTGGACTCCATTCCATAATTCCACCTTATATATCATACTGGTCAAACCTTGAAATTCCACATTGGCTATAAATAAGAGTGGATGTCAACAAACATGATAAATGCTGTGTATATAGGGCCCGGTCTGGTCCTGGGGGAGCATCCGAAGGTACTTGTGCCCATGGGAGTTTATTGACCACGGTGTTTGGCATTGCACCGGAGTACTTGCTTGCTAGGCTTTAGACATTCCACTCATTCTCGTGATATTACTTGATTGATTTGACTTGAGACCCGCAGAAGGGTAAAGTTTTGCTTGAATGAAATTGATAAATAGCCAATTCCAATTTTACATGCTTGAATTTATATTACTTTCTATTACTTGCTTGACATGAGTTCTTACTCTCTTGGAAAGATTTCGTTAATTCCAGTTATTACTTGCTTGAATCTCTTGCTATTGCTGCATTGAAGTTGGAATCCTTATACTCTCACTTGTTATTCCTTCACTGCTCTTGTCGATTTTTACAATCCTTGATATCTACTCATCTACATGCATAGTTTTACTGACATTAATTGAACTTGTAAACCACTTAAAGCCTGTTAAATCTTGAGATGCAATTCCTACTGAGCGATTCGCTCATCTAGTTGTTTTCTAATATTTTCATGTAATTTGGATGCCAACCAACACTCAGAAGGGAATGAGACTGAGTGATGAGTGTTAGAGTGAAGTTATCAAATTGTCATGTCCCTTTTGTTATTGTATTAGTTCACTTATGTCAGTTGTATCAATTCATCTATGTCATTTGTATTAGTCAACTTGATTAGAACTGCTTAAGATTTGAAGCCTAGTCGTTGGACTCTGGGAACACATGTAATTGTCCTTTGATTAATTGTGACAATTGTCAGCTCGTACTATTTGTATTAAATTTTGAGTTAAATCTTAGTTATTTGCGCACTCTGATATTTACATGATTGACACGATCTATATAGACGCGTCACGCCTCCGGGTAATCTTCTGCGCTCGGGGCGTGACAGTCTTCGTGGTATTAGAGCCAGGTTTTCAAACCTAGGGAACTAGGAAAAAAAATAAATGGTTAGAAATTGAAATCTAAGTAAAAACTTGAGTCCAAGGATAGGTAAAAACCTAAGTCCAGGGTTAGAGAAGTCAAAGGATATAAGTAGACCTTACCTGGTGAGATGGATAGAGCCATGGGTTAAGATTTCTAATGACTTTACCCTTATAAGTAAAAACCGACCCTTATCTTACTTAAACACTCTAAACATTTTTGTAGGATCATGGCTGCTGAAAGAGCACAATGGCGCGAGATGCAGCGCACCGTGCATGGCCTTACACAGGCACTACAGCAAGTGGCCCAAGGCGGAGCTAACCGTGGAGCGGGTGACCTCCACAGGAGTTTCCGTAACATGAACCCACCAAGGTTCACAGGTTCGTCCGACCCCGAGGATGCCGAGAATTGGCTAAAGGAGATGGAACGAATCTTCCGTGTAATGCAATGCACGGACGAGGAGAAAGTTTTACTGGCTGTATTCCAACTTGAGCGGGACGCTCGATGCTGGTGGGAATCCATAGAAGCAACACTGCCAGAATACCATGTTACATGGGATGAATTCACGGAGCATTTCAACAACAAGTACTTCTCCGATCATATCCAGGAAAAGAAGGCCACGGAATTCGCCGTTCTAAAACAACGGGGCTTGAAAGTGGCCGAGTATGAGGCCCAGTTCTCCAGATTATCTAGGTATGCACCCCACTTGGTGTGTACAGAAAAGATGAAGGCGAGAAGATTCCTCAACGGGCTTCGGCCCCATTATATCACACAACTTGCCCCGATGGACATCCAAGTCTATTCGGAGATGCTTCGGCGTGCTCAACTGCTGGAAGATGCCACCGAATTATCTGAGAGAATCCGAGGAAGAGACAAGAAGGAACCCGTTACAAGCCCGGGAAAATTCAAACAATCCTTCAACAAGAAGCGATTCTTCATGGGAGGGGAGCCCTCCAAGGCAAAGAAATTCCAGAAGAATGACAAGCCATTCTCCACCACCACACCATCAAAGGTGCTTTGCAAGTATTGTGATAAAGCTGGTCATAAGACCGAGGAATGCTGGAGAAAGTTAGGAGCTTGCCTTCGATGCGGGAGTCGAGAGCATCGGATTCCAGACTGCCCACTGATGAAGGAGCAGGACATCAAAGACGAGAAGCGTCCGGTAAAGAAACAAGGCCGTCTGCAAGCTCTCCGAGAGACAGAAACCACTGAAGGTGGAATTGTGGAAGGTACTCTCACTATTTGTTCAAAAACTGCTCAAGTGTTATTCGATACCGGAGCAACTCATTCATTCGTTTCCAAGAACTTTGCTGCTTCATTTTCTAAGAAACATGAACTGTTAGATTTGGTCATATCTACACCTCTTGGGAATGAGTCTGATATCACTTATCACTATCCAAACTGTGAAGTGATGATTAAGGGAAATAATTTACCTGCTGACCTGATATGCCTAGATATGAAGGGTTATGACGTCATACTAGGTGCCGACTGGCTATCCACATACCAAGCAACTGTAGATTGCCGGCATGGCAAGGTAACTTTCGTAGATTTCCCAGAGCTAGTTTACAATAGCCCTCGGAGTAAATCACTTCTTATATCAGCACTCCGAGCTAGTAAACTTATGAATAAGGGATGCATGACTTTCATAGCATTCGTGACTGCCACGGAAGTCGAGAAGGTTAAACTTAATGACATCCGTGTAATTCGGGATTTTCCCGATGTTTTTCCAGAAGATTTAACCGGCTTACCCCCGGAAAGGGAAGTGTCGTTCACAATCGACCTTGTCCCTGGTGCTCGTCCTATTTCCAGGGCACCATACAGAATGTCCCCTGCTGAGCTGAAGGAACTAAAAGAGCAGCTAATGGAGTTATTGAACAAGGGTTTCATCAGGCCGAGTACTTCCCCATGGGGAGCACCCGTGCTATTCGTCAAAAAGAAGGACGGATCGATGAGATTATGCATAGATTATCGGCAGCTAAATCACCTTACAATCAAGAACAAGTATCCACTGCCAAGGATTGATGAGCTGTTCGATCAACTATCTGGAGCTTTATATTTCTCCAAGATTGATCTTCGTTCTGGTTACCACCAATTGAAGATCAAAGAAGAAGACATTCATAAAACTGCATTCCGAAGCAGGTATGGGCATTACGAATTTACTGTTATGCCTTTCGGACTAACAAATGCCCCCGCAGCTTTTATGCAGTTAATGAACAGCATATTCAGGCCCTATTTAGACCAATTTATTGTGGTCTTTATTGATGATATTCTAATCTATTCAAAGACCAAGGAGGATCATGAAGAACACCTCAAGAAGGCATTGCAGATATTAAGGGGAAACAAGCTATATGCCAAATTCAGCAAATGCGAGTTTTGGCTCGAGGAAGTATCCTTCTTAGGCCATATCATTTCGAAGAACGGAATTGCTGTTGACCCATCAAAGGTCGAAGCCGTGAAGAACTGGGAACAACCCACAAATGTAACTGAGATACGGAGCTTCTTGGGTCTAGCTGGTTACTATCGGCGTTTTATAAAGGACTTCTCCAAAATTGCTGTTCCCCTGACCAGGTTAACCCGCAAGGAAGTGCCTTATGAGTGGAAGGAAGACTGTGAAAAGAGTTTCCAAACTTTGAAGGATCTCTTGACCACTGCTCCAGTCTTATCATTACCAATGGAAGGAGAAAAATATGAGGTATATACCAATGCTTCTGGTATTGGTCTCGGATGTGTATTAATGCAGAATGGGAGAGTCATTGCATACTCTTCCCGACAATTGAAGAAACATGAAGAGAACTACCCAGTTCACGACTTAGAACTGGCCGCAGTAGTATTCGCTTTAAAGATCTGGAGGCACTATCTCTACGGAGAACAATTCACTATGTACTCCGATCATAAAAGCCTAAAGTACTTATTCTCCCAAAAGGAGCTGAACATGCGACAAAGGCGTTGGCTCGAGTATCTTAAGGATTTTGACTTTACTATACAGTACCATCCTGGTAAGGGTAATTCCGTAGCTGATGCCCTTAGTCGAAAGCCGAGAACAATATTGGCCAACTGCATGATACAAGAATGGAAACTGCTGGAGAAATTCTCTGAGCTTGATATCAGCACAGATGAGAAGAACATGTGTATTATTCTATCTCATATGAGCCTACATCCAGATTTACTACCTGAAATCAAGAAGTTACAAGAAGAGGATCCCTCGCTAGTGGAGATAAAAAGCAAGCTGGACGAGAGACTGGATTTCAAGGTGGCACCTGATGGCAGATTACTATTTCATGCACGGACATGTGTGCCCGACTGTCCCGAATTGAAGAAGAAGATTCTTGAAGAAGCTCATAGATCGAGGTACACAATCCACCCTGTAGCTACTAAGATGTACCAAGACTTGAAAAGAACTTTCTGGTGGCCTAACATGAAAAGGGAGGTAGCATATTTTGTGTCTCGTTGCCTGACATGCCAACAAGTGAAGGCGGAACATCAAAAACCCGCCGGAAGGCTACATCCGCTGTTTATTCCTAAGTGGAAGTGGGAAGACATTGGCATGGACTTTATCATGGGTTTGCACAAGTCTACGGGCGGATATGATAAAATTTGGGTAATTATCGACCGGTTAACTAAATCGGCCCATTTCTTACCCATCAAAAGTCGATGGTCAGTCGACGTACTTGCTGCCCTGTATATTAAGGAGATGGTTAGATTGCATGGAGTTCCCGTCTCGATCGTATCTGACCGAGACCCACGCTTCACCTCTCATTTTTGGAAGGGTCTACAACACTCTCTGGGGACGAAACTTAATTTCAACACTGCTTTCCATCCCCAGACAGATGGTCAGACTGAAAGGACAAATCAGGTTGTTGAAGATATGTTAAGGGCATGTATTATAGATTTCGGCGGAAGCTGGCATGACCACTTACCACTAGCCGAATTTGCATATAATAACAGTTATCAAGCTAGTATTCAAATGGCTCCTTTCGAGGCGCTTTATGGCAGGAGTTATCATTCTCCAATATGCTGGGAAGAAGTCGGTGAAAGATAAATTCTAGGCCCAGATATGGTTAGAGATTCGACTGAGAAGATACACCTTATCAAAGAGAGACTTAAGGTAGCTCAGTGCAGGCAAAAATCTTATGCTGATAACAGAAGGAGAGATTTAGAATTTCAAGCGGGTGACCATATATTTCTCAAGGTATCTCCCGGCCGAGGTATTAGAAGATTTGGTGTTAAGGGCAAGCTTACACCAAGGTTTATCGGTCCATTTGAAGTATTGGAAAGAGTGGGCGAGGTGGCTTACCGCATTGCCTTACCTCCTCAACTCTCGAAAGTGCACAATGTATTTCATATATCTATGCTGAAGAAATATGTGCACGACCCTTCTCACGTCATCAATCATGCTGAATTGGTGATTCAAAGGGATCTTACTTATGAACAAAGCCCGATGCAGATCCTCGACCGCGAAGTTCGAGTTCTAAGGAGCAAGACGATCCCAATGGTAAAAATCCAATGGAATTGATGCTCGGAGCAAGAAGCAACTTGGGATACCGAGGAATCTATGAAGAGAAGATACCCAGAACTATTTTAGTCGGCAAGTATCTTATACTTTCTCCAGTATCCTTATGTAGTTGAATTTACCCTTATACAATTGAATTTGGGGACCAAATTCTTTTAAGTAGGGGAGGGTGTAGCACCCCGTATAAAAAAATGATAAAAAATTATTATTATTAATATTTTTCAAATAAAAAAAATATTAGATAAACTCTTTAGGAAGTTTACGTAAGAAGTGGGAACACGAAGTTATCATATGTAAAGAATTATTCACTTAATAAGTGGCTTCCTAGTGTAGTTGGTTAAGTAACTTGTCTTTCAACCCAATGACCAAGGTTCAAATCCTAGCATCCACCATTTACGTTTTTGCCAAATAATTATATGTTATTATGTAAGAAATAGGAACACAAAGTTATCATATGTAAAGATTATTCACTTACCAAGTGGCTTCTTAGTGTAGTTGGTTAAGTAACTTGACTTTCAACCCAATCACCAGGGTTCAAATCCTGGCATCCACCATTTACGTTTTGTGCCTAATAATTATATACGATAGGCTAGCAATACACGACCCCCCCTCTAGGCTTGTGATTTTTAGACAAACCTGCGTTGGCATTTGTCCTTTTCATATGTGAATAGTGCCATGAATAGTATCACCTTTTATTTAAAAAGAATTTTTCAAAAAAAATTATATGTAAAAATAGAGAAAAATATAAGGATCTTATCCATGAAATTTCATTAACTAACTCCATCAAAATTTAAAGATAAAAATCATGAAAGTTAAGTGGGAAGTTTAAAATAAATGAACCACCCTCTCATAGGAGCTACAATCCACCAGACAACCTTTCGATTTCCTTATCCCCAACAGCCTGTATAAGCTGGCATCCCACTGAGATCTGATTTTCACGGATCTTGTTTCCCCTCTTGCCAACTCAAACCTTATATTATACTCCTAACGAAGCAAACCTTCGTTGGCTAGAAGGCTTGCTGTTGAGAAGGGGAGACACTTCTGAAGGGTTGCAGAGAAGGGAAGAGTTGCTTCTTCCATTTGCTACAACTACTGCCACTTCACAGAGGTAGGTGTTCTCAACTTTTACTAAGCTAGTAGCTAATCTAGGATGATTAGTCTAGGCATTTAGTCTTAGGCTCATTTCCATGCAATATTTAGTGTTCATAAAGCATGTGTTAGCTTAAATCTAGGATGATTAGCATGTATTAGCTTCATAACTAAGATAATTAGCATGTATTAGTATTATACCCAGAATAATTAGCATGTATTAGCAAGTATTAGCAAGTATTAGTCTCATACCTAGAATAATTAGTATGTGTTAGCTTAAATCTAGGACGATTAGCATGTATTAGCTTCATACCTAAGATAATTAGCATGTATTAGCCTTATACCCAGAATAACTAGCATGTATTAGCAAGTAGTAGTCTCATACCTAGAATAATTAGCATGTGTTGGCTTAAATCTAGGATGATTAGCGTATATTAGCTTCATACCCAAGATAATTAGCAAGTATTAGTCTCATACCTAGAATAATTAGCATGCGTTAGCTTAAATCTAGGATGATTAGCATGTATTAACATCGTACCTAAGATAATTAGCATATAGTAGCCTTATACCCAAGATGATTAGCATTGATTAGCATGTATTAGCTTCAATCTAAGGTAGTTGGCATGTATTAGCTTCATATCCATACGATATATCCGTCTAACGCAAGTTTTATCGTGTTTTTACGTAACTTATTAGTTTAACTAACCTGTTAACATACCTAATTAACATGTTAGTTGATCTACTAACTAATTAGCATACCTAATTAATCTGTTAGGTAGCCTATCTAGAAACCTTGTCTCCATTTAGTTCCTTTAAAAATGAAAACTTGTATGATACGTCATGTTAAAAATCTGATATTTAAGCAACTAAAGCATGAAACGAGTGCATAAATAAAGATCTATAATCCTTATAGTTTTCTCTATCTATCCATGTCATCAGTTTTACCTAAATAAACTTAAATCAAAGGTTAATACCCTAGCTTAATCAAAGATTAATACCTTAAGCCATTTTGAGCAGATTTGAACTGCAGAGTCGACCCTGCCAGTTCACCGCGTTGACGCGATGAACGGCAGAGTCGACCCTGCCTGTTGACAGGGTCGACCCTGCCTGTTCACCGCGTTGACGCAGTGAACGGTAGAGTCGACCCTGCCTGTTGACAGGATTGATGCTGCCTGTTCACTGCGTTGACGCAGTGAAAGGCAGAGTCGACCCTGCCTGTTGACTGGGTCGACGCTGCCTGTTCACCGCGTTGACGCAGTGAACGCCAGAGTCGACCCTGCCTGTTGACAGGGTCGACCCTGCCTGTTCATCGCGTTGACTCGTTGAACTGCAGAGTCGACCCTGCCTGTTGACAGGGTCGACCCAGCCTGTTCGCAGGGTTGACGCGATGAACTGCAGGGTTGACGCGATGAACTACTGAGTCGACACAGCCGGCTCATTACGTTAACCTGATCGTTAGGCCTTCTCTTTTACCATCTCCACTGATAGATGGTAGCCTGAGAAGTGATATTTAACTCCTGTCAGGGTCCTCTAAACCCTGTATAGTTCCCAAGAAGGGCATCCCACAGTGAGGGTGTCATTTCTAAAATTGTCAGGTGGCCCATAAGGCACCTCTCTTATCTAGTTTTTTCCGTGTATCAAACGTTACTGGTTTCCACTCCTAGTTCATCCCTACACATCAATGCGCCCTTGGACTCCATTCCATAATTCCACCTTATATATCATACTGGTCAAACTTTGAAATTCCATATTGGCTATAAATATGAGTGGATGTCAACAAACATGATAAATGCTGTGCATATAGGGCCCGGTCTGGTCCTGGGGGGAGCACCCGAAGGTACTTGTGCCCATGGGAGTTTATTGACCACGGTGTTTGGCATTGCACTGGAGTACTTGCTTGCTAGGTTTTAGACATTCCACTCATTCTCGTGATATTACTTGATTGATTTGACTTGAGACCCGCAGAAGGGTAAAGTTTTGCTTGAATGAAATTGATAAATAGCCAATTCTAATTTTACATGCTTGAATTTATATTACTTTCTATTACTTGCTTGACATGAGTTCTTACTCTCTTGGAAAGATTTCGTGAATTCCAGTTATTACTTGCTTGAATCTCTTGCTATTGCTGCATTGAAGTTGGAATCATTATACTCTCACTTGTTATTCCTTCACTGCTCTTGTCGATTTTTACAATCCTTGATATCTACTCATCTACATGCATAGTTTTACTGACATTAATTGAACTTGTAAACCACTTAAAGCCTGTTAAATCTTGAGATGTAATTCCTACTGAGCGATTCGCTCATCTAGTTGTTTTCTAATATTTTCAGGTAATTTGGATGCCAACCAACACTCGGAAGGGAATGAGACTGAGTGATGAGTGTTAGAGTGAAGTTATCAAATTGTCATGTCCCTTTTGTTATTGTATTAGTTCACTTATGTCAGTTGTATCAATTCATCTATGTCATTTGTATTAGTCAACTTGATTAGAACTGCTCAAGATTTGAAGCCTAGTCGTTGGACTCTGGAACACATGTAATTGTCCTTTGATTAATTGTGACAATTGTCAGCTCGTACTATTTGTATTAAATTTCGAGTTAAATCTTAGTTATTTACGCACTCTGATATTTACATGATTGACACGATCTATATAGACGCGTCACACCTCCGGGTAATCTTCCGCGCTCGGGGCGTGACAGACCCGGTTTCCCCAATAAGGACCACCACTCACCCCATTCTCACCATTCAAACCCACGTGGACCCCGTGCCCACCCCTCCACCTAGGCCCACGATGGCAACCATCCGCCAACCCACAATTCCCCACAAAACCCATACTCCACAAGCCCCCTTGGTCCCCACCACTACCCCTCCATCTTCCCCTATAAGGGACACTCCCCCCAAGACCGACCAACCCAAGCCACCCCAACCAACCCATCTCCCACTCCCTCCCCCAAAACTCCCATGTCCTAGGCCTCCACTACTTCCCTTACCAATCCCAACCCGAGTCCAACCTTGCCCACCACCCCGGGTGCGTCATGCACCAACCATCATCACCCTGCCACCAAAAGACCCTCTCACCTCCTTGGAGGAGAAACCCATACCCGACCCCATAGTGGTGAACACTCCGGACCCTATCCCCACCACGGAGACCACCCATGTCCAAGTGGAAGAAGAAACCTCACATGGTGGCCTTCACCTTACACCACCCTCTCTAGTTGGCGCCGAGCTCATCTTAGGAGAACCCCTTATTATTTGGCTAAAGGAGAGCCCAATAAGAGAGATCACAGCCCACGATTTCCCTCCCATGAAGCAAAACCTTCCCATAGTGCCCTTCTTCTCCTATCATATCACCTTCCAATCATCTTACCAAGTGGAAACCTTAGGAGACCTTCTCAAGGGCTTAGCATGGCAATTAGAGTTGACCAGCATGTTGACCCCAATGGTCAAACAACCTAGGAGCCTTAACCTCCTACACCTATGCATCGGGTCGATCACCTCGGTATACACCATTGGTTGCTACACTAGTGACCTCCTTCTATTCCTCCCCACACCCGATGAGCCCAACCTTCTCCTCAATTTGGAGCTTATTATATCGGGTAGAAAGCCAAAACCTCCCTTCATGGCCGATCCACCCACCAAGAACTTCGGCCCAATTGTTTCATTAAAGAAGGATGACCCACCACCATTTGAGGACCTTGAGGACATAGAGCTCCTCCCCCTTGGTAACCCATTTTATGATCCCTATGATCCATTCCAATGGGAGTCAAGGAACCCATATGACCCAACCACGTTATCCACCATCCACCTTTCCCTACCCCAACTCACCGTGTTTGACCCAATCCACCCCATCCTAGACCCGGGTTACACCATGGGAGCCATGACTATGGACAATATACATCTAGGGATCAAGGAAGTGTCCCACTTCATGATATTCACCTTCCTAGACCCCTTTGACCCATTCCAATGGAAGTCCAAAAGCCCACACATAGGAGACATCTTTGGCACAAGAATGCATAAGTCTTGGCATACAAAATCACTTGACATGATTTATAAGTCGGGTACATTAATTCATATCACCCACATGTCAAGTAGGAAACATGAGTGGTCCATATTCGGATGTAATGGTCCACCTTCATTCATCATGGGTCTTAAACATGTCAAAAACATCTACAGATGTCCGGGTCCCCCAATATTTACCACCACTTTGCATGATAGGTTCACCTACGGGTGTCCCGGCCTACCTAGGCCGACCAAAGTCTACAACGCATCATTGCATGATAGGGTCATACATGGCTGCCCTGGTTCCCCGGCATTTGCTTCACCCATGCATGATAGATTCACCTACGGGTGCCCCGGCCCTCCTAGGTCCATCAAGGTTTACATAGCCGCATTGCATGATAGGTCCACTTATGGTTGCCCCGGTCCCCCTTTGCATATCACACACTTCCCACCCACACCGCACCGTAGCTCATGGCATACTCATTCAAGCAAGCATCTAGCAACGGACGGTGAGGTTCATAATGAACGGGCAAAAACTCGCGAGTGCCACTTTGGATTCCAAGTAGGCAACCTTACGATGGTGGCTTTGGAAATGGCTCTACCATAGGGTCACCTCCAAATCGAGGGCACGAGGACTTGGACCTTCCATGTTCCGAGTGGCTTTGGAAACCTGGCTTACGGGTTGGATTTACCGATGGGATTTTGGGATATACCCCACTTTTCACGTGGCGGATCTAGCACCCTCTAAGGGCACTGCGGTGGATCCCAGTGAGCACCTTGAGCCTACCCCCACCTTTGTGAGTGACACCCTCGGAGAGCCTTCTCATATCAGCTTGAGAGTCCGACGTGTGCACACGGAGGCAATACTAGGCAAGCAGGGTACCATCGCCAGCAAGAGGGTGTGCCCGAGCCACCTTCAGAGGATGAAGAGCAGTCCCCCGGCTAAGGACGTGAGGTTGAGTTTGGAGGTTGTGTCTTGCCCGGAGCTGCATTGGAGGACCTCTTTGATAGGGTGCTAGGCCCGGATACAGAGGGGGGTGAATGTATCCTTCTAAAAATTATGCCCGAATTAAAACACTAAACGCTCAGATATGCGGAATAAAAACTAATGAGCTTTCCAAGAGAAGATGATGATCAAACAATTGATCAAACAGTTGGACTGCAACAATGCAGCCACCTGATCACACCAGACTCGCAAGCAGAGCTAATCAACCTAAGCACACTTAGCAGAAGACAATGCTCAGAGATTACTTCTAAGAGAGCACAACTAACCAAGCATTCACAACCTGTGAGGGGTGGTAGGTGATATGGAGCAAACGTACACAGCAATTCGCTCAATAAAAGACTAGAACACTATCAAATGCAAGATAGACAGTCTGAAGAACAAATTGAATTTTCTTTTAAACCAATGAGCAAATATATATAAGGCTCACCTAAATAAGCAACTAGCAGAAGAATGCAATCAACTCTCAGCACAGATAGAAACAAGAATGCATAAAGCAATCTGTGAAGGGGGTAGAAGATAAGGAACAATCGCACAAGCCCAATCACACAGCACAGAAGATTTTTAGGTGGTTCGGTCACCAAGACCTACATCCACCCCTCACTCCCAAAAGGAGTGAGGCTTCCACTAGCACAAGCTAGTAACCTGCAGACTCAGTCTGCGAACACACGCTGCCAAACAGCTTGACCAGGGGAACATCCTCCCCTCTTCCTCCCAACCGGAGGGAACACCAGTGACACCCAGTCACCAGCAACCAGAGACCCAAGTCTCTCTTCCTCCAACCCGGAGGGTACACCTGGACCTGCTACCAGCAAGACCAGAACCGGAGGGCTAGCCTCCCTTCTCCTGACCCACCAAGAGGAATCCGACCTCAGTCTAGAGGTTCGGAAGAACAAGGATAACCAAATGAAAAAGGAAAAACAAAAACATGAAATGAAAATAACTTCAGCAAACAGAAAGCTGAAAAATGAAATGCACAATGTGGCTCTCAACAGAGCTGACTGGCCTGGATCTGATCCACGGTCCAGTAGGAATAGATCTCCCTCGATCTCACTCTCTTTCTTCACTCTCTCTCTTTCTCTTTCTTCTCTGCTGCACTTCTCTTCTTCTCTTGATCTCTGTTCTCCTTTTCTCTCTTTCTCTTTTTTCTTTTCTTCTGCTGGATCGTGGAAGCTCTCTCTTCTTTTTCCCTTTCTTCTCTCAGCTTCTGCTGGATCGAAGAGCTTTCTGCTCTGCTGTTACTCTTTCTGCCTCCAGGCTTCTTCTTCGATCAGTCTTCTACAGAGGATGAAGACTCGTATATATAGCATCAGCAGGCACACTGGGCGCGTGTGGCTTCCACATTTCCTGCCCTAGAAATTCGGACCACGTGGCAGCATCCTACCCTTTTTCCCATCGGATCACGTGCCCCCTCATCAGTACGCTCAGCAACTGGAGTGAGGTGGCATTAACGCACTTGCTTCAAGGAGTTGACGCAGCCTTCAAAGATATTCTACCAGCAAAACTCAAGTCTGCTGCGTTGACGCTTCCAACCCATGGCGTTGACGCATTGATGCGTTCCAGTGAGCAACCAGCCTAGCCCTATTGACAGTTGCGTCGACGCTGCTCCACTGTTACGTTGACGCATTGGCATATCTCTGACAAGGCCTCTACTTCTTGAGTGGCGGAGTTGACGCAGCCTTTACGTAGAGTTGACGCTATGAAGAGTATCCGTGGATGCATCTTCACTGGTGCGTGGACGCCTTAAGCTCTAGCTTTAACCTTCTAAACTGTCTCCGAGCTAGATGCCTATCAGGCTTAATGGCTGCGTCGACGCTGTCTAGGAATGGCATTGACGCATCGGCATCGGCAGTCTAGTGAACAAATAGTCTACCCCTTTTTAACTGCTGCGTCGACTCTTCCAACTCGTGGCGTTGACGCACAGAGTAATCCAGGAGCTTCTTTCTTGATTGTTTGAACTGCTGTGTCCATGTTAGCAGCATTTCAGCCTCTTGGATCACGTGCCAAGTCTTGATGGCCTGAATCATCTGCAGACAGACAGAGGAATAATGAACGTATATACTTAAGCAGTAAATGATCAAGTGTGTATAGTATTAACACTGAGTGAGTGTTTAGAGTTGAAGATGTTCATACGAACTCAGTGTATATACTTGCTGAAGACTGCATTATTATAACAGGGGAGTGTGTAGACTGAATTAAGTAAAGCATGTTATCTGACAGCCATATGAACTCCATTCACTTACATGATAAAACATGAATTAATCGAGCATATAAAAGAAAGCATTATGATCAGAGAATGACTGAATAATTACATGATGACACACCCAGCAAGATGACTCACAGTGATTAACTCACATCAAAAATCAATCATCAAAACCACCATTAAAACCATCATCAAAATCACAGGGGCACAACAATCTCCCCCTTTTTGATGATGGCAACACTACACAGTGAGTCAATCTGATGACTCAAACTATTCTCCCCCTTTGACTTCATTAAAAAGAAAAATAGTTTGAGAAATTAAAGCATGAAAAAAAAAATCAGTCAATTCCTCCCCCTTGCAAGAACATGATTCTGTATGACAAGGAATGCTCCTCCTGAATAGATACCAATTGATATGCAAGTGATGCATGACATGGAATCTCCCCCTCAATAAGTGGAATCTTATGAGATGAATGAGAAGGAGACCACAGGGGCACACAAGGACAAGTTCAAGTCAATGAGCAGAAGAGGTTCAATTAGCAGATTTCTAAAGAGGCTTCAACTACAAGAATTTCAGTCAGATTTTCAAGGGAATGTCATTCTCATAGATCCAAATCAGAATATTTCAAAGTCTCCCATTATAAGGACTTATGAATGAGCTTTAATGAACAACATGGTTTAAACATGATGTATGCAGAGTTTATCAATAAAATTCTGTATTGATATCTAAAACCATGTTTTAATAAAAATGAACCAAGCCCTCATATTTATCTTGATTATCCTCTCTTTGTCTTACACAATCAAATTTATTGACTTCTTTCATAATTACATGCACTAGTATTGAGATTAAGCAATTATGAAGACATATTATTTTGTCTAGGGTTGTAGCAATTTGATTTTAGCATCAATATTCAGATATTGAGATATGTTCAATAATTTTTCATGCTACAAATTTTACGAGCAGTCTAGTTCAGTGCACACCTTGTAACTAGAGGATATACCTTGATCAGAGGCCAATATCCCTAAGCACTTAGTGTGACTAACTGTCATGCTATATATGAACAGAGATAGCATTTACACATCATGACACACTGCAAATCATTTCTTGACGAGTGAGTTGTATTTCTCAGTGTGCATGCCATTGCTCTGCCTGATTTTCAATGAATTTTATGCAGAGTTAACTAAGGCACCTCATGACACAGTCCTTTAGACATGTGTTTCTCAGTGACCAAGGTCATTGCTCTGACAATTACTTTACCCTTTAGACAATTCAGAAACATTCATTTGCTTCAAAATAATATTAATCTCATGTACTTAACCAAATAAAGTCATGTATTCAAAAGTGCAGATTTCAGAAGTCTTTGCAAGACGCAGCATGAAACAGTTGGTTAAGATTTATTAGACATGATTCAGATATGTTAAGAGATTTTAAAGTTAAACTCCATGAATACATTAAGCTTAAACCACATGAGTTATTTCAGACATTCATCAAAGCGTATAATAGAAGATTTCTAGTTCAAGATTTTTCAGATTTATGATCGAGATAGCCCATTGAAATCTTCATGAAGGACTGAAATAATTTTGATACCAAATGATACCAATTGTTACCAATTGATAGGAGAGATTTTGAAGCTCAGTGTTTTCAAATTATGATCAAGGTTTGGTCAAATAGAATCAATGAAAGGGATATGCACACAAGGCAAGATATCAGGGGGTCAGGCAAGTTCCAGGATGTTCAAAGTTAACATGCAATGAACTCTGACATAAATGTATGCACATGACTACCTTCATGCAATGTATTGACTCCCCCTGACAATATGCATTCAGTCAATCTTTTTGGCATCTTTCATGAGATGCAATGCAATTAACTACATGCATGCAAAAATACATGCACAGACACAACATATGTCTATACACAACTCCCCCTGAAAACATGCAATGTTTGCCATGAAAAACTGAACATATGATTTTGATTCATGCACATTCAGACTGTCCTATCCAGCAAAGTGACCCATGGTACTAGGCGGAGCACTTGGTCTAAAAGACCACCTCACACATAGTAAGAACCTCCAGACAGATTTCCCTGCCTTTTGGTACCTTACCATTTATATACCATTGAGGTCATGCATGATAATGCAACAGGCAGTCCAGATTTCCAATCAATTATCAATCTGAATTATGCACTGATATCTCAACATGTGCTCATGAGAAGCAAGGCAGATTTTTAAATGTGAGCATGCATACATGGATCAAATACACCAATGCGTCAACGCATTAGTGTCAGCGTCGACGCAGTGAACAAGACAGCAAACGAAAGACGCACAATTGCGTCTACGCAGTCAGCCAAATGCGTCAACGCACTAAAAGCCATACAGAACCCATATAGATGAAAACAGACAGGTACGAGCTAATGGGAGGGCAAATTCCAAGCCACATACATATGCAGTTTAGATTTTCAGAAGTTTCAGAGTGCATGATCAGAGAGTAGTGCAAATGGCAGATGATGAATGAATATGCAAGAACAGATTTAATATGCATGCACTAAATGAAGCTAAGAACATGATATGCAAGAATACATCAAACCAGATATGCAAAGAGTTTCAAAATGGGAAATGCAGAGAGATTACCTGAAAAGTGTGAGAATGGGGTTTTTCATTCTTGAGTGCCTTGGATCATTACCCCTTTATTCCATCCAAGGCACACCTGCTAGGCAACTTCCTATTTTTCACTAGCAGGAACCCAAGTGGTCTTGGGTCTTGCATAGTAATTAGCCCCTTTTGGGACTGCCTGTATCTTTTTCTGTGCCAACCAGTCATCAGAGTTCATGATAAAACAGTTATGCATTGAATACTCAGACACCCCACAATAGTGGCATGAACTAGCAGGTTTCATGTTCCTCTTATGTATACTAGCATGAACTTGAGCATTATAAGAGTGAGCATGAGGGTTTCTGTTATTATTATGAAACTTTTTCTTTTCATGACCAGCTACCCTGCAAGCAGCAACTTGGTGGCCTGGTCTTCTGCAATTTGAGCAAACATGAATTCTTTTAAAAATAAGTTTATTCCTATCAAATTCTTTGAAATTTCTATTCCTACCCTGGACATGCCAGCAGTCCTTGACTGCATGGCCATGCTTCCCACAATGGGAGCATAAGGGGAACTTTCTTCTAAAAGAGCTTGCCCTACATTCAGTGGTCTTGTGCCCAAGCTTGTTACAATTAAAACATTTGACATGCTGGTTTAGAGAAGCAGTTTTGTTTATATTAAAAGCATGTTGGTTAGTATAAGATTTAGCATGATGTGAGAGTGGTTTTTTCTTTCCATTAGCAAACCAACACTGAGCAAAGGTGTGGCCTAATCTACCACAATGAGAGCATTCACTTTTCTTTGAATGAACAGCAGGTTTTCTATCATGATATTTCCTAACATTCATCATTTCAGCATTCAAATCATCCAATTTATTTAATTCACACTCATGCATCAAATGACCAAACTTATGACAGTAATGACAGATAATCTTCTTTTTAGATGCATGTGAGTGTGTGTGAGGACTGTGATCAACATGCACTGATGAACCCTTTTCATTTATTCTCTGATTTACAGTCCTTTTCTGATTTTTATCCTGTTTTCCTGTTTTCTTAGCCTTGTACTGAATCGGAGATGAAGTAGAAGGCTTTTCCTGTTCAGAAGATTTGACAAAGATAGTTTTCAGGTTGGCTCCATCAACCTTCCTCATGACTGCACTGTAGCCCAGTCCTTCTTTCTTCAAAGTAGAGCTAGAAACAGAAAGTGTCTGAATTTTATTTTCAAGGTTCTTTTTATTTACAGGGTTATAGCCTAACCCCTCCTTCTGGAAGTTGACCTTGGTTCCCAGCAATTTGTTAAGATTATCTTGCCCATTAACAAATTTGGACAGAGAACTCTTCAAATCTTGAATTTCATTTTCTAAAGAGTTGATTCGTAACTCATAGCTGGCAATTTCTTGCTCACTACAATTGACAGCCTCATTCAAGACTTTGTTGGCAATTATGTATTTCTCAATTTCCTTTCTCAGCTCATCAACTTCTTCTGAATTATCGGACACCACATGTTTGCCTTTTTCTAATGTCAGCAATCTCTCTGACAAGATGGTGTTCAACTGTTTTAGTTTCTCAATTTCTTCCTTTAGTCTGTCACTCTGAATTAATTCGTTTATCAAAATCTGATCATCAGAGTTAATTCCAAGTTTTCTTCCAGCCTCAAATTCCTTCCAATCCTTTTGCTGTTTCTCAAAATCTCTTTGCAATTCTGTATTTACAGATTTTATGGCATTAAATTTTTCAGCAAATAGGTTCTTCTCTTGCTCGAGTTTCTTACATTTTCCTTCACTCTCAATAACAGATTTTCTCAAAGACTCTTTTTCAGATCTCAACAATTCAACATGTTTCTTAAGCTCTTGATTATCAGAAGAACAAGCATCATAAGATTGCTTCAGATTTGAACAATTTTCACATGATAAATCAGAACTATTTTGTTCAACCTTTTTCTTTAATTTTTTATTTTCAGATTTTATTTTTCCATACTTTTCATACAAATCAACATACATTTCCTTCAAATAATCAAAAGTCATTTCGTCAGAGTCAAATTCAGAGTTTACCTCTTCATCAACATCTTCATTCTGACTGCTGCCTTGATTGCTGCCACTTGGATTACTTCTGTCAGCCATCATGCAGCTGTCCTCATTTGCCCTGTGAATTTTCTTCAGCATATCCAAGATGTCTTTAGCGGACCTGCAATCATGAAAGCAAGACCATAAAGCTCTGTCAGTAGCTGCTTTCATCAGATTAAAGGCTTTATGATTTTCTCCGTCCTTTGATCTGTGTCTGTCGGTCCATTTGGACACTTTCGTAGGTAAGGTGTGAGGACCTTGTGAAATTAATTTCCACAGATTAGGATTAACACCATTAACATAAGCATGGAGAGCAGTGTGCCACTGATTAAAATCAGAACCACTAAAGACGGGTGGAGGAGCCATTGAAACAAATAGAAGGTAGATTCAATGCAACAGGAATAATGATGCACTAGAAACAAATTAGCACCTAAGATAGCAAGATCGGATCTGCAGGTCACTGGACCTTCTAAGCAGACACCGCTCTGATACCAATTGATAGGGTGCTAGGCCCGGATATAGAGGGGGGTGAATGTATCCCTCTAAAAATTATGCCCGAATTAAAACACTAAACGCTCAGATATGCGGAATAAAAACTAATGAGCTTTCCAAGAGAAGATGATGATCAAACAATTGATCAAACAGTTGGACTGCAACAATGCAGCCACCTGATCACACCAGACTCGCAAGCAGAGCTAATCAACCCAAGCACACTTAGCAGAAGACAATGCTCAGAGATTACTTCTAAGAGAGCACAACTAACCAAGCATTCACAACCTGTGAGGGGTGGTAGGTGATATGGAGCAAACGTACACAACAATTCGCTCAATAAAAGACTAGAACACTATCAAATGCAAGATAGACAGTCTGAAGAACAAATTGAATTTTCTTTTAAACCAATGAGCAAATATATATAAGGCTCACCTAAATAAGCAACTAGCAGAAGAATGCAATCAACTCTCAGCACGGATAGAAACAAGAATGCATAAAGCAATCTGTGAAGGGGGTAGAAGATAAGGAACAATCGCACAAGCCCAATCACACAGCACAGAAGATTTTTAGGTGGTTCGGTCACCAAGACCTACATCCACCCCTCACTCCCAACAGGAGTGAGGCTTCCACTAGCACAAGCTAGTAACCTGCAGACTCAGTCTGCGAACACACGCTGCCAAACAGCTTGACCAGGGGAACATCCTCCCCTCTTCCTCCCAACCGGAGGGAACACCAGTGACACCCAGTCACCAGCAACCAGAGACCCAAGTCTCTCTTCCTCCAACCCGGAGGGTACACCTGGACCTGCTACCAGCAAGACTAGAACCGGAGGGCTAGCCTCCCTTCTCCTGACCCACCAGGAGGAATCCGACCTCAGTCCAGAGGTTCGGAAGAACAAGGATAACCAAATGAAAAAGGAAAAACAAAAACATGAAATGAAAATAACTTCAGCAAACAGAAAGCTGAAAAATGAAATGCACAATGTGGCTCTCAACGGAGCTGACTGGCCTGGATCTGATCCACGGTCCAGTAGGAACAGATCTCCCTCGATCTCACTCTCTTTCTTCACTCTCTCTCTTTCTCTTTCTTCTCTGCTGCACTTCTCTTCTTCTCTCGATCTCTGTTCTCCTTTTCTCTCTTTCTCTTTTTTCTTTTCTTCTGCTGGATCGTGGAAGCTCTCTCTTCTTTTTCCCTTTCTTCTCTCAGCTTCTGCTGGATCGAAGAGCTTTCTGCTCTGCTGTTACTCTTTCTGCCTCCAGGCTTCTTCTTCGATCAGTCTTCTACAGAGGATGAAGACTCGTATATATAGCATCAGCAGGCACACTGGGCGCGTGTGGCTTCCACATTTCCTGCCCTAGAAATTCGGACCACGTGGCAGCATCCTGCCCTTTTTCCCATCGGATCACGTGCCCCCTCATCAGTACGCTCAGCAACTGGAGTGAGGTGGCGTTAACGCACTTGCTTCAAGGAGTTGACGCAGCCTTCAAAGACATTCTACCAGCAAAACTCAAGTCTGCTGCGTTGACGCTTCCAACCCATGGCGTTGACGCATTGATGCGTTCCAGTGAGCAACCAGCCTAGCCCTATTGACAGTTGCGTCGACGCTGCTCCACTGCTGCGTTGACGCATTGGAATATCTCTGACAAGGCCTCTGCTTCTTGAGTGGCTGAGTTGACGCAGCCTTTACGTAGAGTTGACGCTGTGAAGAGTATCCGTGTATGTATCTTCACTGGTGCGTGGACGCCTTAAGCTCTAGCGTTAACCTTCTAAACTGTCTCCGAGCTAGATGCCTATCAGGCTTAATGGCTGCGTCGACGCTGTCTAGCAATGGCATTGATGCATCGGCATCGGCAGTCCAGTGAACAAACAGTCTACCCCTTTTTAACTGCTGCGTCGACTCTTCCAACTCGTGGCGTTGACGCACAGAGTAATCCAGGAGCTTCTTTCTTGATTGTTTGAACTGCTGTGTCCATGTTAGCAGCATTTCAACCTCTTGGATCACGTGCTAAGTCTTGATGGCCTGAATCATCTGCAGACAGACAGAGGAATAATGAACGTATATACTTAAGCAGTAAATGATCAAGTGTGTACAGTATTAACACTGAGTGAGTGTTTAGAGTTGAAGATGTTCATACGAACTCAGTGTATATACTTGCTGAAGACTGCATTATTATAACAGGGGAGTGTGTAGACTGAATTAAGTAAAGCATGTTATCTGACAGCCATATGAACTCCATTCACTTACATGATAAAACATGAATTAATCGAGCATATAAAAGAAAGCATTATGATCAGAGAATGACTGAATAATTGCATGATGACACACCCAGCAAGATGACTCACAGTGATTAACTCACATCAAAAACTAATCATCAAAACCACCATTAAAACCATCATCAAAACCACAGGGGCACAACACTCTTCCCCTGCGGACCTATACTCGACGGAGTCGAGTTCTTCGCACCCCAGGGGTATGATGGGGGCATCTCTCGTCCTTCACATTTTTCCACAGCTCCGATTGTTTAACGGCATGGTTCCATTATGTCCGTCACATTTTACTGAGTCGAGTCATGTAATTTTCTTATTTTATTTGAGTCATATCATTGTAATTTTCCTTTTATTTGAGTCATGTACCTAGGTTAATGAGTCATTCACCTAAGAATGTTTGTCATTAGGTTGATTAGGCTAGCTAATGGGCCCAATCCATTGGGATAGGCCCATGGGCACCCCCTACCCCTTGGTTATTTGTCATTGTGTTTAGAGTCAGGGACTTTTTGTAAAATGTGGGTTGCCTATATATAGGACCCCCATCTCCCCATTTGAAGTTAATCAATCAATGAATGAAATCTGAGAATTTAGTCCAACCTAATTGTTCTTGTGGTGAGAAGCCATTAGAGTGGAGTGAGAAGCTCCCCTCCCCTATCTCTCTCCTCCTCTCTCTCTCTCTCTCTCTCTCCAAGAAGAGGAGGGCGCCCCCCTCTCTCTCTCCTCCCCTCCCTCTCTCTCCTCCACATCATCAACCCTCTCTCTCCCCCTCATTATTCATCCTCCCAACTACCCCCAACCCTCATTACTCCACCCCTAGTCCCAAGATACCCTCCACCAATCCATACTCCACCACCCAACCACCAACTACCCAATCCCCTTCCCTAAGAACCCTCTCATCTCCCAAGGAAGAATTCCCCACTCCCCAAGCACCCCTTCTCTTCCCCAACACAACCCCTCCCATCCCCAAGAAAAAAAAATTAATCCCACCCTTAAACCCATTTCCAAATATCCTTTCCCTCTCACCCACCATCCCAAAATCTCAGCTCCTCTCTCACCCACTGTAAACACCTCATTCTAGCCCCCATTCTCCCCTTCCCAAACCTTGGAGCACCCCCTCCCATACCCCCTCACACCTAGAGGTTGCCCCCATACACATCCACCTCATTTCCCCTCCCATATACCCAATTTCCCCCCATCATCTTCAACCTACAGTTCTCAGTTCGGAGGAAGCAAAGAAGCTGCAGATTGCAGAGGCTGTCCCATCATCTCCTCGACGAACCTAGTGGCAAGTTCTATATTGCTGGAAATATCGTCAAGTCAGCTTTGCAACCGTGGTGGTCTCGTCTCTGTCCGAGTTCGTAGCTGCCCGAAGGAGCCATCTTCGCCGGACTGCACTTCTTTCTCCTGACAGTCAACCTGAAGCAACGTTCAGAGACTACCACGGCCATCCTCTTGAGGATCTGGAGGCGGGACTTGACTGGGAGCTTCTACAACAAGCCTACTTCTAGGAACAAGAAACGGAACCCCGTTCGGCATCTGGAGCTAAGATTTATCAATTTTATTCTCCAGGTGCGCAGTTCTGTCTCCTCTGGAACAGAACCGACCCCTGTCCACTATTCGAGCTCTCGCTATCTTCACCGATATCCTCTGGCATCCCCGTTGATCTCATTTCGAAGAGGACTCAACAAAGGTTCCAACGACTCCAACCACGCCTGATTCCGAGCTCTGGAGCACCCGTAGTGTCTTCGTCTTCCAGCTGCAGTGGTGCTGCGATAGTCAGAACCAGAACTCAGGGTACCTGTTCGTGCCTCTGCCCCGACCAGCACAGTCAACGAGGAAATTCCACAAAATTTGGACATCTTTCGGGCTCACCTACGAAGATTCTCCAGCTGGTCTCATTGCCAACAAAATTCAGGAGTGGCTTCAACGGCGTCAACTTCTACTGTCTATCCCTGGTTCCTGAGAACTGGCAGAGTCGGTAACCTCCATCGTTTAGCTTCTATTTTAGTCTTTCCCCTCCCCACCTGGCCGGCTGAGCGCCCCTCCCTACGTGGAGGTATATTTTGGTTGTATTCCAATTCCCCACCCCTAGTCCAACCCCCTTGCAAGGGGCATAGTGCATGTAATTTGATTTAATCAGGTTGGAGCTTCATCGGCGCGGCGTGCGGGTGCATACCCACGCCTCCCCGCTTGCCATCGTCTCCGGCCGGGATCGGCGTCTTCACGCTGATCAGGTGAGCTTCTGGCCCCCCCTCCCTTTGCTGGTTAATCTTGCTTAATTATTATTGCTTCTTAACTCCGTCGGACGGTGAGTGAGTGACCGTTCCGAATTTGCTTATATTTGAGTGGCTACCGTGAGTGAGTTGTGAGAGTGACCCTTCAACCCATGCCTTCGGCGTGCTGACCGCCCGTGAATTTTGGTAACCCCCGGCCCTTAGGGGTCCTCCCCAAGCCAGCCACATCCTTGGAAACCTCCGGTCCAACCTCGGATGCTCACCCCATTACCGGCCCACCTACGGACCCGAGTGTGCCAAACGCGAGTGAGTCCGCTTGTGTGACATTGCCAAGTCGTTGCGTTGCTTGCAATTTAGGTCCTAGTTTGTGTCACATCATAGCTTGAGTGATGGGTCCAGCTTTTAGAGCAAGAGGCTTTTTCTTACTTACTTCAACTTCCCTATTCTTCAAGTTTATCTCATAGGTCATAAGGGACCCTATGAGTTCGTCCACCTTGGTTGTTGAGAGGTCTTTTGACTCTTCTACAACAGTTGCCTTCGTGTGCTAGGCCGGAGTTAGTGACCTTAAATTTTTTCTTACAATCTCCTATTCTTAAATATGTCTTTCCTAAACCAGTTAGACTGTTAGTGAGCAGAGATAGACGAGTGTACATATCTGAAATAGATTCTTCAGGCTTCATCCTAAACATCTCGTATTCTATAATGAGTAGGTTAGCCTTTGTCTCACGTACCTGAGCTGTGCCTTCATAGATTACCTCTAATATGTCCCACATCTCTTTGGTAGTGGTACATGTAGACACTCTTGAGAACTCTACTGGATGTAGAGAGCACTGCATTAAGTGCTTGGCGCCCCAGTTGAGTGTAGACCTTCTTATCTGCTCCTAAGTCCAAAGCTCTTCGTCCTCAGGTAGCTCGTAGGGACCTTTGCTCACCACCTTCCACATTTCATAGTCTTGTGCCCGAATGACCACCTGCATGTGATTTTTCCAGTTAGGGTAATTAGTACCTGTGAAGAAGGGTGGCCAGTTAACAGAATGACCCTCAGACATTTGACCCCTTGATGCCATTCTACTGTTTCTCTCAAGGTCGTTGGACCCTTGCATAAGAGACCTGCTCTGATACCACGTGATGTGTGGGAATGGCAGATCTAGAGGGGGGGTGAATAGATTAGGCCCCCCCCATTTTTTTTTTCAAAAATAAGCACAACGGAATGTAAAGGATGCTAATACACAGGAAGATTCACAAGGATGGAATTAATTGAACGTTACGTTGACGGCCTAAGCATGCATATACCGCAGAACAAACACACAAGCAAACCACACCAGATAAGATTTTTTAGGTGGTTCAGACTCAACCCTGAGTTGTACGTCCACCCCTCACTCAACCGAGTGAGGCATCCTTAGTGCAACCGCACTACTAACACAGCTTACGGGCTCCACAAGCCACTACTGACACACAGCTTATGGGTTTCACAAAGTCACTGCTGACACACAGCTTACGGGCTTCATAAAGCCAACCCACAGACCAGAACTGCCTTCTGTCTGTCTTCCTACAGCACCCTGTAGGGACCGAACCAAGTATCAAATGGAGTGTTCAAAGACAAAAAAAGATGATGTAAAAGAAAATCAGACAGGATGTAGGACACTAGAGGATGGTAGCATAAGGCCCTGTCCTGAATCTGGATGGCGATCCTCACTTCTTCCAGATGAAGTGCTTCCTAGAAGGAACAGGTTCTCTTTCGTACAAAGTGGAAGCTTCTTCTTCTTCTCCTCGTAGGATGAAGAGAGGAGATGAAGACGTCTGTCTTCAGATGCTTCACAGTTGCAGCTGGGTCTTCGCAGCTAGTTTCGCGTCACAAGGCTTCTTCTTCCTTCTGCAGGCTTTCCACGAGCTCTCCAGGTTCTCTTCTCTTTTCTTCTGCTATGTGGTCGTAGTTCTCTCAGCTACTTCTTTTTTATCGCATCTAATCCTCCTCCTTTATAAGCTAAGCCCTTATCCTCATTCCCTTGTGCACTTGATGCCTTGCATTCTTCCAAGCTTTTCTTTCCATCTTTGAACGAAGCTACCTTTTTCCTTGGACTTGCTGTTCAACCTTCTTTTTCAGAGTTTGTCTCCCAGCTAATACGCTTTTGGTTCAGACAATCTTTTCTGTTTGTGCAACGTACAAGGTTGGTAACTCCTAATATGGTAAGAGGTAATATGGACCATCCATCTTCATCAGAGAGGACCGAATGCCAGACCAGGGTGACCTCTGATTAGTTCAGAAGTGATAAGGTTCAGTGGGTTCTCATTGGCTGCTAAGACTGCTTCAGCGGTACTCTGCAGTTTCCATTAGCTACCCAACAGATCTTTGTCAAGTACAAGACTATCTCGTCAAGGGTTGACCCCTTTTCAGATGGAGATCCTTTCTAGGTGATTTGCCATTGGTCCACCTGGAAAGTAGAAAGCTTTTCTGACAACTTGTCTTCAAGAACATTGTACTATCAAAGGTGAAGGCACCCTTTTAAGTAAGACAGGGCCTCCGTAAGGATAAGATGAGGCAGAAGCTAGAGCTCTAATTGGTCCACCTGTCACTCAAAAATTATTCTCTGGAACTCTCTGGAAGAGCATGCCACTTCATCTTGGATCACATGCCATTCTATCGCTGACAACAGATATCCAAATGGGTCAGTCTATAAGTTTAACCAATTAGTGAGATTTGGATCTCCAGACCTGTTTGATGAAATGCCTGTTCTGAGTGCACTGACTTTGCACTAAAGCATGCTCAGACCTTGTAATGCATAGGGGCAAACGTGCATCGATCTTGATTTTGCGCAGGCTCAATGTGCACTGACCTTGGTCTCACGCCAGCTCGATGTGCATCGACCTTAGCTGTGCGTTGGTCATGATGTGCATCGACCTTAGTTACTGTGCTTCAGTCGTGCCTAGTCGATGTGCATCGACCGTTGTTCTGCGTTGGTCATGATGTGCATCGACCTTAGTTATTGTGCTTCAGTCGAGCCTAGTCGATGTGCATCGACCTTTGTTATTGTGCTTCAGTCGTGCCTAGTCTATGTGCATCGACCGTTGTTCTGCGTTGGTCATGATGTGCATCGACCTTGGTCTTGTGAACAATGACATGCTCAGACCTTGGTCTTCAGGCTAGCGAGAGGTGCATCGACCTTTGTCTGTCAAATAGCTGATTCTCGATTGATCCATAGCGTTGACCTGCTGTCAGTTCTTGAATAGTGGCGTTGACCTGCGTTGACCTGTGTTGACTTGTCAGTTCTTGGACTCATGGATCTTCATTGATTTTGGTTATCAAAAACACTATATGAAACTCAAAGAGTAAAAAACGTATGAAACTTAAGGTTCACTGACATGTAAAATTCATGGATCAACAATACATTTGAAATGCAATTTTCAACAGTATGATCAACAATATGTATGACTCATAGTTTAAACATCATTAAAGCACATTGAAAGTATTAAAGCACAGGGGCACAACAACTCCAATTTTATTTCATAGCAATAATCAAAATTACACAAGACCATTAATGTTTGACAACCTTCTATCATACAACTCAAGAAATTGAAATTTACAATCTGACTCGACTAGACACTGATAATTAGGGCTTCTCTCATTCCAATAGACCTTCAATCGCTCTCGGACCCGCTACTTGCATAATCCGAATCCGATTCACTAGTAGTTCCTGAAAAGATGAGAAAATAGGTATGAGCACACTTGCCCAGTAGGTATCTTCGTATTAAGATGAAGGTAATATTGAAGTGATTAATGCTTTAGCTCTAGAATTAAGGAAAAAATGAGAATGCGGTAAATCATACGTCATAAACCAAATAACCAAGAATATAAAGTCACGAGATATCTGAGCAAACAGACATAGTCGAGTATATGAACAAGCAAGATTTAATCATGTAGATATACATTTGGCCTTTCCTGAACAAGAAAGTATGAGCATGTATCGAGAAAGTACTTACACAACCTTGTAAAGGCTATGTACTAGAAAGTCATTAACAAGCATGCAATTTCCATAATGAGCCTCGTGGTTTTCACTCATTTATAAAAGAAAGTACTCCCGGCGCAATGCGACGTCAGTATAATCGTACCCCATGGTTTATAGCACGTTTCTGACAATCAGTCGAGGGGACTAGCATGGAGCCCTTGGACACAATCCATGCCCGATCTTGCATCTTCAAGTTATAAATCCAGCTACTTTCACGAGATATAACAATAATGTATGGCCAATAATGTAATAAGTTCAATGATAGTTCCATGATAACAAATATCAAGGTAAGAACGCTCCAATTTAAGAATATATGAGTTCAAAGATTAGAGTTAGAACTAGGTTATGCCATGAAAAAAAATTCGGCAGCATAACGGCATATTCTTTTATTCCCATAAGTTATTAATATCTTAGTTAAAGTTCCAAGCAATCATTAGACCATCTAGGAACTTGGAAAACCCAACCCAAAGGTCAAACCTCGGGTTAGACAGAGTCAGGGATAAAGCGGTCGTTTACTGGACCGTTTATAGACTCAAGCGGTATAGATAGAACTGTTTAAGATAGTAATGCGGTCATGTCCAGACCGTTTTTATGGACAGAGTCGGTGCATGAAGAGAAAGGTCAACGCAGTGAAACCTGCTGGAGCCTTGCGGTCAGGGCAGGGCCGCTTGGGATCTTTAGCGGTCAGGTAAAGGGCCGCTAAGTGTCTCTGGCGGTCGTCCACATGCCACTAGGGTCCAGAACACCAAAAAAACACCGGTTAAGTGCTTTCTAGACAGTTTGGTTTTAAGGGTACAATCAGCTCGACGTCCTAGTGGGAATCCCAGGCTCGCGGAGTCTTACGGAGGCCTTGAAACTTAATCCCCTAGTCCGACAGAAGGAATATCCGGCGGAGAGGTTCATAAGTCCAAGAGATGTACCTATAAGTGCAAATCATGTATCTAATGATCACATACCGGAGTATACACCATATACTTATGAAAATGACTCAAGAGATGAGAGTGAAACAGTGAAACATACGGATAAAGCACCACATGAACTATGTCCACAACATAGAAATCATTTAATTACAAAATTATAATATTTTGGCATGAAATTACATAATAGCCAAAAATAAAGTCTTAACCATGCTCATGCTAAATATGGGTATTTAACAGGAAAACAAACATAATTTGAGTGAAAAATAATGTAATTATAAGGTTGTGAGTATGCATAATTTGACTATGCTCGGACTGGTTCTTAGAACCAGAAAATGGTCATGAACTGGCCGCCCTATTGTGAAAAACGGTCTCGCGATAAACCACTGCAAAAGGTACAGACGGTCATCTGTTAAACCGTTAAGGTTCCTATGCGGTCCCTTTTAGGTCGCCTTCTGTCTGGCTGACAGAAGTTATAAAACAAAGAATAAATACTAAACTAAGACAAGCTATGCATGGAAATCAACGAAAACATGCTGTAAAACATGAATAGAAAAGAAATAGACCGAGAATATGCATGGGTTTGTGTGAAATACACTGGAAAATTTTCATCATAATTACATTAGGGCCAAGTTCATGCATAGAAATTAAATTAAATGCGCAGTTCCAATAAAGCACAAAATACTCCACTTACCATGTAAGAAAGCGACTAGAAATTGAGGGCTTTTACTCCTAACATTAAGTTTAAGCCATTCATGAGATAACCTACCTCTGGACAGAGCTCTAAACTTCGAATTTTGGGCTAGAAGTTGACCCTAGTTTCTACTCGTTTTGAACCAAACCAGCAACTTCGTGGCCTTCTAACTTCTGATCCCCTTCATTTAATATCACAAAATTTGGAGGGTAAGAAGAGGGTAATAACATGAACAAATAACTCTAAAGAACCAGGTTCTAATTACCTCGTTTAGGACTTTTAATTTGCTGATCAATCTAGGTCCGTTGCATAGGTTCCTGGTTTGCTTGCACCGGACTAGCGACTTTGCAAGCTTCTATCTTCCGGATGGCTTGATCTCCTAAGATGAAATTTTGAGGTCAGTTAGATCTTACTATTATGAACAAAATATTTTAAAGAATTTACTACAAATAATGCTTCCTTACCTTAGTTCCACACGAGCCAAAAGTAAGAGTCGTGCATGTGAAACTTAAGGTCTATTTATACGGTTAGCTAGGGTTTTTAGAATTGGAACGAACCTAGAGTCCTATTTAGGGTTTCAATTCGATCCTCAAGCATTCCAGACTCTTCTAACTAAGGGATAGCATCGATCATAGGTGATTTGGATGCCAAAGATCTCAGCTTTTCATGCCTTCTTCCATTCACGGAATCTGGAGAGAGTAGCGGTCATTGGAGGGCCGCTGTTGTTCCCAGGCAGTCGCTCGATAGATCGTTTTTAATGTTCGACGTCGAATTTCAAACTATTCAAACTCTTTCATGATTTATCCCTTTAATTATCCAATAAATAGTAATTTATCCTCTAAATTTCGTAAATATATAATTTTAAGATTCTAGAAGATGGGCCAAATCTTGTAGGCTTGGGTTTAGGTCCTTTGGGCTTGATTAAAAGGGCCAAGTCCATCAAATAGATATAAGGCCTTAATATTTGTCTTTAATTAATTTAGTTTCATTTAATAATCCATTTATTTCTAGAAAAATCTTAGAAAATCTTATAAAAATTCTAAAAAATTATAAAATACCTTACATAAAATTTTAGGATAGTACATGAACCCTCAAAACCCATGGGCATACTAATCGAGGTAACATGGTACTTTCGGACACCTAAAAACACGGTCACGGTACCCAAAGGGTGTCCGGGACATCCACGGGGCTATAGGTCGACCAATGGGTCACAACCGGGTCCACCGGGGGCCAAAACAAGTCAAGACAGGGGATTTCGGTAGACCAATGGCCTTGGGTCGGTCGACCAATTGAATTGGTCGACCGGCCCACAAGGGCCGGTCGCCCGACCAGAACGCGGTCGATTGGCCGACCGCGTTCTCAAGAATGCGATCGATCACCCGACCGCGATCGCCCTGCAACACCCCTGTGGCGAACGGCCGTTCGGTCGACCGAACCACCTGGGTCGGTCGACCGAAAATGACAGAGAATCCTTGAAACCCCGCCTAGGGGTCCGATTCCACACCCCAATCAGCCCCGGGTGATAGGGAAAACATGAGGAACCCATTCCTGGCCTCTAGACCACCAAGAGGTGCCATTCAAACTCCAAAAACGCAATCAAAATGGAGAATCCGTCACACGCCCTAAAATCATACTTTTAACCCCCAACATGAAATAAAACCCTCTCGGCCTCACCTTAGCCTATAAAACACGGGGAAATGCACCACATGGGTTAGGGAACCATCCCCCTACATCCATCGAAGATTTCTCACGCCGAGATCACCGTTTCTATGTGAAACGGCTCATGAATCGCCGCCGGGTTCACGAAATCCGCGGACGAACGCCGCGCCTCCACTGCCTCGTCTCTCAACCCATCCTCGCCCACTCGTCGCCCTCGCGCCACCTCCGTCTCGCCCTCCTCGCCTCCGTCGGCCGCCTGGAGAAGAGGGGAAGAGAAAGAGAAGAGAGAGGGAGATAATGAGAAGTGAGGAGAGAGAGAGAGAGGGGTGGGTTGGTTTAAATAGAAAACCAATTCAGAATTCAAAAAATCTGGAAAATATAAAATTAGGAAAACATCATTCCCACGATCTTCAAAAAATGCACAACGCGCCTGCAACGTCTTGGAGCTCGACAACACATCGGTTCACCCTACACGTTCCGGGACTCGACAGTCAACGTCTTGGAACTCGACAGTCAAAAACCCAATTAAATCACAAAACACGTTCCGGGACTAACAAAGGCGCTCCAAAACCTATGGATTCTGATCCAAAAAATCTAGGGTGTTACAGTCCTCCCCTCCGTACAGAAATTTCATCCTCAAAATTTGAGGCAACCATAACTCAAAGGGGAAGAACAACTTATCCAGCTGGCAACACTCCCAGAGCTCCAGCCGAACTTCGATTCACGTAAAACCACCTCTCTCGAGGGACACCGCTAGACCATGGTCACGAACAAAAATGCCTCACTCTACACACAACACACTGATTCTCAGAGCAAGCATAGCACCCAAAAGGATACCAGTCTGGCCCTACCTTAGCCACAACGAGATTCCAATCATGGCATCGCTGCCACCATCTCACTCACCGAGGAGACGCAATCCTTGTCATGAGAACCTACCACCGGTCAAATCCCATGCTTGGTGGACCAACCAAACATTAGCTTCACACCAGCTGACTAATCCCATGCCTTGCACAAGGGAAAACCATTACTAAGCCTCAACTAGCTCACACAACCATCTCAACTGACTGCCACAAATCTGTCGGCTCCACGCCATGAACCATCTCATACCTGGCAAGCCGAACACCAACAACAGCACGGGACCAGCTCCGGTCCGAATGCAAACCTTCAACAGATCCCAAATCCAATCCAGGAAGAAGGTACATCTCATAATTGGCCACCAAAGGCCTCACTTGCACACAGCTCTCGCCATTCTTGACTCACTACAACCGGCATCTTCTGTCTGTGATGAGGGCATCACTCACGATTCCCTCTGGCTCGGGACCTCCCTCCCCTCCGACGAGATCCAGTCCTGAGCTCCATCACTTCACCGCTCGCTGCAGCACCTTGAGGATCATCTTTGTGCACTTGTTACCTTTATTTTGAGTCATTATGATGTAATTTGCTTTTATTTGAGTCCAGTATCTAGGTTACGTGTTTATTTCCCTATGTTTAGTAGTCTTCATGTGGGTTCTGGGCCCGAATCCTTGGGCTTGGCCCACTTCCTCTTTTCCTTCCCCTAGTCTTGTGTCAGTTATCTATTTTGCAAGGACTTATTGTAAATTGGGGATTCCCTATAAATAGGGCCCCAAACCCTCCATTTGGAGCTAATGAGATATTGAAGAAAATTTGCCACTTGAGTGCCTCTCTCTCTCCCTCACTAGCTCTCTCTCTTCCTCTCTCTCTAGGGGGCGAACCCCACTCTCTCTCTTCTCCCCTCCCTTGGGCGAACCTGGCCCTTCACCTTCCCTCCCCCTTGCCACCTCAGCTGCCACCTCAACCCTCCACCCCTTCATCTTCCCAAGGCCCATAACTCCCTTCAATACCTCCCCCACCCTAGGCAACCCTTCCCATTCCCCATACAACTTCTCAACCTCCAAGGCAACCTTCCCTCTTCCCCAAGCAACCATTCCACTCCCCCACACATCCATTCATATCGCCAGGGCCATCAAACCCCTATCCCACCACAACTTGCGCACCAGCCCTCCCCATCTACTTACCCCCCCTTGCCTTGGCCGACCCCTCCATCCCCCTCTCATAGCTACGACCCTCACCCCTCCCCTCCACCCTCTTGGAACTCCACATCCCCTGCTCCACCCCACTCATCATCCCCAAACATCCCACCCCCATCTACCATCACCA
The DNA here is from genome assembly GCA_022559845.1 of Amorphophallus konjac. Lineage (NCBI taxonomy): Eukaryota > Viridiplantae > Streptophyta > Magnoliopsida > Alismatales > Araceae > Amorphophallus > Amorphophallus konjac. The sequence goes on from CM040120.1 coordinate 301,129,860, forward strand.
CCAGCCTTCCCACCATTGCTAAATCTCCATTCCCTTTAGCCTAGCTCCACCACCATCCCTTTCATTTGGCCAAGTCTGCTGGTGGCAGAAGAAGGTTTGACTTGAAGAAGCCACCCCGGATTCATACGGCGACATCTGAAGGCGTACCATACCAATCTGGTCGTCCAGTTAGCTTTGCAGGCGAGGTGACCTCATCCCATTCCGAGTTTGGGGCCGTCCGGGAGAGCCATTCTCCCATGACTGCGCTGGACCCCCCCTGAAGAGTACCTGAATTGGCTTTGAAGCTGTACCCCGACGAACCACGGAAGAATTCGGCCTCAAGTCCTTCTACAAAGTTCTTCGTCCTCCAGTCTTCGGTCAGGATCAAGAAGCAGAACTGCATTCGGCATGCGGAGGCCAAAGTTCCCTTTTTTCTCCCTCGACTGGTCGGGTCTGCCTCCCACAGCCTGCAGCGACCGACCTTCACTCTTCTGAATCTCCCCATCTCCTCCGACGTCAGACGGCTGCCCCATCAGTTTTTCTGCACAGAGGGTTCGTCCACGGACCCAGAAACTCCGGCGGTTCATGATTCGGAGTCCGGGAGCCATCGGGACAACTTCTGCATCCTGCTGTATCAGATTAGTAGCTGCCAGTCCCAGATCCTGCCACCCTGTTCAAACCCTCTCCGCGGCCAGTGACGACATAAGAAGAAATCAGTAAAATTCTGGGAAGTCCAGGTTCATTGTCCGAAGAGAACCCCCCTGGTCTCGTCATCGGAAAAATTCCTAATCGGAATCTACGGCCACGACACCGACTGACTGTCATCTTCCACAGCAAGCAGGGTTATCCGGCAGCGGCCTCCTCTCGGACTTATCGGCGACTCTCCCTTCCCCGCCGGGCTGGCTTAACGCCCCTCCCTATGTGGAGGTAGTAATTGATTATAACAGCAAAGCCCCCACCCCAAGTTCACCCTCCTGTGTGAGGCGTAGTGGATGTAACCGATAAACAGGTCAAGCTTCATCGGCGCAGTGTGCGGGGAATCCACACTTCCCCGCTCGCCCTCGTCTCCGAACGGGGTTGGTTTCCTCAAACCAACCAGGTGAGCCTCTGCCCTTGCTCCATTACTCTTGTTCATTTCATATCTGCAAAATTTATCCGCTGGTCGGTGAGAGAGTGCCCGACCCCGGAGCCACCAACCCTTGTGTGGTCACCGTGGGTGATAGTGAGCGAGTGACCTAGTGCCCCAAGGCACCCGGCCGCCCTTGTTTGTGGGCTTCGTATCCTCGGGAGGGACAACCTTAGCGGTGCTGGTCCTCTAGCTAGCCAGGGGCTTTCTCCACTGCCTCGACTCGGCATCCCCGAGTCACCACGGGAAGCGGGTGTGCGCGGTGTGACGGTGACTTTCAAGTTGCTCCCAACCTCGTTGTTGTGATTGCGAATAAAGTCCAAGGATCATTTCACTTGCTGCATATTTGTGTCACATCAAGTGGTATCAGAGCAAGTTTTAGACTTGTCTCTACAAGCCTAGGTCCTAGGGCAATTGCATTACCATCCCGTGTCGGTCACCTTGTCTTTGTGCATGTCCACCCGTAGGGGTACTATATACCGGACCGATCCTTCTACTTCCAATCCACCCATGGATTCCAATTTCCAAGGCAACCAAAACATCCCTAGGGAAAATTCCCAAGCTCCTACGGATCGACTTGAGGCTGCCATTCAAGCCCTCACGGAGCAAATGAATGGTTTTTCCACCCGATTAGAGAGATTAGAAGAAGCTAGGGCCCCACCTAGGAATCATGTCCACAGGGCTCCTCCTCCGCGGGTTGAACATCAGAGGGAAGACCTAGAGAATGAGTGGTATCGTGAGCAAGAGAGAGCCCCACAACCTCGGTACCAAGAGAGGCGACCACGAGAGGATCCGGATGACTTCCTCTTAAGAATGATCAAGGTAGATGCTCCGAATTTTGATGGGTCCCATAACCCAAGTGCCTATGAAGAATGGGAGCATGGCATGGACCAATACTTTGATTGGTACCCAATGTCCGAGGAGAGAAGGTTAGGTTGGCCAAGATGCACCTTCTCAAACTAGCCAAGACATATTGGTTAAAGGTAGAGAGTCAAAGGAGGATTAGGCGGGAGGAACCCATTGACACTTGGCTTGACATGAAAACCCAACTCAGAAGCAAATACCTTCCCAATTCCTATAGCCAACTCCTCCTTGACGAGTGGCAAAGCCTTACCCAAGAGGGAAAGACCGTGGAAGAGTATATAGAAAAATTTGACTCATACCTCTTAAGGTGTGGTGTCGTCGAAGAGCCATCCGTCACTTTATCCCGGTTTAGGAATGGTCTCCTTCCCCACATCAAACGGGAACTTTTCATGAGGGAAGCTAATAGCCTTGAGGTCGCCTATCAAATAGCCCGGGATGTAGAAAGGTTTTCTAGGAACCCAAGGTTTGCCCCCCCCAAGGGCCCGGGACCCCGACCCAACCTCCCTCCCCTATTGAGAACACCTCCTCCCAGTGGGGGAACCCCCACTCGGCCCTACCCCCAGCCAACCAATCCTACCCCCACAAAGGCCACTCCATCCAACCCTCCTCCCCGAAGGGAGGAAGCCTCCAAAGGGAAGACCCCAGGGAGTAGTACGGTTAAGTGTTTTCAGTGCCATGGTTATGGCCATATAGCCTGCCAATGCCCTTCCAAGGGGTTGTCAAGCCTTGTTATTGAGAGCGGACCTACCACATCCCAGGAAACCCATGAGAATACTATTGAGGAACACGAGGCTACTTTAGGGTGGGAAGAGGAATACGAGGAGCAATTCTTTGAGGAGGGTGTAGAAGATGACCCCCACTCCACCCACCTAGGGGTGATAAGGTGCACCCTTACCCAACCTCAAGAGGACGACTGGCGGAGGACTTCCATTTTTCACACCTTCATCAAAATCGGGAACCATGTTAGGAAGGTCATCCTAGACAACGGAAGTTGTGTCAACGCTGTGTCCACGGACACCGTCAAGCTCCTAGGGCTTACCCCAACACCCCACCCCAAACCATATCGGGTATCATGGATAAACAACCATTCCCTACCCGTCAACACATGTTGCCTTATCCCCGTCACCTTTTCATCCTACCAAGGACAAATATGGTGTGACATCATACCTATGGCTGTAGGAAGCATCCTATTAGGGAGACCTTGGATATATGATGTTAATGCTACCATCTATGGGAAAACGAACACATGCACCTTTGAACACGAGGGTAAGACCATTCGCCTCAACCCTTCCCCACCCCGAAAGGAACCACCCTCCAAGGGAACTCTCCCTACACCACTTCAAAGCCCAGGGGTCTCATCACCCCCAACCCAACCAACAAGTCAACCGTCCACCCATGAGAACCCCACCAAGGGCCTACACCTCATCACTAGACAAGAACTCGAGGAAGAGGTAGCTCTCGGAACACCTGTATACGCTGTAGTCATATGCCTCGGGGAACCCACCCCCTCCAACCCTCATCCCGTGGAAATCCACCCTCTCTTAGAAGAATTCAAGGATGTGTTCCCCGAAGAGCTCCCCGATCAACTGCCACCCATGAGGGATGTCCAACATGCTATTGACCTTGTCCCAGGGGCCACCCTCCCAAACCTTCCCCACTATCACCTCAACCCCACTGAGCATGCTGAATTGAGGAGGCAAGTGAAGGAACTCATTAGAAAAGGCTTCCTCCATCTTAGCAAAAGTCCTTGTGCTGTCCCAGCCCTCCTCACACCAAAGAAAGACGGGACATGGCGAATGTGTGTCGACAGCAGGGCCATCAACAAGATCACAGTCAAATATAGGTTTCCCATACCTAGACTTGACGATATGCTTGACATGCTAGCCGGGGCCACCATTTTTCCAAAATAGATCTCAAAAGTGGCTACCATCAGGTTAGAATAAGGACAGGGGATGAATGGAAAACTGCCTTTAAAACCAAAGATGGGCTCTATGAATGGTTAGTGATGCCTTTCGGGCTTTCAAATGCCCCGAGTACCTTCATGCGTCTCATGACAGAAGTCCTTAGACCTTACATAGGAGTCTTCCTAGTGGTCTATTTCGATGACATCCTTATTTACAGTCAGACTAGGGAGGCCCACTTCAACCACCTCAGGCAAGTCTGCACTGTCCTTAGGAAAGAGAGTCTCTATGCCAACCCAGGAAAGTGCCACTTTCTGACAGAGTCCATTACTTTCCTTGGGTATATGGTTTCCACTAAGGGAGTATCCATGGACCCCGAGAAGGTCCGAGCTATCATTGACTGGCCGGAGCCCCGCACCCTCCATGAGGTCAGGAGTTTCCATGGATTGGCCACCTTTTACCGGAGATTCATCCGTGGATTTAGCACAGTCACAGCCCCTATCACCGACTGCCTTAAGAAGGGGACCTTTGTTTGGACCAAGTCGGCCTCTAGGGCCTTCCAAGAACTCAAAGAGAGGATAACCCAAGCCCCTGTATTGTGCCTCCCTGACTTCTCCAAAGTCTTTGAGGTGACTTGTGATGCCTCCGGGGTAGGAATTGGCGGGATCCTCAGCCAAGAGGGACACCCAGTGGCCTACTTTAGTGAGAAGTTGTGTGATGCCAGGATGAAATACTCTACCTATGACAAGGAATTTTATGCGGTGGTGCAATCCCTCCGCCATTGGAGGCACTACCTCCTGCCCAAGGAATTTGTCATATTCTCCGACCATGAGGCCCTAAAATACCTCAACTCCCAGCAGAAACTGAATGCCCGGCATGCCCGATGGGTCGAGTACATCCAGGCCTACACATTTGTGATCAAACATAAGGTCGGAAGTGAAAACCGTGCTGCTGATGCACTCAGTAGGAGGATCTCCCTGCTAGCTACCATTCGGGTAGAAGTAATAGGGTTCGATCGGGTTAAGGAGGAATACCCAAACTGTCCCGATTTTGGACATGTCCATGCCGACCTAATCACCCACTCACCCCAAGAACACCAGGGTTTTATCCTAGAAGATGGATTCATCTTCAAAGGGCATAGACTTTGCATACCTAGAACTTCACTGCGAGATTTATTAGTCTGGGAATTACATGCAGGAGGCCTGGCTGGGCACTTTGGGGTTCACAAAACCATTGCCTTGGTTGAAGGACAGTTCTATTGGCCCAGCCTTAAAAGGGATGTGGCCAAAATTGTGGGGCAATGTTGTACATGTGCGACTGCTAAACAAGTCAAACAGAACACAGGCCTATACACCCCTCTACCTGTCCCGGATCGGCCATGGCAGGACCTGAGCATGGACTTCGTGTTAGGACTACCTCGGACCCAGAGGAAACATGACTCCATCTATGTCATAGTGGATAGATTCTCAAAAATGGCCCACTTCATTCCCTGTTCTAAAACCTCTGACGCCTCCCATGTGGCCCGTCTGTTCTTTGATGAGGTGGTCCGCCTCCATGGCTTGCCCAAAACCATCATTTCAGATAGGGACGTCAAATTCACCATCTACTTTTGGAAGACCCTCTGGCATCTAATGGGGACCCTGCTTAAATTTTCCACGGCCTATCACCCTCAAACCGATGGCCAGACCGAAGTTGTCAATCGGAGCCTAGGGAATCTTCTGCGGTGCCTTGTTGAGGACCGCCCTGGAAATTGGGATCTCATTCTACCTCAAGCCGAGTTTGCATACAATAATTCCACCAATAGGTCCATATGCATGAGTCCCTTCGAAGCTGTGCATGGCTACAAACCCAGGAAACCAACAGATCTCATTCCCCTACCCCCTCATGCTAGGGTATCCATCACTGCTGAGTCTTTTGCACAACACCTTAGAGAGTTACATGAGAATATTCGCAAAAACATCAACAAGAGCAATGAGATTTACAAGAAGTCAGCTGATTCCCACCGCCGCCACCAAGAGTTCCAAACTGGTGATTTTGTGATGGTGAGAACTGAGAGGCTATTCCCTGGGAATACCTCAAAGTTGAGGTCTCGTGGAGCCGGCCCCTTCCAGGTACTGAGACGACTTGGCACCAATGCTTATGTGTTGGACCTTCCTGAAGAATACGGAGTAAGTCCCACATTCAATGTGGCTGACCTGGTACCCTACAAGGGCCCCACGGTGACACACAGTGAGGAGATCCAGCCTACTCCACCCCTTGAGAGCGCCCCCACACCTCAGAGAGCTCCACCCAACTTGAGAAACCAGCGTGATCAAGTGGAGCGGATATTAGATGAACAGGTCACCAATACACGGAGCAAGGCGTATGAGCGATACCTGGTCAGGTGGAAGGGACGGCCCCCTTCGGATGACGCCTGGGTGAGTCGGGAGGACCTCCAGCGGTTGGACCCCGACCTCTTGGAGCAGTATCACAGCAGGGAGGACCTCTACTCGATAGAGTTGAGCTCTTCGCGGCCCGGGGGAATTGATGAGGGCATCACTCACGATTCCCTCTGGCTCGGGACCTCCCTCCCCTCCGACGAGATCCAGTCCTGAGCTCCATCACTTCACCGCTCGCTGCAGCACCTTGAGGATCATCTTTGTGCACTTGTTACCTTTATTTTGAGTCATTATGATGTAATTTGCTTTTATTTGAGTCCAGTATCTAGGTTACGTGTTTATTTCCCTATGTTTAGTAGTCTTCATGTGGGTTCTGGGCCCGAATCCTTGGGCTTGGCCCACTTCCTCTTTTCCTTCCCCTAGTCTTGTGTCAGTTATCTATTTTGCAAGGACTTATTGTAAATTGGGGATTCCCTATAAATAGGGCCCCAAACCTTCCATTTGGAGCTAATGAGATATTGAAGAAAATTTGCCACTTGAGTGCCTCTCTCTCTCCCTCACTAGCTCTCTCTCTTCCTCTCTCTCTAGGGGGCGAACCCCACTCTCTCTCTTCTCCCCTCCCTTGGGCGAACCTGGCCCTTCACCTTCCCTCCCCCTTGCCACCTCAGCTGCCACCTCAACCCTCCACCCCTTCATCTTCCCAAGGCCCATAACTCCCTTCAATACCTCCCCCACCCTAGGCAACCCTTCCCATTCCCCATACAACTTCTCAACCTCCAAGGCAACCTTCCCTCTTCCCCACACATCCATTCATATCCCCAGGGCCATCAAACCCCTATCCCACCACAACTTGCGCACCAGCCCTCCCCATCTACTCACCCCCCCCCCCCTTGCCTTGGCCGACCCCTCCATCCCCCTCTCATAGCTGCGACCCTCACCCCTCCCCTCCACCCTCTTGGAACTCCACATCCCCTGCTCCACCCCACTCATCATCCCCAAACATCCCACCCCCATCTACCATCACCACCAGCCTTCCCACCATGGCTAAATCTCCATTCCCTTTACCCTAGCTCCACCACCATCCCTTTCATTTGGCCAAGTCTGCAGGTGGCAGAAGAAGGTTTGACTTGCAGAAGCCACCCCGGATTCATACGGCAACATCTGAAGTCGTACCATACCAATCTGGAAAGGTCGTCCAGTTAGCTTTGCAGGCAAGGCGACCTCATCCCATTCCGAGTTCGGGGCCGTCCGGGAGAGCCATTCTCCCATGACTGCGCTGGACCCCCCCTGAAGAGTACCTGAATTGGCTTTGAAGCTGTACCCCGACGAACCACAGATAAATTCGGCCTCAAGTCCTTCTACAAAGTTCTTCGTCCTCCAGTCTTCGGTCAGGATCAAGAAGCAGAATTGCATTCGGCGCCCGGAGGCCAAAGTTCCCTTTTTTCTCCCTCAACTGGTCGGGTCTGCCTCCCACAGCCTGCAGCGACCGACCTTCACTCTTCTGAATCTCCCCGTCTCCTCCGATGTCAGACGGCTGCCCCGTCAGTTTTTCTGCATAGAGGGTTCGTCCATGGACCCAGAAACTCCAGCGGTTCATGATTCGGAGTCCAGGAGCCATCGGGACAACTTCTGCATCCTGCTGCATCAGATTAGTAGCTGCCAGTCCCAGATCCTGCCACCCTGTTCGAACCCCCGCCGTGGCCAGTGACGACATCAGAAGAAATCAGTAAAATTCTGGGAAGTCCAGGTTCATTGTCCGAAGAGAACCCCCCTGGTCTCGTCATCGGAAAAATTCCTGATCGGAATCTACGGCCACGACACCGACTGACTGTCATCTTCCACAGCAAGCAGGGTTATTCGGCAGCGGCCTCCTCTCGGACTTATCGGTGACTCTCCCTTCCCTGCCGGGCTGGCTTAACGCCCCTCCCTGTGTGGAGGTAGTAATTGATTGTAACAGCAAAGCCCCCCACCCCAAGTTCACCCTCCTGTGTGAGGCGTAGTGGATGTAACCGATAAACAGGTCAAGCTTCATCGGCGCAGTGTGCGGGGAATCCACACTTCCCCGCTCGCCCTCATCTCCGAACGGGGTTGGTTTCCTCAAACCAACCAGGTGAGCCTCTGCCCTTGCTCCATTACTCTTGTTCATTTCATATCTGCAAAATTTATCCGCTGGTCGGTGAGAGAGTGCCCGACCCCAGAGCCACCAACCCTTGTGTGGTCACCGTGGGTGATAGTGAGCGAGTGACCTAGTGCCCCAAGGCACCCGGCCGCCCTTGTTTGTGGGCTTCCTATCCTCGGGAGGGACAACCTTAGCGGTGTTGGTCCTCTAGCCAGCCAGAGGCTTTCTCCACTGCCTCGACTCGGCATCCCCGAGTCACCACGGGAAGCGGGTGTGCGCGGTGTGACGGCGACTTTCAAGTTGCTCCCAACCTCGTTGTTGTGATTGCGAATAAAGTCCAAGGATCATTTCACTTGCTGCGTATTTGTGTCACATCAGTCTGTGAAAGACCATTCGCCAGTTACCAATTACTCCTCAATGGGAAACCCTCACTTGCTCAACTTCCCTTGGCTCGATAAGCACATTCCAAATCTTGACAGGTCATCCCTTGACTCTTACACTGACCATTGCTGCATCTCGAGCCGATTCTCACTCGGACACCACATCCAATCTAGATCCTCACGCCAGCTCTACCCTCTCAGGGGAGCACGGCGAAACCAAATGTCAAGATTCCACAATCCTCGGTCCACAACAGCACTCGACTCAGGCTTACAGGGAAATCCTCCCACGCTGGTCACAAGACCAAGGCTCTCATCCAATGACATCCCTCCAGGGACCTCCATACACAGGCATCATCCATGACACAATCTCATCACAGACTACATCTCCATTACTCCAAATGGACGCCGGCCAACCCTCAGCTTTGCTCTCGATACCGAGCCATAGGACACAACCTGAACAGATCACGACACACATCCCTAGGATAGAGAAGTGCTATCTACTACCACAGTAACCTGGTCGATGACACCGCGACCAATGCACATGGATCCCCAACCATCGCTGATCCTTATCACAGTTGGCCACTCGACTAGCCTCACCAGCCGCTCACAGCTACCAACTGGGACCCATAATCATCTCTCGGAGATCACATCTCTAGGACCTCGATTCCATCTCAAGGACACAACTTCCAACAAAGGAACATGGTACTCATGTGACAAACATGCCGTCATATTTTCCCAACTCTCTATCTTGCCAGTGCCACAAACCACGATGCCTTGAGCAATGGCACGACAATCGACATGGCTTACACAACTAGAAACGATCTAACACCGAGGAACCAATCCTCCGATGCTCTACACATCCTCGGGAATCTGCCCGTAGCAACAACGTTATGATCCTGGACCTGTGGGTTATGGGCCCAACGGGCTTCTGCTGCGCACTCTGATCCACGCGCACAGACATCACAATGATTTGGGATCCGCCATACCGACAATCCTTAACTTGGCTGGCTAACTCCGAAAAATAGGGTGAGGAAAGCTCAATTACCTCAAACCCAAAGCATAGATTCTCTCTCTTAGTCTGACAATCCTCTGCAACTCCGTAGGCTCCGATCCACAACACATTGGGAATTATAACACCAGCCTTAAATTCTAGCAAGCACCGCCCAACTTGCACTCATCCTTCCAGAATAGTGCCAACAGCCTTACACATCAGGGGATGGGCATGGCTCCTCACAGGCAGCTACCTTGCCAAAGCACCAATTACGCCTCGCACGGATTTCATGGCACACAAAAAGGAGGCCAACCAATCTGAACACACGATGCAAGACGATGACACTTAGCAAAAACATGATCTTCTCCAACCAAGGAGAAACCAACACACCTCCTTTAAATCGAGAGATCTCCACGCTTGACCTGACCTTGAACCTCGCGCATGCTGGGAACCGCACCTTCTAGTACCAAGAAAAACCATTGCTTCCGTCAGGTCATCTCTTCCGACAACACTCACCAAGTGTCCCGTCGGACCACACACATAGCATCTCCCGACGCACCATTAATGCAATTCCTGAAACTACAACTCACCATGCCTCAAGCACTGGCTCTGCTGATCGCCAGCCACACTCTACCACAACGGTTGAGCTAGCCGCTGCCACGCGCTCCCCACCTATGCCTACCTCTGATCCTGAAACCATTAACACGCCAAAACGCTTACCGAGGAGCGAAGAAACCACAAAAGATGCCAGGCTCAAGGGCCGCTACACCTTTAGCCACCGGACATCATTCTCCTACACTACTACCGCGCGGACCACCATGCCAAGAGCCACAGTGCGAACCACTATCGACATCTGCCAATGCTCATCCTCAGTCCCAAGTCTACCGTGAAATCTTCATATCTCACCTGCCACCTCACACGGCGCATCCAAGGTGATGCAGAATGGCCCCAAATTCCACAATCTGGGTCACGAACCAAGCCACCGTCATACCATCTCGAACCAAATCCAAGGCTAACACAACCCATTCACGTGCAAAAGTGTAGGACTTAGAACTCACTAGGACAACTCTACCCAATCTTGCCTCGAAATCCACAAAAATAATCGGGACTGGCACGTCATCTTCGACGCCACAGAGCATGATGAGAAAGTTAGGTTCGATAATCAGCAGCTCATCGAGAAGAACTTTCGCTCGTCCGAGCACATTTCTCAACCAGAACACCTGTTCTGCTACCTCAAATCACGATCTCAACGCCTCAGGGGCTGGATAAACCTCAAACTGGGGTGGCCAAAATGACATTAACTCCCTTAGAGCACACTCTTGGCCACCTAACCACGAGCAATCCTCGCCAGTCACCTGACCTCGTCGCTGATTCCTCAAATGTAGCACCGTAATATCGCACCTACCGACAACTCTGCCCAAAGCAGCACAACTGGGGCCACCACCTTTGGGGAAGACAGCTCTCTATCTCATTCCTCAGGCCACACGCCGGCACTCCGACAAAAATAGAAGCCACCTTCACAGCGCCAACACCGCGCACTCTAGCTCTCATGCGAGAAACAAAACGTAAAATAAACATAAAATCCGATGCCACCTGCCGACTGTACTGGATCTTATGGACTCTGATCACTGCAATATCTCAAATTCCCCTGTACATCCACATCCATTGCTCTGATACCATCTATAACGACTCAAGATCCGGATACCGGGAATAATCCGATACCATTTGAATCTTGGCCCGCCGCCCACGAGCCGGAGGGCTCGGAAGGCCTAAAAGGTGTATGGAGGTACATTGGAATATGAAATAAAGTAGGAACATCTATATATTTAACAGTTTAAATGATAGAAAGTAAATTATATTTTTAATTAATAAATTAACTACAGAGTCCAGTCCAAATAAAGTACAATCTACAGGGAAGGAAACATACTCTAATGTCGAGTGAACACTCGGCCCGACGAGCTGACAACTACGAACCTCTGCGTTGCAACTCCGAACCTTGAGGAGGAACCTCTACACCTAAAAAGCAGGGGGTGAGCCTCATCTTATTGGCTTAGTAGCGGTCCCGAGGAACCCTACCACAAAATAACGGTGGTAACGAACAGCGCTAAGAAGAACAACGGTAGTGGGATTAGCAACAATAATACTAACGACGGAAGGAACAACCGTACACGAATCTTGAAACACGGTATCTGGGAAACCACGGTTTTATAAGCTACTCCTAACGGCATGAAAAGCACGCCTCGATCTCACAGTTGGGGGACCACCGAATGAACGGGAAACCCTGGCTAAGTTGCCAGAAGAAATACCACGATAGCTCTGTCTTGAGGGCCCGTCCTCATAGACAAAGGCCCACCCCAAGACCATGCGGTTTGGGAGAAACCGTCACGACCTCGTAGTCGTGAACCCTATACCATCTAGGGAGAAAACCTCTGTAATGCCCGAGAAAATTCTGGGATTTAAAATATAATTATATTAATTATTCAATGGGCGTAAAGGGCAATTAAATGAATTGTGGTTAATTGAATCCAATTATTATGGCCCTGCACTGATCCAAGAGGATTAGGCCCATATAATAAACCCAATTGGCCCAAAAAGACTGTTTTGGACCTTAGCCCATATCCTAGAAGCTTAAAACTAGTGTACTCACGAAATTAAAGAGATAACTAGGATAAAGATGTGGATAATATCAAAAGAGTTTGAAACTGTTCAAATTCGACGCCCAGACCGAAAATGGTCTATCGCGAGACCGCATTGCAATGGGAAATGGTCTAGCATTAGACCGCTAGGTTCTGCATATACTGTGAGAGGAAGAGAACGTGAAAAGCTTTGAACTTGGGCATCCAAATCGCCTAGGACCGATGCTATCTACTAATTATATAAGTCTAGAAGGCTAGAAGATCGAATTGAAAACCTAATTGGGATTCTAAGTTCGTTCTAATCCATAAAACCTTAGCAAAACCCTAAAAATAGACCCCAAATCTCACCTGTGCGACCCTTACTTTTGGCTCACGTGGAACTAAGGTAAAAAGGTAGAATCAGAGGTAAGTTTCTTCTAAGAAGTTGTTCATTTTAGTTAGATCTAACTTTTCTCAAAATTTCGTTCTAGGAGATCAAGCCTACGGGAAGTTAGAGGTGTCGAAAGTTGCTGGTTCAGCACAAGAATCTCAGGAACCTGTGCGACCGGGTCAGATTGATCAGCGAGATAGAAGCCCTAAACGAGGTAATTGGATAGAGGTTCTTTAGAAGAAAATGTTCCTTTTAGTACCCTCTTCTTACCCTTAAAATTTCACATCTTTAGGTCAAGAGAATCAGGAGTTACAAGGGTGTGAAGTTGCTGGTTAGGTTCAGGAAGAGCCGGAACTAGGGTTAACTTCTAACTCTAAATTTGAAGTCTAAGGCCCAGGACAAAGGTAGGTTATCTCATGAACAGCTTAAACATGACATTAGGGATAAAAAACCCTCTGATTTCAGTCAATTCCATGCATTTTACACCGAGAATTTTATGATTTATTGGGACTATGCACTTAGTATACTCCTCATGCATAATTCTTAGCCCTAATTAAGTTAAAAGGAGAATTTTCTTGTTTATTACACAAACTCATACATATTGTTGGCCAATATTCGTTCTATCATGCTATAGAGTTTATATATATGTTGATTTCCATGCATGATATGCCTTAGATTAGTATTGTATTTTAGTATTATTGAGTTTTCTGTTAACATAGGCAGAAACAGTCTTCCTGTAGACCGCCAGAAACCCTAGCGGTCGTACGATAGACCATTTGGCATAGTGAAACGGTCCTACACTAGACCGTTTGCATTTTCTGATTTCTGTGATATTGTTAACCCGAAACATATTGCAGATCAACCCTAACTATTGCATGTTAGGCTTAATTAAGTAGGTTTTACTCTTGTTTCAAGTGATATTTTCATATGCTTAGTTATATTAACAGGACATTCTAGTGGATTTTGTGATTCTTTATGCACTTAGAATTATTTTGAAACTTATGATTATTTTCATGACCAAATCATATAATTTTGTAATTAACTTAAATTTGTATGATTCATGGACTAGTCATGATTTGATCGCTGTTACCACTCTCTCTCTCTTCTAGAGTCATTTTCTTAAGTACATGACACATATCCCGGTATGTTGTCATTAGTTACACCTTTGCACAATAAGTATACAATCTTAGACTTGATAACCTCTTCATTGGATATTCCTTCCAACGGACTTGAAAATCTTATTTCAAGGCCTCCGTAAGACTCCACGAGCCTGGGATTCCCACTAGGACGTCGAGCTGGTTGTACCATAAAAGCCCATTGTCTAGAGAGCACTTTTACCTATATTTTGTGACATCTGGACCTCTGCGGCCATATCCTAGACCGCTACAGTCACTAAGCGGCCTTTACCGTGACCGCTAGGATCCAAGAGATTTCACTATGTCCACTTTTATGTTTCATATGTAAAACGGTCCTGCACTAGACCGCTTGTCTCAAGAAACGGCCCAGTAAAAGACCGCTCGGTTCCTAAAATTGTCTAACCCAAGGTTTGACCTTTGGGGTTGATTTTCTTGAGTTCCTAGATGATCTTAGGGTTATCGTGAGTCTCAACCTGCGTTAAGTAAGTCAATATTAAAGGTATGGAACGTAATGAAAGTACCGTTATGCTATCGAATTTCTTCCGTAGCATGATGTCCATTTAAGTCATCCTTGAAATATCTTGTTCTTAATTGAAGCATTCTTGCCTTGGTTACCTTATCATGGAATTATTGTTGAACATGTACATTATTGACCATATTATTGTTATAATCGTGGAAATAGCTTGATTTATACTTGAAGATGCAGTTCGAGCACTGATTGTGTTCAAGGGCTCTATGCTAGTCCCCTCGGCTGATTGTCGAAAACATATTGTAAACCATGGGGTATGATGCTACTGACGTTGCATTACGCTGGAGTACTTTCATTATAAATAAGTGAAAATCCACGGACATGAGTAAAGATCCACGTAAATTCACGAAGTACTTGCTATTAAGTGAAAAGTACTTTCTTGCTTGTTACTTGACTTTCTAGTGCATAGCCTTTATGGTTATGAAAAGTACATTCTTATTACATTCTTGTTCATGAAAAGACCAAATTTACATTCTTGATCAATCATATTCTCATATCTCGTCATGATCATATCTTATTACTTTGGTTTTGTTCACATGTTTTACCGTATTTGCATGATTTATCTTATTCTCTAGAGCTAAAATGCTAATCACTTAAATTTACTTTCATATTGATACGAAGATACCTACTGAGCAAGTGTGCTCATTACCTATTTTCTCAATGTTTCAGGAAGTACAAGTGAATCGGATTCGGATAATACAAGTAACGGGTCCGAGAGTGATTGAAGGACATATGAACGAGAGAAGCCTTAGTTATCAAGTGTCTAGTCGAGTCATGATGTAATCTTTGATTTATTGAGTCTAGTAAAGAGAGTCAAAGATCTTATGTACTTTGATATTATTATTGTTATGGAATAAAGTGAAGTTTTGGAAAAGTTTACTTGTGCAATTACTTTTATGTGATTGTCTTACGCTCTGATTATATTGCTTGCTCGAGACGTACTAGCCGACTGTTCACGTTCTCGATTGTTTCCGCTGTATAATCTCCGGGCATGATAGTTAGAGTGGTATCAGAGCTTAGGACTAGAAGTCCTAGAGAAAAGACATGTCATAGGATAAGTCCAAGGTTTAAGGACCCCCGCCTATGAAACTAGGAAATGAAACTTCCAACCCATGTGGGAGGAATTGGGTAGAACCTGGGATGAGAAAATGATTAGAATTAATTCTAAGGTTAACCTCACTCATTCCATTAGAATTAACAAATTCATTACTCTTCTTAGGTACCTCATTCTTACGATGGCTCACTGTGTTGATTGGGGTGGAATGCAATAGACCGTTGCGGGTCTCCCCCAGGCATTACAGAATATGGCTCAAGCCGGCGTAGGGGCAAGAGTTAGAGACCTACACCGTAATTTTCGGAGCTTAAATCCTCCGACGTTCTCAGGATCCTCTAATCCCAATGAGGCAGAAAATTGGATCGATGAAATGAACCGTATATTTGAGGTCATGCAATGTGCCGACCAAGAAAAGGTTCGTATTGCCACGTTCCAACTCAATAAAGATGCCCGTACATGGTGGAAGTCTGTTCCGGCACCGCCTCAAGATGCACCACACAGTTGGGAGGGGTTCCTTACCCTCTTCCGAGAAAAATACTTCTCCGAACATGTTAAGGAGAGGAAAGCTATGGAATTTGCTGCGTTACGTCAAGACATGATGACAGTAGCGGAGTATGAACTCCAATTTTCTTGGCTGGCGCCTTATGCTCCTTATTTGGTTAGTACCAGCTTATTAAAAGCTAACCGGTTTATGGATGGATTGAGGCCTGGCTTTATTCAATAACTTGGAACTCATAATATCCGTACATATGCGGAGATGGTCCAACGAGCACATCTATGCGAAAGGACCTTCGAGAAGGTCGAGAAACTTAAAAGTAAAGGAGAGGAGCCGAGCCGAAGGTCTGATCGGCATGAAAAGAAGGGAAAGTTTAGTATCACAGAACCTTACAAATCCCGTGATAGAAAGAAGAGATCCCGAAACGGGAGTGGTAGTGGCTACCACAAGAACAAGAAGGTCAAAGAAGAAGAAAAGCAAGTCATGGCGGCTTGCACGTTTTGTGAGAAGTTCAGTCATTTGGCCGAAGAGTGCTGGAAGTGTCTCGGCGCTTGCTTACGATGTGGCAGTCGGGAGCACCGCACTTCGGATTGCCCCCTTATGAAGGAACAATCTTCCGGTGGTGGACGTAAGCGATAGGCTCGTCTTAATGCTATTATGGAAGATGAGGAAGCGCCCAAGAATGATGGGCTAATGGAAGGTACTATCCAAATCTATTCCCATCCTGCATTCGTACTATTTGATACTATTGCTTCTCATTCCTTTATATCTACTGGTTTTGTAAAAATCTTGCCAATTTCATCAGTTCCTCTACCTTTAGACCTAGCAATCACTACACCATTAGGTCCCGGAACCAAACTTACAACCTACTACCCCGATAGTGAGGTAATGGTAGAAGGCCATAATCTTCTTGCAAACCTCGTATGCCTTGACATGGAGGGCTACGATGCTATTTTAGGTGTAGATTGGCTTGTAGATCATGACGCATATATAAACTGTCGCAACCGGATTATCTCTTTTCGAAAACCAGGTCTTTCAGTGTTTTCCTTCCTTGGTATCAAATATAGGAAGCATCCTACCATTATTTCATCTCTTCACGCTTGTAAACTTATTTCGCAAGGATTTGAAGCTTTTCTTGCTTTCGTAACCATCACCGAATCCAAGCGAATTATCTTAGAAGATATTCCCATTGTGAATGAGTTTCCCGATGTATTTCCATCAGATTTGCCCGGTTTACCGTCCAAAAGGAAAGTAAACCTCTTCATCGAACTCATTCCCGGAGCAGCACCTGTTTCAATAGCTCCCTACAAGATGTCCCCCACAAAACTCAAGGAATTGAAGAAACAACTTTAGGAGTTATTAGACAAGGGTTTTATTCGACTTAGCACATCCCCTTGGGGTGCGCCAGTTCTATTTGTCAAGAAGAAGGATGGATCCCTCAGGCTATGTATCGACTACTGGCGACTGAATCAACTCATAATTAAGAATAAACATCTGTTGCCACGTATAGATGAACTCTTTGATCAGATTTTAGGAGCAGAATATTTCTCCAAGATAGACCTCAGGTCAGGTTATCATCAGCTTAAGATCAAAGATGAAGACATACACAAAACTACTTTTCGGAGCAGATATGGCCACTATGAATTCATGGTAATGCCGTTCGGGTTAACCAATGTCCCGGTAATGTTTATGCAACTCATGAATAATGTCTTCAGGCCTTATCTTGACCAGTTCGTAGTCGTCTTCATTGATGATATCCTTATATACTCCAAAACGAAGGAGGAGCATGAAGAGCACTTAAGAATAGCCTTGCAAAAGCTAAGAGAGCACAAACTTTATGCAAAGCTTAACAAATGTGAGTTCTGGCTAAAGGAGGTGTCTTTCCTTGGCCACATTATCTCAAAAGAAGGTATCACTGTCGACCCTTCTAAAATAGAAGATGTTAAGAACTGGAGCCGACCGACGACCGTGTCTGAAGTTAGAAGTTTTCTAGGTCTGACTAGTTATTACAGGAGATTTATCAAAGATTTCTCAAAGATTGCCGTTCCTTTGACTAGACTCACAAGAAAGGAGAATCCTTTTATATGGTCGAAGGATTGCGAAGAGAGTTTTTAAACTCTTAAAGGACACCTTACCACTGCACCTATATTAATGCTACCGAAAGAAGGTGGTGGCTTTGGAGTCTATACGGATGCGTCTGGCATTGGCCTAGGATGCGTTCTTATGCAAAATGGAAAGGTGATTTTCTATTCATCAAGACAGTTGAAGCGTCATGAAGAAAATTACTCTGTGCATGATCTGGAATTGGCTGCGGTTATATTCGCATTGAAGATTTGGCGACATTACCTTTATGGGGAGAAATTCATTATATTTTCAGATCATAAAAGTCTGAAATACCTCTTCACCCAGAAGGAGTTAAACATGCGACAACGTAGATGGTTAGAGTATCTCAAGGACTTTGACTTTACTATCCAATATCATCCAGTGAAAGCAAATGCGGTAGTTGACGCTCTTAGCAGGAAACCAATGGCAACTCTAGCAAGCCTCGGGAAAGGTATAACTTGTCTTATTGAAGATTTTTCTCATTTAAATCTTGATATTGACAAAGAAGGAGAAGGAGGTGTGATTGCCAATATAAGGTCTCAACCTATATTGATCAAGGACATAGTCCAATTATAAGAAAATGACCCGACATTGATGGAGATTAAGGATAATATTGATTAGAGACCGGATTTTTCTATCTCAAATGATGGAAGATTGTTATTTAAGGATCGAATCTATGTGCCGAATCATGGCAACACTAAGAAATTGATCAAGGAAGAGGCTCATAAGTCAAGATATGCTATTCACCCTGGTGCTACCAAGATGTATCAAGATTTGAAAAGAAGCTTCTGGTGGCCTGTGGATGCACTTTTTATTAAATATCGTTAGTTTATTCGTTTATTGGTTATTAAGTGCGTGGGCGTGCCAGTCACCTAGGTGACGATCTATTGTGCGCTTGATCTAACTAATCAGACGATTATGTAGTTCGTGTCAGGACCAAAACCCGTCGTGCCGTAAAGGTCACGGCGTCATTTACATCCCCTCGGAGAGGGGAACACCCTTGATTAATCGTCGGGAATCAGGGCCTCATGGCCAGGAAACTATATCGAGAGAAATAGTCGATAGCGGTCTCGAATCAGTCGGAAAGCCCGATGTCTAGGGAAGCAAGCATTCGAAATATGTCGGTCACTCAAGGGACCATTTTGATATTCGGACGAGCATCCGGCTTCAGAAAATTGTGATCATCACAGGAAAAAACTGGAGCATATGTATGCCGGGGTACGGCAAATTTATTGTTCAAAGGGATAGGAGACATTCGGTTGAATCCCGGTTAGAGTGGTCGGGAATCAGCGAGTTTATTGGCCCAGTGCGAGTCGAGTCAGGACCATTCCGGGGGCGCCTCCCGCGGTCCAGACGAGGCTTGCGTGGGCATCGTTAATATTTCCGATGCCAAAGGGTAGCGGGAAAGTGTCCCGGGACTAGATTCCAAAACAAAGACGTGTACAGAGATAGCTAGCTATAGGCCTAGGATGTGGGTCAGGCAATGACCATGGTTGGGGCGAACCCGAGGTCCAAACGTGACTCACGAAGGTCTTATTGATATTCCCACATGTAGGGTTCGGGGAAGACGAGAGCCATCTCGTTCCATTCAGATTTTGTTGGTCATTCATGGACCACTTTATGTTCGAACAAAGATCCGTATTGAAGGCACGACGTAAACGGAAATAAACCCGTACAAATGTATGCCTGAGTTTACGGCGATTTTAATGAAAGAGCGGAAATGAATCCCAATGGGAACGAGTCCAGTTTGACAAATTATCAGCCCAGAGCAACGCCAAATTACGGCCATATTAGGATGGTTCCCAAGGTCCACGTCCAATGCCATGGGGCGTCATTGATTTTCTCTTCACACACAGTCCGGGGAAACGAAGGTCCCAAGGTATGCATGCATGTCGGTCACTGGCGGACCATTTCTTGTTCGGACGGAAGTCCGCGTTTGTAGCGTAAGAGACGATGACAAATCGTACAAATGTCTGCCGTGAGTACGGCAAGTTTAATGCAAGTGTGGGATTAGATCCCGATATATATGTCCATCACTAATGGACCATTCATTGTTCAGACGAGAGTCCGCATTTGAAGCATCGAAGACAACGACAAAGACATACGGATGTCTGCCGTAGCTACGACAAGTTTAATGTGGGTGCAGGATTGGATCCCGGTAGAGGTGGGTCAAGCTGATGAACTATCGGCCCAAGATGTGTCCAGATCATGACCATGTCGGGGATTCTGAGATCCATGTCTGATACCATGGGGCATCATTACTTTTCTCTTCACGCACAGTCCGGGGAAGCGAATTGTTAAGTGTGAAGCCCGAACTCGCCAACATGCGCCCTCGCATGCGGATCGACCTGTGCGGTCAGGTCGTGGGGGTCAAGGGGGCAGCGCCCCTTGCCGGGGTTTCCGGGGGCGGAGCCCTCGAAAGAAAATTTTGATTATAAGAGTGATTCATTATGTTGTTTACTCTCATAAGAGTGATTCATGTTCTTTCATTCTCATTAATTAGTTTAGTTCTCTTATTTTGTTTTATTCATTAGTTTCAAACCTTTTCTTATATTTAGCTAATTTATGTTTTCTTTTATGGGGCACGCCGGTTAAGGAAGCCAAAGGGGGCGCGTCAGTTTAAGGGTGCAAAGGGGGGGTGCGCCGGTTAATGGAAGCCCAAGAGGGTGCGCCGAAATAGGAGATGCAAGGTTTGGTCACGCCGGTTTAAGTAGGATGCCATGGGGAGAGAGGGGTGCGTCGGTTTAAGGCCAAGAAGAAGGGAGGCACGCCAGATAGGTGCCAAAAGAAATTGGAGGGTTTTGAGTGTGAAGTTAAACCGGCGCGGGGGGGTGCCGCGCCAGATTAGCCCGCGCCGGATAGGAGCGCGCCGGGATAGCTATTAGGAGGTTTTCTTTCATTCTTCTGGGTTCCATTTCTTCTTTCTTTCACCCACAGGTTGATTTGATGATTGGTTTGTTCGTCCAATTGGTGGATTAAGTTGGTAGAGAGAAAGTTTAAGTAATTTAATTGTTTGTTAAGGTGAATTAGCATGAAGATTTGAATGTTTTATTAGAATGGTTTGTTGTGCAGGGTAGTTCAGTTTATGTCTGATTTCAAGAGGGGGGGGGGGCTTTCTGAGTTGAGCAGTTCTCGGTCGGAAGAAGTCTAGCTTGTTCATTTATTCCTGTGTGCATTCTTTCTTAGTTCTTATTGTCCATATTCCTGGAAAAAATTGGGTAGTACCTCCCCTAGACTGAGGTTTGCCAGAGAAAAATAGAGGAACACCAAACGGATTGCTCCGGGGTGAACCTCAAAATGTAGACCTCACGGCGGTCTGATAACCCAGATGTGAGTGTGAAAAAGCTCGAGGACTAGCCTTCAAGAGCTCTCACAACTCACGGGTAATGATTCCTCAAAGCGGGACAAATGTGTGCCACGAAAGGCTATGAATGTTCATCCTTCAGACGGTTCCTTCGAAGACCATGCTATGGAGGAGCAGGCTTCGAAGCACCATGTGTGAGTAGAAGACATGGAGAAAAAGGGGGGACGGGGGCTAAAGCCAAGAATCGTGCTTGCCAACAGACTTCCTTTTATTCATCCACAAGAAGGGGAAGATCAAAATATAGAAGGGGGATCTACCCTAGGATAGAAGGAAATACATTTAGGGGGCAAGAGGAGGAGATACATCAACGGGAGAGGGGGAACAGAGCACAAGCTCTTCCCCCTGGGCTCACCTCTCACTCTCACTCTCCTCTCTTCTCTTCACCTCTCCGACACAGGGACAAAGCTTTTCTTCTTTTCGGGTGGCCTGCTCTTCTCTTCTTATTTTTTCAATCGCCCCCCTATTTTCTTCAATGGCCAGCCTCTCCTCTTTTGCTCTGTCGAACATGCAGAGTATATATAGAATGGGTTGCCCTTTCTTTCCTGAACGGAAGGAACTCCCGCCATCTTCCTCCTCGTTCGTTGGGACATCCGGAGTTGACATGCCGCGGTGTCATCCGTTGATTTGTGCAGTACGCTGGCATTCATCCGAGGACGGGACGTTCGCGGGTTTGCCGCAGATCTTCTGCTACTTCCACCGTCGATGCATGCCTTCACCGTTGTGCTGTCAAACGGATGTGGAGACATAGCTTCGAGCATTAAATGTTCTCTACGCACCACATGATGCAAAACAGAGCACCGGTTGGCGGATGGGATGGCAGCTTGGTTAAACGGCGCGGGGGTGATGATGTCGGGTTAAATCGGCGCGGCCAGAGGGCGCGCCAGTTTAGCCCACCTGCAATTAGTGCACCAGATAACCGTAGGAAGGAGGGCGCGCCGATTTAAGGCCTGTTGGAGGGGCGCTCTGATTTAAGGCCCAAGCAAGGGCGCGCCGGTTTAAGTCCAGGCCGTGCCGGTTTAGACTTCATCTCGGAGTCGCGGCTATTCGGACGGACACTTGTCCTCCCGTGTTACTTTAGTTGTAATGCACCGCCTCCGAGGTGTTTAATTCAGGGCCTCTGAATCTCGATTCGGAACTTTGAGTGATTTCAGGCGCATGCCGAACATGTGTTTGAATTCCTGAGTTTCTTTTGATTTGGCCTTCGGCACCACCGACTGGGGAACCGGGGCTGTCTCTTCTGCCCGAGGGGCTTCTTTGTCGGGTGGCGGAGCACCGGTATATATTCGTCTTGCTTGGAGGAGGTACAGGGTTTATTCGGCCTTCCCATCTTCGACTTGCTCTTGAGATGTCGAGACGTCCGTGCCACAGGAACATTCCTTTTCTTCTCTCTTTTTTGACGTCCACATGGCCCAACATGAAAAGAGAAGTAGCAGACTTTGTAGCTCGCTGTGTCACTTGTCAGCAAGTAAAGACAGAACATTTAAAGCCTATTGGGAAATTACACCCCTTAAATATTCTCGAGTGGAAATGGGAAAGTATAGGGATGGATTTTATCATGGGTTTACCTAAGACAAGAGGAGGACATGATGGTATATGGGTGATCATAGACCGATTGACTAAATCTGCATATTTTCTACCAATCAAAAATCGATGGTCTGTGGATGTACTAGCAGCATTATACATGAAAGAGATTGTCAAACTACATGGTGTCCCTGTCACCATTATATCCGACCGAGATCCTCGGTTTACATCATAATTCTGGAAGGGTCTTCAACATTCATTAGGAACCCGACTTAATTTTAACACTGCGTTCCATCCACAAACTGATGGTCAAACTGAAAGGACAAATTAAGTGGTGGAAGATATGCTCAGGGCTTGTGCTATTCACTTTGGAGGAAGTTGGCACGACCATTTATCTCTAGTGGAATTTGCCTATAACAATAGCTATCAGGCTAGCATTCAAATGGCACCATTCGAGGCTCTGTATGGTAGAAGCTGTCGATCGCCTATTTACTGGAGTGAAGTAGGAGAAAGGTAATTTCTCGGTCCTGATATCATCAGGGATACTACCGAGAAGATAAAACTTATTCGGGAAGGACTCCAGATGGCTCAAGATAGATAGAAATCATATGCTGATAATCGAAGGTGCGACTTGGAATTTCAAGTAGGAGACCATGTATTCCTTAAGGTTTCTCCAGGTCGAGGTATTCAAAGATTCAGTATCAAAGGTAAGCTTACTCCAAGATTCATTGGCCCCTTCGAAATTCTCGATAGGGTTGGTGAAGTCGTGTATCGGATAGCTTTACCCCCTCAACTATCTGAAGTTCATGATGTGTTTCACGTCTCAATGCTCAAGAAGTATGTACCTGATCCATTTAATGTCATCACTTAGGACAACCTGGAAATTAAAAAGGACTTGACATACGATCAAAGGCCAATCAAGATCATTGAACGAGAAGTACGGCAACTTCGGAATAAAAATATTCCTATGGTCAAGATCCAATGAACCAAATCATGTCCACATGAAGCAACATGGGAAACTGAAGAAGCCATGCGTAAAAGATTTCCAGAGATATTTGAATGTAAGCACACTCTCCATAAATCCATATATTGAATTTGGGGGCAAATTCTTTTTTAGTGGGGGAGGGTGTAACGCCCGAGAAAATTTTGAGATTTAAAATATAATTATATTAATTATTCAATGGGCGTAAAGGGCAATTAAATGAATTATGGTTAATTGAATCCAATTATGGCCGTGCACTGATCCAAGAGGATTAGGCCCATATAATAAACCCAATTGGCCCAAAAAGACTGTTTTGGACCTTAGCCCATATCCTAGAAGCTTAAAACTAGTGTAATCACAGAATTAAGGAGATAAGTAGGATAAAGATGTGGATAATATCAAAAGAGTTTGAAACTGTTCAAATTCGATGCCTAGACTGAAAACGGTCTATCGCGAGATCGCATTGCAATGGGAAACGGTCTAGCATTAGACCGCTAGGTTCTGCATATTTTGTGAGAGGAAGAGAACGTGAAAAGCTTGGAACTTGGGCATCCAAATCGCCTAGGATCGATGCTATCTACGAATTAGATAAGTCTAGAAGGCTAGAAGATCGAATTGAAAACCTAATTGGGATTCTAAGTTCGTTCTAATCCATGAAACCCTAGCCCCCTATAAATAGACCCCAAATCTCACCTGTGCGACCCTTACTTTTGGCTCGCGTGGAACTATGGTAAAAAGGTAGAATCAGAGGTAAGTTTGTTCTAAGAAGTTATTCATTTTAGTTAGATCTAACTTTCCTCAAAATTTCATTCTAGGAGATCAAGCCTACGGGAAGTTAGAGGCGTCTAAAGTCGCTGGTTCAGCACAAGAATGTCAGGAACCTGTGCGACCGGGTCAGATTGATCAGTGAGATAGAAGCCCTAAACGATGTAATTGGATAGAGGTTCTTTAGAGAAAATTGTTCCTTTTAGTACCCTCTTCTTACCCTCAAAATTTCACATCTTTAGGTCAAGAGAATCAGAAGTTACAAGGGTGTGAAGTTGCTGGTTCGGTTCAGGAAGAGCAGGAACTAGGGTTAACTTCCAGCCCTAAATTTGAAGTCTAAGGCCCAGGACAAAGGTAGGTTATCTCATGAACAGCTTAAACATGACATTAGGGATAAAAGCCCTCTGATTTAAGTCAATTTCATGCATTATACACCGAGAATTTTATGATTTATTGGGACTATGCACTTAGTATACTCCTCATGCATAATTCTTAGCCCTAATTAAGTTAAAAGGAGAATTTTCTTGTTTATTACACAAACTCACGCATATTGTTGGCCAATATTCATTCTATCATGCTATAGAGTTTATATATATGTTGATTTCCATGCATGATATGCCTTAGATTAGTATTGTATTTTAGTATTATTGAGTTTTCTGTTAACACAAGAAGAAACGGTCTTCCTGTAGACCGCCAGAAACCCTAGCGGTCGTACGATAGACCGTTTGGCCCAGTGAAACGGTCCTACACTAGACCGTTTGTGTTTTCTGATTTCTGTGATATTATTAACCCGAAACATATTACATATCAGCCCTAACTATTGCATGTTAGGCCTAGTTAAGTAGGTTTTACTCCTGTTTCAAGTGATATTTTCATATGCCTAGTTATATTAACAGGACATTCTAGTGGATTTTTTGATTCTTTATGCACTTAGAATTATTTTTAAACTTATGATTATTTTCATGACCAAATCATATACTTTTGTAATTAACTTAAATTTGTATGATTCATGGACTAGTCATGATTTGATCGCTGTTACCACTATCTCTCTCTTCTAGCGTCATTGTCTTAAGTACATAGCACATATCCCAGTATGTTGTCATTAGTTACACCTTTGCATAATAAGTACATGTTGCGCGGGTTTTTTTGCCGAATGACCGGGGTGAAGGAAGGGATACAGCGGGGAAACAAAATACAGGAGTTTGATATATCTCGGGTATCCTCCTTACGGTTGCATGCCTCTCACGGCAGTATCGGGCACTCTCCTTTTACGGAAAGTTGAAAATAGTCGAATGGCACGCGAATGTCAGGGTAAGGGTTGACCAGACAGGGTGCGGGCGTGCCAGTCGATTTCCCGATAATCACCCATGAAACCAAGGGTTGATCGGGGAAACGCCACTAGGGCGCGACACGTGGGCTTGAGTGATCGGGTGACACGTGGAGAGAAGGGGTTCCATGGGTGCGAGTGCATAGGCGATAGTGGGAATCGTGTACTTGACGTCTTTCCCCACCGGTCGCAAGAAACCGATGTTTATTTACATTGGATTGAATCCGAACACCTTCGTTCCATGCTGAAGAGAAGCCTGTATATATGCCTAAAGCCGTGGGTAGAGGGTCGGGAGCATTCTGCAGCTGTGAGTGTGCTTTCGACTGAGTGGTGTTTACTGGGGTTAGGATGTTGGGCACGTATACCGAATGGTGTAGGTAGGGAGCTGGGGGCCTGAATGCGGGCGCTTGTATTTCACTGCCTTTATGATGGGCCGCATGGGCTTTACAAATGGGCCTAAGTGGCCAAAGTACAGCTGGCGCAAGCCGCGGGATAATTCCGACACGTGGGTCGGTCCCTGGGTCATTGCGTAACAAAGCGGATATCCGCGTGTTTTACAAGAACTCTTTACAGAGGGATTGGTGTGGGCCCGACTGCCTTGGTGGCCAAAGCGGACATGGACTGGCGCTTGGTGGAGGTCGGACGCGGCTCGAGGTGAGCGGTCGAGTCTCTGACGGTGGGTGTCGTCATGCTGGGGAGTCGAGGTCGGCCCCGGGACTATAATTCTCGGGCCAGAGGTCCGATTGGACTCAAGTTGTTAATTTGAGGGGCCGACGACCAGCTGGGAGGTGAACAGTAGGCACGTGATTCCGTGTCAGGGTTAGGCACGACATCACAGAGTGTACTTCGTCACCATCGTAAGTTGGCGTACACGGGGTGTAGCACCCCGTATAAATTTTTTTTATTATTATCAATATTTTTTAAATAAAAATAAAAAAAATAAAATAATATTAGATAAACTATTTAGGTAGTTTATGTAAGAAGTAGGAACATGAAGTTATCATATATAAAGGTTATTCACTTAACAAGTGGCTTCCTAGTGTAGTTGGTTAAGTAGCTTGCCTTCCAATCCAATGACCAGGGTTCAAATCTTAGCATCCACCATGTACCTACCCTTTTTGTCAAATAATTATATGATATAAGCTAATCTTGCACTTACGAATTGGGCCATGGGTTAGATGTCCAAACAATTGTCTCTTATCTCTCCAGCCTATCTCTTATCTCTCCAGCCTGTACAAGCTGTAAAGACTCATTATTTCAGATCTTGTCCCCTATCCGTTCATATTAGACCCTATAACATCCCCTTTTGCTACCCCCATTCCCATTCTAGGCTAGCTGAGGTTGGGGCAAAGCTTTGCTAGAGGGGTTCTGCTGCTACGAACTTCACAGAGGTAGGTGTTCTCAACTTTTAACTAAATTAGTAGCTAATCTAGGATGATTAGTCTAGGCCTTTAGTATTAGGCTCATTTCCATGCGATTTTAGTGTTTTTAATGCATGTGTTGACTTAAGTCTAGGATGATTAGTATGCCTTAGCTTCACACCTAAGATAATTAGCACGTATTAACTTTATACCCAGAATAATTAGCAAGTATTAGCAAGTATTAGTCTCATATCTAGAATGATTAACATGTGTTGGCTTAAATCTAGGATGATTAGCATGCATTAGCTTCATACTTGAAATGATTAGCATGTATTAGCTTTATATCTAAAATAATTAGCAAGTATTAGCAAGTATTAACAAGTATTAGTAAGTATTAGTCTCATACCTAGAATAATTAGCATGTGTTAGCTTAAATCTAGGACGATTAGTATGTATTAGCTAATATCTATATTTGATATAGTTCATGCTTTAGTAAAGGGCCTGTCATTTGTCAATTTCTGTGAAACTAAAACCACCATGTTAAAAATGTTATATAAGAGAAACTAAAGCCTAAAAATAGTGAAAGAAGAAATTGTAGTCAAGAGGATGAAAAATGTGGAAAAAGACCAAGTTGAAAGAGGCCAAGTGGAAAAGGACCCAGTTGAAAGCACAATGAAATGATATTGAAAATATAGGGTTATAAGAAGGAGAATAATGAAAAATCTAGAGAGAATGAGAATGTGTGCAAGAAGAGAAAGTCGTAGATTGGAAGGTTAGGAGGAAGTTTTATGAAGAGTGCAGAGAGAGAAAATGAGAGGAAGAAGGTGAAAAATGTGAAAAAACGAGATCTATAGGCGTAGGTGAACAGTTACTGAGTAAAAAATCAGAACCGTAGAAAATTAATTATAACTTAAAAACTAAGAAGAATTGGAGGATATGGTAAAATAAGAAAATCTGTATCTACAAGAGGGGAAGAACTTTTGTGAAGAACTCAGAGTGAAAGGAGGATTGGAAGGGCATGAAAACTAGGGAACAAAACTGATGAGTCGACTCTGCCTGATGGATGAGTTGACGTAGTACTGTTCATATGAACTGATGAGTCAACCCTGTGAGCTGGAAATTGAACTGAGGCGTCGACGTAGCCTGATGGATGAGTTGACGCAGTACTGTTCATATGAACTGATGAGTCAACCCTGTGAGCTGGAAATTGAACTGATGAGTCGACGCAGCCTGATGGATGAGTTGACGCAGTACTGTTCATATGAACTGATGAGTCAACCCTGTGAGCTGAAAATTAAACTGATGAGTCGACGCAGCCTGATGGATGAGTTGACGCAGTACTGTTCATATGAACTGATGAGTCAACCCTGTGAGCTGAAAATTGAACTGATGAGTCGACGCAGCCTGATGGATGAGTTGACGCAGTACTGTTCATATGAACTGATGAGTTAACCCTGTGAGCTAGAAATTGAACTGATGAGTCGACGCAGCCTGATGGATGAGTTGACGCAGTACTGTTCATATGAACTGATGAGTCGACCCTGCCTATGAAAATGAACTGGTGAGTCGACCCTGCCTATGAAAATGAACTGATGAGTCGACCTTGCCAACAGATTTGAACTAATGAGTCGACCCTGCCAATGAAAATGAACTGATGAGTTGACCCTGCCTGTGAAAATGAACTGATGAGTTGACCCTGCCAGTTCATCGCATTGACGCGGCGAACTGATGAGTTGACGCGGTGAACTGATGAGTTGACGCGATGAGCTGATGAGTTGACGCAATGAACTATTGAGTCGACCCAGCTAGCTCATTACGTTAACGTGATCATTAGGCTTTCACTTTTGCCATCTCCACTGATAGATGGCAGCCGGAGAGGTGATTTTTAACTCCTGACAGGGTCCTCTGAACCCTGTATAATTCCCAAGAAGGGCATCCCACAGTAAGGATGTCATTTCTAAAATTATCAGGTGGCCCATAAGGCACCTCTCTTATCTAGTTTTTCCGTGTATCAAACGTTACTGGTTTCCACTCCTAGTTCATCCCTACACATCAATGCGCCCTTGGATTCCATTCCATAATTCCACCTTATATATCATACTGGTCAAACCTTGAAATTTCACATTGGCTATAAATGAGAGCGGATGTCAACATACATGATAAATGCTGTGCATATAGGGTCCGGGCTGGTCCTGGGGGGAGCACCCGAAGGTACTTGTGCCCATGGGAGTTTATTGACCACGGTGTTTGGCATTGCACCGAAGTACTTGCTTGCTAGACTTTAGACATTCCACTCATTCTCATGATATTACTTGATTGATTGACTTGAGACCCGCAAAAGGGTAAAAGTGCTTACTTGAATGCATTATAAATAGTCAATTCCAGTTATACACTTGAAACTACTTTGCTTACTATTACTAGCTTGAATAACATGTTTCTACTCAGTTACTAGCTTGAATAACATGTTGCTATTCAGTTATCACTGACTTGACATCATTTACTATCACTTGCCACTGCTGCTTGAAATTGTGAAATCTATATACTCTCACTTTCTACTTCCGTCGATTTTACAATTCTTTGATATCTATCTGTCTGCATGCATAGGTTACGTACATTAAATGAATGTGTAATTCACTTAAAGCATGTTAAAAATTGAGATGTAAATCCTACTGAGCGATTCGCTCATCTAGTTGTTTCTAACCTTTCCAGGAAATTCAGATATCAGTCAGAACTCGGAAGGGAATGAGTCGGAGTGATGAGTGTAAAAATAGAGTTATCTTATTATCTTGTAAATTGTACTTGTGTAAATGGTGTTATTGTAATTTCATTTATGTCAGTCATATCAAGTTATGTCAGACGTCAGCTGTGTTAGTCCAATAATTGTAATAAGGGCTTGAAGCCTAGTAGTTGGACTTGGATATGTATGTAATTGTCATTGGGTTAGTTGTATCAATTGTCAGCTCATCCTAATTGTATTAACTTCGAGTTAAATCCTAGTCAATTGCGCACTCTGATATTTACATGATTGACACGATCTATATAGACGCGTCACGCCTCCGGGTAATCTTCCGCGCTCGGGGCGTGACAGTCTTCGTGGTATCAGAGCCTAGGTTTTCAAACCAAGGGAACTAGAAAAAATAAACGGTTAGAAATTGAAATCTAAGTAAAAAAAAAAAAACTTGAGTCCAAGGATAGGTAAAACCCAAGTTCAAGGATAGATATACCTTACCCGGTGAGATGGATAGAGCCATGGGTTAAGATTTCTAGTGACTTTATCCTTATAAGTAAAACCGACCCTTATCTTACTTAAACACTTTTGTAGGATCATGGCTGCTAAAAGAGTACAATGGCGCGAGATGCAGCGCACCGTGCAGGGCCTTACACAGGCACTACAGCAAGTGGCCCAAGGCGGAGCTAACCGTGGAGCAGGTGACCTCCACAGGAGTTTCCGTAACATGAACCCACCAAGATTCACGGGTTCGTCCGACCCCGAGGACGCCGAGAATTGGTTAAAAGAGATGGAACGAATCTTCCGTGTGATGCAATGCGCGGACGACGAGAAGGTTTTACTGGCCGTATTCCAACTGGAGCGGGACGCTCGATGCTGGTGGGAATCCATAGAAGCAACACTACCAGAATACCATGTCACATGGGATGAATTCACGGAGCATTTCAACAACAAGTACTTCTCCGATCATATCCAGGAAAAGAAAGCCACGGAATTCGCCGTTCTAAAACAACGGGGCTTGAAAGTGGCCGAGTATGAGGCCCAATTTTCTAGATTATCCAGGTATGCACCTCACTTGGTGTGTACAGAAAAGATGAAGGCGAGAAGATTCCTTAACGGGCTTCGGCCCCATTATATCACACAACTGGCCCCGATGGACATCCAAGTCTATTCGGAGATGGTTCGGCGTGCTCAACTGCTGGAAGACGCCACCGATTTATCTGAGAGAATCCGAGGAAGAGACAAGAAGGAACCCGTCACAAGCTCGGGAAAATTCAAACAATCCTTCAACAAGAAGCGATTCTTCATGGGAGGGGAGCCCTCTAAGGCGATGAAATTCCAGAAGAATGATCGGCCATTCTCCACCACCACACCATCAAAGGAGATTTGCAAATATTGTGATAAAGCTGGTCATAGGACCGAGGAATGCTGGAGAAAGTTAGGAGCTTGTCTTCGATGTGGGAGCCGAAAGCATCGAATCCCAGACTGCCCACTGATGAAGGAGCAGGACATCAAAGACGAGAAGCGTCCGTTAAAGAAACAAGGCCGTCTACAAGCTCTCCGAGAGACGGAACCCACTGAAGGCGGAATTGTGGAAGGTACTCTCACTATTTGTTCAAAAACTGCTCAAGTTTTATTTGATACCGGAGCAACTCATTCATTCGTTTCCAAGAACTTTGCTGCTTCATTTTCTAAGAAACATGAACTGTTTGATTTGGTCATATCTACACCCCTTGGGAATGAGTCTGATGTCACTTACCACTATCCAAATTGTGAAGTGATGATTAAGGGAAGCAATTTACCTGCTGACCTGATATGCCTACATATGAAGGGTTATGATGTTATACTAGGTGCCGACTGGCTATCCACATACCAAGCAACTGTAGATTGTCGGCATGGCAAGGTAACTTTCGTAGATTTTCCAGATCAAGTTTACAATAGCCCTCGGAGTAAATCACTTCTTATATCAGCACTCCGAGCTAGTAAACTTATGAATAAGGGATGCATGGCTTTCATAGCATTCGTGACTGCCACGGAAGTCGAGAAGGTTAAACTTGAAGACATCCGTGTAATTCGGGATTTTCCCGATGTTTTTCCAGAAGATTTAACCGGCTTACCCCCGGAAAGGGAAGTGTCGTTCACAATCGACCTTGTCCCTGGTGCTGGTCCTATTTCCAGGGCACCATACAGAATGTCCCCTGCTGAGCTGAAGGAACTAAAAGAGCAGCTAATGGAATTATTGAAAAAGGGTTTCATCAGGCCGAGTACTTCCCCATGGGGAGCACCCGTGCTATTCGTCAAAAAGGACGGATCGATGAGATTATGCATAGATTATCGGCAGCTAAATCACCTTACAATCAAGAACAAGTATCCACTGCCAAGGATTGATGAGCTGTTCGATCAACTATCTGAAGTTTTATATTTCTCCAAGATTGATCTTCGTTCTTGTTACC
Source organism: Amorphophallus konjac (assembly GCA_022559845.1). Classification (NCBI taxonomy): domain Eukaryota; kingdom Viridiplantae; phylum Streptophyta; class Magnoliopsida; order Alismatales; family Araceae; genus Amorphophallus; species Amorphophallus konjac. The sequence continues at coordinate 301,162,423 of CM040120.1, forward strand.
ACCAATTGAAGATCAAAGAAGAAGATATTCATAAAACTGCATTCCGAAGCAGGTATGGGCATTACGAATTTACTGTTATACCTTTCGGACTAACAAATGCCCCCGCAGCTTTTATGCAGTTAATGAACATCATATTCAGGCCCTATTTAGACCAATTTATTGTGGTCTTTATTGATGATATTCTGATCTATTCAAAGACTGAAGAGGATCATGAAGAACACCTCAAGAAGGCATTACAGATATTAAGGGAAAACAAGCTATATGCCAAATTCAGCAAATGCGAGTTCTGGCTCGAGGAAGTATCCTTCTTAGGCCATATCATTTCGAAGAATGGAATTGCTGTTGACCCATCAAAGGTCGAAGCCGTGAAGAACTGGGAACGACCCACAAATGTAACTGAGATTCGGAGCTTCTTGGGTCTAGCTGGTTACTATCGGCGTTTTATAAAGGACTTCTCCAAAATTGCTGTTCCCCTGACCAGGTTAACCCGCAAGGAAGTGCCTTATGAGTGGAAGGAAGACTGTGAAAAGAGTTTCCAAACTTTGAAGGATCTCTTGACCACTGCTCCAGTCTTATCATTACCAATGGAAGGAGAAAAATATGAGGTATATACCGATGCTTCTGGTATTGGCCTCGGATGTGTATTAATGCAGAATGGGAGAGTCATTGCGTACTCTTCCCGACAATTGAAGAAACATGAAGAGAACTACCCAGTTCACGACTTAGAACTGGCCGCAGTAGTATTCGCTTTAAAGATCTGGAGGCACTATCTCTACGGAGAACAATTCACTGTGTACTCCGATCATAAAAGCCTCAAGTACTTATTCTCCCAAAAGGAGCTAAACATGCGGCAAAGGCGTTGGCTCGAGTATCTCAAGGATTTCGACTTTACTATACAGTACCATCCTGGTAAGGGTAATTCCGTAGCTGATGCCCTTAGTCGAAAGCCGAGAACAATATTGGCCAACTGCATGATACAAGAATGGAAACTGCTGGAGAAATTCTCTGAGCTTGATATCAGCACAGATGAGAAGAGCATGTGTATTATTCTATCTCATATGAGCCTACATCCAGATTTACTACCTGAAATCAAGAAGTTACAAGAAGAGGATCCCTCGCTAGTGGAGATAAAGAGCAAGCTGGACGAGAGACTAGATTTCAAGCTGGCACCTGATGGCAGATTACTATTTTATGCACGGACATGTGTGCCCGACTGTCCCGAATTGAAGAAGAAGATTCTTGAAGAAGCTCATAGATCGAGGTACACAATCCACCCTGGAGCTACTAAGATGTACCAAGACTTGAAAAGAACTTTTTGGTGGCCTAACATGAAAAGGGAGGTTGCAGACTTTGTGTCTCGTTACCTCACATGCCAACAAGTGAAGGCGGAACATCAAAAACCCGCCGGAAAGCTATATCCGCTGGATATTCCCAAGTGGAAGTGGGAGGACATTGGCATGGACTTTATCATGGGTTTGCCCAAGACTAGGGGCGGATATGATGGAATTTGGGTAATTATCGATCGGTTAACTAAATCGGCCCATTTCTTACCCATCAAAAGTCGATGGTCAGTCGACGTACTTGCTGCCCTGTATATTAAGGAGATGGTTAGATTGCATGGAGTTCCCGTCTCGATCGTATCTGACCGAGACCCACGCTTCACCTCTCATTTTTGGAAGGGTCTACAACACTCTCTGGGGATGAAACTTAATTTCAGCACTGCTTTCCATCCCCAGACAGATGGTCAGACTGAAAGGACAAATCAAGTTGTTGAAGATATGTTAAGGGCATGTATTATAGATTTCGACGGAAGCTGGCATGACCACTTACCACTAGCCGAATTTGCATATAATAACAGCTATCAAGCTAGTATTCAAATGGCTCCTTTCGAGGCACTTTATGGCAGGAGTTGTCGTTCTCCAATATGCTGGGAAGAAGTCGGTGAAAGACAAATTCTAGGCCTAGATATGGTTAGAGATTCAACTGAGAAGATACACCTTATCAAAGAGAGACTCAAGGTAGCTCAGTGCAGGCAAAAATCTTATGCTGATAACAGAAGGAGAGATTTGGAATTTCAAGTGGGTGACCATGCATTTCTCAAGGTATCTCCCGGCCGAGGTATTAGAAGATTCGGTGTTAAGGGCAAGCTTACACCAAGGTTTATCGGTCCATTTGAAGTATTGGAAAGAGTGGGCGAGGTGGCTTACCGCATTGCCTTACCTCCTCAACTCTCGGAAGTGCACAATGTATTTCATATATCTATGCTGAAGAAATATGTGCACGACCCTTCTCACATCATCAATCATGCTGAATTGGTGATTCAAAGGGACCTTACTTATGAGCAAAAGCCGATGCGGATCCTCGACCGCGAAGTTCGAGTTCTAAGGAGCAAGACGATCCCTATGGTAAAAATTCAATGGAATCGATGCTCGGAGCAAGAAGCAACTTGGGAGACCGATGAATATATGAAGAGAAGATACCCAGAACTATTCGGCAAGTATCTTATACTTTCTACAGTATCCTTATGTAGTTGAATTTATCCTTATACAATTGAATTTGGGGACCAAATTCTTATAAGTAGGAGAGGGTGTAGCACCCCGTATAAAAATTTTTTATTATTATCAATATTTTTCAAATAAAAATAAAATAAAATAAAATAATATTAGATAAACTATTTAGGTAGTTTATGTAAGAAGTAGGAACATGAAGTTATCATATATAAAGGTTATTCACTTAACAAGTGGCTTCCTAGTGTAGTTGGTTAATTAGCTTGCCTTCCAATCCAATGACCAGGGTTCAAATCTTAACATCCACCATGTATCTACCCTTTTTGCCAAATAATTATATAATATAAGCTAATCTTGCACTTACGAATTGGGCCATGGGTTAGATGTCTAAACAATTGTCTCTTATCTCTCCAGCCTATCTCTTATCTCTCCAGCCTGTACAAGCTGTAAAGACTCATTATTTCATATCTTGTCCCCTATCCGTTCATACTAGACCCTATAACATCCCCTTTTGCTACCCCCATTCCCATTCTAGGCTAGCTGAGGTTGGGGCAAAGCTTTGCTAGAGGGGTTCTGCTGCTACGAACTTCACAGAGGTAGGTGTTATCAACTTTTAACTAAATTAGTAGTTAATCTAGGATGATTAGTCTAGGCCTTTAGTATTAGGCTCATTTCTATGCGATTTTAGTGTTTTTAAAGCATGTGTTGACTTAAGTCTAGGATGATTAGTATGCCTTAGCTTCACACCTAAGATAATTAGCACGTATTAACTTTATACCCAGAATAATTAGCAAGTATTAGCAAGTATTAGTCTCATATCTAGAATGATTAACATGTGTTGGCTTAAATCTAGGATGATTAGCATGCATTAGCTTCATACTTGAAATGATTAGCATGTATTAGCTTTATATCTAAAATAATTAACAAGTATTAGCAAGTATTAACAAGTATTAGTAAGTATTAGTCTCATACCTAGAATAATTAGCATGTGTTAGCTTAAATCTAGGACGATTAGTATGTATTAGCTAATATCTATATTTGATATAGTTCATGCTTTAGTAAAGGGCCTGTCATTTGTCAATTTCTGTGAAACTAAAATCACCATGTTAAAAATGTTATATAAGAGAAACTAAAGCTTGAAAATAGTGAAAGAAGAAATTGTAGTCAAGAGGATGAAAAATGTGGAAAAAGACCAAGTTGAAAGAGGCCAAGTGGAAAAGGACCCAGTTGAAAGCACAATGAAATGATAATGAAAATATAGGGTTATAAGAAGGAGAATAATGAAAAATCTAGAGAGAATGTGTGCAAGAAGAGAAAGTCGTAGATTGGAAGGTTAGGAAGAAGTTTCATGAAGAGTGCAGAGAGAGAAAATGAGAGGAAGAAGGTGAAAAATGTGAAAAAATGAGATCTATAGGCGTAGGTGAACAGTTACTGAGTAAAAAATCAGAACCGTAGAAAATTAATTATAACTTAAAAACTAAGAAGAATTGGAGGATATGGTAAAATAAGAAAATCTGTATCTACAAGAGGGGAAGAACTTTTGTGAAGAACTCAGAGTGAAAGGAGGATTGGAAGGGCATGAAAACTAGGGAACAAACCTGATGAGTCGACTCTGCCTTATGGATGAGTTGACGCAGTACTGTTCATATGAACTGATGAGTCAACCCTGTGAGCTGGAAATTGAACTGATGAGTCGACGCAGCCTGATGGATGTGTTGACGCAGTACTGTTCATATGAACTGATGAGTCAACCCTGTGAGCTGGAAATTGAACTGATGAGTCGACGCAGCCTGATGGATGAGTTGACGCAGTACTGTTCATATGAACTGATGAGTCAACCCTGTGAGCTGGAAATTGAACTGATGAGTCGACGCAGCCTGATCGATGAGTTGACGCAGTACTGTTCATATGAACTGATGAGTCAACCCTGTGAGCTGGAAATTGAACTGATGAGTCGACGCAGCCTGATGGATGAGTTGACGCAGTACTGTTCATATGAACTGATGAGTCGACCCTGCCTATGAAAATGAACTGGTGAGTCGACCCTGCCTATGAAAATGAACTGATGAGTTGACCCTGCCAACAGATTTGAACTAATGAGTCGACCCTACTAATGAAAATGAACTGATGAGTTGACCCTGCCTGTGAAAATGAACTGATGAGTCGACCCTGCCAGTTCATCGCGTTGACGCGGCGAACTGATGAGTTGACGCGGTGAACTGATGAGTTGACGCGATGAGCTGATGAGTTGACGCAATGAACTATTGAGTCGACCCAGCTAGCTCATTACGTTAATGTGATCATTAGGCTTTCACTTTTGCCATCTCCACTGATAGATGGCAGCCGGAGAGGTGATTTTTAACTCCTGACAGGGTCCTCTGAACCCTGTATAATTCCCAGGAAGGGCATCCCACAGTAAGGATGTCATTTCTAAAATTGTCAGGTGGCCCATAAGGCACCTCTCTTATCTAGTTTTTCCGTGTATCAAACGTTACTGGTTTTCACTCCTAGTTCATCCCTACACATCAATGCGCCCTTGGATTCCATTCCATAATTCTACCTTATATATCATTTAAGACCCCAAATTATTTAATTGAGCCCAATATTTCTTATTAAGCTTTTATTAATTGAGAATAGAATTTTATTGAATTAATAATTGAATTTCGGATTTATTAATATTTAATTCGTTAGAAATAGTATGAGTGAAATTCGACTACCTTAGAAAAATCTGTAAAAATAGTAAATATGTTAAGGGCGAGGTAGATAACAACTTTTCCTTCTGGCATTAAGCCATTGTAAATCCGTGGTAAGATCTATTTAGAGTTTAAACCCAAAGGTGCACACTTTTGACCCATACCTAACCCTTAGATTAAAACACAAAATTCGACCTGAATACTCAACCAAATGAACTGAAATCAGTGGCAAATGGAAGGCCACAATGTAAGGAACATTTACCCTCAATCAATTTGAGGTAAACCTAGCTCCAAAATGTGCTGCCGACATAGTTTGGTCAAGTCAAGGATTTCGGCGCCGTTTCTAAACACGTAGCTTGCAGCAGCGAATACTCCCAACTCCGAAGGCTCCAGAAGCTCTATGAGCTATCAAAATGAAGCCCTACGAGTCTTCTTTCATTTGGCTGCTGTGGGGTTCGCTGAAGTTTCAGATCTGGGGAGATCTAGCTCGATTTATGGAGGTGGGTCAGCAGGCCGTTGGCTTCCCTTCATCCTTCTTTGATCCATCGATTGAGGTAGGAATTCTCAACCAAATTTTGATCATGAGTATAGCAAGTTGTTCATCTCGTCGAGATCTATCCATTGGGACTGAAAGCCCCAATTTTCATCAGGTGTGGAGTGAGTTATCACGGGTTTTCTAAGGTGCTGTCCAAGTGTTCTTCATCCTAGGGTTTGAGTTTTCTCTCTCCGATTTGAGGTAGGATCTAACAACCAAACTCTAATTAACTTACATGAAGTAATCGGCATGTTATTATCTTTCATTTAACGTAGAAAACCCCAAATTCCATTGAGCATGCCTCGTGAATTTCGAATTTTTGTAAGAGCATATCTAGAACATGTTTCATATAGTGTTCCTTTAAGTCAGAGCTTGATTACGGGCTAATTTTGAGTCATGTATCCTGATCTTCATGCAACATATTATATATGGTTGGATTCATAATCGAGTCAGCTTTCTTTTGACACCAAAAGCCCTAAATTCCGTTGTGTATGTTAAGAGAATTGCATGATTTAGTAGAAGTGGGTCAGGAACTAGGGTTTTCATGAAATTACCATATATAAGTTGAGATTCAATCAATTTCTGTAACAATTCGTGTTTAAAAATTGTAGTTTTATGACCCTAGAATGTCTATTAATATTCTTAGATCATGTGGTTTTGATTTCAACTCAATTGGACCCCATTTGGATGAGTTTATGTGGTTTCCGGAAGCAACATTCGTTGCTGTTCTTGCAGGGGTCGACCCCAGGGGTCGACCCATTTTCTGGGCAACCCTGCAGGCCCGAGGGTCGACCCCAGTGGTCGTCCCCTCCTGTTCCTGCATGGGGGTCGACCCCAAGGGTCGACCCATCCAGCTCCCTGCATGGGGGTCGACCCCAGGGGTCGACCCATTGCACTGGAATGTAGGGGTCGACCCCAGGGGTCGACCCATCTGAAGGAAATGGTGGGGGTCGACCCCAGGGGTCGACCCATCTTCAGAAATTGCTAGGGTCGACCCCAGGGGTCGACCCATTCAGCTTCCTGACCCCAGTTTTTCAGGGGTCGACCCCAGGGGTCGACCCGTACACCAGAAACCCGATTTTCATCATTTTTCGACCCGAAGATGGATCCGAATCAGTGGGGAATCAACCCATTTAACTTAGACCCACTGAAATTATATTTTTGAAGAACAATTGACCTATTCATGTACCCCCCTTGATTTCAAATTTGCATTGGTCCTTTCTTGCAAACATAGTACAAAACACGATGTTTACCATCTCCATTACAACACTTACATTGGTTAAATAGAAACTCACATAATTAATGATTAATGGTGTAACTAAAACCCCTGATAATGCATTCTATTTCACCGCTGTGAGAGCTTGTTCTAGCTTGTTGGCACTTTGGCTAATACAAATGATAATGGTTAATCATGATATCTTAACTTGATGATTAGGATTAATATGTTGATTAGCTTGTTTGATTGCTGCTGTTTTACAGTAGCGCAGCACGATTAACTCTTGTTGTGACTTGGTTTCGATCTCCTTGATGATTATACTTACCTTGAAATTCTGGAAATGAATCTCTTTCCTACTTGAAGTTGTTATTGCTACTTAGTTTAAACCTTGGAATTCTGGCCATAAACTGTGGAAGTCTAGATTCGTGGGATCTTTGATCCAAAGAAATCAATGCCTGGCAAACAATTAAGGGCTTGGTCTAGTCCTGGGAAGAGCGCCCGAACACTACGTGTACCCCCGGGGAGGTGAATGACTAGGTGTGGCATTTGGCACCAGTACTTGACATGTGTTAAATCTAGGACTGTCCACTACTCTCTACATTACTTTCTACTACTTTTCACTTTCCACTCTTCACTGTTCTATACTCTACTTGTTGTTACTTTACTTGTTGATTACTTGGACGTGGAAATGAAATTACATACGTGCTTGACATGACTTGAATTGTCTTGATATGGCCAACTTTTTATCGTTATCTCATGTAGTAAATTCTTATCTTACCATTCTATTCATTATATTTCTTGACCTTGCAAGATCTTTGAATTTTGTTTCGTGATATCATCGTTATCTTTTTATTGTTTTATCATTTGTAGCATGACATTTTAAAATGTAATTAAACTGTTAATCACTTATACCTGTCTGTTATTTCCTACTGAGCGTCAGCTCATAGTTGTGTTTCCCCCTTTTCCAGGGTGTTCAGGTGACGCGCTTACCGATGGGGAAGGGCAGGAGTGATGTCTTGAGTGTATCAGTTCTAGTGTGTTAGTAGTGTGTTATCTTATTTTTAGTTATGTTTTGGAGAGCATTTAGTCTCAGTCATGTTATTGAGCTTTAGTGATTGATTATTCCAATTGTATTAAGTTGAACATGAGGTTATTGTATCAGTGGTGGTTTGTTAGTGATCATTTAGTATTTCCATCTTGTAGCACTTGTGTATTATTTTAGATTAGTTCTCTCTCTTGCCAGCGTGTCTCTAACTGTACGTCCCGTTATTTCCGCCTTGTTCGGGGCGTGACAATCATACTGGTCAAACCTTGAAATTTCACATTGGCTATAAATGAGAGTGGATGTCAACATACATGATAAATGCTGTGCATATAGGGCCCGGTCTGGTCCTAGGGGGAGCACCCGAAGGTACTTGTGTCCATGGGAGTTTATTGACCACGGTGTTTGACATTGTACCGAAGTACTTGCTTGCTAGACTTTAGACATTCCACTCATTCTCATGATATTACTTGATTGATTGACTTGAGACCCGCAAAAGGGTAAAAGTGCTTACTTGAATGCATTATAAATAGTCAATTCCAGTTATACACTTGAAACTACTTTGCTTACTATTACTAGCTTGAATAACATGTTTCTACTCAGTTACTAGCTTGAATAACATGTTGCTATTCAGTTATCACTGACTTGACATCATTTACTATCACTTGCCACTGCTGCTTGAAATTGTGAAATCTATATACTCTCACTTTCTACTTCCGTCGATTTTACAATTCTTTGATATCTATCTGTCTGCATGCATAGGTTACGTACATTAAATGAATGTGTAATTCACTTAAAGCATGTTAAAAATTGAGATGTAAATCCTACTGAGCGATTCGCTCATCTAGTTGTTTTCTAACCTTTCCAGGAAATTCAGATATCAGCCAGAACTCGGAAGGGAATGAGTCGGAGTGATGAGTGTAAAAATAGAGTTATCTTATTATCTTGTAAATTGTACTTGTGTAAATGGTGTTATTGTAATTTCATTTATGTCAGTCATATCAAGTTATGTCAGACGTCAGCTGTGTTAGTCCAATAATTGTAATAAGGGCTTGAAGCCTAGTAGTTGGACTTGGATATGTATGTAATTGTCATTGGGTTAGTTGTATCAATTGTCAGCTCATCCTAATTGTATTAACTTCGAGTTAAATCCTAGTCAATTGCGCACTCTGATATTTACATGATTGACACGATCTATATAGACGCGTCACGCCTCCGGGTAATCTTCCGCACTCGGGGCGTGACACGGGCGGACCCGGGATGCGGGTGTATTTTCCGTTGGCGTAGTCATCTTACATGCGGCGAGGATGGACTTGGTGTGAGACGGCTAAACACCGTATGAGGGAAGTACACGTGACATACCCTCGACGTGTGTGAGCAGACTAGCTATCCAACCGCGCGCGCACTTGTCTTCTCGCATCCCCGACCCTTGCCGACGGCCTCGGGAGTCCGAGGGTGCGACAATTAGGCCGGGGGGTGTTTGTCCGTCTGTTAGTGTGTCCGCTTGTGCAAGCCTTCAACTGTTGCCTCTTGAGCTTCTAAGGGGGGGAATTTATAGGAATTTGAAGGGGTGGAGGGAGGGGTTTAGGCGGACTAAGTTGAGGGTTCAGCTTGGTCCGGGTAAACCCATTAAATAATAGTATTTTATTTTATTTTTGTAATTTTTTAGTTTGTTTTTTGTGTGTGTAATGGAGTGGAGAAGATGGGGTTTAGGCGTACCAGACCAGAGGTTTAGGCGGACCAGCCCAAGGGGCTGATCTGGTCCGCCTAAACCCCTCTTCGGAGAGGTAAAAATTCTTTTTTTTTTTTAATTTGGGTGGGGTTTAGGCGGACCAGCATGAGGGTCCAGGCTGGTCCGCCTAAACCCCTCCCCAGGGGGGGTTTGGGCGGAACGAATAGGTCCATTTTTTTATTTTAAATTTTTTTTTTAATATCCAAGGGGTTTAGGCGGACTGGACTGAGGGAGAGAGAAAGGGCGGCCCCACCTCTATAAAATTAAATTTTTTTGTTGATATTTGTCCTAATTTGGCTAACAGAAAGAGGACAAAGGATGCTGGGTGGATACACTTGTGTGCACGGACCGAGACGCTCGTGCATGTGATTCGTCGCGCTCGTGCGTATGATTCGTCGTAGACGTTCTTCGCGGCTCCTTCCACGTATGGGGACGGTGAACGAATCCTAACGCAAACTTTGCACCCCGAAATCAGGAATTTGCATAAACTAGGGTTGGCAAAGGCCGTCGGGCCTCCGGGTTGGAGAGAGGGCGCGGCCCTCGGGGAGTTCGCCCTCCCTTGGGGGTGCGGCCGCGCCCCGGGGTGAACTGGCCCCGGACGAGCCGCAACCCCGAGGGTCTTATTTCATCATCTGGGGATGTCCTTTGAAGGACACGGGGTTCCCGGATACTGGGATGGCCCATGGGGCCCGTTGTTCTTCGAGTCATAGTAGCAGCGCGCAAGGTGTTCAAACAAATGCCCGACACACCCCGGGTTGTCAAATGGGCCAAGTAGGTGACTGGTGGGCCTTGGATTCAGCCTTGGACTGAGAACAGGAACTCATGGGAGCTAAGGGGAGGCACTTTAGGCTCTTGGGCCATGCCTCAGGCTGCGTGCCGTGTTGTACGGCGGGTTGGCAGGGTAGCCTCGGGTTGGCCCGAGAGCTAGAGTTAAGTGGCTCATTGCCACGTGTCTGAGGGTCGGGGGTGGCCCCAGCTTGCTGGGGGGTCATTGTAGGACCCAATTAGTGTGCTGGAACCACGGGGTGGCCCGTGGGTTGGTGTAGAAGGGTTGGAACATACGCGCCCACAAGGTGTTCGGAAAAATGCCGACCACACGTGTGTGAGCCGTATACACGTGATGCGGGCCCCCCAAGCCTGTGGTTGACCTATTTAGGTCTCCCTTTGACCTTGGAGGGTTGAAGGAAGGCATCCCGGGGTAATCCCCTGGCCTTTTCACTGAGTGCCACGTGACGTGGCTTGTAGTCGGGCTGCCCCCGGGTTGCCCCGGGTGGTCGTGTAGAATGCGGACAAAGTCCGCAACTTAGGGGTCGGGAATGGTCCCAATTGATTGTTGATGCCGCCGTATACCTCGGCAGGCGGGTCGGGGCCGTTGGTAGGGCCCACTAGGTTGTCAGAGTGGTCGAGTAGCCCATGCCTTGAAGGTGTTCGAGGAAATTCCCGAATTCCTATTTCTGGGTATTTTGCTGGGGAAATTGTTCGGGTACAACAATACACAATCTTAGACTTGATAACCTCTCCATTGGATATTCCTTCCAACGGACTAAGAAATCTAGTTTCAAGGCCTCCGTAAGACTCCGCGAGCCTAGGATTGCTGGTTGTACCATAAAAGCCCATTGTCTAGAGAGCACTAGTACCGGTGTTTTGTGAGATCTGGACCTTTGCGGCCATATCCTAGACCGCTACAGTCACTAAGCGGCCTTTACCGTGACCGCTAGGATCCAAGAGATTTCACTATGTCGACTTTTCTGTTTCATATGTAAAACGGTCCTGCACTAGACCGCTTGTCTCAAGAAACGGCCCAGTAAAAGATCGCTTGGTTCCTAAAATTGTCTAACCCGAGGTTTGATCATTGGGGTTGATTTTCTTGAGTTCTTAGATGATCTTAGGATTATATGGAGTCTCAACCTACGTTAAGAAAGTCAATATTAAAGATATGGAACGTAATGAAAGTACTGTTATGCTGCCGAATTTCTTCCGTAGCATGATGTCCATTTAAGTCATCCTTGAAATCTCTTGTTCTTAATTGAAGCATTCTTGCCTTGGTTACCTTATCATGGAATTATTGTTGAACCTGTACATTATTGGCCATATTATTGTTATAATCATGGAAGTAGATTGATTTATACTTGAAGATGCAGTTTGAGCACTGATTATGTTCAAGGGCTCTATGTTAGTCCCCTCGGTTGATTGTCGGAAACATACTGTAAATCATGGGGTATGATGCTACTGGCGTCGCATTGCACTGGGAGTACTTTCTTTATAAATAAGTGAAAATCCACAGACATGAGTAAAGATCCACGTAAATTCACGAAGTACTTGCTATTAAGCAAAAAGTACTTTCTTGCTTGTTACTTGACTTTCTAGTGCATAGCCTTTATGGTTATGAAAAGTACATTCTTGTTATATTCTTGTTCATGAAAAGGCCAAATTTACATTCTTGATCAATCATATTCTCGTATCTCGTCATGATCATATCTTGTTACTTTGGTTTTGTTCACATATTTTACCGTATTTGCATGATTTATCTTATTCTCTAGAGCTAAAATGTTAATCACTTAAATTTGCCTTCATGTTGATACGAAGATATCTACTGGGCAAGTGTGCTCATTATCTATTTTCTCAATGTTTCAGGAAGTACAAGTGAATCAGATTCAGATAATACAAGTAACGGGTCCGAGAGTGATTGAAGGACATATGAACGAGAGAAGCCTTAGTTATCGAGTGTCTAGTCGAGTCATGATGTAATCTTTGATTTATTGAGTCGAGTAAAGAGAGTCAAAGATCTTATGTACTTTGATATTATTATTGTTATGGAATAAAGTGAAGTTTTGGAAAAGTTTACTTGTGCAATTACTTTTATGTGATTGTCTCACACTCTGATTATATTACTTGCTCGAGGCGTACTAGCCGACTGTTCATGTTCCCGATTGTTTCCGCTGTATAATCTTGGGGTGTGATAGTTAGAGTGGTATCAGAGCTTAGGACTAGAAGTCCTAGGGAAAAGACATGTCATAGGATAAGTCCACGGTTTAAGGACCCACGCCTATGAAACTAGGAAATGAAACTTCCAACCCATGTGAGAGGAATTGGGTAGAACCTGGGATGAGAAAATAATTAGAATTAATTATACGGTTAACCTTACTCATTCCATTAGAATTAACAAATTCATTACTCTTCTTAGGTATCTCATTCTTAAGATGGCTCACCGTGTTGATTGGGGTGGAATGTAACAGACCGTTGCGGGTCTCACCTAGGCATTACAGAATATGGCTCAAGCCGGCTCAGGGGCAAGAACTGGGGACCTACACCGTAATTTTCGGAGCTTAAATCCTCCGAGGTTCTCAGGATCCTCTAATCCTGATGAGGCCGAAAACTGGATCAATGAAATGAACCGTATATTCGAGGTCATACAATGTGCCGACCAAGAAAAGGTTCATCTTGTCACGTTCCAACTCAATAAAGATGCCCGTACATGGTGGAAGTCTGTTCCGGCACCGCCTCAAGATGCACCACACAGTTGGGAGGGGTTCCTTACCCTCTTCCGAGCAAAATACTTCTCCGAACATGTTAAGGAGAGAAAAGCTATGGAATTTTCTGCGTTAAGTCAAGGCATGATGACAGTAGCAGAGTATGAACTCCAATTTTCTAGGTTGGCGCCTTATGCTCCTCATTTGGTTAGTACCGACTTATTAAAAGCTAACCGATTTATGGATGGATTGAGGCCCGACTTTATTCAACAACTTGGAACTCAGAATATCTGTACATATGCGGAGATGGTCCAACGGGCACATATATGCGAAAGGACCTTGGAGAAGGTCAAGAAACTTAAAAGTAAAGGAGAGGAGCCGAGCCGAAGGTCAGATCGACATGAAAAGAAGGGAAAGTTTAGCATCACAGAACCTTACAAATCCCGTGATAGCAAGAAGAGATCCCAGAACGGGAGTGGTAGTGGCTACCACAAGAACAAGAAGGTCAAAGAAGAAGAAAAGCAAATCATGGCGACTTGCACGTTTTACGAGAAGTTCCATCATTCGGCCGAAGAGTGCTGGAAGCGTCTCGGTGCTTGCTTACAATGTGGCAATTGGGAGCACCGCATGCCGGATTGCCCCCTTATGAAGGAACAATCTTCCGGTGGTGGACGTAAGCGACATGCTCGTCTTAATGCTATTATGGAAGATGAAGAAGCGCCCAAGAATGATGGGCTAATGAAAGGTACTATCCAAATCTATTCCCATCCTGCATTCATACTTTTTGATACTAGTGCTATCATTCCTTTATATCTACTACTTTTGTAAAAACCTTACCAATTTCATCAGTTCCTCTACTTTCGGACCTAGCAATCACTACACCATTAGGTCCTAGAACCAAACTTACAACCTACTACTCTGATAGTGAGGTAATGGAAGAAGGCCATAATCTTCCTGTAAATCTCGTATGTCTTGACATGGAGGGCTACGATGCTATTTTAGATGTAGATTGGCTTGTAGACCACGACGCCTATATAAACTATCGCAACCGGATTATCTCTTTTCAAAAACCAGGTCTTCCAAGGTTTTCCTACCTTGGTATCAAATATAGGAAGCATCTTACCATTATTTCATCTCTTCACGCTTGCAAACTTATTTTGCAAGGATGTGAAGCTTTTCTTGCTTCCGTAACCAGCTCGGCGTCCAAGTGGGAATCCCAGGCTCACGGAGACTTACGGAGGCCTTGAAACAAGATCACATAGTCTGGTGGAGGGAATATCCAACGGAGAGGATCACAAGTCCAAGATTGTGTGCTTAAGTGCAAAGTGTATCTAATGACTCCGTACCGGAATATGTGTCATGTACTTAAGAAAATAACTCATAGATAAGAAAGGATTGCGATAAAATCGTGATCAAATCAAAACCAGACAAGTCCATGAACCATATGAAATTTAAGATAAATACAAGAGTATATGGTTTTGGCATGAAATTAACATAAGTTAAAAATAAGTCCAAAGTGCATAAAGAACATGAAATCAACTAGGATGAACAATTAACATAACCAGGTGTATAAATACAGTACTTAAAACAGGAGTAAGACCTAATTAGCTAGGCTTATCATATGATAATTTGGACTATTCTGCATTATGTTTCGAGTTAACAATAATACAGAACTCAGAAACTAAAGCGGTCTCGGGAGGACCGTTTTATGGGGCTTAGCGGTCTATCGTAGGGCCGCTAGGGAGACTCTAGCGGTCTCAGGAAGACCGTTTCTTACTGTCTACAGCAAACAGTAATAAAATCGAGATATATGCTAATCTAGGGCAGATAGATGTATAGTAAAACATGCCAACAGGTAAATATGGCCTGATAAAACCATATTAAAACATGGAGATGCATGGGTTGGAGTGAAATAATCCCAAAATTATCAATTTCTTATTAAGGGCAAGGTTCATGCATGTTATGTTAACCCTATATGCGTAGTCACAATAAAACATCAAATACTTCGTGTGGAAAGTATGAAATTTCATGAAATCAAAGGGCTTTTACTCCTGACATATTATTCTAGCCTTTTCATGAGATAACCTACCTCTGATAATTCTCCTAGACTTCAAATTTTAGACTGGAAGTAGACCCTAGTTCCTGCACGTCCTGTGCCAAACTAGTAACTTCCCGTCCCTCAATCTCACGATCCTCTTGACCTAAATCCATGAAAATTGGAGGGTAGATAGGAGATACGAAGGGGAACATAAAGTTCTAAAGGACTAATTTCTAAATACCTCAATTTTGGCTTCTACTTTCTTGATCTTCACTGGGCCATCGCACTGGTTCCTGTGCAATCTGTTATGAACCAGCAACTTGCAGAGGCTCTAACTCTCCAACGGCTTGGTCTTCTAGCATGAAAATTTGAGGTGTGTTAGATAAAACTAAGAAGAACAATTTCTTCTAAAGAACCAACCTGAGTAGACGTCTCCTTACCTTCAAAATATGCGAGCCAACATTAGGGTTTGCATGAGTCGAAGTTAGGGTTTATTTATAGGATTCACCTAGGGTTTAAGGGATTAGATCGAACCTAGAGTCCCAAATTAGAGTAGAGTTAATCCCTAGAGAGTTCTAGAGAGCATTCCACGCCAGGTAGCTTCGATCTAAGGTGATTTGGTTGTCAAAGATCCAAGCTTTTCATGTTTTCTTCCATTCACGGAACTGGGGTTGCTTAGCGGTCATGGGAGGACCGCTAGGGTGGGTCTGGCGATCGTGCGATAGACCGCCAGGCTTCATAAAATCTAAAATTTTTAGATTTTTGTATTATCTCTCATTTATCCCTAATTGATGTATATATCCCATTCTAAATCCGTAAATTACCTAATTTACGTTTCTATTAATGGGCTTGAGTCTAAAAGTCTTGGAATTGGGTCTTTGGGCCTACTTAAGTTGGGCCTAGCCCTTTGGTAAATATAGGGCCTTTCAATAGATTAAATAAGTCCTTAATTCTCCTTAATTATCTATTAAGCCTTTTAAAAATGCCTAATAATTATGCTTTAATCTCAGAAAGTTCCTAGAAAATTCTCGGACGTTACACCCTCCCCCACTTAAAAAGAAATTGGTCCCCAAATTCATCATAACAAGATTTGCTAAGGAGAGTGTACTTACATTCAAATATCTCCGGAAATCTTTTGCGCATGGCCTCTTCGGTTTCCCATGTCGCTTCATGTGGCCAAGATTTTCTCCATTGGACTTTGACCATGGGAATAGTTTTATTCCGAAGTCGATGTACTTTCCGTTCAATTATTTTGATTGGCTTTTGCTCATACGTCAAATCCTTTTTAATCTCCAGGTTGTCATAAGTTATGACATGGAATGGATCGGGGACATACCTTTTGAGCATTGAGACGTGAAACACATCATGGATTCCAGCTAATTGAGGGGGCAAAGCTATTCGATACGTGACTTCACCAACCCTTTCGAGAATTTCAAAGGGGCCAATGAATCTCGGAGTGAGCTTGCCTTTGATGCCGAGTCTTCGAATACCTCGACCTAAAGAAACCTTAAGGAATACATGGTCTCCTACTTGGAATTCCAAGTCACGCCTTCTATTATCAACATATGATTTTTGCCTATCTTGAGCCATCAGGAGTCTTTCCCGAATAAGCTTTATCTTCTCGGTAGTTGTTGGGTTAGATGGACGCAGTCTATCTCCACTGAGTGTGGATCTAGAGGGGGGTGAATAGATCAACTTGCCTAATTTAAATCTACTGTATGTTCTAAAGCGAAATTTAGGCAAACATCAGTTAAGCTAAATGAAGAGTGCTAAGCAAAGGATACCAGCACACACAGTTCACAAGCAATCACATAAACACAATGCACACACGATTTTTAGGTGGTTCGGTCAACGACCTACGTCTACCCCACACTCAACCGAGTATGGCTTCCTGCTACGCAGCACAGCTTGCGTCCGCTGGGCTTTACAGCTTGGCCAAATAATCTACTGATACACAGCTTCGCTGGGCACTATAGCTTGCCGACCAGAGGATCTGATCCTCTGCAACCGCTGGGGAAATACAGCTTAACCCGTCCAGTGGAGACTACCACTGCAAGACCGCTGACACACAGCTTGAAGAAACAGTATTCGGAAATGAAAGACAGAATCAAAATGAAAATAGAAAAACTCAAAAGCAATATAGCTCTAAGAGCAAAGCTCAGCTCTGGTTTTGAACCACGAGACTGAGATACAAGCTCACTCTAGCTCTCTCTCAGCTCATCTCTCTCGATCTCTTCTTCTCTCGTTTTCTTCTTCTCTATTTCTTTTCTTCTTCTTCTCTGTATCTTCTTCTTCTCTCTTTTCTCTCTGTGGATCGAAGGCTCACTACTGTTGAGTGTATAGACTTTCTCTTCTTCTCCTTCGATCAGTCTTCTTCTGTGGAAGAAGACTTGTTTATATAGCAGCAGCAGCAGCAGCAGGCGTGTGCTCTCCACGTTTCCCGCCTAGCAATTTGGACCACGTGGCAGCATCCAATGGAGTGTCAGTACACGTGTCCTCATCTGGATACCTTGTCCTTCTCGGATCACGAGCCAGGTACCTCGGATCACGTGCCCCTCATTGGCTTCTGCATTCACTGTCAAACAAATAAGAGTGTGTTCAGTTTAAGTGTAAACGCTGTACAGTCTTTGCAAACACGAATGCAGTGTAAAGAGTTAATCAACGTAAAGGCTTCAAAGAAGGAAAGCAGTGTATAGACTTAATGCACGTAAATGCTTCATGTGAAGGAAAAACCAGTGTATAGAGTTAATGCATGTAAAGGCTTCATGCGAAGGAAAGTAATATATATACTTGAGGAGTTGACACTGCATGAAGCACTGAGTTGACGCTGCATGAAACACTGAGTTGACACTGCATGAGGCATGGAGTTGACGCTGCATGAAGCATGGACAGTGTACAGACTTTACCCACTGTATGGACTTCATGTAATGCAAACGAATGTGAAGACTTCAGTGTATAGACTTTAGAAGACGAGTGCAATGTATAGACTCCATGATACTCTAGTGCAGACAGATGATGTATAGAGTTCTCAGTTCAGCCGTCAGTGTATAGACTTGAAAGTCTTGAAGCCAATGTATGGACTTGAGCAAGCTAAAGGGCTGTACAGACTTCGAAGACAAGGGCCGATGTATAGACTTGCCAAACAGTCCAGTGTATATACTTTATGCAAGGAGGTCAATGTGTAGACTTGAAAAGCTGAGGCCAGTGTACAGGCTTGCCACCGACCAGTGTGTGAACTTGCTCAGCCTGAGGCATAGTATGGACTTCAACTCTGCATATCAAATGTATGGACTTCAAGTATGAAGACCATTGAATAGACTTTGGATTCGAAGACAATGTGCAGACTTTGAGTTTGAACACTAATGTCCAGACTTCAAGTAACACTATGGATGTACAGACTTGATGGAGCGAAGCGATGTGTAGACTTGAAGCTCCTGAAACTTCAAAGATCACTGTGGATGTACATACTTCATGGAACGAAGCAATGTACAGACTTTAGAGAAGTTGGCGAGTCAATGTACAGACTTGATGAAGCGAAGCCAATGTACAGACTTAATGTGTAGCTGAAGCCTTGAACGTAGGAATAGGCTGGAGTGTATAGACTTCAGGCTTCAGAACCGAATGTTCAAACTTCGCCTAAGAAATGTAGGGAAAGACCCCAGTGTATAGACTTTGCCTTGAGCGAAAGGTAAGTGATGAATGTATAGACTTTCACGATGTGTAGACTAGAATATGTGAAAGCTACAGTGAATGAGTGTACACACTTGACCAATTCAAAGGCAATTTGGATGTACAGACTCTGAGGTTCAAAGCCAATGGCTGTACAGACTTAGAATATTAAGACTGATGTACAGACTTCATGCGTTGACGCTGTACACACTTAGCGAGTTGACGCTGTACACACATCCAATGAAGTGTGTTGACGCTGTAACATGAGCCAGTGAGATGCGTTGACGCTGTACACACTTAACCAATTCAAATGAAATGCAGTGTGTGGACTTTATCTGAAATGGACGATGTATAGACTCAATTGATATGAGAGTTTTCAGTGTATAGACTTAGTCTAAACAAGTCTGCTGGAGGAGTCGACCCATCCTCTGATGTGTCGACCCATGACAGTGAGAAATGCATACAGCAGTGTATTAAATGCAAAGAACACATAGTCAATCTGATAGAGCAATTTCATCAAATCAAAAGCAGTTGCCAATCAATTAAAACAATGGTGTTGCCAATGAAATAAAGCAAGTGTCAACATCATTAACATAGAGGGGTCACAACAGTAGTATCCCTGATGATGTCAAGACCAAGAAATTACCTTTCTCCTACTTCGTTCCAACATATAGGTGAACGACAGCTTCTTCCATATAGTGCCTCAAACGGTACCATTTGTATACTAGCTTGGTAGCTACTGTTGTAGGCGAATTCCACTAGAGGCAAGTGGTCATGCCAACTCCCTCCAAAATCGATAGCACAAGTCCTGAGCATATCTTCTACTACTTGATTGGTTCTTTCAGTTTGACCATCAGTTTATGGATGGAACGCCGTGCTAAAGTTGAGTCGGGTCCCTAATGAATGCTATAGACTCTTCCAAAATTATGGTGTGAATCGAGGGTCTCGGTCAGATATAATAGTTATAGGGACACCATGTAGTCTGACAATTTCTTTCATGTATAGTGCTGCTAATACATTCACAAACCATCAACTTTTGATTGGTAGAAAATGTGTAGATTTAGTCAATCGGTCTATAAGCACCCATATACCATCATGTCCACCTCTTGTCTTAGGTAAACCCATGATGAAATCCATCCCTATACTTTTACATTTCCACTCGAGAATATCCAAGGGACGTAGTTTCCCAGTAGGCTTTAAATGTTCAGTCTTGACTTGCTGACAAGTGAGGCAGCGAGATACAAAGTCCGCTACTTCTCTTTTCATATTGGGCCACCAAAAATTTCTTTTTAAGTCTTGATACATCTTGGTAGCACTAGGGTGAATATCATATTTTGATTTATGAGCTTTTTTCATGATCAATTTCTTAGTGTCGGTATGATCCGGCACACAGATTCGATCTTTGAACAATAGTCTTCCATCGGTTGAAATGGAGAATTTTGACCTTTGATCAATATTAGCCTTAATCTCCATCAATGTGGGGGCATTTTCTTGTAATTTGACAAAGTCTTCAATCAATGTGGGCGGTGACCTTATATTAGCAATCATACATCCTTCCTCTTCTTTATCAACATCGAGATTCAAACGAGCAAGATCCTCGATAAGATAAGTCATACCTTTCCCGAGGCTTGGTAGAGTTGCCATTGGCCTTCTGCTAAGAGCGTCAGCTACAACATTTACTTTGCCTGGATGATATTAGATAGTAAAGTCGAAGTCTTTGAGATACTCCAACCATCTGCGTTGTCTCATGTTTAAATCCTTTTGAGTGAGAAAGTATTTCAGACTTTTGTGATATGAAAATATAGTGAACATCTCCCCATAGAGGTAGTGTCGCCAAATTTTCAAGGTGAATATAACCACAGCTAATTCCAGATCATGCACATGGTAGTTTTCTTCATGACGCTTTAACTGCCTTGATGAATAGCAAATCACTTTTCCATTTTGCATAAGAACGCATCCCAGGCCAATGCCAGATGCATCGGTATAGACTTCAACACCACCACCCTCAACAGGTAATGTCAAGATAGGGGCCATAGTGAGATGATCTTTAAGAGTTAGGAAACTTTCCTCGAAATCCTTTGACCATATAAAAGGGTTCTCCTTTCTTGTAAGTCTAGTCAAAGGGACGGCGATTTTTGAGAAATCCTTAATGAATCATCTATAATAACCAGCCAGGCCAAGAAAACTTCAACCTCTGACACGGTCATCGATCGGTTCCAATTCTTAATAGCTTCTACCTTAGAAGGATCGACAGAGATACCTTCTTTTGAAATAATATGGCCAAGGAAAGAGACCTTCTTTAGCCAGAACTCGCACTTGCTAAGCTTTGCATAGAGTTGATGCTCTCTTAGAGTTTGCAAGGCTATTCTTAAGTGCTCTTCATGTTCCTCCTTAGTCTTGGAGTATATAAGAACATCATCAATGAAGACGACCACAAATCGGTCAAGATAAGGCCTGAAGACATTATTCATAAGTTGCATAAATGCTGCCGGGGTATTTGTTAACCCGAACGGCATTACCACGAATTCATAGTGCCTATATCTGCTCCGGAAAGTAGTCTTGTATATGTCTTCATCTTTCATCTTGAGCTGATGATAACCCGACCTAAGGTCTATCTTGGAGAAATATTCTGCTCCCGAAATTTGATCAAAGAACTCATCGATACGCGACAATGGATATTTGTTCTTAATAGTAAGTTGATTTAGTCGCCGGTAGTCGATACATTGTTAGTCTTTGAGGACTAGGTGCAATGGTGCACACATGGATTCAGAGGGGGGGGTGAATGAATCCCCTTTAAAAATTCTGCCCAATTTAAGCTCTTTTTTTTTACTCAAAGCATCTAATGTATTGAAGGGAGAGTGCACCCCTTTCCAAAGGAAAGGAATGTTCTCACTCCATCTTCTCCCCACTAGATGGAATTTTTATTGATAGGAAATGATGAAGTACATAAGGGAGTAAGCCTCCTGAATCTCAATGTAAGAAAGCAAAAAATACAATGACTATACTTACCGAATATGGATATTCGGGATACATGAGGCATCGGCCGTTGCGTATGCTTTGGCCACTAATGGAAGCTCCCTTGTAGATAGGTACTCAGAGTTATAGCCCATATCAGTAGCATGCTTTGCCAATGAATCTTCAAGTTGATTGGCTTCCCTATATATGTGGGTAATGGGACATTTGCATGCAATAAAAAGTTCCAACAAATGTCTCCACCATGGGAGAAGAGACCACGGTGGACTGCCGTTGCCTTTTAAAAGCTCAACCAAAGCCTTTGAATCTGAATATATAATTGAGATGGGAATGTTATGATGACTGGCCAGCCGGAGTCCATCAAGAAGCGCTCTCCCTTCGGCCACCATACTAGAACCTCGGTCATAATAGTAGGAGAAGCCCAACAACAATTTAACATGAGAATCTCTAAAGTAGCCTCCTCCTCCTGAGATTCCTGGATTACCTTTGCTGGATCCATCAACATTAAGGGCAAATGCCACTGTCGGAGCTTTCCAGCACACTATGATAAATTGAAGAGCCTTATAGTAATTAGAAAATCCCATATGATGAAGAGTCTGGAGGAAAGGAAAACAGATGTCCCGATTAAAAGTAATCTGCTTGAGAATTTGAGTAGCCTCATCTTGGATCTGAAGAGCAATCCGGGAGGGATTTGCTTTGCTGCCCTCAAATCTAGTTAAGCATCTCTGTTTCCAAATACCCCAGATGATCATCATTATCAGGAGCAAGTTAATAAATCTCTGTGGACTGGTTATGACTGAATCATTGATAATAGTTTTAAGCCGCCTACTGATAGAGGTAATCATCAAGTGCGAAGCATTCATAAGAAGGCCAAATTTATTCCATAAGAAAGAGGCTAATTCACTTGTAACAAATAGATGATCTAGGTCGTCAATAGACTGCGAAATCAAACAACAATTGCAACAAGAAGCCAGCTGGATGCCACTATGTTGAATCCTTTCATCAACAGGGACAACATGGTTCAACATTTTCCAATAAAATGGAGATGCACGGGGAGGGAATTTTTGATGCCATAACTTGGAGAGATGAATACCAGAGTGTTGCTCTTTAATATGACTGTAAGTAGATTTAAAATCAAATCTACCCGAGTGAGAAAAAGACCAGATAGGGATATCATTTCCCTCTTGTGTGGTAAAGCTTTGGATTTCAGTTTTCAAGTTACTATCCACAATCTTTTGCCAGACTGGATGTTGATGATTGATAAGAGCATCATGCACCGAACAATTATCAAATTGAGATTCAAGCTGCTGAGGGAGGTAATCTGAAATAGACTTTCCTTTATACCAAGAATCTTTAATAAAGTTGGTATTAACACCATTGAAAACAATTTTTTGCATCCCAGCCAATAGGATGGATTGGGCTTTAACAAAGTCCCGACGTTTAATACCAGTAGGAAAGGGGATTTTGCAATCTGAAATATGCTGTCCCTTAATATATTTTCTCCTGATGAAATTAGCCCAAAGGGAGTTGTTGTATAAAAAGGACCATAAATGTTTTACATATGAACATAGTTGAATGTCCCTAAGACTGCGAATTCCCAATCCTCCCATAGACTGAGGATAGCAGATCTTATCCCAGGGGACCCAATGTCTCCTGTGGGATGATTCAAGGCCTTGCCACAGAAAATTAGCACAGATGCATCCCACTTGCTTACTTATTGTGTATGGAATAGATGTAGAACTTACTGTATAAATGGGGATAGCAGAAAGCACAGATTTAATAAGAGTGATTCTACCTGCCTGAAAAAGATACTTGCTCTGCCAACCCATAAGTTTTGCATTTATTTTGTTAAGCACGAACTTGAAATGGGAAACTCTGCTTCTTCCTTTGAATAGAGGTATACCTAAGTAGACAATGCTGTCTGATTTGTGCTGGAACCTAGTTAACTGATGAATCCTCTCAATAGCTTGATTTTGCATGTTTTTTGATGTAATAAAAGAACTCTTGTTAGGATTGACCTGCTGCCCCGAAGAGTCTTCATAATTCTTCAAAAAATCTAACAAGGCTTTGATTGAGGATAAGCCAGCATTCAAGAAAATAATAGCATCATCCGCAAATAGAATATGAGAAATGGGAATGGCATGGCGAGGAAAATGATAGAACTGACAACGGCCAGAATTAAAAAGCTGAGTGAGACCCCGACTCAGGACCTCCTCAGCCATAATAAAAAGTGCTGGAGCTAGGGGATCCCCCTGTCTAACCCCTCGAGAGGATTTGAAATAACCATGAACTTGACCATTAAAGGCAATGGAAAACCAGTAGTTCATCAGGAGCTGAGAAATAAGGGACTTAAATCTGTTCGAGAATCCAAATCTTTGCAAAACATGATGAATAAAGTCCCACTCAATGTGGTCATACGCTTTGGCCATGTCAAGCTTAATAAACATATTGTGACCTCTCACCGGCCTATCTATTTCCATGAATAATTCCTTAGCTAGCAAAAAATTTTCAGTAATGCTTCTGCCTCGGACAAAACCACTTTGTTGTTCTGAGATAATCACAGGGAGGATGGACCGCAGTCTATCACTAATGACTTTAGAGACCACCTTGTATATGAAATTGCACAAACTAATTGGTCTAAAATCTGCAAAAGTAGAAGGGTTTTTAATCTTAGGAATCAAGCATAAAATAGAAGATGTAACACCCTTCGAGAGTCCCCAACCCTGAAAGAAACTTTGGACAGTAGCTATAACATCTTTGCTAACTATATCCCAGCAAGAGGTTAAGAAGGAGCCAGTGAACCCATCAGGGCAAGGAGAACTGTTACATGAAGCAGAGAATATAATGTTTTTGATCTCATTAGCCGAATGGATGGAGCATAATGAAGCATTTTGCTCTTCTGTGACTAATTTGGGAATGACCTCCAAGATATGCTCATTGATGGTATGCTCTTCAGAAGAAAGTAATGATTTTAAAAAATCCAGAGCACCATTAATTAATGTAGTCTGATCTTCCACCCAAGATCCATCAATCTGTAATTTGTGAATGAAAGCCCTTTGTCTTCTGATCTTAGTATAGTGGTGAAAGAATTGTGTATTTCGGTCACCATAATTAAGCCATTGGATTCTGGATTTTTGAAACCAGAAGATTTCTTCTCTAAGGAGTGCCAATCTCATTTCAGCATTAGCTTTAGATAAATTCATCCGATTTTCTATAGAGGGATTATTATCAAAGGCTTCTTGTGACTGTTGCAGGTGAATCTCAGCAACCTTTTTAGCATGATGAATGTCACCAAATACCTCCTTATTCCAATTCTTCAGAGCCTCCTTTAATTTTTTGAGCTTATACTGCAATGAATAAAAAGGATGACAGAGATGATCATACTTGTTCCACTGACTATTGATGAAGTCCATAAAGTCTGGGTGTGTAGACCACATTTGCTGAAATATGAATCTCCCTGGAAAGGATTGTCTAGGGCACATGTTTACTAGTAGGGGAGCATGATTGATGGCCCTCTGTTCAGATGCTGGACAGATAAATTTGGACAAGAATTCACCCAGCTTGTATTATATAATACCCTGTCAAGTCTTGCACGAATATGTGAAGCCCCAGTCTGATTGTTGGACCAAGTAAAAGGAGAGCCAGTGAATCCAGCATCAATTAAACCAGTAGCAATAATGAAGCTTTGAAAATCTATCATGGAAGAAGTTGAAGACATCAATCCACCCATCTTTTCTTTAGGAGAGGTAATACAATTGAAGTATCCACCAATCACCTAGGGAATAGAGTCATCAGAATTAAATGATGCAGAAACTGCAGTGAAATATATAAGAGTAGAATTCTTCTCCTTAATAGCAACAGTGATGAATTGAGGGTGCAACTCAATAATCTCAAGGGTGATATCAGAATTATAGAACAACCAAATACTAGATGTATCACCATTATTCCCAATAACAGAATGAAGATTAATACGATGAGCCACTTTATTAGCACGACTAAAATCAATGCGAGGCTCAGAAACTGCAGCCAAATTGATCTTGTGAACTTTAACTAATTGGGCAAGACTTCTAACAGTCGCCTTATTCCCCATACCTCTAGCATTCCATATAAGAGACGAATCAATCATTGACATGAGAGGAGGAATTAGCAGCTATTACATTTGCTTTAGCTCTAGTAATGCGAGCATCACTGATTAAATCACTAGGAACAGCTGAAATTTCATAGACTTCTCTATCTAGAGAATCTTTAGCATGGCCAATGTTATGCTGAATCATCATCCGAGCATTTTCAGACTCGGCTAGATTAGAAATTGTAGTATTTCTAGAAAGATAGAACTCCTTGGAACTCTGAGTTTGTGCTTGTATAGAATGCTCTAAGGGCCTCAGAGTGTTAGTATTAGTTGAGGGGATCTCATTTAGAACCCTACTCTCCTTGTCACCACCCTTGTCCAATGATAATGGCTGCATAGAAATATTGTTAGTATTGTCTTCATTATCTCCCCTTGTGACCTGATTGTTAATCACATCATAAGCATTGATTGATGTCAAAGAAGGGACCTCAGCAAGAGGATTAACCCTATCATTGAAAGCTTATGTTATACATAGATTTCTGGAGGAAGAAGGTTCCTGGTGAAGAACTGGAATAGAATTCTCCCCTTCTATGGATGGATGGACCTGAGCAATCCCTTTCTGTAAAGATGAAATAACACTAGGAACTGCCAGCTCTTGCATTTCTACTGCCTGAAGAAGAACCTCAAATTGATTTTCTGAAGTAACATTTTGTCGAACAGCTGGAGGATTAGCAAGTCTAGGTTTAAAGACCTGCATAGGATTCTTGGCTTCAGGGTTTTGCACTAATGAAGAACGACCAGTCCTTCCCATCCTTTTCTTACATTCATCACTGGAATGACCCAGTTTGTGGCAGAACGAACAAAGGACAGGAGCTCGATTATAACTGATCGATTGCCAGTAACCCACCCCATCCATGTCAATCCACAATCGCTCCCTGCGCGGAGCTGAGAGATCCAACTCAATGCAGACCAAGGCTTCTGTGGTATCAGTTAAGGTTAGAGTCCTCTTATGAATGCGCAAGACAGAGCCAAAATTTCCAGCAATTGAACGAAGACAATATTCATGATATAGATTCACCGGCAAAGTAGGAAAACTGATCCAAACAGGGATCATTGGCGGGTCAGCATCAAAATTAAAGTCAGACGTCCACCGAAAGAATCGAAACAAACAACCTTTTATATACAAATTTTTCTGTATAAGAAGCTTCATAAAATCCGCCTCATTGTCAAATCTAAGGAGAAGATGTCTTGGATTCAGCTTACTGATGATTAAACCAGAAGAGATCACCAATTGTTGAACAAGGCAGCTCTTAATCTCAGGAAAAGAGGGTCTACCATACGAGAATTTGGTGACAATTGCAAACGGTAGAAGTTGCATAGAAGCCTGGATATCAGACTTAGAGAAGTAAACCGCAGGCTCACCCCGATCTGTATATGCCGGTTCCTTGATCAGAATAGAGGTGGTTGGTCTCTGTTGATTATCCATGAGAGCTTGCGCGAAGGTCTTTCGAGCAGCAAGAGGTGGTGAAAGATTGACCTCCGGAGGAACATGATGACCCCCCGCCGGCACCGGGGGACCCCCCGCCATACCGGCCATGGCTGGCAGGGAGGGGGACAGATCGAGCAGGAGCGAGGAACAAGGCGGGAAAGAGACGACCCGGAGCTTCTCTCTCTAGAATCTGGAGAGAGACCCCCATGCCCAATTTAAGCTCTAATTAGTAAGCTATGTGGAATTAAATACTGATTGACTTTAACTAAATATGAAGCACATGATCAGACACTTGGTGGCTAACTGTGAGCTATGTTGAGGCACACTAAAGAACAGGTCATAGGTATATGCAGTGGACTACACGGCAGCAACTGTACAACTTACAGAAACACTCTAGGTATGCAATGCATTCAAGAGTCACTCAGGAAGACTTGATTGAAAGCGAACCTAGACATTCATCTATCATAAACGAATGAACAATCAAACCATAGTGCACAGAAGATTTTTAGATGGTTCAGTCCTCCAGACCTACATCCACCCCACACTCCAACCAGAGTGTGGATTCCGCTGATACACAACTTAAACTGTTGGGCCTTACAGCTTGCCTACAACCACTGACTTACAGCTTGCTCCGCTGGGCAATGCAGCTTAGCCACCACTGATTCACAGCTTCAAACCGCTGGGCCTTACAGCTTATGCCACCACTGATTCACAACTTCTGAAAGGGAATGTAGAATGGAAAAATAGGAATGATAAAAATCAGCAACAACAAGCTAGAATTAAAGCTTAGAATATATAGCTCGCTCTGGAGCAATGTAGCTTGGATTTGATCTAGAAGCTACAGATCTCCTTCCTCCTTGGATCTTGCTGCTGCACTCTCTTCTTCTTTTTCAAACACACGAACTGCTGGAATTTCACTCACAGACGGCTGCTCACTCTCTCACGATCTCTGCTCTCAAAACTCTCTTTGATTCTTTTTCTGACTTTCTTCAATTCTATCTCCCTCTCTTTCTTTTTCTCTTTCTCTGGTTGCCGCTGGCTTTCTGCCGCTCACCCTTCTTTTCTTCTGCTCGTTCTTCTTATCTTTTTGTTCTTCTCTGTAGGTGCTTTTTATATGGATAATAGGGGCTCCGGAGGTAATTTGATGAAGATGATGATCCTCCCTCTGTCAGATGGCTCCACGTGGTAGGATCCCAGCGATCTCCAAAAAGAATCGCTTGGTCGAGTGGAGGGAATGTTCCTGCCATAAGATGAGCGCCTTAAAGCATCCACGTGTCAAAGTAGGTTGTTAAGCTTTCCACGTGGCATCCCTTGGATCACGTGCCCCAATTAATCATTTGCACATGACTGGGCCAATGATTGGTCTTGACCTGTTCAGCCATGTTTCTGACTTAGCCGTTTCCAGAACTTAAGTTACTCGAACCTGGTTCGTACTTAAGTTTCTACAGTAGAAGAGGCATTTAGTCAAGCACCTGGCAATCAGATTAGAGTAAAAGAAACCAATAAATCTGGCATATTGATTCATGGTTTATTAATTTAGTCGTGATGTAATTAAGGCTATCAACTCAGAAAATCACATAGAGAGTATTCAAATGCTCTTACAAATATTCATGGGTGCACAAGTCAACTGTGCAAGCTTAAGTATAAGCCAGACATAGATTGACTTCGTGATACATAGAGCTCTTGAATAATGAATTGCTCCGACATTAACATGTTGTGAATATGAATGGGAAGAGAACAAAATGCATGCATTGGCTTTAACACATGTTTTAGCCTGCTGACACAAACCTTAGCCACATACCATGCAAGCTAACACTGACTTGATGCAGATGACAAAGTTAGCTAGCATCGACCTGAAGTGTGCATGAGGCACTACTTGCACTGACCTTGTAAGTGAGCATATAATTGTGCACCGACCTGGCAAGCAAATGTGCTTGGGCTATATATGCGAGCAGCAGAAGATGCACCGACCTTAGGACAATGCAAAATGTGCAAACTATGCACCGACCCTAGTAAGACTAAGACAGATATGAACTGACCTTGCATGTAGTCTAACAATGTATGCACCGACTCTGTATTCGGACCAGCAGACGGTGTACCGACCTGATATGCATACTATCAAAGTATGCACCGACCTTGTATCGCACAAGGGCAAATGTGCACCAACCTTGTGTCACACAAGGAAGGTGTGCACGGACTTGGTTTAGTGCAAGGGTAAAAACTGCACCGACCTTCTTTATGCTTAATGCAGATGTGCACGGACCTTGTATATACACAAGGCAAATGTG
Organism: Amorphophallus konjac; assembly: GCA_022559845.1. Lineage (NCBI taxonomy): Eukaryota > Viridiplantae > Streptophyta > Magnoliopsida > Alismatales > Araceae > Amorphophallus > Amorphophallus konjac. The sequence continues at coordinate 301,192,144 of CM040120.1, forward strand.
CACTGACTTGATATGCTGTAGAACAGAGAATGCACTGACCATCTTCATTCGAAAGGCAGAATATGCACCGACTATGTATGCATATGGCTAAAATCTACACCGACCTTTGTCATGCAGGATGCGAAATATGCACCGACCTTAGGCATGTGTAAGACACACTTGCACCGACCTTAGTCATGCAAAATGACAATATGCACCGACTCCAATGCATAGACTCATGAAGGCTCCAGACATGTTCTGTTTGACATAAGGTGTTTGACTTTTGACTTTTGACTTATGGTGTTTGACATCATCAAAACACAGAATGCTAACAATCTCCCCCTTTTTGATGATGGCAACACTATGAGTCATATGAGTCAACCTGACAATGTTATAAATCAAATGAACCAGATATTCAATTATTCATGAGATTATTCATGCCAGTGCAGTGAATGAATTCTACTGATGCAAACTCATTCTAGACATGTATCAATTAATACACAGACATGCAGACACATGATTCCATGCATGAATACACAAACACTCAATATGACTCCACATATTCTCCCCCTTTGACTTTATCAAAAAGGAAGGACGTAAAATGGAGCAATTTATTAAAGTACAAATGCAGACAAAAGATCCTAGGGAGGTAGACAAATGCAAACAATGTGGCACACTATGCTCCCCCTATGGAAAGTGAATGCAGGACCTGATGCCTAAAGATATGGCAAAAACCAACAAAGCATGTTCTCGCCCTTGGACAAAACAGATGAAACTACAAATAATTCTCCCCCTTTGAGAAACAATGAATGCGGTCTAGACAAGATTCTATTTTTTCCTTTAAATCAATGCAATGCAGCCATGTCACAAAGGAAACAAAACTTTCAATTAGGAAGGACATATGAGGAATATGTCTAGAGAGAATATAGGAGGGAAATTTAGGTGATGTGTAGAGATCAATCAAAACACATATTTTTCAGAGACAATTAAATAAGTGATCAAGAAATGGTAGTGACAGAGAGCACTAATTTGAACAGATGTATCAGTGAATTTTTAAAGTATATGAGATGAAGAATTTTTCAATACGAAACCAACTTCATAAATCAATATTTAGATTTCAGAGTCTTCCATTATAAGAGCTTATGAATTGGCTTTGATTGAAAAGTATGGTTTAAAAATGATGTAACCAGAATTCTTTAATAAGATTCAATACTCATATCTGAGACAATTCTTTAATAAAAATGAACCACTTGCTCATATAACATTCTAGTTCAACCTTCTTCCATCTTAATCAGTTTAATTTCCATGACTCAATTAAGAGTAACACAAGGTAGTATTGAGATTAAACATTCATGTTTATATCTGAATTTGACTATTCTTATAGGATTTTCTGATGCATATATTTTTCAGATTTTTCTTATAGAGCATCAATTTATTTTTCAATGAGCAATTTTGGTTTAATCAACACCATTTTACATGAGGCACAACACGTCTTAGGTGAAATAACCCAGTTATTCAGTGTGATAGCCGTATTGCTTCTCTATTTAGAGAACGGAGGTAGCATTAGAAGTATCTTTTACATGAGGAGACACCTTGGTTAGAGGCCGGAATCCCCAGTTATTCAATACAACCATGCCATTGCTCTACCATATTTCCACATTATTTTTAATGATTTTTAAATAGAGTTAACTATGGTACTTCATGACACAGTCCTTTGGACATGTTTCTCAGTAACCAGAGTCATTGCTTTGTCCACAATTTCCTTATAAAATAGTTTCAGATAGATTAAATGTTTAAGAGCAATACTTACACTATGTATTTCAATCAAGATTTCAACTTTTCAGATTTTAGGAAGTCTTACATGAACTTATATGAGACAAATAGTTAAGATTTATTAAAATAATTGAATAAGATAGTTTCAAGTCCATTAAGTTCAAACCTAAGAGTACATTAGACTTAAATCAATACAAATTAACAAATATTCTTAAACCTGTATAATGGAAGATTCCACATTAATGATGATTTCAAATTTATGAAGCAGTTCACAGGCTGAAGTTTTCTTCAAATCTCAGTTCAGTCATTATCTGAGCAGCAACAAACATCAAAAGTGTAAACAAACAAGCATATAAAATGATGATTTCAAAACTCATGCTTGTTACAGAGTTTATCAAAATGAATCAGGCAGATTTTTAGGAAGCTTAGTTGAAAAATAGTAAACTGACAGACATTTCAAGTTTTGCAGCAGGAACTATGAGGTTGAGATTGAACAGAAGTTCAGAAGCCAATAACAGAGATTGAATTTTTGATTTATGAAAGTGAGCGCAAACGGATGTTTCTTCAAGTCTCAGTTCAATCAATATTTTGACAGTAACATTCAGCAGCAAAGACATTAACAAGCATGCATAGAAACTGAGAGAATTGGAACTCATGCTTGTAGCAGATGTGATCAATGTGCATCAGACGGATTTTCAGGAAAATCAGTTAATTTACAAAGATGCAGCAAGGAGTTTTGCACTTGGGCAATGTAGTTCAGAATTGACTGAATTCAACTGAAGCTCTCCTTCAGCAGATTGAGGAGTAGGAGACAGAAATTTTAGTTTCAAGAAAGGTATGAATTCAGATGATGAATAAATCAGAAGTAGTCAACAGATATCATTTGATGATGTGAATCACTGACACCCAGATATAGCAAGATGAGTTGAAAATGTGTAGACAGTGAGAATTCAGACATCGATAGACTGATGAATTAAAATGCTCCCCCTGTCTATATGCAGCGAGTCACTTCTTTTTGGAATTTTCTAAAAATAATTAACATGCAATGCAATTAATTACATGTATGCATATGCAGTGACTTTCCTAAAAGCATTACATGGACACATGTGGCATGAAGACATGCAAAGGCTAGACAAACTCCCCCTGACTTTATGCAATATATGCAATGAAGGTTGAACTTATGATTTTATGATTCATGCTCATGATCATTCAGACTGCCCTATTGCAACATGACCCATGTTACTAGGCAAAGGACTTGGTCTAAGGGACCACCTCACACATAGTAAGAACCTCTAGACAGATTTCATATGTCCTTTAGTAGTTTACCATTTGATATACCATAATGGTCATGTATGACAATGCGGTACCAAAACAGTCCTATATGCATCAGATTTTCAATGACTGTATGTCAAACACATGTGTAAGCAGACAATTGACATATGCAATTCACATATATGCACAAATATGCAGACTAACCTCCTCTATGTGCACAATCAAGTGACAAGACATTAATGCATGCAGATGAGAAATGAATTCAACATGTCTTCAATGAATATGTGCACACATAGCTCAATATATGAAGAAGCTCAGATTGTGCAGTGCAAATGACAAAGCAGTTAAGAACATGTATGCATGAGATTTTATTTAACAACTTAAGCATGAAATGCATCAAATGATATTTCTAGAGAATTCAAATAAACAAGCCTGAAGAATGCAAGAATGTTACCTGAAAAATACAGAAATGGGGTTTTCATATTAGGGTGCCTTGGTTTATTTACCCCCTTTTTATTCCTCAATCCCAAGGCACACCTGCAAAAGCTGAACCTCATTTTACATGTTGAGGTACCCAAGAATTCTTGGGTTCCCCATGGTCAGTAGCACCTCTGAATGGTACTCTCCACAGTTTTTAAGTTTTGAGCGTAAGGATCATCAAATTTTATCAGGTGACATTTATTCATTGAATGACCTATATGTCCACAGTAATAATATGATGCAACATTTTTCAAATTCTTTTCATGCACATTACTATGAACATTGAACCTGTGAGCGTTATCATGAAAATTCCTTCTAACAGAATGAATATTATATTTAACAAAGCCAATCTGTTTTTGATAGACTCCCAGCCAACAGGTTGCAGCCCTGTGGCCTAGCTTTCCACAGTTAGAACATGCCAACAATTTTTCTTTAATCACACATTTATTTCTTCCAAAAGCATTTTGTTTTGTAGGAAATTTATCAGATTTAGAATCAAAACTCTTTTCCTGAACATGCCAACAGTCCTTGACTGTATGGCCATGCTTGCCAAATTCGAAGCACACATTGCGCTTGCCTCTAGAACCAAACTCATTTCTCTCAAAAACATTTTTGTTAACAGGGAAATTAATAAATCTAAAGTTGGATTTCTTTCCCTGAGCATGCCAACATTGAGCAGCAATGTGGCCCATTTTGCCACAATGAAAATAATGAATTTTCTTATTCAGATATGCATGATTTCTAGCATGAGACTTCTTAGCATTCATATCATCTTGCTTCATTAGTCTACATTCATGCATAATATGACCAATTCTATGACAGTAAAAACACTGAAGCTTTTTGTTTTGAACAGAAGAGGATTTCTTAGCATGAGAATTCCTAGCATGAATTCTATCACTCTTCAAGTCTTCTTTCTTCATTACCAAGCAATTATGCATATGATGTCCATACTTCCCACAATAACGACAAGAACCATTGGATTTCTTTGAAACATGGTTTTTCTCATGGTTGAATTTCTGTTTTTAAGTTTTCAGATTTTCAGGATGTTTTTGAGGATTATTATTCTATTTTTGAATTTTCTTTTGTTCTAGTATTTTCTGATTTTCGGGCTTTCTCACTTGGGATGTGGTGGCTACATTTGATGTTTTTACAAAAGATGTCATCAGTTTGTTTTCAAAGCATTTCTTGTTAATCGGCTTATAGCCCAGCCCTTCTTTTCTGAAGTTGACCTTGACTCTTAGCAGCTTATCCAAATTTTCTTGTCCATCAACAAATTTAGATAAGGAGTTTTTTAAATCCTGATTCTCATTTTTTAGAGATGCAATGTGTATTTCATAACTTGTAATCTCTTGTTCACTGCAATTAACAGCTTCATTCAATACTTTGTTTGCAGTTTTATATTTCTCAATTTCTCGTTCCAGATTACTCAATTTTTCAGATTCTTCATTGCAAACATTTTTCTCTTTTCTAAAGTAAGAAGTTTTTCTGATATAGCAGTGATCAACAACTTCAGTCCTTCATTTTCCTTTATTAATTCTTCATTCTGAACTAGTTCGTTGATCAACACATGATCATCATTACTTGAACTTAAATTTTCTTCCAGTTCAGAAAGTTTCAGATCAAGTTCTTCATTCTCATCTTTTAATGAACATAGTTGTTTCTTGTATGCATGAACATTAGATAAACATTCATCAAAGGACTATTTCAGTTTCAGACAATTTTCTCAAGAAACATTAGAACTAAACTGACGATGATTAAATGAGCTCAGTTTCTCTTCTAGTTCAAAAATTTTAACAGCAAGTTTATTGTTTTCATTTTTCATCAAGGAAGTTTGTTCTTTATGCCTGAGAACATCAGCTTGATTATCTTCTTGAAGTCTTTTGACCTTTTCATCATTCTTCTCAATGATTTTCTCAAGACTTTCATTTACAGACTTCATTTTACTCATTTCTGAAACAACATTTTCAAAACCTTCCAATTGTTTCTTCAGATGTTTATTTTCTATTTCTAGGGTTTTGAAATTATCATTGTCTATACTCGAGCTCACTACACTATTTTGTTTTCTTCTTAGCTTTCTATTTTGTTTTCTTAACTGTTCATGAGAATCAAGCAAATCATTGTAAGCTCTTATCCAGTCATCCACAGTATAAATTTCAAAGTCAGAAGATACCTCATCTTCATCTTCTTCTTGATCACTATTCTATCCATCTTTTTGAACCATCAGACATGTGTTGCAATTCCCTGCAATCTTCAATTTGTCCAGAATATCTTTGGCAGACCTGCAGCATGAAAGACACGAAATCAGAGCTCTATCAACTGATGCCTTCATCAGATCTAATGCTCTAACATTGTCAGAATTTCTTAGTCTATCCTCATTAGTCCATTTAGATTTATCTTTTGATAGTTTATGTTGACCATGAACAATTACCTTCCATAGATCAGGATCAGTTGATCTTACATATCTATGCAAGCTTTTTAACCATAAATCAAAATCATTACCACTGAAGATCGATGGATGAGCCATTGAAAAACAACTGACCAAATTTAGATCTAAAGACTAGAAGACAATATATAAGAGATGCACTGAACTAAAGCTGTTGCAAAGCAAAGCACCAAATCAACACAGCAGAACACCGAACACAAAATGACAGGACCCTCTGCAGATCTTTTGATCTGAAATTTAGAGACCCGCTGTGATACCAATTGTTAGTCTATGAGGACTAGGTGCAATGGTGCACACACGGATTCAGAGGGTGGTGAATGAATCCCCTTTAAAAATTCTACCCAATTTAAGCTCTAATTAGTAAGCTATGCAGAATTAAATACTGATTTACTTTAACTAAATATGAAGCACATGATCAGACACTTGGTGGCTGACTGTGAGCTATGTTGAGGCACACTAAAGAACAAGTCGTAGGTATATGCAGTGGACTACACGGCAGCAACTGTGTAGCTTACAGAAACACTCTAGGTATGCAATGCATTCAAGAGTCACTCAGGCAGACTTGATTGAAAGCGAACCTAGACATTCATCTACCGTAAATAAATGAATAATTAAACCATAGTGCACAGAAGATTTATAGGTGGTTCGGTCCTCCAGACCTACATCTACCCCACACTCCAACAGCGTGTGGATTCCGCTGATACACAGCTTAAACTGCTGGGCCTTACAGCTTGCCTACAATCGCTGACTTACAGCTTGCTCCGCTGGGCAATACAACTTAGCCACCACTGATTCACAGCTTCAAACTGCTGGGCCTTACATCTTATGCCACTGCTGATTCACAGCTTCTGAAATGAAATGTAGAATGGAAAAATAGGAATGATAAAAATCAGCAACAGAAAGCTAGAATTAAAGCTCAGAAAATATAGCTCGCTCTAGAGCAATGTAGCTTAGATTTAATCCAGAAGCTACAGATCTCCTTCCTCCTTGGATCTTGCTGCTGCACTCTCTTCTATTGTGCCTCTGTGATTTTGATGATAGCAAATACTATAAGTCACCATGTGTTTGTATGAAAGATTGTATGAGAGATTGAATGTTTATGCATCTGCTCTTTGCACTATACATTAATGAGAATCGCTTGCTGTGCATTGCTTAAGTTAGTGCTGTTGAATAATTACTGTATGCATCACGAGTATAATTACTGTATGCATCACGAGTTTGATGAGCATTTCATGGGTATGCTTGTGCATGCATCACACTGAAGAAGGTCAGTGCATTTTCTATCTCGGTGCAAACTTTGCATTAGACATATGCGTCTTACTTTGCGTCTTATATAGCATAGTTAGTGCATGTTTTACTTCGGTGCATATGTGCACTCGGTGCAATGTTGGTCGTGAACACAACATACTTAGGTCAGTGCATATAGATGATCGGTGCAAAGTTTTGCCTCGGTGCAAACCTTGCCTCGGTGCATATTATGTTCATGCTCACATTAAGGTTTGTATAACCCTGTTAATTTAGTAGAGAGTCCGTGCATGTTTCATCTTAAGTGACCGAGCATAAGGTCGGTGCAACCTTTGTTGGTGCACACTAGATAGGTCAGTGCAAAGAATGCTTTGCACGCACCAAGTCGGTGCATTCTCTTGGCTACTCATACACAAGGTCGGTGCAGAATTCCAGTTTGTGTAGATTAAAGTCAGTGCATATCAACGTCGGTGCATGGTCTATTTAGGCAAATCATCATCGGTGTAGAGTTTGTTGCAGGCATGTGTATTAGGCATAGAAAGGTCAGAGCACGACTTTGTCTAGGCACAAGGACACGGTCGGTGCAAGTCATTGTATCAGTGCATATTCCGTCTTGCGCACACTTACTCGGCGTAAGTTTTGCCTTGGTGCATAATCGTGTTGGTGCATGTTTTGTCTTGTGCCACTTCTCCAAGTCGGTGCAAGATCGCACTGCGGAGATTACATCCGATGCATATCTGGCATATGCAAGACTGTACTCGCTGCAATTTGCATTGTGTACATTCACGCGGCCGGTGCAATCCTATCTTACACTAATCAACTCTGTGCAACTTCTGTTGCTGAATGCACATAGGGTTTGTGCATCCATCTCATACTCGCACACACGGAGTCCATGCAAGGATGCTCACGAGAGCAGGTCTGTGCAATGCTTGAACAGTGCATTCACATAGCTAGTGCATCCGTTAGTCTTGTGTTGCAAATAAGTCTGTGCATATGCTAGTGTGACAGTACTGAACTCGTGCATGAATGTGTATACATCACAATTAAGTCTGTGCACATCTGGCTTATTCACCTATTGACTCCGTGCAGTCTTGTTTAACTCTTTACTATATGTATAACTGTCTCGAGCTGATATTTCTTTCTGACTGTTTGATAGGTATCTCTTTCGAGAAGAATAAGAATGGCACGTGATCCAAGTGTGTTGGAGGTGCCATGTAGCAACCCTGATAAATTTAAAAGGAATAAATAAATCAAAATAGATGAAAAGATTTAATAAATAAACGAAAGAGCTTGGAATAAAAATAATTAAAACCCTGATGGAAATAACGCCTTAGATAAAGGCGCTACTTTAAAATAAAATGCCCTTACCTAAGGCGTGTTTTGAGAAAGGACGCCCACACGTCAAGGCGTCAAATTTCAAACGACCAAAATAAATAAAAAGGGCAAGATAGCGTAACGTCCCTTGCATGGACGCGTTTCAACAAGAAACGACACTTGACAAGGCGTCAATTTAAATTCGACGCCCTGACCTAGGTCGCTAATTCAGTTTGAGTTTCGTTCGACCCAGGAGTCTATCCAGGGTAAGATGATAACTATGAGAAAGAGTTCGAATGTAGTAACAACTCTAATATGGAAGTATTACTTCCAATCGAACAATAACCTTGTTAGGATTTCCAATATCTTATAAATAACCTTCTGCTTAAACCGAGAACGCTATTTGGCGTTCGGAGTATTCTAAGGTATGTGAAGAACAGCAGGTTCTTCTTGTATCTCTGTTCGTCCGATTATCGATTTCATGAAAGAATACTCAATATTCTTATTCTTCTTCTCTTCTTACAGGTTAAGAAGATTAACGGGTAAGTTTTTCTTTCCTCTACCTTCAGTTAAGTATTATGAAGAAAAACTGATGTTTCTTCATCTTATTTCTCTGTAGAGAAGTCATCTTAACCTACTGAAGAACGTGGGTTCTTCATCGACGAACGTCTGCTTCTGATTGTGCCAAAAAGAGAACCTGTCGATACATCTACACCAAGACTTCTGCCCCTTTCATCCGACTCTGTTGATAGCAGAGTACCGTGTCTTCATCAGTGCTCCAGTTAATCATCATAAGGTAAGATTTTCTCATGGAACGTAGCCCAAACTACCATATAACTATAGATAATTATCATCGGTAGTTCATGCATATAGTTTTCATGCGTTCTGGTTATTTTCTACGGAATTTTTGAAAGAAACGACCCTAACAAGGGCGTTAATTTAAAAGACACAACCATGCCCAGGTCGTCAATTCCAGATTTGACGCCCTGCACACGGACGTTAATTCCTGTTAATTAATAAATAGCATGTTTACAAATTAATTATCAATGCAAACATGATTCTAAATTAATGCATGGTCAATTTCTTGTAATCCTGCTATTTTTCTGGTCCTGACTATATACCATGTTCCTGAAATATTCATTACCTCGAAATTTGTAAAATTGTGAATTCACGACCTTGACCAGGTCGTCTCTTGTTTAACTAACGCCCCAGACTAGGGCGCCTTTTTCCTGGTAACGCCCCTACACAAGGCACGTTTTCAACGAAATTACAGATTTTAATATCCTGTAAAATAGCAATATTGGAAAGGACGACCTCTTTATATGTCGTCAAATTTAATATAAACGCCCCTGATTAAGGCGTTAATTTTACGAAAAATGACCTTACCAGAGTCGCTACTTTCTGCATTACTGATTTTTTCCCGATTGCTGTTATCCGAGGGTTTCACTATATGTATATATATATATGTAGGCACTATTACTCCACTCCGTGAGTATAGTCCCACGTTTCATGATGTTTTATCGATCACCCTCAACTCTCATTGACATACAAGCTCTCCATTGGACATTCCGTTCCTTTGGACTAGCGAGTTAGTCATAGAGACCTCCGTAAGACTTCTCGTACCTTGGATTCCCTCAAGGTCGACTGAGCTGGTTGTACCCTAAAAACCCATTACACTATTGAATGCCATGTCACTCTAAAGAAACATGGTATACCGGCCCTTATGATATGCAAAGAGTATATCATGAGAATTCTTAATGGGATGATGATATCATGCCATTTGTTGATGTTCTTGTGGACCTCAATTCTATAGAAAGAATGTCCATACTTGTTTGTCCTGGTACCCGAGTTAAGGGAACCTAATTCCACCTAGTTTCATCGTTCATCGTGATTGTACCGTTGTTATCGCCTATCTATGTCCAATGTCGTATTTTTGGACCCCTTTCTCTTAAAGTTATCATACGTGTCTACAAGCTTAAATTGTTGAAATTCCCTATTGGCTATATATATGCAAGAGTGGATGTCAAATATACATGATAAATGCCTGCGCATATAGGGCCCGATCTGGTCCTGGGAGGAGCACCCGAAAGTACTTATGCCCATGGGAGTTGAATGATAAGGTATCTGGCATTATACCGAGTGCATGACTAGCTTGATTGGACATTCCACACAAATCTTGTACTTGACTCGTACTTGACTTGACATGAATTGCGTGACCCGAGAAAGGGTAATTACTTGCTTGCTTGATACATGATAGCCAAAGTTCTTGACATGACTTGCTAAAAAGTACTTGCTTGAATATCTTGTCATCTTTTTCTGAAAACTCATGACTAGTTCATCTTGCTGTCTTGCTTGATAAATTCTCTTTCTATCTTGTCGTTTTATGTGAGCATGCATAGCTATAGTGCATTCATGAAAGATGTAACTACTTAAACCCTTGCTAGTTCCTGAGATATAATTTCCTACTGAGCGTTCGCTCACTCCGTGTTTGTCCCTTACTTTTCAGGTAATTCCGACGACGAGGGAAGTCAATCGGATGGGAATGGTCAAGAGTGAAAGAGCTAGAGCTTTTCCAAGTGTCATCTAGTCTTTTTCCTATTTTCTTGAGTCAACTATGTACTTTTCCTTTTTAATTGAATAGAGTATTGGATTTGTAATAGTCTATCTATTATGAAATAAAGGATTGGGTTATCTTTCTATTTTGCGCATCTCTATTTTGGTGTCGAATACACTACTACTCTGATTGACATGATTGATATAAACTCATCGCGCATATCCGAGTATCTTCCACGCTCGGGGCGTGACATGCCAGGATCGTGACACGTGGAAAGCATTGAGCTAGGATGCTGCCACGTGGGCCAAGGCATTTGGGCGGGAATCATGGAAAGCACACGCCCTACATCTGATGCTCATATAAAAAGGAAGCCTCTCCTTCCAGAGAAGGGTGATCGAAGCAGAAAGATCTACAGCCAACACGATCCAGAGAGGAGAAGAGAGTAGCAGCAGAGCAGAGCAGAAGTGAAAGTGAGAGAGCTCGTGAGATCGAGAGAAGGAGAGAGAGATAGAGAGAGAGTGAAGAAAGAGATCGAGGAGAAGAAGATAGAAGATTTTCCCAAAGATTAGTTCCACTAGACCTTGGATCAAATCCAGGCTAGTCAGCTCCCTGAGAGCCACATTTGTGCTATCATCGTATACAGCTTTCTGTCGCTGTGATTTCTCATTTCTTTTTTTTTTTACACTCTTTATTTCAAACTGTTTGTCAGCGGAGCAAGCTGTGACGCTCAACGGGCAGAGGTGTGGTATCCTCTGGACGGGTAAAGCTGTAAGCCCCAGCGGTAGCAGAGGATCGGTTCCTCTGGACGGCCAAGCTGTATTGCCCAGCAGTTGCAGAGGAGGATTCCTCTGGTCGGCTAAGCTGTATTGCCCAGCGTGTCAAGCTGTTAGACAGCGGATGGCTAAGCTATATTGCCCAGCGGAAGCAAGCTGTGACGCTCAGCGGTTGTAGGCATGCTGTGAGGCCCAGTGGTTTAAGCTGTGTATCAGCGGAAGCCACACTCGGGTTTGAGTGTAGGGTGGACGTAGGTCTACGAACCGAACCACCTAAAAATTCCCTTGTCTACTATGGTTTGATTGCCTTATTCGATTCGCTAGATGTACGCATAGGGCGATTTGAATCTTCAATCTAGCAAGGAATTTGATTGCATATCGTTCATTCGATAGTGGTCTTGAGAGACTCACTTTGGACTGATTACCTGTTGGTCCACGTTAGATGTATGATTAGATTGTCTCATCTAACAGTTTCAAGTTTTCTGGATTCACTGAGTTACTAAGTGTTTCATCCGACTATCCATATTAAGTGTTCGAGTGTGAGCCTTCTTAGAACAGTGACCTTGTTGAGCCATCTGAGTGCGTTAATTCTGTGCATCGATCAGCTATAGTTTTTATTTGGGTGAATTTTTTATAGAAGATTCATTCACCCCCTCTCTGAATCCATCGCACCGATCCTAACATCTTCTTCTTTTTCAAACACACGAACTGCTGGAATTTCACTCACAGACGGCAGCTCACTCTCTCACGATCTCTGCTCTCAAAACTCTCTCTGATTATTTTTCTGAGTTTCTTCAATTCTATCTCCCTCTCTTTCTTTTTCTCTTTCTTTGGTTGCCACTGGCTTTCTGCCGCTCACCCTTCTTTTCTTCTGCTCGTTCTTCTTGTCTTTTTGTTCTTCTTTGTAGGTGCTTTTTATATGGAGAACAGGGGCTCCGGAGGTAATTTGATGAAGACGATGATGCTCCCTCTGTCAGATGGCTCCACGTGGTAGGATCCCAGCGATCTCCAAAAAGAATCGCCTGGTCGAGTGGAGGGAATGTTCCCGCCATAAGATGAGTGCCTTAATACATCCACGTGTCAAAGTAGGTTGTTAAGCTTTCCACGTGGCATCCCTTGGATCACATGCCTTAATTAATCATTTGCACATGACTGGGCCAATGATTGGTCTTGACCTGTTCAGCCATGTTTCTGACTTAGCCATTTCTAGAACTTAAGTTACACGAACCTGGTTCGTACTTAAGTCTCTGCAGTATAAGAGGCATTTAGTCAAGCACCTGGCAATCATATTAGAGTAAAAGAAACCAATAAATCTGACATATTGATTCGTGGTTTATGTGTCACGTCCCGAGCGCGGAAGATTACCCGGAGGCGTGACACGCCTATATAGATCGTGTCAATCATGTAAATATCAGAGTGCGCAAATAACTAAGATTTAACTCGAAATTAAGACAAATAGTACGAGCTGACAATTGTCACAACTAATCAAAGGACAAATACATATGTTCCCAGAGTCCAACGACTAGGCTTCAAATCTTAAGCAGTTCTAATCAAGTTGACTAATACAAATGACATAGATGAATTGATACAACTGACATAAGTGAACTAATACAATAACACAAAGGACATGACAATTTGATAACTTCACTCTAACACTCATCACTCAGTCTCATTCCCTTCCAAGTGTTTGTTGACATCCAAATTACCTGAAAATATTAGAAAATAACTAGATGAGCGAATCGCTCAGTAGGAATTACATCTCAAGATTTAACATGCTTTAAGTGGTTTACAAGTTCAATTAATGTCAGTAAAGCTATGCATGTAGATGAGTAGATATCAAGGATTGTAAAAATCGACAAGAGCAGTGAAGGAATAACAAGTGAGAGTATAAGGATTCCAACTTCAATGCAGCAATAGCAAGAGATTCAAGCAAGTAATAACTGGAATTAACAAAATCTTTCCAAGAGAGTAAGAACTCATGTCAAGTAAGTAATAGAAAGTAATATAAATTCAAGCATGAAAACTGGAATTGACTATTTATCAATTTCATTCAAGCAAAAACTTTACCCTTCTGCGGGTCTCAAGTCAAATCAATCAAGTAATATCACGAGAATGAGTGGAATGTCTAAAGCCTAGCAAGCAAGTACTCAGGTGCAATGCCAAACACTGTGGTCAATAAACTCCCATGGGCACAAGTACCTTCGGGTGCTCCTCCCAAGACCAGACCGGGCCCTATATGCATAGCATTAATCATGTTTGTTGACATCCACTCTCATTTATAGCCAATATGGAATTTCAAGGTTTGACCAGTATGATATATAAGGTGGAATTATGGAATGGAATCCAAGGCGCATTGATGTGTAGGGATGAACTAGGAGTGGAAACCAGTAACGTTTGATACACGAAAAAAACTAGATAAGAGAGGTGTCTTATGGGCCACCTGACAAGTTTAGAAACGACACCCTCACTGTGGGATGCCCTTCCTGGGAACTATACAGGGTTTAGAGGACCCTATCAGGAGTTAAATGGCACCTCTCAGGCTGCCATCTATTAGTGGAGATGGCAAAAGTGAAAGCCTAACGATCACATTAACGTAATGAGCCAGCTGTGTCGACTCAGCAGTTCATCACGTCAACGCGGTGAACAGGCTGGGTCGACCCTGCAGTTCATCGCGTCAACCCTGCAGTTCATCGCGTCAACCCTGCGAATAGGCTGGGTCGACCCTGCAGTTCATCGCGTCAACCCTGCGAACAGGCTGGGTCGACCCTGTAGTTCATCGCGTCAACCCTTTGAACAGGCTGGGTCGACCCTGCAGTTCATCACGTCAACCCTGTGAACAGGCTGGGTCGACCCTGCAGTTCATCGCGTCAACGCGGTGAACAGGCTGGGTCGACCCTGCAGTTCATCGCGTTAACGCGGTGAACAGGATGGGTCGACTCTGCAGTTCATATCTGCTCAAAATGGCTTAAGGTATTAATCTTTGATTAAGCTAGGATTAACTGGATGATTACTTTAACATCATGCAGTTAGAAGGCACCCATGGGGCTGCCATCTCTTAGAAGAAGGCGCCCTTGGGTCTGCCACCTTCTATTCGAAGGCGCCCTAGGGGCTACCATGAAATTTTAATAGGTTAGTTAAATGATAAAACTTGCGTTATATGGATATATCGTATGGATATGAAGCTAATTCATACCAATTACCCTAGATTGAAGCTAATACATGCTAATCGTCTTGGGTATAAGGCTAATACATGCTAATTATCTTAGGTATGAAGCTAATACATGCTAATCAGCTTAGGTATGAAGCTAATACATGCTAATCATCCTAGATTTAAGCTAACACATGTTAATTATTCTAGGTATGAGACTAATACTCGCTAATTATTCTGGGTATAAGGCTAATACATGAGAAACATGCCGTATATACTTTATATCTATCTGCTAAACATGCAATTGAGAGGGGTCTTGGGTTTGTATGCTTATGTTGTTATTCGTGTAAGTTCTTTAGATTTTAGTCTTTCTTAGTCCTTTTCATACTTTTCGGATCTTCATTTCAATTTCATGTCTTCTGCAAACTTGTTCATCCTTAAGTGCTTTACATTTCCTTCTTCAACCTCTTTCTCTAATTCCTCTCCATTTTCAAGTTATTGCATGTTTTTCCACTTGCTATCCTGGCACATTACTGTTCATCCGAGTTGATACCTTCTTTTGTTCCCCAGTTTTCATGCCCTTCCAATCCTCTTTTCTCTCTGAGTTCTTCCCAAAAGTTCTTCTTCTCTTGTAGATCTAGATTTTCTTCTTCTACCACTTCCTCCAATTCTTCTTAGTTTTTAAGTTATAATTAATTTTCTACGGTTCTATTTTCTACTCGGTCACTGTTCACCTGCGCCTATAGATCTCGGGTTTTCACATTTTTCACCTTCTTCCTCTCATTTTCTCTCTTTGCACTCTTCATAAAACTTCTTCCTAACCCTCCAATCTACAACTTTCTCTTCTTTCACATATTCTCATTCTCTCTAGATTTTACGTTATTCTCCTTCTTAGAACCCCCTATTTTTAATATAATTTCATTGTGCTTTCAACTTGGACTTTTTCAACTTGGTCTTTTTCAACTTGGTCTTTTTCCACGTTTTTCATCCTCTTAGCTACAATTTCTTCCTTCACTATTTTTAGGTTTTAGTTTCTCTAATATAACATTTTTAACATGGTGGTTTCAGTTTCACAGAAATTGACATAATGACAAGCCCTTTACTAAAGCATGAACTATATCAAATCTGAGGTGATCATTCAACGTAAGACGTGTTGGTAAATCAAGTAACATGGAGATTTTGCCTAACATATTATTAGGTTAGGTAGGCTAACAGATTAATTTAACTCTAATATAACATATTTATCATAGTGTATATAGAATATGGTGTAATCATTTAGCGTAAAAACATGTCCGTAAAATAAGTAACATGAATATTTAGTTTATCATGTGGTTAGATTAGGTAATCTAAATGATTAGCTAACATATTCTAACAGA
Source organism: Amorphophallus konjac (assembly GCA_022559845.1). Classification (NCBI taxonomy): domain Eukaryota; kingdom Viridiplantae; phylum Streptophyta; class Magnoliopsida; order Alismatales; family Araceae; genus Amorphophallus; species Amorphophallus konjac. Next base: position 301,208,501 of record CM040120.1, read on the forward strand.
TTAGCTAACATTTTACTTAATCTATGTGAAAGCATGATAGACATTGATGTAACATGATTTATCGCATGGAACATCGCATGTAAATGAGCTAATACTAATTTTTATCCTAGATTAGCTATCTTAGATTAGCTAATGTTTAGTTAAAAGCCTGAGAACACCTATTAAAACATGATGTGTAACCACTAAATATCACATGGAGATGAGAGTAATCACTAATTTTACATGCTAATATAACCTAGATTAGCTATGGTTTGGTTAAAGCTCAAGATCACCTACCTTGTTAGAAGATCTCTAGCAGTAGCAGAACCCTTCTAGGTGACTGTGTAATCCCTGCAGAGCTTTGCCCCAACCTTAGCTAACCTAGAATGGGGGTAGCAAAGGGTATGTTATAGGGTCTGGTATGACCGGATAGGGGGGCAAGATCTGGAATAATGGGGCTTTACAGCTTGTACAGGCTGGAGAGATAAGGGATAATGTTTGGACAGCCAATCCATGGCCCAGATCGTAAAGTCTGTCTCCCACATTCATACACGATCCCTCTTCAATGTGCACACATTCAAAGTCTGTACATCCTCAAAGTCTATACATTGACCTCCTCAAAGTCTATACATTGGCTTCACAAAGTCTATACATCCTCTCCCTCTCAAAGTCTATCTGTACATCCTCTCCCTCTCAAAGTCTATACATTGGCTTCCATCACAAAGTACACCTCTCCCTCTCAAAGTCTATGCATTGGCTTCCATCACAAAGTCTGTACATCCTCTCAAAGTCTATACATTGGCTTCCATCACAAAGTCTGTACATCCTCTCAAAGTCTATACATTGGCTTCACAAGTCTGTACATCCTCTCCCTCTCAAAGTCTATACATTGGCTTCCATCACAAAGTCTGTACATCATCACAAAGTCTGTACCCTCTCAAAGTCTATACATTATAGCTCAAGTCTATACATTGGCCATTTGTGCAAAGTCTATACATTGCTGCAACTCCAAGTCTATACATTGCAGCTCAAGTCTATACATTGGCCATTTGTGCAATTCAAAGTCTATACATTGCTACGGTTACTGCGGTGGCTCAAAGTCTATACGTTGCTGCAGCCCGCAACAAAGTCTCTACATTGCTATTGATAGCCTATTTACCAAGTCTGTACGTTGCTAGCCTATAATGTATAATTAATTGGCACAAAAGGTAAATGCTAGAATTTGAACCCTGGTCATTGGGTTGAAAGGCAAGTTACTTAACCAACTACACTAGGAAGCCACTTGTTAAGTGAATAATCTTTACATATGATAACTTCGTGTTCCAACTTCTTACTTAACCTTCCTCTAGAGTTTATCTAATATATTTTTTTTATATTTGGGAAATATTATTAATAAATAAATAAATATATATATATATATAGATTTATACGGGGTGCTACATTATGAAGTTAGTCGTGATGTAATTAAGGCTATCAACTCAGAAAATCACATAGAGAGTATTCAAATGCTCTTACAAATATTCATGGATGCACAAGTCAACTGTGCAAGCTTAAGTATAAGCCAGACACAGATTGACTTCGTGATACACAGAGCATATGAATAATGAATTGCTCAGACATTAACATGTTGTGAATATGAATGGGAAGAGAACAGAATGCATGCATTGGCTTTAACACATGTTTTAGCCTGCTGACACAGACCTTAGCCACAGACCATGCAAGCTAACACTGACTTGATGCAGATGACAAAGTTAGCTAGCATCGACCTGAAGTGTGCGTAAGGCACTACTTGCACCGACCTTATAAGTGAGCATATAATTGTGCACTGACCTGGCAAGCAAATGTGCTTGGGCTATATATGCGAGCAGCAGAAGATGCACCGACCTTATGACAATGCAAAACGTGCAAACTATGCACCGACCCTAGTCAGACTAAGGCAGATATGCACTGACCTTGCATGTAGTCTAACAATGTATGCACCGACTCTGTGTTCGGACCAGTAGACGGTGTACCGACCTGATATGCATACTATCAAAGTATGCACCGACCTTGTATCGCACAAGGGCAAATGTGCACCGACCTTGTATCACACAAGGAAGGTGTGCACGGACCTGGTTTAGTGCAAGGGTAAAAACTACACCGACCTTCTTTATGCTTAATGTAGATGTGCACGGACCTTGTATATACACAAGGCAAATGTGCACTTACTTGATATGCTGTAGAACAGAGAATGCACTAACCATCTTCATTCGAAAGGCAGAATATGCACCGACTATGTATGCATATGGCTAAAATCTGCACCGACCTTTGTCATGCAGGATGCGAAATATGCACTGACCTTAGTCATGCGTAAGACACACTTGCACCGACCTTAGTCATGAAAAATGACAATATGCACCGACTCCAATGCACAGACTCATGAAGGCTCCAGACATGTTCTGTTTGACTTGAGGTGTTTGACTTTTGACTTTTGACTTATGGTGTTTGACATCATCAAAACACAGAATGCTAACATACATAGCCTGAGAGATCCATCCTTCTTCTTGACAAATAAAACTGGCGCACCCCAAAGGATGTGCTAGGTCGAATGAAACCCTTGTCTAATAACTCCTGAAGTTGTTTCTTCAATTTCTTGAGTTCTGTAGGGGACATCCTGTAGGGAGCTATTAAAACAGGTGTGCTCCAGGAACGAGTTCAATGGAGAAGTTTACTTCCCTTTCGGGTGGTAAATTGGGTAGATCCGATGGGAACACATCGGGAAACTCATTCACAATGGGAATATCTTCTAAGATGATTTTCGTGGATTCAGTGGTGATTACGAAGGCAAGAAAAGCTTCACATCCTTGCGAAATGAGTTTGCAAGCATGAAGAGATGAAATAATGGTAGGATGTTTCCTATACTTGATGCCAAGGAAATAAAATCGCGGGAGACCTGGTTTCCGAAAGGAGATTCTCCTATTACGATAATTTATATATGCGTCATGGTCTACAAGCCAATTTACACCTAGGATAGCATCGTAGCCCTCCATGTCAAGGCATATGAGGTTTCCAAGAAGATTATGACCTTCTACTATTACCTCACTATCGGGGTAGTGGGTTGTAAGTTTAGTTCCGGGACATAAGGGTGTGGGGATAGCTAGGTCCGATGGTAGAGGCACTCATGAAACTGGCAAGGTTTTTGTAAAAGCAGTAGATATAAAGGAATGAGAAGCACTAGTATCAAATAACATAAATGCAAGATGGGAATAGATTTGAATAGTACCTTCCATTAGCCCATCATCCTTGGGCACTTCATCCTCATCCATAACAGTGTTAAGACGAGCCTGTCGTTTGCGTCCACCACTAGAAGATTGATCCATCATGAGGGGGCAATCCGGCATGCGGTGCTCCCGACTGCCACATCGTAAACACACCCCTAGGCGTTTCCAGCATTCTTCGACTGAGTGACCGAACTTCTCGTAGAAAGAGCAAGCCGCCATGACTTGCTTATCTTCCTCCCTCGCCTTCTTGTTCCTGCGATCATCCTTGTTGTTCCTAGTCTGGGATCTCTTCTTGTTGTCCTGAGAGTTGTAAGTGATGCTAAATTTTTCCTCTCTTCTTCTTTGCCGATCAGACTTTCGGCTCGGCTCCTCCCCCTTGCCTTTGAGTTTATCGACCTTCTCCAAGGTCCATTCACACAAGTGTGCAGTTGGACCATCTCTGCATAGGTCCGAATATTTTGTGAGCCAAGTTGTTGAATGAAGATGGGCCGTAGCCCGTCCATGAAATGATTTGCCTTTAGAAGATCCGTGCTCACTAAATGTTGAGCATAAGGTGCTAGGTGAGAGAATTATAACTCATACTCCGCCACTGCCATCATGCCTTGACACAAAGAAGTGAACTCTACCGCCTTCCTCTCCTTGACATGTTCAGAGAAGTACTTTGCTCGGAAGAGTGTGAGAAATCCCTCCCAAGTGTGTGGTGCGTCTTGAGGCGGGGTAAGAATAGACTTCCACCAAGTACGTGCATCCTTGTTGAGTTGGAACGTGGCGAGATGAACCTTCTCTTGGTCGGCACATTGCATGACCTCGAATATACGGTTCATTTCATCTATCTAGTTTTCAGCTTCATCTGGATTGGAAGAACCAGAAAATCACGGAGGGTTTAGACTTCGGAAGTTACGGTGCAGATCACCGGCACCAGCCCTCGCGCCAGCTTGGGCCATATTTTGCAAGGCATGGGTGAGACCTGCAACAGTTTGTTGCATGGTGTGCCTGTAATGTCCCAGGTTTTTCGGTCATTTTTCAGATCTGGATCCGTGAGTTTCGGGTCGCTTTTGGGGCTCCCGGAGCTTGTTTTGTGGTTTATACGTGTTTCTCTCTGACGGACTTGTGGAACACATTTGCGAGCGAACCGTTGCATTCTCCTCTTCTAGGACTGTACCAGTGCGTTGAGCGTGTTCTGAGGATCGCGGAAATATATTTTTTAAATTTTTTGTATTTTTGGCATTTTCTGGATTTTCTATAAATACCCCCCTTTTCCCTTTTTCTTTTCCCTTCTTCTTCTTCTTCTTCCCATTGGAGCGCCCCCTCCCCCGGCCGTGTGTTCTTCCTCCCCGGGCGTCCGTGGCGCGGCCCCATTCACTCCGACAGCGGTGTGGCGGCGGCGGCGGTGATGAGGCGGACGCGGGAGCGTGCTTTTCGCGGCGAGAGGCGGGGCAATCGTGGGTCTAAAAGCTTCCTTTCAAGATTGGCGGCGATCCGGCGGAGCTCGTGCTCCATTGAGGTAGGGGGACGGATTCCCATGCTCATCCCTTCCCTTCCCGCGATTTTTAGGCCGAGGAGAGGGCGAGAGGGGCATAATCCATGCCGGGAGGGAAAAATCCATGTTTAGGGTTTGAGCGTCGGATCCACCAATTCATCAAGTTTTTGACCGATTCGGGGCCATAGATGCATGCTAGGAGGGTTGAGGGAGGTTTTCCCTTTGTTTCCCCATCATCGGGTGATGATCGGGGCGTGGGATGAAGTTTTTGGGGTTTTCCCGCCGTTCCGCGCTCGGGTGCGTCTAGCGGTCCTTCCAGAGACCGCCAGACGCCCCCGGCGGCCTAATGTTTGGCCGCTATGGGTTACTGTATTGTCGGCAGGCCTTGCGGTCAGACGATAGACTGCTAGGCTAGGCGAGGCGGTCGTGCGATAGACCGCTAGCAATTTTTGACCGTTGTGCCTCGGGGCACGTGTTTTTGACCATTGGGAGTCACGTGTTCCCTCGCGGCCGTAGGTACAACCGTTTGAGGATGCCTCGCGGTCTTATCATAGACCGTTTGTCTTGGGCTAGCGGCCTTACGATAGACTGCTAGGCCCATCGTGACTCGCCCCTAGCGGCCTAAGGTAGGACCGCTAGGATCTGCCTAGAGGCCTAATGTACGACCGCTTGGCTGGCCTCACGGTCTAGAGTAGGACCGCCAGCCATTGGGCTGCCCTGAGTGGGTTGCAGTCCCGTTTCCATTCGACCCGTGGTTTCCGTGAGTGGAGTCTTACCTCCGGTGACATGTCCACTAGTCGTAGCCTTCTTACGGCACTCGTGTGCTGACCCACCCTGGAGTGGTGGAGCGACTGACCCGAGAGAGACGGTTGTTAGGCTGGTTACCGTAGGGCCCCCACGCGCAGTCGAGTCTGGGCTTCGGGGGAATAACCAACTAGAGGACAGGCCTAGGGCGTATGGTCTGAGTGTGCATACGGGGTTGGGGGCGTCGGACAGCGCTGATGAGTGTGACCCCAACTAGTCCTTGTTTGTGGTATTGGTTACTGTTGTGTGTCTCAGTCTCCGCCTGGGGCGTTGTAGGGAGACACTTGAGGCACGGTGCAAGACGTCAGGGGATGCATCCGGCCGTTCTTCTAGTGGGTGGTGCTCCTATCTCCTGGTAGGTACAGACTTATTTTCCGCCAGTTCGAGTTCGGTTGGCTTGGTACGGTTAGTTGTAGGGAGTTTTTTCATTTATTTATTACATCTTGTTGGTTCTACCGTACTCCTGCTAGGTAGTGTTACCTTCCTTGGTTGTTCGAGCCTTGTTGTCGTTTTCCTCGTAGTGCGGTGGGGGTCCGGGGGATCCCTACTGGGCCAATAAAATGAGGCTCACCCCTGCTTTTCAGGTGAGACGGGGTCGTCGAGAGGCGCGGTGTAGTTTCAGCGTGGTTCTTCTAGCCAGGGTTAGTCGCCAGTCTGCCAGAGCCGGGGTATGCCCCGTGTAGTTGTACTTTTCTTTCTGTTGGCTGTACTTTATTTGGACATGAGATACACTAGACCTTATAGCTGTTTATTTATTTATATTATGTTGTGCATTTTATTTTAATTATTATGCTATCTCCACAGTTATTTCAGCTTCTCTTGTACTCCCACACCATCCCTTTCACCCTTCCGAGTCTTCGGGCTCGTGGGTTGGCGGGCCGAGATTCGAGACGCGTCGGTTCCTTTCCAGTACTCAGATCTCGGGTCATCACAGTTGGTATCAGAGCGTAGGTTATGGAGGTACATAAGAATCTGAAATGACTGTAGTGGTCCAGAAGGTCCATGAATGTCCTGTACAGTTGGAGACTGGCGTAGGGTTCCGCATGTTTTTATTAATATTGTTGATTATTTTCGTTAACAGGAGTTATGGCGCCTAGGAGAGCGACTCGTTCCCAACAGGGAGAGTCAGGTGGGGGCCAGGAAGGGCAGAGTATGGCAGAGCTTCCGGCAGATGCAACTGGAGGGGCAAGAGTTCCTGGACCATAGGAGTTCTTCCGGGGCATGTATCATTATGTTCTTCAGCAGCAGTAGCAGGGCGGCGATGCTGGCGAGGGTTCGTCGTCTCGAGGTGGTCCTGGTCGCTTGCTGAGAGATTTCTTATAGTTTCAGCCGTCTCTTTTCAGTGGGCAGCCAGATCCAGAGGTGGCTAGGGAGTGGTTAGATGACCTGAAGTGAGTGTTCAGTTCGATGGAGTGTCCCAAGGCGGAGAAGGTGGTATTTGCTATGCATCGATTGCAAGGGCCAGCCCGGACTTGGTGGACGTCAGAGTGGGGAGCAGTGTTCCAGTCCTGTCCTCTTCGGCAGATCATGTGGCCGGAGTTCATCTCGGCTCTTGAGCATGGTTTTTGTCCACCCTTCCTCAGATCGCAGAAGCTGCGCGAGTTTCTAAAGCTGGTCCGTGGCGCGGCCCCCTTCACTCCGACATCGGTGTGGCAGTGGCGGCGGTGATGAGGTGGACGCGGGAGTGTGCTTTTCGCGGCGAGAGGCGGGGCGATTGTGGGTCTAAAAGCTTCCTTTCAAGATTGGCGACGATCCGGCAGAGCTCGTGCTCCACTGAGGTAGAGGGAAGGATTCCCATGCTCATGCCTTCCCTTCCTGCGATTTTTAGGCCGAGGAGAGGGCGAGAGGGGCTTAATCCATGCCAGGAGGGAAAAATCCATGTCTAGGGTTTGAGCACCGGATCCATCAATTCATCGTGTTTTTGACCGATTCGGGGCCATAGATGCATGCTAGGAGGGTTGGGGGAGGTTTTCCCATTGTTTCCCCATCATCGGGTGATGATCGGGGCGTGGGATGAAATTTTTGGGGTTTTCCCACCGTTCCGCGCTTGGGTGCGTCTAGCGATCCTTCCAGAGACTGCCAGACGCCCCCAGCGGCCTAATGTTTGGCTGCTATGGGTTACTGTATTGTCGGCAGGCCTTGCGGTCAGACGATAGACTGCTAGGCTAGGCGAGGTGGTCGTGTGATAGACCGCCAGCTATTTTTGACCGTTGCGCCTTGGGGCACGTGTTTTTGACCGTTGGGAGTCATGTGTTCCCTCGCGGCCGTAGGTACGACCGTTTGAGGATGTCTCGCGGTCTTATGGTAGACCGTTTGTCTTGGGCTAGCGGTCGTACGATAGACCGCTAGGCCCATCGTGAATCGCCCCTAGCGGCCTAAGGTAGGACAGCTAGGATCTGCCTAGCGGCCTAAGGTACGATCGCTTGGCTCGCCTCACGGTCTAGAGTAGGACCGCCAGCCATTGGCCTGCCTCGAGTGGGTTGCAGTCCCGTTTCCGTTCGACCCCTGGTTTTTTTGAGTGGAGTCTTACCTCCGGTGATACGTCCACTAGTCGTAGCCTTCTTACGGCACGCGTGTGCTGACCCACCCGGGAGTGGTGGAGCGGCTGACCCGAGAGAGACGGTTGTTAGGCTAGTTACCATAGGGCCCCCACGCGCAGCCAAGTCCGGGCTTCGGGGGAATAACCAGCTATTGTACCCGGACTATTTCCTAGCTAAAATAACAAGGAGTAAGGGCTCGGGCATGTCCCCGAACACCTTCAAGGCACGGGCTATCTAGCCCTTTCTACAACCCTGCGGGTCCCCACAAGGGTCCCGACCAACTTGCCGTGACACGCGGCGACACAAGCAATTGTCTGGGGTCAACCCCGGCCACTCTCATACGGGCTTTGCTCGTACCCTACATGGCCGCCCGGGACCACCCACGGGCTCCCCGACGTTAAGCCACGCCACGTGGCATCCAGTGAAAGAGCCGCGGGCTCACTCTGAGGCACTTCATTCAACCCTCCAAGGTCAAAGGGAGACCCGAGCAAGTCAACCACAGGCTTTGGAGGCCCGCAGCACGTGCATACGGCTCACACACGTGTGTTCGGCATTTTTCCGAACACCTAGTAGGCGTGTATATTTCAGCCCTTCTACACCAACCCACGGGCCACCCCGTGGTTCCAGTACACTAATTGGGCTCCACAACGCCCCCCAGCAAGTCGGGACTACCCCCGAGCCTCAGACACGTGGCAACATGTCACTCAACTTTAGCTCTCGGGTCAACCCGAGGCTACCCTGTCAACCCGGCGTACAACATGGCATGCAACACGAGGTGAGGCCCATGGGCCCAAGGTGCCTCCTCCCAGCCCCTATGGACTTCTACCCTTGACCCTAGGCCAAATCCAAGGCTCGTCGGTCACCTACGCGGCTCGCTCGGCAACCCGGAGTGTGTCGGGCATTCGCCCGAACACCTGGCGAGCGGCCACTACGACTCGAAGAACAATGGCCCTATGGGCCCATGCCAGCCTGCCGAAGTTCAAAGTCCGTCAAAGGACGTTCCCAGGCGACACAAGAAGACCCCCGGGGGCCACCCCCCGGGGTTACGGCCAGCCCGGGGCCAGTTCACCCCGGGGCATGGCCGCGCGCCCCTGGGATGGCGAACTCCATGGGGGCCGCGCCCTCCCTCCAGCCCGGTGGTCCCACGACCCCACTCAGCCCCGGTTCGTCCGATTTACGGTCCTACGATGCAATTCATGTGCCGTACCAGTTCGAGAAGTCGATGCGCGGACGTGGGAGCGCAAAGCGACAACACACGGGAATTTCGTAAGTCAACACACACACAAGCCTCCACGTATCCTCCCAGCTATTCATCCTTTTCTTTCTTAGTCAAATTAGGAAGAAAATGGCCCAAAAATCAATATTTATAGGGTGGGACCAGCCCCCCTCTCTCCTTGGAGCGAACCCGCCTAAACCCCCCTGGGGGGGTTTACGCGGACCAGCTCACCCCCCTTGTTGGTCTGCGTAAACCCCCCCATTCAATTAAAAAAATTTAATTTTTTAAGAAAAAAATAAAAGAACCAGCCCACCTAAACCCCCCGGGGTGGGGTTTACGCGGACCAGCCCAGGCCCCCTGGCTGGTCCGCATAAACCCCCATCCAAGGGGGGTTTATGCGGACCAGCTCAGCCCCCTGAGCTGATCCGCGTAAACCCCTTCCCCTCTCTCAGCCCGTGTAACTCCAAGTGACACTATTCACTTAGGTTTACGCGGACCAGCTCACCCCCCTTAGCTGGTCCGCGTTAACCCCTTATGACCTTTCAACTTCCCCTATAAAAACCCCTTAGGGGCTCAAGGGGCAAGCATGATATGCAAGATAGAAACTGATCCATCCAAGCTCCGGCATCCAGCAAGCACAGGACTTCAAGCGCGGATCCAAGCAACGAGCAAGGGAGAATTATGCGTGGGTGACTTGTTCGGTGGTCTAATACGCCGGGGGTATGTCGTTTGCACTCCCCTCACACCGTATATAGCCGTCATACACAAGTCAACACCCACCATATGTGACGCATTACGACATGGGCGGACGTCCCCTCATGCCGAGATTTCCTCTCACGTGCCCGTCGGTTGCAACCACACGCGTACCATGACGTCATGCTCTCTCGCAGTCACGAGGCCATGTTCGACCACTCACTTCGAGTCGTGATCGACCCTCACCCAGATACCGGATCGATGTATCCCTCCAGTCATCCAGTCACAGGCCCCCGTTCGGCACCAAGGCCCTAGCCTACGCCACGGGAGGAACCCTCTGTAAGACGTATATGTGTTCATTCATCACGCATCAACCCGGGGACCGACTAGCACGTCGGAGTTGTGCCGTGGCATGTGCCAGTTGTACCTTGGCCATTATGGCTGTCCTGTAAAGAAGTATACACCTCAGTATAACATTGCCGATTGGACGAGTGCCCTCGCACCCACGTGCAGGCCCTCAATTTTCTATCTACACCACTTGGCATCCGTGCCTAACACCCTAACCCCAGCAAACACCCCTCAGACTAACGTGCACCCATAGCTGCTGAATGCCCCCAGCCCTCTACCCACAGCTTCAGACATATATACAGACTTTTATTCAGCTTGGAACGAAGGTATTCGGATTCAATCCGATGTAAATAAACACCGGTTGTGTAGCAACCCTAATAAATGAATAATTGAAATAAATTAAAACCTATATTACAGAAGTAATATATATAAAAGGAATAGGGTTAATTGGACGAAATAAAACAAATTAAAAATAACGCCTCTTATTAAGGCGTTAATTTATAAAGAAACGCCTCTACCCATGGCGTGAATAAGGAAAGGACGCCCACACCTACGGTCGTCACCTCTTACGCGACCAAAATGGGCAAGTGAAAGAAACGCCCTCTGCCTGGGCGTGTTTTAAATAAATCACGACGTACCTAACGGCGTTACATGTAACGGGACGGAACTTATAAAAGTCAGGCCAAAGAAGCGCCCTCTACAAGGGCGTGTTTTAAACAAGGAACGCCTCTCCCTTAGGCGCTTTTTAAGAATATACGCCCTTACCTAAGGCGTTAATTCAGTTCGTGAACCGTTCGAATCCAGAACTTATTCAGAGTAAGTGATAAGCATTAGAAAGAGTTCAAACGTGGTAATGACTCTATCATAGAAGTATTACTTCCACTAGAACACTAACCCTAACAGGACGTCCAAAATCCTATAAATAGTCTTGATCGAACAAACCCTAAACCTATTTGATTCAAGCCTCTGCGACAGTAAGTGAAGAACATAACTGTTCTTCTTATTCCTTTCTTTCTGTTTCTAGTGTATGAAGAACTAACGTTCTTCATCTCCTTTCTTCCCCTACAGGCTGAGTGAAGATCATCGTCGCCATCATCTTCATCAAATTAATTTTTCTTCTTATCAAGTCATTCACGTGTTCCATCTCCAGATATCAACAAAGGTAGGATTTTCTCAAGTCACTGTAGCCCAAACTAAATTGATACAGTACAATAATTATCATGCATATACATGGTTTGGTTTATTATAGTTTCTGAACGACTTTCTGTTAATTTCTTGAAAGAAACGTCCTTAGCAAGGGCGTGACTATAAAATACATGCCCCGAACTAGGGCGCTAATTTACAAGACACGACCCTGCCCCGGTCGTCAATTTCACATTTGACGCCCTGTACACAGGCGTTACTTTCATGTAAATCTTAAGAACTGATTATCCATGTAATTACATGAAAGCAAATTGTTAACGGTTAAAAGTCAATAAACATGAAACATCAAATCTAAAATACTGCATCTGAATTTCCTGCCAATTTTCCTGTCATATTGTTATCCTTGATTATCGTGTAAATCTTGCTGATCATGTAAATTCCTGATATTTCTTGAATTCACGACCTAGATTAGGTCGTTTTCCATCTGGTAACGCCCCATCACAGGGCGTGAATTAAAAATAAACGCCCCTTACTAGGGCGCGTATCTGTTAAAATCCTGGAATATATATTCTGTGAAAATAAGAATTTAATGATTAACGCCCCTGCCAAGGGCGCGGTTTTTGATAATTTCTGAAAATAAATATGTTCTGATAAATATTGTAAATAAAAGGACGCCTGCTACTGTAGTCGTCAACTCTTGAAGAAACGCCCTTGCCAAAGGCGCGTTTTAGATAAATTATTGAAATAATGAAATTCTGCGAAACGGAACATATATAAACGCCCTGATACTAGGCGTTAGTTACTTGAAAAACGCCCCAGACAAGGGCGTGTTTTTCATAAATTAATGAGATTATTGAAAATTCTGCAAAACGGACCATATGTAAACGCCCTTCTGTTAGGCGTTAATTACTTAAGAAACGACTTTACCTAAGTCGTTATTTTACTGTAAACTGATTTTTCCTCTGGTTTGCTGACCGATGGTTTTATATATCATAATATATATATATCGGCACTATTCTCCACTCCGTGAGTATAGTCCCACGTTTCATGTTGATTTATCGATCACACTCAACTCTCATTGACATACAAGCTCTCCATTGGACATTCCGTTCCTTTGGACTAGCGAGTTAGTCATAGAGACCTCCGTAAGACTCCTCGTAGCCTTGGATTCCCTCAAGGCCGACTGAGCTGGTTGTACCCTAAAAACCCATTACACAGTTTTTGCCATGTCAATCTAAAGAAAACATGGTATACCGGCCCTTATGATTATACAAAGAGTATATCATAAGAAATTCTTGATGGGATGATGATATCATGCCATATCGTGTCATTCTTGTAAACCCCAATTCTATGATAAGAATGAGGGTATCTTGCTTGATCTAATGTTCATGTGGACCTCAATTCTATATAAAGAATGTCCATATTGATTTGTCATGGTACCTAAGTTAAGGGAACCATATTCTACCTAGTTTTATCGAACTCGTGATTATACCGTTATTATCGCCATTCTATGTCCTTTGTCATATTTTGGACTCTATTCTATCAAAGTTGTCATACGTATCTACAAGCTTGATTATTGAAATTCTATATTGGCTATATAAACAAGAGTGGATGTCAAAACACATGATAAATGCCTGCGCATATAGGGCCCGATCTGGTCCTGGGAGGAGCACCCGAAAGTACTTGTGCCCATGGGAGTTAAAATGATAAGGTATCTGGCATTATACCGAGTACTTGACTTGCTTGATTGGACATTCCACACACATCTTGTACTTTAATCGTACTTGACTTTACATGAAATGCGTGGCCCGAAAAAGGGTAATTTACTTGCTTGAAACATGATAGCCAAAGTTCTTGACATGACTTGTTAAACGTGCTTGCTTGAATATCTTGAATAACTTGTATCTTGTTCATGAAAGTTCATCTTATTTCTTTGATATTACATTCTCTCTATCTTGTCGTTTCATGCGAGCATGCATAGCTTTATTGCATCCATGAAAATGTAATTACTTAAACCACTTGCTAGTACTTGAGATATAATTTCCTACTGAGCGTTCGCTCATCCCGTTTGTCCCTTTGTACTTTTCAGGTAAGTCCGACGACGATGGAAGTCAATCGGATGGGAATTGTCAAGAGTGAAGAGATAGAGATTCTCCAAGTGTCATCTAGTCTTTTCTATAGTTTCTTGAGTCAACTATGTATTCTTTTCCTTTTTTTATTAAACAGAGTATTGGATTTGTAATAGTCTATCCATTATGAAATAAAGGATTGGGTTATCTTGCTATTTTGCGCATCTCTGTCTTTGTGTCGAATACACGACCACTCTGATTGACATGATTGATATAGACACGTCGCGCATCTCCGGGTATCTTCCGCGCTCGGGGCGTGACAGTCTTTGTGGTATCAGAGCCTAAGGTATTCAATTCCTAGAAAACCCAAGTCCAAGGATAGGTTTCAAAACCTTTAACCAAGTGAGAGTGGGTAGAACCAAGGGTTAAATGATCAATGAGTCCTTTATAAGATCATAGTGATATAATACTAACATAGCTATTGTAATTGTAGGATAATGGCTGCCGAACGTGCTCAATGGCGCAACATGCAGCGTACCCTTCAAGGGATGACCCAAGTGCTACAACAGGTAGCACAAGGTGGTGCTCCACGAGCTGGAAGCTTACACCAAGCATTCAAGAATATGAATCCCCCGAAGTTCATGGGATCGACCGATCCAGACGATGCCGAGCATTGGGTTCGGGAGATTGAACGTATATTCCGTGTCATGCAATGCACGGATCAGGACAAAGTCTTATTAGCTACTTTCCAGTTAGAAAAGGATGCTAGATGCTGGTGGGAGTCGATTGAAGCTACTATTGACCCAACTCAAGTTACATGGGGTGAATTCGTTGAATATTTCAACGCCAAATATTTCTCTGATAGGGTCCAGGAAAGGAAGGCCGCCGAATTTGCCGCATTAAAGCAAAGATCTTTATCGGTGGCTGATTATGAAGCACAGTTCTCTAGACTGTCTAGATATGCTAAGCATTTAATTGGCACGGAAAAGATGAAAGCCCGTAGATTTCTTAATGGGCTTAGGCCCCACTACATTACTCAACTGGCGCCTATGGATATTCAAGTTTATACTGAAATAGTGCGCCGAGCTCAGTTGCTTGAAGATGCCACGGAACTATCTGATAGGATCCGTGGGAAAGACAAAAAGGAGCAAGTCACAAGTTCGGGTTCTTTTAAACCCAACTTTAAGAAGAGGCCCAATAATGGAGGTTCTTCCTCTCAAGATCAGAAGTACAAGAAATCCAAGCCTTTCTCTATCACCACTACCCCTTCAAACGTAGTATGCAAGCATTGTGACAAGGCTGGTCACAAAACAGAAGAATGCTGGAGGAAATTAGGAGCATGTCTCCGTTGTGGGAGTCGTGAACATCGGATTCCCGATTGTCCATTAATGAATGACCAAGATGGTGAGGGTAAACGCCCAGTGACAAGGAACGCGCGTCTTCATGCAATCCAAGAGACCGAACCAGAAGAAGAAGGCGGATTGGTGGAAGGTACATTAAAAATTTGTTCCAAATATGCACATGTCTTATTTGATACAGGTGCATCGCATTCCATTATTTCCAAGAAGTTTGCTGACCCATTACCTCTAGAACCAGAATGGATGAAGATAATATTGTCTACTCCTCTCGGAAACGAGACGGATATCACGCATCATTACCAAAACTGTGAGGTGTTGGTTCGAGGAAAGAATTTTCCTATTGATCTTATCTGCTTAGATCTAAAAGAATATGATGTTATACTAGGAGCAGATTGGTTATCTAAGTACCAGGCAACGGTTGATTGCCGTAATAGCAAGATTGTTTTCAAAGAATTTCCAGAACTGACTTATACTAGTCCTAAGAGTCGAAGCAAATCCCCTCTTATTTCGGCTCTTCGAGCAAGCAAGCTCGTCAGGAAAGGATGTGTATCCTTCCTTGCTTTTGTCACTAATAAAGAAGCTAAGGAAACCAAGATAGAAGACGTTCAAGTAGTACGAGAATTCCCAGACGTATTTCCGGAGGAATTGCCGGGATTACCCCCGCAAAGAGATGTGGCCTTTACCATCGACTTAGTCCCTGGTGCTGGTCCGGTTTCAAAGGCACCATATAGAATGTCCCCTGCTGAACTCAAGGAGTTGAAGGAGCAGTTGATGGAACTAATCCGAAAAGGGTTTATTAGACCAAGTACTTCCCCGTGGGGAGCACCAGTCTTATTTGTAAAGAAGAAGGATGGATCCATGAGATTGTGTATT
Source organism: Amorphophallus konjac (assembly GCA_022559845.1). NCBI lineage: Eukaryota > Viridiplantae > Streptophyta > Magnoliopsida > Alismatales > Araceae > Amorphophallus > Amorphophallus konjac. The sequence goes on from CM040120.1 coordinate 301,224,264, forward strand.
GACTATCGACAGTTGAATCATCTTACTATCAAGAACAAGTATCCACTGCCGAGAATCGATGAATTGTTTGATCAGATTTCAGGATCCAAATATTTCTCCAAGATTGATCTCCGGTCGGGATATCATCAATTAAGGATCAAGGATGATGACATTCACAAGACCGCATTCAGAAGCAGGTATGGCCATTACGAATTTGTTGTTATGCCTTTTGGACTAACAAATGCCCCTGCTGCCTTTATGCAGTTAATGAATAGCATATTCAGGCCTTACTTGGATCAATTCATAGTAGTCTTCATCGATGATATATTGATATATTCTAAGACTAAGGAAGAACATGAAGAGCATTTGAGGATTGCATTGCAAGTCTTGAGGACAAATCAATTATATGCTAAACTCAGCAAATGCGAGTTCTGGCTTGAAGAAGTGGCTTTTCTCGGACATGTCATATCCAAGGACGGTTTATCTGTGGATCCGTCAAAAGTTGAAGCTGTGAGAAACTGGGAGAGACCCACTAATGCAAGCGAGATCAGAAGTTTCTTAGGTCTTGCAGGCTATTATCGGCGATTTATCAAAGATTTCTCTAAGATCGCCGTACCACTTACAAGATTAACTCGTAAGGAGATCCGATATGAATGGAGTGAGGAATGTGAAAGCAGTTTCCAAACTCTCAAGGATCATCTCACCACAGCTCCGGTCTTAGCCCTACCAATTGAAGGAGAGAAATTCGAGGTCTACACTGATGCTTCTGGCATTGGCCTCGGATGTGTTCTAATGCAACATGGGAAGGTCATAGCATACTCTTCTCGTCAACTGAAGAAGCATGAGGAGAATTACCCCGTCCATGACTTGGAATTGGCCGCGGTAGTATTTGCCCTAAAGATATGGAGACACTATCTCTATGGGGTACAGTTTACTGTATACTCCGATCACAAAAGTCTCAAATATCTATTTTCACAAAAGGAGCTGAACATGAGACAAAGACGCTGGCTAGAATATCTCAAGGACTTCGACTTCAGTATACAATACCATCCCGGAAAGGGTAATTATGTGGCTGACGCCCTTAGTCGAAAGCCGAGAGCAAGGATAGCCAATTGTATGATACAAGAATGGAGGTTACTTGAACAATTCTCCGAGCTCAATATAAGCTTGGACACGGAATCCAAATTTGTCACACTATCTCATGTAAGCATACAGTCAGATTTGTTATCTGAGATACAAACACTTCAGGATAATGATCCTATGTTAGTAGAAATCAAAGGCAGATTAGAAGGACAATCTGATTTTCAACTAACTTCTGATGGAAGATTATCGTTCAAAGATAGAACTTGTATACCCGATTGTCCGGAATTAAAGAAGAAGATCTTAGATGAAGCTCACAGATCAAGATACACTATTCATCCTGGATCAACTAAAATGTACCAAGATGTAAAGAGGAACTTTTGGTGGCCCAATATGAAAAAAGAAATAGCGGACTATGTATCACGCTGTCTCACATGCCAACAGGTCAAGGCGGAACATCAAAAGCCTGCGGGAAAACTACATCCTCTAGATATTCCTAAGTGGAAATGGGAGGATATTGGTATGGACTTCATCATGGGTTTGTCTAAATCTAAAGGAGGACATGATGGAATCTGGGTTATCATTGACCGATTGACTAAATCGGCACATTTCTTGCCAATCAAAAGCCGATGGTCAATTGATGTGCTAGCTGCACTATACATCAAAGAAATAGTCAGGATACATGGAATTCCTGTCTCAATCGTGTCGGATAGAGATCCCCGTTTTACTTCTCATTTTTGGAAGGGATTACAACATTCGTTGGGGACAAGGCTCAACTTTAGTACTGCTTTTCACCCACAAACGGATGGTCAGACCGAGCGAACTAATCAAGTTGTTGAAGATATGCTGAGAGCATGCATTATTGACTTTGGAGGAAGCTGGCATGACCACTTACCTTTAGTTGAATTTGCATATAATAATAGCTACCAAGCTAGTATCCAAATGGCACCTTTCGAAGCCTTATACGGAAGGAGTTGTCGATCTCCCATATGTTGGAACGAAGTTGGAGAGAAACAACTATTAGGTCCAGACATGGTAAGGGATACAACCGAGAAGATACAAGTAATCAGAGAAAGATTACAAGTTGCTCAGACAAGGCAAAAGGCTTATGCTGATACCAGGAGAAGAGATCTTGAATTCCAGGTTGGAGATCATGTGTTTCTTAAAATATCCCCTGGACGTGGCATACGAAGATTTGGTGTTAAGGGCAAGCTTACGCCAAGATTCATCGGACCATTTGAGGTACTCGAAAGAGTTGGCGAGGTTGCTTATCGCATCGCGTTGCCTCCTCAGTTGTCCGAGGTACACAATGTATTTCACATATCTATGTTGAAGAAGTATGTGCACGATCCGTCACATATTATTGAGCATGGAGATCTGGTGATCCAGAAAGATCTCACATACGAACAGAGGCCTTTAAAGATATTAGATCGAGAAATACGAGCTCTAAGGAATAAGGTTATTCCCATGCTTAAGGTGCAATGGAATAAGAATCCTGAACATGAAGCGACATGGGAGACCGAGGAATCTATGAAGAGACGATTTCCCGAGTTATTCTAAGAGGTATATGTTCGACACTCTCCACATGTATAATTATATATATATTGAATTTGGGGACCAAATTCTTTTTAAGTGGGGGAGGGTGTAGCAACCCTAATAAATGAATAATTGAAATAAATTAAAACATATATTACAGAAGTAATATATATAAAAGGAATAGGGTTAATTGGACGAAATAAAACAAATTAAAAATAACGCCTCTTATTAAGGCGTTAATTTATAAAGAAACGCCTCTACCCATGGCGTGAATAAGGAAAGGACGCCCACACCTACGGTCGTCACCTCTTACGCGACCAAAATGGGCAAGTGAAAGAAACGCCCTCTGCCTGGGCGTGTTTTAAATAAATCACGACGTACCTAACGGCGTTACATGTAACGGGACGGAACTTATAAAAGTCAGGCCAAAGAAGCGCCCTCTACAAGGGCGTGTTTTAAACAAGGAACGCCTCTCCCTTAGGCGCTTTTTAAGAATATACGCCCTTACCTAAGGCGTTAATTCAGTTCGTGAACCGTTCGAATCCAGAACTTATTCAGAGTAAGTGATAAGCATTAGAAAGAGTTCAAACGTGGTAATGACTCTATCATAGAAGTATTACTTCCACTAGAACACTAACCCTAACAGGACGTCCAAAATCCTATAAATAGTCTTGATCGAACAAACCCTAAACCTATTTGATTCAAGCCTCTGCGACAGTAAGTGAAGAACATAACTGTTCTTCTTATTCCTTTCTTTCTGTTTCTAGTGTATGAAGAACTAACGTTCTTCATCTCCTTTCTTCCCCTACAGGCTGAGTGAAGATCATCGTCGCCATCATCTTCATCAAATTAATTTTTCTTCTTATCAAGTCATTCACGTGTTCCATCTCCAGATATCAACAAAGGTAGGATTTTCTCAAGTCACTGTAGCCCAAACTAAATTGATACAGTACAATAATTATCATGCATATACATGGTTTGGTTTATTATAGTTTCTGAACGACTTTCTGTTAATTTCTTGAAAGAAACGTCCTTAGCAAGGGCGTGACTATAAAATACATGCCCCGAACTAGGGCGCTAATTTACAAGACACGACCCTGCCCCGGTCGTCAATTTCACATTTGACGCCCTGTACACAGGCGTTACTTTCATGTAAATCTTAAGAACTGATTATCCATGTAATTACATGAAAGCAAATTGTTAACGGTTAAAAGTCAATAAACATGAAACATCAAATCTAAAATACTGCATCTGAATTTCCTGCCAATTTTCCTGTCATATTGTTATCCTTGATTATCGTGTAAATCTTGCTGATCATGTAAATTCCTGATATTTCTTGAATTCACGACCTAGATTAGGTCGTTTTCCATCTGGTAACGCCCCATCACAGGGCGTGAATTAAAAATAAACGCCCCTTACTAGGGCGCGTATCTGTTAAAATCCTGGAATATATATTCTGTGAAAATAAGAATTTAATGATTAACGCCCCTGCCAAGGGCGCGGTTTTTGATAATTTCTGAAAATAAATATGTTCTGATAAATATTGTAAATAAAAGGACGCCTGCTACTGTAGTCGTCAACTCTTGAAGAAACGCCCTTGCCAAAGGCGCGTTTTAGATAAATTATTGAAATAATGAAATTCTGCGAAACGGAACATATATAAACGCCCTGATACTAGGCGTTAGTTACTTGAAAAACGCCCCAGACAAGGGCGTGTTTTTCATAAATTAATGAGATTATTGAAAATTCTGCAAAACGGACCATATGTAAACGCCCTTCTGTTAGGCGTTAATTACTTAAGAAACGACTTTACCTAAGTCGTTATTTTACTGTAAACTGATTTTTCCTCTGGTTTGCTGACCGATGGTTTTATATATCATAATATATATATATCGGCACTATTCTCCACTCCGTGAGTATAGTCCCACGTTTCATGTTGATTTATCGATCACACTCAACTCTCATTGACATACAAGCTCTCCATTGGACATTCCGTTCCTTTGGACTAGCGAGTTAGTCATAGAGACCTCCGTAAGACTCCTCGTAGCCTTGGATTCCCTCAAGGCCGACTGAGCTGGTTGTACCCTAAAAACCCATTACACAGTTTTTGCCATGTCAATCTAAAGAAAACATGGTATACCGGCCCTTATGATTATACAAAGAGTATATCATAAGAAATTCTTGATGGGATGATGATATCATGCCATATCGTGTCATTCTTGTAAACCCCAATTCTATGATAAGAATGAGGGTATCTTGCTTGATCTAATGTTCATGTGGACCTCAATTCTATATAAAGAATGTCCATATTGATTTGTCATGGTACCTAAGTTAAGGGAACCATATTCTACCTAGTTTTATCGAACTCGTGATTATACCGTTATTATCGCCATTCTATGTCCTTTGTCATATTTTGGACTCTATTCTATCAAAGTTGTCATACGTATCTACAAGCTTGATTATTGAAATTCTATATTGGCTATATAAACAAGAGTGGATGTCAAAACACATGATAAATGCCTGCGCATATAGGGCCCGATCTGGTCCTGGGAGGAGCACCCGAAAGTACTTGTGCCCATGGGAGTTAAAATGATAAGGTATCTGGCATTATACCGAGTACTTGACTTGCTTGATTGGACATTCCACACACATCTTGTACTTTAATCGTACTTGACTTTACATGAAATGCGTGGCCCGAAAAAGGGTAATTTACTTGCTTGAAACATGATAGCCAAAGTTCTTGACATGACTTGTTAAACGTGCTTGCTTGAATATCTTGAATAACTTGTATCTTGTTCATGAAAGTTCATCTTATTTCTTTGATATTACATTCTCTCTATCTTGTCGTTTCATGCGAGCATGCATAGCTTTATTGCATCCATGAAAATGTAATTACTTAAACCACTTGCTAGTACTTGAGATATAATTTCCTACTGAGCGTTCGCTCATCCCGTTTGTCCCTTTGTACTTTTCAGGTAAGTCCGACGACGATGGAAGTCAATCGGATGGGAATTGTCAAGAGTGAAGAGATAGAGATTCTCCAAGTGTCATCTAGTCTTTTCTATAGTTTCTTGAGTCAACTATGTATTCTTTTCCTTTTTTTATTAAACAGAGTATTGGATTTGTAATAGTCTATCCATTATGAAATAAAGGATTGGGTTATCTTGCTATTTTGCGCATCTCTGTCTTTGTGTCGAATACACGACCACTCTGATTGACATGATTGATATAGACACGTCGCGCATCTCCGGGTATCTTCCGCGCTCGGGGCGTGACAGGTTGCTTGCGGCCGGTGGGGAAAGACGTCCCGTACACGATTCCCGCAATTGCCTACGCACTCGCGCCCATGGAACCCCTTCTCTCCACGTGTCGTCTGATCGCCCAAGCCCACGTGCCGCGCCCTAGTGGCGCTTCCCCGGTAAACCCTTGGTTCCCTGAGTGATTGTCGCGAAATTGGCTGGCACACCCGCACCCTGTTCGGTTAACCCTTATCCCGACATTCCCGTGCCATTCGACCCTTTTCGACTTTCCGTGAAAGGAGAGTGCCCGATACCGCCGTGAGAGGCATGCAACCGCAAGGAGGATACCCAAGATATATCAAACTCCCATATTTTTCTTCTCCGTTGTATCCCTTCCTTCACCCCGATAATCGGCATAAAAAACCCGCGCAATAGAGAGGATGGCATGCCCAGTGGGACGTCTCCCGCCTTCCTTCTTTTTGCTAAAGAAAAGTCTGTGCCAGCCCTAAAGCCTTGGTGCCCTTTCCCTGTCCTTGCAGGAGAGGCAGAGGAGGACACTCGTGCGCGCATTCTCCAGCAGCTTTTGGTCTACGTTCTGATCGCCGGACCGCTTTCGGCGACTGTCAGCATCCGTCACCTCTGCAGCACTCAGCACTCCAGCAACCATAGCGGCTGTCACCTACGGTCTCAACGTCATTGCCACCCATGCCCGGGTGGGCTACTTGGCGACGTCGATCACTTTCGGCAGCTTCGCCCATGTTATCGGATCACCCTACTTCTTGGGTGTGATCCACGTGGCTGCGCTTCAGCCAACTCTAGTTTTTCCATTGGCTCCTACAGCCAATGCGCCACGCGCGCTCCCAGCACCAGTGTCCCGCCTGAGTGCCGGACACTGGACCGTCACTACTGGCCCATGCAGGGCCCCCAGATCAATGCCGGCCCGGGTAAGCGTTAGCTCCCGGGGCCAGCCTCGTCCGATCTCCAACATGGGCCCTATGCCCCGGACTTCGGTCGGCTTCTCAACACTCTCCTTGAGTTCCCAACCCTGAGCCCCAGTCAAGCCGGCACCCAACACGGGCTCCCAGCCCTGGGTCCACGACTTCCCAGCATCTTCCTCGGGTTCCCAACCCCGAGCCCCAGCCAAGCCGGCACCCAACACGGGCTCCCAGCCTCGGGTCCACGGCTTCTCAGCATCCTCCTCGGGATCCAAACCCCAGCCGCAGCCAAGCCGACACCCAACACGGGCTCTCAGCCCCGAGTCCACGGCTCCTCAGCATTTGCATCAGGTTTCCAACCCCGAATCCCGGCAAAGCCGACTCTCGACACGGGCTCCCGGCCCTGAGTTCGCGGCTCCTCGGTATTGCACTCGGGGCCCCGGTCCCGAGCTCCAGTTGAACCGGCTTTCCCCGCGGGTCTTCTACCCAGGGGGCAACGTTCCTCAACACCTTCCTCAGGTCTCCCGACCCGAGCCCAGGCTACATAGGCACTTACCGTGGGTCCTCGACCCAGGGGCGTCGACACCTCAGCACTTCTGACAACGTCGCCCTCCGGTGCAAGAGTATCGTCTCGAGCATCGGCAACACTCCTATCGGCGTGGGCGAAGGCTTACACCTGAGTCGCCCAGCCATCGACTCCCGATGTGGGTTTCATACCCCGGGGGCCGATCCCCGCACCCCAGACTGGCAGCTTCACGCTGCCGGTTGCTTCAAGCCGAGTCTTCTCGGTCTACCATCTTACGGCGGAGTCTGCCTCAGCTCCTCAAAAGAAGCGTCGCCATGGCCGCAGAGGTAGACGGCTCACTGCTGCAACCAGCAACTCCGGCAAGATGGTTCTTATCGGTGACTTGCGGATCCGTTTCGACGGGGGTGAACCAATCATACCCCAGGATCGGACCATCCCCACCATCCCCACTTCCAATCATTTTGACCTCTTGCGTCAAACACGAGAGGATGGGGCAAAGCTCAAAGAAGCGGGTTCCTCGGTGGCAGTCCGGGGGCACCCACCGCAGCCAGACACACGGCCTCCCAAGACGCCTCGTCGGAAAGGCGGTGACAAGGGAGACCAGCAACCTGACATGAGAAGAATCTGGGTCACTCCAGAAGAAGCTCAGGCCGTTCGAAGGGTGTGTATCAGAAACCCCCTGTGAGCACTCAGATGCGGCATCAGACGGGATGCGACTGGCTTCACAGTAGCATCGTCTAACGACGCCCAGTCGTCTAATGTCCCCTGCGCAAGCAAGCGGAGGCAAAGGCGAGCCCATTCTTGGGCCCTCCAGCAACCTGTCCCGGACTCTCCTCCGACTAATGTCGGGAGTGAGCCCCCTCTGCAACACATCTCGATCTTTGACAGACTAGGGATGCCTATTTGCCTCGCGCGGCACACGCACAGGAAGTGGATGGCCTGGTTCATCAATGACGCGGTTCAAGTGTTCGCGTGCTACACCACCGGACACCAGCCATACACCTAGTTTGACGACTTGAACCAGCCTCTGTCCCACTTCAGGAGGCCGCGCCACCAGGCTCTGCCGCCTCCCCCAACAGGTCACATCGGCACTTCTACCGGGCCGCAAGCGACGGAATGCGCAGAAGAGGTTCCGACGGAAGATCGCGATCCTCCTATCAACGCAGAGCTGGTCAACAATGACCCTCCTGCGAACGAGGTTCAAGAAGTGACCCTCGATACTCTCATGAAGGAGAACCAGCATTTGAAGGCCCTCCTACAAGATCTCCTCCAAGAACGAGACCTTCATCCTCAACAGCCTGCTAGGCCCCAGGCCGAGGCACTGGTGCCGCCAGCAGCCCGTGATGCTGCCAACACCTCAGCGGTGATTGCCCGAACTCCGTTGGCAACTGGGTTTGGCACGCCCCCGGTTGAGGTTCAACCACAAGCCTCCAACACGCCAATGCCAGAAAATGTCCTGGCGCAACACCAGATGATCGAGCGCATTGTCGAGACAAAGCTCGCCCAGTATGGTGAAGGCACTGTCATGGTAGATCTCTACAGTGTACCCTACCCGCTTCACCACCAGCTGAAAAAGCTTCCCCCAGAGTACTCCAAGCCCCCGAAGCTGCAAAAGTTCGACGGGCAAGGGTCGCCACATGAACACTTGGCCTATTATGTTACGGCCATGGGTAAGTTAGTGCTGAGAGAATCATATCTCCTCCGCTACTTCGCCACTTCGCTCACGGGAACGGCCTTTCAATGGTACTCCCGCCTGAAACCCAACTCAGTCATCGACTGGGCGGATCTCCAAAAGAAATTCCTCGACTGCTTCCAAACGGCTGAGCGAAAGGTATCTCTAGCCGAACTCTATTCTCTCGAGCAGAAAAAGGGCGAGAGTGCCCTCGACTTCGTCAAGAAGTGGCGAGACCTCAGCATGAGGTGTGTTAATCCACCCGTTCAAGAGGACGCCATCACCATATGCCGTCAAGGTGTGGCGGCCGAGGTCAGTGAAAAGCTTCTCGGCACCAATATCAAAGGCTTCGACCAACTCAATTCGACGGTCACCAAAATTGAGATGTTCTTCACCGATAACCTGAGCTATACTGCAGCAAATGGTAAGCAAGCGCGAGAACGCCAGTCCGGTAAGGAGGTGAATATCATAGAATTCACCCCTGCCGCCAAAGCCAGTAAGTAGGTCGAATCTAGTGGCTCTGACAAAAAGTCAGCGGATAAGCCGGCTGCTCCCTCCTTCTCGGAGCGTATGAAGACACCCTTCTCATTCAAGAAGGAACACACGAAGATGCTCTTTGACCTCTGTATGGCCCAGAAGATCATCGAGCTGCCAGAAATCCGCAAGCCAGATGAGGCTCTAAAGACTGACGATCCTAGTTATTGCTTGTACCATCGCATGCTGGGTCATTCAATTGGAGATTGCTACGTCTTCAAGACTCAGGCGCAGAAATTGATCCGAGACGGCCTCGTCAAAATGAAGAGCGGTCTCGTCGATCCTCCGCAACCACATACGTAGGCCAGGCCAGCTAAGGCAGCACGCGTGGCTCACCCCTCAGCCAATGTCATCCATATGATGGCCGCATTTTCTCTTTCTGATGACGAGTCAGAGGATCCCAGCGCCAATCGAAGGGGACGTTCGATCTGGTACCCAGGGTGGAGGCCTTGGCACGATCGGAGACCTCTCTCCTTCCCCAGGGAGAAAACCCGGTGACTCTTCGACATCCTCGTCGAGAACGGGAAAATCATGCCCCGTGACTCGCCTGTCGACTACACCCATTGGGATCGTAGTCACCCCCAATACTACCCCTTCCACGCCAGAATCTGCCACCCGATCGAGTCCTGCGAGGAAGTTCAGCACCTCATCCAGGAACAGACCCTAAGCATCGCTAGGGATGCGCCAGAGCGGTCAGACTCCCCTCAAGAAAATGGGCATGGGCTGCCTTACCAGCATCCTCCAAAATTGCTCGAGTTCTGGACTGACAACCAAGAGGCGCTTGAGCGATTGCGGAAGCATAGAGAGCAGGATGCCAGTCAAGAGACGAAGCCGACCGACTTATCGGTCAACGTCATCCATTCCCTTGCTCCTCTGGCCCCTTCGGGCTCTCAGACATCAGCACCCAGCCAGCCAACCCCAGCCACTTCGGTCGTGCGGTGGCGGTCTTGGCGGGAGCTAAATTCTCTCCCTTTCCCTGAAGAAGACACTGCCAGGCTCCTCCGGGTCCTTCTCGACCGAGATGATGTTTTGGTGGGTGAGATGACGATGAGCTCCATAGCTCTCTCTCGTCCTCCTCCCGTCCTATCTCCGTCACCGGCAACCACGGATAAGAAGGGAAAGTAAAAGTAGGGTGAGGCTCCCCCTCAGCCTCGTCGTATCTCCTCAGCGGATGGGCCGTCGAGTCCCCTCCACCTACCTGTTGACACAATCCGAAGTACAAAGAAGGCATCTTCGGAGTCTTCAGCGGCTTCAATTCAAGTGGCGGGTCCACCGCCACAAGGCTCAGCCGATCCACAAAGTCGGGATAACTGTGTAGAGCGATAATGTCCTGCGACGACGTCCATTGTCTCCAGGCCCAGCACTCAGCATGGTTACAAAGGTAAGGCTAAGGAGCAGGACGACGAGCATACCTCTCTGTCCGCTTCTCAACAAAAGCCTTCGCCACCGCGGCTAAGGCATCAAACCGCGCATACGTCTTCGGACGCCAGCACCAGCCTACCGACTCCTCGCAGGCTCCTGCCGCCACCGCGGGTAAGGCATCAAACCGCGCATAAGTCTCCGGATGCCAGTCCCAGCATTCCGGCATACCAGGAATTGCCGCTCGAGGTAATCGAGCAAGCAATCACTGCCACCTTCCAGATATAACAAGTGGAAGGCGCCTGGATCGAAATCCGAGCAAGGAAGAGTCATCGACCTCGCCCTGTAAAGGCATCAGCTCGGAGATATCCTCATCAGGATTTATCAACTCCGGCTCCATCACCTCTCTCTCCTACTCCCTTGGAGACTGCGATCGCCAAGAGACAAGAGAAAAATAGGAGGAAGAACCTCAGAAGGTGGCTCAAGAAACAAGCTGGACAAGCAGTCACCCTACAATCCCCAGTTAAGCCAACGTGATGTGACACTACTTATGAAAAATGCAGTAACTAGATCGTGGAACCTTGGACCTACCACGCAAACACAATGTACAAGAGCAAATCGCGTAACTTGCCGAACCTCTGTCGCGCCCCGGGGTGACTCGGCGATGCCGAGTGGAGGTGGTGGAACAAGACCCTTGCTGGTAGAGGGCCAGCAAGGCTAGGGTTGTTCTCCCAAGGGTACGGTGCCCACACTCAAGGGGCTGGCTAGGTGCCAAAGGGGCACAGGGTCACCCTCTCTCACACAACTCCACGGTGACCACACGCAAGCTGGGTGCTCTGGGGTCGGGCGCTCTCTCATCGCCAGCGGAGCAATTCTACGGATATTAAATGAACAAGCACCAAAATGGGAGCAAGGTTTTAGAGCTTACCCGGTCGGTTTGAAGAAACTGACCCCGTTCGGAGACGTGGGCGAGCGGGGGAGTGTGGGTTCCCCGCACACTGCGCCGGTGTAGCTTCTCCCTGTTTAATGGAGTACATGGACTACTCCTCACGCAGAAGGGGGAACTCGGGGTGGGGAGAATAATGGTACACTCAAACACTACCTCAACGCAGGGAGGGGCGCTAAGCGGGCTAGGCGGGGAAGGGAGGGTAGCTGTGGAGGAAGCCGATTGATCCCCTCACCTGTTCTGCCTGCTTTAGGGACTGCCTGATAGGTACTCGCTGCTGACGCTGTCACGGGTTCTCCCAAACTTGAAAGTCCTCGAAACCAGCGTCGAATCTTCACTGACTGAGCCGGGAGGACTTCTGAATTTTCTTGGGAATTCGAGTCGTCGTCGACGGCCAGGGTAGATTCTGGAACTGGACCTTTCTTTTCTGGCTCGGACTGGTTCCAGTGTACAGCAGCAGAAAGAAGGAATTGCCACGAGCACTCCTGAAGTCCGAACGAGGCAGGATCAGAACGGACGCAATCATGTTCGAGTCCTCTTCGAGCAGCAACCAGGTTGGTCACTGGGAGAGGTCGGAGCAGAAAGAATAAGCCCGAAGAGTGGAGGGGTATCTCTGCTGGCTCTGACCAGACTGATCTGCACACCCGGGGGAGATAAATTGGAACTATGAACTCCGAGCTCCGATCGACGCTCCGCCGGCTGCGTTGGACAGAAGACTGGTAGAATTTCGTCCCAGTCAAACGACGCACCAAGGGAAGCCGGGGTGTGGTCACATAAGCTTCTGCACTGGGGCTCTGATCTCCAGTCGGATGCCGGGTGCGCGATCTGACGAGAACGGAACTCTCGGACAGCCCCGCACTCGAATCGAGATGGGATCACCTCACCTACGAAGCTATCTTGAAGACCTTTCCGGAAATATAAGGTGTGCCTCCAGGAGCTCCGGTATGTGGTCGGGACCAGTGCTGCAATAGGCTGTGAATCTGTAGATCTTCAACTGCACACAGATTAGAAGAAAAATGGGGCAAAGGGGTGGCTTCTTTTCTGGAGGGGTATTGGATATGGGGGGGATTGATGTGTGGAAGTGTTAGGAGATGGGAGGGGATATGGAGAAGGAGGGGATGAAGGTGGAGGTGGGCTGGTGCAGAAGGATGGGTGAGGGGCGATGGTGGTGGTGGGGCTAACAGCACAAGAGGCAAGGTAGGGTAAGAAGATGGTTCTTGGAGTGGCCAAAGGGGGATATGGGGAGAGGGGTGGTCGACCAAGGCTGAAAGGGGGGGTTGGAAGGGGGCTGGTCGCAGCCACCAAGGGGAAGGGAAATTCAAATATGTCTTGGGAAAGTGAAGGGGTGTTTGGGGTAGTGGAATGGGTGCTTGGGGGAGAGGGATGGTTGCCTTGGAAGGTGAAAGGGTGCTTGGGACTTGGTGTGAATTATGGTGGGATTGAATGGACCTTGGGAAGGTGGAAGGTTGGGGCTGATGTGGAGGGTGAGGTGGCAAGGGGGGAGGAGAGAGAAGGCTACGAATTGGAGAGAGAGGGGAGAGGAGAGAGAAAGGGGTCCCCCTAGAGAGAGAAGGAGAGGGGAGAGAGAGAGGGAATCACTCCCTAGAGGAAGAAAATTCACACAATTTTTGTGGAAGCTTAAATTCAAAATCTCATTAGTTCTCCAAGGAGGGGTTGGGTCCTATTTATAGGGACCCAAACTTTTACATAACAGAACTACCCTTGGCTTTACATATAATGACCAAGCTGTCCAAAAAGCAAACCAAGGGGTAGATGATGACTCAAACATAGGGAAATGACTTAGGACCTAAGTAGGTGACTCAAATAAAAGGGAAAATTACATCAAAATAACTCGAAACAAACAAGAGAAATACATCAAAATGATCCAGATAGGTAATCCAAGTGCTGTGGGGGACCCACTTGACGTGGAGCTCCATCCTACCCCTCTCCAGGGGGGAGAGAGGTCCCAAGCCAGAGAGAATTATGGGTGATGTCCCCATCACAACGCCTCTCTAAAGGCTCCAACGGCTCATTGATGACATGGAGGAATACGTTCCTCCTCGTCCTACCGGGGCTCTCCCACTCGACAGCTATATCCCGTGGGAAGAAATGCAGAAACGAGCCCGCCTCAGGAATGGGGTCCAAGAGATGATCCAAAAGCTCAAGAACGGCGAGAAACTCGTGATCCCGGACGAGCTCTCACTATGCTATAAAGACAAGGAGATTACCACTGAGCAGCTGGAAGAAATGCTTCGACGCTGCACCTGTAACATGGTGGCCATCCCACCTCCCTACAATATCAATGCTTCTCGGCGGAGCGAGCCAGTAGCCTCCCGAACAAGACAAAGAACCATTGCCCCTCTTGGGCTACAGCCAGCTCCAGAGCACACAGGCCGTGACCTAGGTCGTGGCCGGGGACGTGGTAGAGGCCGTGGGAGAACTCCCGAGTTACCCCTCTCTCCATCCACTTTCGACTCGGAGTGGATCATCCTCTTTCGAGGAGAGGAACGGACCCTCATCCCGGAAGTAGAAGTTCAGGGCCGACCCGGTATCTTCGATCCTTCTGACTGTGACAAGGCTATTACTAGCCTCCCAGCCCCTGCACCAGTACCGGCTGCTGCAGCAGAGCAAGCGGGACCGTCCGGCAAGGACGAGCTAGCCTGCCAGTCACCCCCAGAAGAGCCATCACTGGCATCCCTGTTCCAGGAGTCTGCTGGCGATCAAAGTTAGTATGATCCCGGTGGTAAGGGCAAGGCAGTGCAACTCCCCGACGGGGAACAGTGCGGCAGCTCGCAGATGGTTCAACCTGACATACTACCCTCTCTGGAGGATGCTCGAGCCCGAGCTGACTGGAAGGTCCTCCACCAGATGAAACGCTTCCCGGCCAGCATTTCAATTTGGGAAGCCATCGCTTGGAGTAAGGAGCTAAGGGAAACCCTTATCAAAATACTCCAAGAGTCGGAAGTCTATGAAGCACATGCCGCGGAAATGAAGGCGGCTACTTATGGAGCCTTCTCAGCCACCATCTCCTTCACGGAGAAAGACATGCTGCTTTCCCCTCAGTGCCACAACCGCCCTCTCTATATGAAGGGGAAGATCAATGGGCATGATGTGAACCCGATCCTGGTAGACGCTGGTGCCGTTGTTAACATCATGCCACTCAAGACATTCAAGTCTTTATATCTGACCCCATACCTCTAGAAGGTTCAGGCGGTTAAGATATCCGACTTTAACTAGAACACAGAGGACGTCCTCGGCCGGGTGGGTGTCGATCTGGTGCTCGATGATTTCACCTCTAAGGTGACATTCTACATCATCGACTCCAACACATCTTATAAGATGCTGCTGGGTAGACCCTGGCTCCATGAAAATTGGGTCATCCCATCGAGTCTCCACCAATGCATCAAGTATGCCAAGGACAGGGAGCAACATAAGGTCTTTGCAGACCTGTCGCCGTTCACACCGACAGAATGCAACCTGGCCGACGCTACGCTCTGTTTCAAGGGGATTAGTCCGTACCCCGTGATTAAGAGCAAAAGCAACGGTTGGCTCTCAGAGGAAGATGATGATGATCTCTTCTCTGTTGACGAGGAAAAGGTCAAGCTTCATCGGCTACGCCTCAGCTCCAAGTCAACCCCAGATCGCCCAGAGAGGCTCTAGATTGACTTTGAGGCTAATCTTATTAGCCGAGCTATTAGCAAGAGTATATGCTTGCCACCAGACTGCATCTAGTTCCCATGTGCATCTGAGGAGCACAGCGTCGAGTCGCTGACGACATTTATTGTCACCTTCAAGCGACAACGCCGAAACAAGAAAAAGGCTAACAGGGACAAACCCATCATCTTCTACAAGGGAGACATGGCCCCTCAAGCCTCGCCAGACGATGACTTCGGCTGGTCTAGGCGAGTCGATGATACCCCTGAAGCAGTTCAGGTGTGGGGCGAGCTATCACCGCATATTCAAGAAATGTGTTTGAAGCAACACATTCCCCTGTGGCAAACTCCTGCCCAACATAGATATTTTCACCGACTGTGGGACCCTTCCCAGGTCCAGGGGCAACCCCCATCCTTCCATAAGGATACAAGGGGGCTTGGCTACGACCAAGATCCGGACTTCCATGTCCACTACGCAGTTAACGTCATAGGCTTGGCGCAACCCGCCGATGACAGAGCTAGAGTCGAGGCCAAATTCGACAGCTCCGGGGATGCGGAGGAGGAAATCCTGATCCCGATCTCCGCCAAAGCCAGAACCCTGGATCAAGCCGTTGGGGATCCTTCTTTGCCTCCCTGCCAAGACAAAGGGGCAGAAGAAGCTTCTCCGGTCTCTCAACCAGTGGGGGGACCCAGTTCAATAAACCCTCCTGAGGGGGGGGGGATATCTCTGGTCCTAGCTGCGGAAGACTATCAGCTTCACCGGGCAACACTGGGGAGATCCCATCAGCTCCAGTTGATGACTGCTGGCCAAAAGCCGGCGGCCCAGATCGATCCCCGATGGATCCCAGTGACAACCATTCTCCAGTCCCTTCAGCATCAATCGGTGGCTTCGAGAACCAGGAAATACACAAAGCCGACACCGATGATGAGGATTTCATCGACCTTCAACCCGCTCCTCCCGAGCTGGAGGATGGCGGCCAGGCGATCGTCGATGATCTCATGGAGATCAATCTAGGCGAAGATGAAGCTCCCCAGCCAACATTCGTCAGCGCTCTTCTTACCAAGGCAGAGAAGCAGGGCAACAAGCAACTCCTGCTTGAATTCAAGGGCTGCTTCACCTGGACATATAAGGAGATGCCAGGGCTAGACCCCTCTGTAGCGGAGCATGACCTAGCCATTTCTCCCTCAGTCACTCCGATCAAGCAACCACAGCGGCACATGCGCCATGAGCTGGAGCTCCAGGTTTCGGCCGAAGTCCATAAAATGGTGGAGGTCGACTTCATCGAGCCGTGCATCTACCCGATCTAGCTCACCAATATAGTTCCAATCAAGAAGAAGAATGGTCAAGTCCGCATCTGCGTCGACTTCCGGGACCTCAACAAAGCCTATCCGAAGGATGACTTCCCAGTCCCAATTACAGAAACGATGGTTGATATGACCACCAGTCATGAAGCCCTATCTTTTATGGATGGGTCATCCGGTTATAACCAGATCTGGATGTCCCTCAAAGACAAGAACCACACAGCCTTTAGATCCCCCAAAGGGATCTTTAACTACAAGCGCATGCCCTTCAGTCTGAAGAATGCCGACACTACTTACCAAAGGGCCATGACCAAAATATTCGATGAGATGCTACACAACACCGTCAAATGCTATGTCGACGATCTCGTCGTCAAAACCAAAAGGCGAGAAGACCATTTACACAACCTCCGCCAAGTCTTCGAGCGTCTCCGGTAATATGGGCTCAAGATGAACCCCATGAAATGCACCTTTGGCGTATCCAGTGGCAAATTTCTCGGCTTCATCATCCGGTACCGAGGAATAGAGGTGGATCTCAGCAAGATCAAAGTAATCCGGGAGCTTCCACCACCCAGCAACATCACCGAACTCAGGTCCTTCCAAGGGAGGTTGACCAACATTCGGAGGTTTATCTCTAACCTCTCTGGCGTATGTGCACCTTTCAGCAAGCTGATAAAGAAAGACGCCCCATTTACATGGGACTCGGAATGCCAGGCGGCTTTCGAGCAAATCAAGGAGTACCTCCTTACTCCCCCAGTCCTGGGGGCGCCAATCAAGGGTAAACCCCTCATCCTTTATATTGCTGCCATGGATGCTTCGCTAGGAGCTCTGTTGGCGTAAATCAATGAAGAAGGTAAAGAGCAACCCCTCTATTACCTCAGTCAGAAGCAAATCGGTGCCGAGTACCGCTACTCCCCCATGGAGAAGGTCTGCTTGGCATTGGTGTTCACGGTTAAAAAGCTGCAGCATTACCTCTTGTCCCATCAAGTCGAGCTTATATCCAAGCACGACCCCCTGAAGTATCTCCTTCGACGACCTGTCCTCTCAGGCAGACTGGGAAGGTGGGCTCTCATGTTGATGGAGTACGACATTACTTATGTCCCCAGAAAAGCAATCAAGGGACAGGGTATGGCTGAATTCTTGGCAGCCCATCCACTGCCAGACGACTCACCTTTCAGCTCGGAGCTCCCGGACGAGGAGTCCCTTGCTGTTCAATCACAACAATCAGTTTAACAGAGCGGAGATGTCTTGCATTACTGGCAGCAAAGCGCTCTCACAACCACTGTTGTTCAATAACAACCACCTGTTGAACAGAGCGGAGATGTCTTGCATTATTGGTAGCAGAACGCTCTCACAACCAGCGTACCTTGCTGGGAGCTCTACTTCGACGGTGCTTCCAGAAGGGTCACCTAGAGCAACTAGGATCCAGACACCACGGTAGGTGCCGGCATTGTTTTCCTGACTCCTCAGGGTGGAGTTTTATACAACTCTTGTGCCCTCATGAAGTCCCTGACCAACAATGAAGTCGAG
Source organism: Amorphophallus konjac (assembly GCA_022559845.1). NCBI lineage: Eukaryota > Viridiplantae > Streptophyta > Magnoliopsida > Alismatales > Araceae > Amorphophallus > Amorphophallus konjac. The sequence goes on from CM040120.1 coordinate 301,242,552, forward strand.
TATGAAGCTCTACTCATTGGGCTCCAGATGGCCCTCCACATGGGCATTAAATGCCTCAAAGCCTACGGGGACTCCCAGCTGATAGTCCGACAGGTCCTCAGCATTTATGACGTGCGAAAGCTAGAGTTGGTTCCATACCATACCGCTATCACCAGATTAACTCAGAAGTTCTATTTCTTTGAAATAGATCACATTCCCAGAAGCAGCAATGCTCAGGCAGATGCCTTAGAAAAATTGGCCGGGGCCATCAAGCTCCCGCCCGAGGGCGAGGTCGACATCGTCATCAAGCACAGAAGGCTGATGCCGAGCTCACTCGAAGGCAACGCCGGTCTCACCATTTACGAGGTCCACGACCTTGACTAGAACACACCTCTAGAAGAAGATGATTGGTGTGCGCCCATCATTAAATTCAAGAAAGGGTGGCTTCACCCTGACCGAGCTCAAAGGGTCCAGCTACTCCGCCGAGCGACCTCTTACGAGTTGATTGGTGACTCCCTGTATCGGCTTGTCCACGAGAAGGACAAGTCAATCCTCCTGAGATGTGTCTCTCTTCCTGAGGCTCGAACCGTCATGCAGGAGGTTCACTCCGGATTGTGCGGTGCGCACCAGGCCGGAGATCGAACGAAGCATAACATTAAGCTTAAGGGCTTCTATTGGCCAACCATGTATGCAGATTGCATCCAGTATGCCCGTGCATGCCATCAATGCCAAGCCTTTGGCCCAGTACCCAGAAGACCTCCCAATCCACTGCGTCCTACAGCCCCCACCTGGCCATTCACTGAGTGGGGCATGGACATCGCGGGGCCCTTCCCGCCATCTTCCAAGGGCTATAAATATATCTTGGCCGTCACTGATTATTTCTCTCGCTGGGCGGAGGCTCTACCCCTACGAGAGGTCACCGGCGAAATCGTTGCTAGGTTCGTCCGGCACAACATTATATATCGATTCGATACTCCCAGTCGCATAGTGTCTGACAACGGGACACCCTTCAAGAATAAGGCCGTATACTAGTTAGCGGCCAAATTCCACATCGACTGGAGAACCTCTTCGGTCTACAACCCCCAGGCTAATGGCTTGGCGGAAGCCTTCAACAAGACTCTCTGCAAGCTCCTAGCTAAGATGGTTAGCCACCGGAAACGTGATTGGGGTGAGAAGGTCTTCGAAGCATTATGGGCCTATCGAACGGTCTACAAAACCCCCATGGGGTGCTCCCCGTTCTCCCTTGCTTACGGGACAGAAGCAGTTATCCCCATCGAAGTCCAGTTAGCCTCTTATCACGTGGCGATCCATACTAGTCTCACCGGCCCTCAGGAAGACGAGTACCGGAGAAGGCTAGAAGAGCTCGCCAACCTAGAAGGAAAGCGACTCGAAGCCTACTAACACCTGCAAGTATACCAGGCCCGCATGGCTCGGGCCTACGATAAGCTCGTCAAGCAGCGAGCTTTCAAACAAGGTGACCTTGTCATAATCAAGGAAAGAGAACTCATGGCAGGGCGCTCCAGTGGAAAACTACAGCCAAATTGGCGAGTTCATATGTCATCCAGAATGTCTATGAGGGTGGGGCCTACACGGTTGTTGATCACAAAGGTCATAGACCGTTCTCGCCTCTCAACGGTAAATACATGAAGCTATACTATGCACCAGAACACGAGTTCGCGCGCCAGCCAGACTAAGGCGCACGTCCCAGCTACTACCAATAAGGCCAGTCCTTCCCCGTGAAGGATCTAACCGGCCAGTCCTCCCAATCTATAATTTCCAGTCAACCAGTCGGCCCAGTTCCCCAGAACCGCCACCAGGCGTCCGCGGGGACTAATCTCCTGCCCTCATTCCCGTCATGTCACGCCCCGAGCGCGGAAGGAACTCGGGGAGAGCGTGACGAGTTTATATCAATCATGTCAATCAGAGCAAATAGAATTTCGACATCAACATAGAGTGCGCAATAAGACAAGGACTTAAAACATAACCAAATACTGATACCATTGATAACCACCTAATCCATTAAACAATGTCACATCTCCAGGACTTAACAAGTCTAAATAGGCCCACAAGCCTTAATTATTACAATTCTTGCAATGACATAAGTTCCAATAATAAGACTCCAAGAATAAACTAGGGACGACATGACACGATAGAGTGCAATAGCATGACGCTTGTAGGTTCTACGCTCGTCACTCTTGCTCTTGCCCATCCGAGTCCGAGTCAGGGTCTGCATTACCTGAAAAGTTGGGGAAAAGAACTTGATGAGCGAACGCTCAGTAGGAATTATATCTCAAGAACTAGCAATTGGTTTAAGTAATTACTTCTTCCAAATGAAAATGCAAGTCTAGCATGTAAAACATGTAAAATAGGACGATACAGGTTTGAACATAATAACGCGAGGAAATAACATGTGCGATTGATCCAAGATAGGGAATTTCAAGTATTCAAGATTTCAAGTATTTGAACAAGTACCGAGTATATCAAAAAAGTTTTCATGTCATGAGATAATGGCTATTAACAAGCAAGTACTTTGCCCATTCCGGGCCACGCAAGTCAAGTCAATCAAGTCAAGCACGCGCGAGAGAGAGAGAGAGAGAGAGATATTATGGAGTGTCGTAGATTCAAGCAAGCACTTTGGTGCAATGCCACACCGCGATGAATATAACTCCCATGGGCACAAGTACTTTCGGGTGCTCCTCCAAGGACCAGATCGGGCCCTATATGCGTGGACATTGTTACATGTAATATCTAGACAACCACTTTAGTGATAGCCATGGAATTCCAAGAACAAACTCATGTAGGATGTCAAGGTAGATTCGTGGATAGGTTCCACGGAATTCAAGGAAGAACATTAGATAGTCAATGATAAAACCAACGAGAACCATGACATGTTGATAACCTGGGTAGAATCGGTACCTTAACTAGGTAGCCGAGATAACTTGAGTGGATGACTAAACCTGTCACCAATCAAGGGACATGAATCAAGCTGAGAGATTGACCCCATCTATAAGGGACTCAATCCAAGACATCGCCTAGTGGGATATCATCATTCCACTGGCTAGGATTTTTCTCTCACGGACCAAGATGGCGACATGAGAGGGCCGGTTTACCACAAGTCGTGGCAATCAAAAAGGTACAAGGTGTTTAAGGTACAACCAGCTCAGTCGGCCTTGAGGGAATCCAAGGCTACGAGGAGTCTTACGGAGGTCCCAATGACTAACTCGCCAGTCCAAAGGAACAGAATGTCCAATGGAGGGCTTGTATGTCACCGAGAATTAGTGGGTAATGCGACAAATCATCGTGAAACATGGGACTATACTCACGGAATGGAATATAGTGCCGATATACATACATACATACATATATATATATATATATATATAACCCTCGGTTCACAGAAAGCCGTGGAAAAATAAATATGCAGGAAATTTGCGACTTATGCCAAGTCACTATTTAATAAATTCACGACCTTCTCTGGGCCGTTTCTTTACTAATTGATGACTGCTGGAACAGTCGTCCCATCTCTAATTTCTATTATTGCTGCAATTTACCCAATTCTGTATTTCAAGAAAACGCGCCTTAGGCAGGGGCGTTATTTCACAAAGAAGCGACTTGCACGGTGTCGTTAATTACCATTTTCCAGAATTTAATAACTTTTAGAAATTTCAGGAAAGTAACGACTTATCCTAAGCCATTAATTTAAAATAGCACCGTTGGGTGGGGCGTCACTTTCATAAAAGACGACTTCCTGGCTGTCGTTAATTCATTCCTTTCCAGGATAAACATGAGTATTTATCAATTTCTTAAAATTAACGACTCTTAGGTCGGGCGTCAGAACATGAATTAGCGCCCTAGAGAGGGTCGCCTCTTTCAAAATTTTGCAGAAAGCTTTGGAAACGTAGTAAAGCTATATGCATGGATGAACAGATGATATTATTATGAATCTTATGCTAGTTTGGGCTACAATCTTTGAGAAAACCTACCTTTTGTTGAAGATCAAATGTTGAATAAGAAGAACAAGCCAATAAATACGATGCTCTGTTTCTTTACGCAGGAACAGGGGATGGAGGAAACCCCTTCATGCAACTGCAAAACGGAAGTAGATGGAAGAAGTGGATGAATGGCTCCCACCACTTCCACAGCAATAGGAAGAAGAATGCAGAGGTTGAAGAACTTCCACGTTCTTCACGAACACGGCAACAAGATGAAGCCTCACGCCCCTTCACGGTCGTCAACGAAGTGCAGCAGCATCAACAGGCCAGGCCTGTTCGATCGGGAAGTACTTTTATAGAGGAGGAAAGGCCTTAACGGGTTGATAGAACTAATGGTGGCAACATTCTGGAGGGTTCTAATGCTCGATATTGGAAAGCTTTACATGTGGGATTGGCAGGGTTTAAAACCTACCATGCATGGTCGGCTCCCTTCCAGTTAAACAGTCGCCTGCTTCCATTTGCATAGAAAACCCTAGCCATGCATTCGACCGAGCACGTTTTTTCCCTCAGGAAAAAGACGTCTGAGACAAGGGCGTTTTCACATTAAGTCGCGCCTTAAAAGAGGGCGTCTTTTCATTAATTAGTGCCTTAACCTAGGTCGTCTCTTATTATTTCTATATTTTGCCGCTTTATTTCCAAATTTCTTCGTATGAATTAGCGCCCATGCTAAAGGCGTCTTTACTATAATTAACGTCTTAATGAAAGGCGTTATTTCATTTGGCCCATTTATCTTTTAGGCGCAAGGCCCATTATCAGTTTGGGCTATTTTCTTTTTATCAAATTTTTATTTTATTTAATTCCTGAACAAATTTGCACAAATAGATTTTATTTATTTAAAAATCTATCTTATTCTTTTAAAATTTTCAGGGGTGTTACACCCTCCCCCACTTAAAAGAATTTGGTCCCCAAATTCAATTGCGTGAATGGAGACATGGAGGGTATAGAGTACTTACGGTTTAGAATAATTCTGGATATCTCCTTCGCATAGATTCTTCAGTTTCCCATGTGGCTTCTTGCTCCAAGCATTTGTTCCATTGCACTTTTACCATGTGAATGGCCTTGTTTCTTAAGACTCGGACCTCTCGATCAAGAATCTTCATTGGCTTCTGTTCATAAGTGAGGTCCTTTTGAATCACTAAGTTACTATGATCAATGACGTGGAAAGGGTCGTGCACATATTTCTTCAGCATGGAAATGTGGAACACATTGTGCACTTTCGACAGTTGTGGAGGCAAAGCAAGACGATAGGCTACCTCGCCAACTCTTTCCAATATTTCGAATGGACCAATGAATCTCGGTGTAAGCTTGCCTTTAACTCCGAACCTTCTTATTCCTCGACCGGGTGAGACCTTGAGGTAAACATGGTCTCCAACTTGGAATTTTAATTCCCTTCTTCTATTGTCTGCGTAAGATTTCTGTCTGGATTGTGCTACTTTGAGTCTTTCTCGGATAAGTTCAACCTTTTCTGTTGTGTTTCTTACCATATCTGGCCCTAGTAGTTGCTTCTCGCCAACTTCATCCCAGCATATAGGAGATCGGCAACTCCTGTCGTACAAGGCTTCAAATGGAGCCATCTGTATACTGGCTTGATAGCTATTGTTGTATGCAAACTCGGCTAGGGGCAAATGATCATGCCAACCTCCGCCAAAGTCAATAATGCAAGCCCGTAACATGTCTTCAACTATTTGATTCATTCTCTCAGTCTGACCATCGGTCTGGGGATGAAAAGCAGTACTGAAGTTGAGCTTCGTCCCTAAAAAGTGTTGTAGACCCTTCCAGAAATGAGAAGTGAAGCGAGGGTCTCGGTCAGACACGATTGATGTTGGGACTCCATGCAATCTCACGATCTCCTTAATATATAATGCGGCCAAAACATCAACCGACCATCGACTTTTAATTGGCAAGAAATGCGCTGACTTGGTCAGTCGGTCGATGACTGCCCAAATACCATCATGTCCGCCTCAAGACTTAGGCAGTCCCATGATGAAATCCATACCAATTCCTTCCCATTTCCATTTAGGAATATCCAGGGGGTGTAACTTTCCGGCGGGTCTTAGATGTTCTGCTTTCACTTGTTGGCACGTGAGACAGCGAGATACAAAGTCCGCTACCTCCCTCTTCATGTTCGGCCACCAGAAAGTTCTTTTTAGATCTTTGTACATCTTAGTTGCTCCAGGATGAATGGTATACCTAGAGCGGTGAGCTTCACCTAGAATTTTCCTTTTTAACTCAGGACAGTCCGGGACACATGTCCTTTCCTGAAACATTAGTCTTCCATCAACTGTTAGCTTGAACCCGGTTCTTTGCTCTAGTTTCTCCCTGATTTCAATCATTCCAGGATCGTCATCTTGCAACTTCTTGATCTCGGATAGCAAGTCCGGATGCACACTCATGTGAGAGAGAGTAATGCACCCGTCTTTCTAGTCCGTGCTTATATTTAATCTAGAGAATTCTTCCAATAATTTCCATTCCCGTATCATACAGCTGGCCATGAGGGCTCTCGGCTTTCGACTCAAGGCATCGGCTACCGAATTCTCTTTTCCGGGGTGATACTGAATAGCGAAACCAAAATCTTTTAAATATTCCAGCCATCGACGTTGTCTCATATTAAGTTCCTTCTGAGAGAATAGGTATTTGAGGCTTTTATGATCGGAGAATACTGTGAATTGTTCTCCGTAGAGATAGTGTCTCCAGATCTTTAGGGCAAATACCACCGCGGCCAACTCCAAGTCATGCATCGGGTAGTTTTCCTCATGTTTCTTTAACTGCCTAGAAGAGTATGCAATAACTCTTCCCTGTTGCATTAATACACAACCGAGGCCAATACCAGAAGCATCGGTATATACCTCATACTTCTTTCCTTCAATAGGAAGGGCCAAGACCAGAGCAGTGGTCAAATGGTCCTTCAACGTTTGGAAACTTTGTTCACATTCCTCATTCCACTCATATGGTACTTCCTTGCGAGTCAGCCTGGTGAGTGGTACTGCAATCTTCGAGAAGTTTTTAATAAAACGTCGGTAATAACCAGCAAGACCAAGGAAACTCCTGATTTCTGTTGTATTTGTCGGTTGTTCCCAGTTCTTTACTGCTTCGACCTTTGCGGGGTCCACTGAGATTCCATCTTTTGAAATTACGTGTCCTAAGAAGGACACTTCTTCCAACCAAAACTCGCATTTGCTAAACTTGGCATATAATTGATTATCCCTCAATATCTGCAATGCTATCCTCAAATGCACTTCATGCTCCTCTTCAGACTTTGAATATATCAGGATATCATCGATAAAAACCATAATAAATTTGTCCAGATGCGGTCTAAAGATGCTATTCATAAGCTGCATAAAAGGTGCAGGGGCGTTTGTTAGTCCAAAAGGCATAACAGTAAATTCATAATGCCCGTACCTGCTTCGAAATGCACTTTTATGAATATCCTCGTTCTTGATCCTCAATTGGTGATAACCCGATCGAAGATCAAAATTTGAGAAATACTTTGCTCCCGAAATCTAATCGAAGAGTTCATCAATCCTCGGCAGTGGGTATTTATTTTTGATAGTGAGGTGGTTCAGCTGCCGATAATCGATGCACAACCTCAATGATCCATCCTTCTTCTTGACGAATAGCACTGGTGCTCCCCATGGGGAAGTACTTGGTCTGATAAATCCTTTCTTCAATAGCTCCATAAGCTGCTCCTTCAATTCTGCGGGGGACATCCTGTAGGGTGCTTTGGAAACAGGTCCGGCCCCCGGAACAAGGTCTACAGTGAATGAGACTTCTCTCTTTGGTGGTAGACCAGGTAAGTCCTCAGGGAAAATATCGGGAAACTCCCGAACCACTTGAATGTCTTCCAGTCTAGCTACCTTAGCCTCTGTGGCCGTTACAAATGCTAAGAATGCCTCGCATCCTTTGTTGATAAGTTTATGGGCTCGAAGAGCGGAGATAACTGGTGATCTCTTCCGGGGAGTAATGTAAGTTAACTCCGGGAAATCCACAAAAGTTACTTTTCCATTTCGACAGTCTACAGTTGCCCGATGGGTGGATAGCCAATCGGCCCCTAAAATTACATCGTACTCTTTCAAGTCTAGGCATATTCAATCTGCAGGAAAGTTGTGACCTTTAACTATAATCTTGCAGTTTGGGTTATGGAAAGTGACATCAGACTCATTCCCTAATGGGGTAGAAATTACCAAGTCTATCCATTCAGGTTCCATAGAGAATGAAGCATTAAATTTCTTTGAAACAAAAGAATGTGTGGCGCCAGTATCAAAAAATACTTGAGCAGATTTAGAGCAGACAGTCAAAATACCTTTTACCAACCCACCCTCGGTTGGTTCCGTCTCTTGGAGAGCTTGTAAACGTCCTTGCTTCTTTGTCGGACGCTTCTCTTCCTTTGTCTCCGGCTCACTCTGCTCGTTCATCATTGGACAGTCAGGAATACGGTGTTCTTTACTCCCACAACGAAGGCATGCTCCGAGCCTTCTCCAGCATTCCGCAGCTTGATGACCCGGCTTATCGCAATATTTACAATTCTCCTTTGGCGGTGCCGTGATGGAGAAAGGTTTGTTGTTGCCCTTCTTGAATTTCTTCACCTTGGAGGGTTCGCCTCCATTATTGGTCCGCTTTTTGAAAGACGGTTTAAAAGTGTTGGGGCTTGTGACATTCTCCCTTTTATCCTTACCATGGATTTTGTCAGACAATTCCGTGGCGTCTTCTAACAGCTGGGTACGCCGCACTATCTCTGAGTACACTTGAATATCCAAGGGAGCGAGCTGGGTGATGTACTGGGGTCGTAACCCATTCAAGAACCTTCTAGCCTTCATCTTTTCAGTGCATACTAAATGTGGTGCATATCTCGATAACCTAGAGAACTGGGCTTCATAGTCAGCTACCGACAGGGATCGTTGCTTCAAGGCAGCAAATTCTGCGGCCTTTTTCTCCTGAACACGGTCTGAGAAGTATTTGCTATTGAAGTGCTCGACAAATTCGGCCCATGAAACATGATCTTCAAGCAGGGTGACCTCGACGGACTCCCACCAAGCATGGGCGTCCCGTTCTAGTTGGAACGTGGCCAAGAGCACCTTCTCACCATTCACACATTGCATGACGCGGAAGATTCGCTCGATCTCTTTTATCCAATTCTCCGCATCCTCGGGATTTGATGAACCTGAGAATCTTGGAGGGTTGAGATTTCTAAAGCTCCGATGGAGGTCGCCAGCACCATGGTGTGCCCCACCCTGAGCCACCTGTTGCAAGGCCTGGGTCAGGCCTTGAACAGTTCGTTGCATCTCACGCCATTGTGCGCGTTCAGCAGCCCTAGTCCTACAAGGAGTTTAACCTTAATTAGTTTCATGTTGAAATTGGTAGTTGGATGCCCTACAAGGACTTATACCCACGGCACTACCCATCCTCACAGTTTGGGGATAGACCTATCCTTGGACTTGGGTTTCCTAGGAATTTGAAATCCTAGGCTCTGATACCACAAAAACTGTCACGCCCCGAGCGCGGAAGGAACCCGGGGAGAGCGTGACGAGTTTATATCAATCATGTCAATCAGAGCAGATAGAATTTTGACATCAACATAGAGTGCGCAATAAGACAAGGACTTAAAACATAACCAAATACTGATACCATTGATAACCACCTAATCCATTAAACAATGTCACATCTCCAGGACTTAACAAGTCTAAATAGGCCCACAAGCCTTAATTATTACAACTCTTGCAATGACATAAGTTCCAATAACAAGACTCCAAGAATAAACTAGGGACGACATGACACGATAGAGTGCAATAGCATGACGCTTGTAGGTTCTACGCTCGTCACTCTTGCTCCTGCCCATCCGAGTCCGAGTCAGGGTCTGCATTACCTGAAAAGTTGGGGAAAAGAACTTGATGAGCGAACGCTCAGTAGGAATTATATCTCAAGAACTAGCAATTGGTTTAAGTAATTACTTCTTCCAAATGAAAATGAAAGTCTAGCATGTAAAACATGTAAAATAGGACGATACAGGTTTGAACATAATAACGCGAGGAAATAACATGTGCGGTTGATCCAAGATAGGGAATTTCAAGTATTCAAGATTTCAAGTATTTGAACAAGTACCGAGTATATCAATAAAGTTTTCATGTCATGAGATAATGGCTATTAACAAGCAAGTACTTTGCCCATTCCGGGCCACGCAAGTCAAGTTAATCAAGTCAAGCACGCGAGAGAGAGAGAGAGAGAGATATATTATGGAGTGTCGTAGATTCAAGCAAGCACTTTGGTGCAATGCCACACCGCGATTAATATAACTCCCATGGGCACAAGTACTTTCGGGTGCTCCTCCAAGGACCAGATCGGGCCCTATATGCGTGGACATTGTTACATGTAATATCTAGACAACCACTTTAGTGATAGCCATGGAATTCCAAGAACAAACTCATGTAGGATGTCAAGGTAGATTCGTGGATAGGTTCCACGGAATTCAAGGAAGAACATTAGATAGTCAATGATAAAACCAACGAGAACCATGACATGTTGATAACCTGGGTAGAATCGGTACCTTAACTAGGTAGCCGAGATAACTTGAGTGGATGACTAAACCTGTCACCAATCAAGGGACATGAATCAAGCTGAGAGATTGACCCCATCTATAAGGGACTCAATCCAAGACATCGCCTAGTGGGATATCATCATTCCACTCACTAGGATTTTTCTCTCACGGACCAAGATGGCGACATGAGAGGGCCGGTTTACCACAAGTCGTGGCAATCAAAAAGGTACAAGGTGTTTAAGGTACAACCAGCTCAGTCGGCCTTGAGGGAATCCAAGGCTACGAGGAGTCTTACGGAGGTCCCAATGACTAACTCGCCAGTCTGAAGGAACAGAATGTCCAATGGAGGGCTTGTATGTCACCGAGAATTAGTGGGTAATGCGACAAATCATCGTGAAACATGGGACTATACTCACGGAATGGAATATAGTGCCGATATACATATATGTATATATAAAACCCTCGGTTCACAGAAAGCCATGGAAAAATAAATATGCAGGAAATTCACGACTTACGCCAAGTCACTATTTAATAAATTCACGACCTTCTCTGGGCCGTTTCTTTACTAATTGACGACTGCTGGAACAGTCGTCCCATCTCTAGTTTCTATTATTGCTGCAATTTACCCAATTCTATATTTCAAGAAAACGCGCCTTAGGCAGGGGCGTTATTTCACAAAGAAGTGACTTGCACGGTGTCGTTAATTACCATTTTCTAGAATTTAATAACTTTTAGAAATTTCAGGAAAGTAACGACTTATCCTAAGCCATTAATTTAAAATAGCGCCGTTGGGTGGGGCGTCACTTTCATAAAAGATGACCTACTGGCTGTCGTTAATTCATTCCTTTCCAGGATAAACATGAGTATTTATCAATTTCTTAAAATTAACGACTCTTAGGTGGGGCGTCAGAACATGAATTAGCGCCCTAGAGAGGGTCGCCTCTTTCCAAAATTTCGCAGAAAGCTTTGGAAACGTAGTAAAGCTATATGCATGGATGAATAGATGATATTATTATGAATCTTATGCTAGTTTGGGCTACAATCCTTGAGAAAACCTACCTTTTGTTGAAGATCGAATGTTGAATAAGAAGAACAAGCCAATAAATACGATGCTCTGTTTCTTTACGCAGGAATAGGGGATGGAGGAAACCCCTTCATGCAACTGCAAAACGGAAGTAGATGGAAGAAGTGGATGAATGGCTCCCACCGCTTCCACAGCAACAGGAAGAAGAATGCAGAGGTTGAAGAACTTCCACGTTCTTCACGAACAGGGCAACAAGATGAAGCCTTACGCCCCTTCACGGTCGTCAACGAAGTGCAGCAGCATCAACAGGCCAGGCATGTTCGATCGGGAAGTACTTTTATAGAGGAGGAAAGGCCTTAACGGGGTGATAGAACTAATGGTGGCAACATTCTGGAGGGTTCTAATGCTCGATATTGGAAAGCTTTACGTGTGGGATTGGCAGGGTTTAAAACCTACCATGCATGGTCGGCTCCCTTCCAGTTAAACAGCCGCGGCTTCCATTTGCATAGAAAACCCTTGCCATGCATTCGACCGAGCACAGTTTTTCCCTCAGGAAAAAGACGTATGAGACAAGGGCGTTTTCACATTAAGTCGCGCCTTAAAAGAGGGCGTCTTTTCATTAATTAGTGCCTTAACCTAGGTCGTCTCTTATTATTTCTATATTTTGCCGCTTTATTTCCAAATTTCTTCGTATGAATTAGCACCCATGCTAAAGGCGTCTTTACTATAATTAACGTCTTAATGAAAGGCGTTATTTCATTTTGGCCCATTTATCTTTTAAGCGCAAGGCCCATTATCAGTTTGGGTTATTTTCTTTTTATCGAATTTTTATTTTATTTAATTCCCGACCAAATTTGCACAAATAGATTTTATTTATTTAAAAATCTATCTTATTCTTTTAAAATTTTCAGGGGTGCTACATGTCACCACGGGAGCACGGGCACTTCTGCACCAGCACCAGTCTAGCCGCCAGGCTCACATGTAAGTCAAAAAAAACTAAATAAGAAAATGGGGTTATAAATAGAGATGCCCCGGCGGACCCAGTCATCCTCACCACAAGGGGGCGACTGGGGGCAAAAAGGCTAGTAACCCTGCTGAGGTGGAAATCCGAAAGGGTACCTCATGCAAAATCGGGAAACCCCTCGACGTGAAAACCCGCAAGGGCGCGTCGGTAAAAGCTAAAGGGGGTTGGCTCTAGCAAAAACCCAAAAGGGCGGTAGAGCTGATAAAGAGAAAATCTTCTTCTTCCTACCAGTCAGAACGGCCTTCCGCCTATTCCTTGGTGGGCCGTTAGCCTCATCCAGAGCCAGTCTCCAATCCATTTGCACTGCCACTGGGCAAACCCTCCAATTCCCAGTCAGCCTTGCATTACTTCGGCTCAGTTTGGCCAACCTTTGGCCCTTGCTTTGGCAACACAGATCAACACGTCCCTGTGACAGTCAAGCATCCAATCACCATCCCGGTAAAACTTATATCCCGGTACATTCCCAGACATCTATCATTCTCTGCCCCTACATCCTACATCCTCTGCAAATCCAGAGCCTTCAAGTTCGTTATAATCCCAGTTCTTCCCATACAATCCCTGATCCACCAGCCTTAACTCCAGTCATATCTTGCCATAACAAAGTGGTCCTTCGCCACCATGGCGTGAGGAATTCTAAAAAACCCATGTTATTGGCCGAACGATATCCGGCTACCCATACCTTCCAATCTCAGGTTGCATCCCCTGACAGCGATACGCTATGGACGATAGTCTCATAAAAAAATGAGGTTAAAAATAGAGATACCCCGGCAGGCCTTGTCGAATCCATTACAGGGAACCAACTAGGTGCAAAAATTGCCACTAACCCCACTAAGGTGAAAACTCGAGAGGGTGCCTTAGGCAAAATAGGGTAACCCCTCGGTGTGAAAACCTGCAAGGGCACACTGAAAAAAGCTATAGGGGGCCAGCTCTGGCGAAAACCCGCAAGGGCGGTAGGGCTGGTAAAGAGAAGAAAAAAACCTCTCTCTCCCTCTCTACTCTTCACTTACAAAGCCGTCGGTTATGACACGCTCCGATGGCAAGCTCAACATCACTCCACGACGATGATGGCCACTACACCCCCGAGGGTCGGTCATCTCCAGTGCTAGTTCCAATTCCAATTCCAAGTCATAATTATGGCTACAACGCCTTCACAGGCCAACCGCCAGCTTTCAACTCCAGCACTTCAGCTACAACGCGTTCACAGGCCAGCCGCCAGCTTTCAACTCCAATCTTCGGCTACAACGCGTTCACAGGCCAGCCGCTAGCCTTCAACTCCAGCACTTCGGCTACAATGCCTTCACAGGCCAGCCGCCAGCCTTCAACTCCAATCTTCGGCTACAACGCCTTTATAGGCCAGTCGCCAACCTCCAATTCCAGCACTTCGGCTATAACGCCTTCACAGGCTAGCCGCCAATCTCCAGTCCCAGTATCTCGGCTACAACACCTTCACAAGCCAGCCGCCAGTCTCCAATTCTAGTATCCTGGCTACAACGCCTTCACAGGCCAGCCTCCAGTCCCAGTACCCCAGCTATAACGCCTTCACAGGCCAACCGCCAATTTCTAATCCCAATCACCGGCTACAACGCCCTTACGGGCCATCTGTCAGCTCCCTGCTCCAGTTTTGGCCACGATCCCTCCATGGGTGGGCCAACCAGTCCCAGTCCCGATCACGGCCCTCGATTGTGATACCTTTTGAGGCCATCTGGCTAGCTTAGTCCCAGTTTCTTAAGCAGAGAAGAGCTACATTACCGGCTAATGCCATACAAACGACCAACACTCAGGTGTCAACCTACAACTGATACATCCCAGAATCAGTTCCCGACCTTAACCAAGTAGGCCGCCACGCCTCGATGGGCCTACTCCAACCCTACGCTAGGGGTTTTCCCCCACTTCCCAGCAACCAGCACTCCGTTCCTAGTACTCAAAATCCAGTCACTCCGCTCTCCTCACCCAGTTTTCTCATCCCAGCTCCAATTTCGGGTAAAACCCAGTCCACTGCCCCTTACGTCGGTATGTGTTAAAACAATCAAGCACGACCGACAGTAAGTGGTAGCCACCCCTTGTACTCAACCCTATTCCACGGACTAGGGGGGAGAAAAACTCAACGAACAACAAAGTTAAAATATGGAGTTTGTCATTGATACTCTATAAAAGGAGCCCAAGACATGCCCTTAGGGTAACAAAAAGACATACAGTCCAAATAACTAAAAGGGGGAAGGAAAGCGATACAATCACAGCCTAGCCTCGCTCCCCTCCAGCTCTGCCAAGCGGGACTCCGCAACCGCCAGCTCTGCCTCCAAGGTCGACGCAAGCTGAACGCTGGCCTCGGCTCCGGCTTCGATAGTCTGCCACTCAACTCCAGCAAGCTCTACGGCTTGCCGCTACTCCTCTAAGGTCTTCTGCAGGGCCTCAGCTATGCTGGTCACCTCGCTCAACTGCCTGGCACGGTCCTGAGCAAGAGACACGGCTGCGTCGGCAAGCTTCCTCTGCTCGGTCGCAGCTGAGGCGATTGCCACCAGTGGCTGTGCCCGCTACCCCTGAGCCTCTAGAAGCCGTAGGTACTCCGCCCAGATGCCGACCAAGCCAGACATCCAGAGCCCACGAGGGAACCCAAGGCCATGGTAGCCACGTGTGCACTCCCTCAGTCGCTACCGAAGCTCCTTTGGAGAAGGCAGGGGATCACCCCCTACATAGCCCCGGGCTCGCTGGAGCAAGGCCGCACCTACGTTGGCGTCCAGCAGCGGCTCCAGTGGTGAAACGGATGTAGGCCCCTCGATCCCCAGCTCGAGAGAGGAGTGACCCGTCTTAGCCAACACACCGGAAGGGCCTGTACAACCCCGTCGAACACGAAACGGGTCAGCAATGTTCAGGGCTTCCCTATAACAAGACAAGGTGAAAAACCTGAGAAAGGTCCTGACTCTCACCTGGTGTGGCTACTGCCGCACCTGCAACTTCCCCGCTCGGGGTCGGTGAGGGCAACCTCTCCTTTGCCCCGGCAGTGTCCCCTGCTGGAGTCGGAGAGGGTAGGGACTCCCCTGCAACCCGGTCCTCCCCAATGGCCATTAAGGTGATAGAGGGCTCCCCCCGACCCTCCTCGACGGGAGCCAGCGCGTGCTCCTCCTCAGACTCCAGTCCTGGACACAACACAAAAATATCAGTACTCAGCCATAAACTCAATATCAAAGCCGATACGGAGACAAAGAGAAGCCGCATATACCTTCCAACGCTGCCTCCATCTCGGTGTCCTCGGCAGAAGAAGCCTTGGAGGAAGAAGAGCTCGAGCTCGAGCTCGAGCTCTCGTCGATCTCCATTGTGGCGCTGCCACCCCCTGAAGAACTAGACAAGCTCTCTGATGAACACCCGGCCATGGGCAAATCAGGGGTACCTATGCATCGGGAAACCAGATTAGGCTACTATCAAGCCCAGCCTCACATAAAGATAGCTCCCTAGTCGAAGGCGCTAGGGAAGAAGCTCACCAGTCGGGGCATCCCCTTCGGAAACCCCCTCAATGTTGACGAACTCCTCATCGCCCTCAACAGTAGCTGCGACGGGAGGCTCGTCTCCTGATGGCCGGTCCGTATCCCGAGGGAGCTCTCCTTCCTCCAGAGGGGAAGAGGTACCTGTAATCCATCCCAGTCAAAGCTCAACATGGGTGGTGGAGAGGGGGATTTCTGTAGCCCATCTAAGAGCGGCCGAACTAGGTCCATCAGACCAAATGAGGCCCAGCTCATCTAAGTGACAGCCCCGCAGGGCCCACTTAGCATCAAAGTCCAATAAAATCACTCGGGATCAAGCCCTTCCTCGGCGGCCATTAGGCTTGGAAGGCCCGAGCGTCGGTCCGGCCGGAGGAAGATCTAAAGCCCAACCTATCCCCCTTGCCAAGATAAAGGCTAGCGCCCTGCGCCCACTCCGACCGAGCCTCATCCGAGCTATGCCTATCGCCCGGACAGGGTTGGCACTCCTCATGCTTGGATCGAGCGACGATTGCTTATCCACACGGCCGTTGAGAGCCCTTTATGAGCAGGAGTTCACAAAGATAAGGGACCCACGACTCCTCAAGGCTATAAAGATCCCACGATAAGGACGTAAAGAGCCCACGTTGAGTACGTAACTCTCACCTGAAACTCCTTAGCTTACAGGACTCATGAGGCTAGCACACTATTTAAATAGGGGACTCCCTCCAGCAAACGGAAAGTCCTATACACGCCTAAAACTCCCTGAGCAGGAACCACTTCACCACCTTGGTGGAGAGGGATCTCGTGCACCTCCTCACTCCCCGTCTCATAGCTTCCACCACTGCTCTGCTGACTTAAGTGTCGGAGGGTTTTCCCCAGGGAACCATCCCTGGGCCCCCTGATCTGTTTCCCTTCCTTGCAGTTCACTGATTTGTGATCATCTCCCCAGCTCAGGACCAGCGCGAGATCGCCCCTCTTCAGGTGGGAAAGTCAAATAATCCACTTTAAAGCGATCAAGTGCTCAGCTACATACCTGATGGTCCCACACTAGAGGACTCTACCAGCCCCACCGTACAGGCCGATGCCATGGTCGGCAAAGGTGGGAGAGGCATCTTCGTCAGCAACCGTGGTAGTCTACTCAACGTGTCCTCAATGGTGACCGGGGGCACGGAAGTTATCGGTCCGAGCTCATCTCCAAAAGATGGCAGGGCCACTGACGCACCGGCATCCGCCAGTTCTCGGATCATCTTCAGAGTAGCCACCACGTCATCACCTGCCAAACCAGCAACATAAATCAAGTCAATAATTCTGGCTTGCTAAAAGAGTCCAACATCAATGGGAAGATCCCCTCAACAACAATTGGACACTTACCCGGACAACTACTAGCCACCGTGGGTGCCGGCTCTTCAGCATGCTCAGGGGCTCCGGTCAATACCTCAGTAGGGGCCTTGGCTCCCGACACCTCTGCCTCCCCTGCGCAATCCAGACGGTTATGTCAGTAATCGAAAGCAAACAAATCGTATCTCACACTTAGCATCAGAAGCCCTTACTCGAAGGAGCTCCGCCAGTAGCCTCCGACAACTGAAAGTGAGGGAAGGTCCCCGCATGGGGTGCAGGCTCGTCCATCAGACGAAGGAGCCCCTCCATATTTATCTCGAACTCGTCCCCTTCCTCAGGTGGAGGAGCCACCTCCCGAGGGGGCGAGAAAGTCGTCTCCACTCTAGTCTCTGGCGGGGCTGCGAAACACAAGTTCAGCAAAAACAAGATTAGCCGTCTACCATGGCTAAACCTAGTAGGAGCAAAGAAGGTGAAGCGACACTTACTCAAGGCCATCCCCGCCTCAGCCTGCTCATCCATCTCGTGTCCCCCAGGGGACTCACCAGCCTCAGTCGCTGCATCCTCCACACGAGGGTGTTTCCTCCGAGGCTGCAGACCTCCGTCTCCATTCCCTGAGGATGTTCCCGGGGAGGGTTGGTCCCCCTCTGCCGTAGAACCTACTGACAAACACAGCAATATACAACACCTCAGTTCTGTATCTAAGAATAATAGAATGAAAGGGAGAGAGCCGGCTAAAGAAGGAAAGCCTAACCTGAAGCCCCAAAGGGGGTCAATGGTCAAGGCACCAACTGCTCCATTTCTAATGCCAGGGCTCGGGCTGCCATCGTGACGGCCTCCCAAATATCCCATGGAGTGCATGCGCACTCAACCTGGGACACAAACTCCACAGGTCCCGCGGACCCGATCGCGTGGGCGATGTGTCTCCTCCAGTCATCGACCGCTGTATCGGCGAAGCTCCCATGCGGGAGTTCCCAGTCCAGCGAGCCTCTGCTCCGAATGCCACAATCGGCCAAGAACTGAGTCCACCAGGCCTTAGGTGCCCTCGGTCGAGACACCTTCGCTTCAGTCGCTGTAGTCGATGCCCGTCCCAGGGGCTTCAGTGCCCCTCCGTTGCTTCGGCTCCCAGAAGACAAACCCTGGCCACTCTGGGGCCACTGTGCTACAATCCGCTCGATCTCTCGGCGGATCCGAGCAACACGGGTCCTCAGATATCCCTCATCCAGTGCGATAGGAGGCAGATCCTCCCTCAGCAAGTGACTCTCCTCCGCCTTCCTGACCGTGGAGGCCTTCTGTCGGTAGAGGTGACTGTGCTCGAACCACCACTAGGCATAGTGCACATCAAATCATCCCCGACGTCCCTGCTCTGGCATCAGAAATCGCTCTGGCTCCCGGCGGTAGTAAAAGTCCCACCAGGCCGCTGCAAGTAGGTGGGTATCCTTGCCCTTGTACTGCCTGCCCGTCAGACGGAACTCCCTGTTCGGGGGAATCCCCTGGTCGTACCCGAAGTTTCTGGCAAAGCGATGTGGGTAGTACAGCTCCAAGGAACTCATTGCCGACCGGTGCAATGCCAACACAGCTGCTCGGGTGCTCAGTATCCACTCAGTCCGTGGTCCTGTATCGGCCGCCCCCTGACTGGGGTAGGCGCTGGTCGCCCCTCCGCCTGAAGCCCCCAGAAAGAGGCCAGAGTCCCTCGCTGCACTGTCAAAGGGCAGTCCCTCCTTGCCCGGGGCAGGCAGGTAACAAAGGGCCCTCTTGGCCCCCTCAAGCTGCTCCTCTACATCCCCATCCGACTGCCCAGTAAAGCTGAACAAAAGTGGTGCCATCGGGTTCGCCACAGTACCTCATGTCACCAGCCCCGGGAACAGTAACCCAGCCCACACGCTAAGGTAGTGGGTCAGCAGGAGTATACTCCTCTCCCTCGACGCTGAGTGTGCCGCCAAAACTCCAAGTCCCTGGCAGATGTTGGCCAGTGCAGCAGGAGCTAGAGCTAACTGTCTCCCCTCAGCCAACAAGCAAGCCGGCCACAACAACTCAGCTCTCAACAGCTCATCCTCTCCGTGAGGAACTATGAAAGTCGCCAGCCAATATGCCAGATACGCTGCAAGGTATGTCACATCTGGCAGACCATGGGGATTCCACCCCTCCCGTGGTGCATACACATATCTGGAGTACGTCCGGAAGCATAGCTTTACCTTCGTGTACTCCTCCCATGGAGTCTGGTCCCTGGCAAACTCCTGGTAGAAGCAAAATGGCCCGTTGTAGAAATGGCGGACCCCTACATTCAGCGGCACCCGAGGAGTCTGTGCGGCTCTCTCTCTCCCTGCTAGAGCTAAATCTCTCCAGGTCTTTATGAGATACCGATAACTGTGAGGCACTCAGTATCTTCCCAGTCCGTTGGTATGATTGCGGTGGAGGTCATCCAGCACTACCTCCTCGTATCCTTCGCCGACGACTGGCAAGCCAGAAATCCTGAACAAAGACCACAAGTCAAGGCTAGTCTCTCCCTCTGTTGTTGCCACCGTGTTCCAACGACGGTTGAAACGCTCTAGTAAGCCCTGTAGCAATCCGGTGTAGCACGGGTACGCGTACAGAGTGACAGTCACCGCGTACCTGATCCCAGCTCGATCCAGCAACACCCGGTAGTGGTGGAATATCCCTATCAACCACTCAGTGGCACCCTGGCGGTAGTAGTGTGATGGGATCACTGTCGAGTGACCATACCAGCTAGTGACGGTCTATTGCATGACTCCATTCAGCATAATGTGATCATCGTAGCCCTTTCCAGCGTACTACACACCAACGGGCTCTAATACCAACCCAGCAATCCCCTCTGTCTCTGTGTGATGGTGGCCGTGCAAATCCCAGCTAGCAGGGGCAATCGGCCCAACCCTGACTCCGGACTGCTCCGCCATGCCAAAGAACCCCAGGCAATCAACACTGGGAAACTGGCGCTGCCTCCAATAGTCCTCTGAGAAGCTCGGATAGCTGCAGAAAACTATACCCTGCAGGCTGTCCCTGCTAATCAAGATGGCCCTCTCAAGCCGGCGGTGGGCGCCTAGGATCTGCGAGTCACCCTCCTCCATGCCAGAAGGGACATAGCCGTGGATGAATTCAAGCAGGTGACGATCCAGGGGAAACTCCAATAGATAGCCCCCGCTCTGGTCGTAACTGTACAAACCACCCGCCTCCAGAATCCTGGCCACCTCCACGGCCCCTACTCCAGCTGTCCTCTCACCAAGGGGACCCTTAGCCACCACCGCATGGCCCCAGTCCAGCTGCTCTATACCAGTCACGGTGATCACGGGTGCATCCAGAAGGCGCATCGGTCGATCAGTCCGCCGCACCCAGTGATCCTCCACCAGAGCCATCCACCTCGGGACCCGCCTGTCTCTACCGAAGCGTGCCCTAGCTGGAAGACAGAGCACCCAAGAAGATAGTCAGTATACCAGAAAATCCACATGTACAACACATCAAAATAATGACATATGAAGCGCCAAAATACAACTACAACAACTCAGAAGGAAGGTTTCACGGGCCGTACGCCCTCGTCTCCGCCTCCGACGCACGCCCCGTGGGCGGCATTTGTTGTACCCGAACTATTTCCCAGCTAAAATAACAAGGAGTAAGGGCTCAGGCATTTCCCCGAACACCTTCAAGGCACGGGCTATCTAGCCCTTTCTACAACCCTGCGGGTCCCCACAAGGGTCCCGACCAACTTGTCGTGACACGCGACGACACAAGCAATTGTCGGGGGTCAACCCCAGCCACTCTCATATGGGCTTTGCCCGTACCCTACATGGCCGCCCGAGACCACCCAGGCACTTCATTCAACCCTCCAAGGTCAAAGGGAGACCCGAGCAAGTCAACCACAAGCTTTGGAGGCTCGCATCACGTGCATACGGCTCACACACGTGTGTTCGGCATTTTTCCGAACACCTAGTGGGCGCGTATATTTCAGCCCTTCTACACCAACCCATGGGTCACCCCGTGGTTCCAGTACACTAATTGGGCTCTACAATGCCCCCCAGCAAGTCGGGACTACCCCCGACCCTCAGACACGTGGCAACATGCCACTCAACTTTAGCTCTCGGGTCAACCCGAGGCTACCCTGACAACCCGCCGTACAACATGGCACATAACACAAGGTGAGGCCCATGGGCCCAAGGTGCCTCCTCCCAGCCCTTATGGACTTCTACCCTTGACCCTAGGCCAAATCCAAGGCCCGTCGGTCACCTACGCGGCTCGTTCGGTAACCCACAGTGTGTCGGGCATTCGCCCGAACACCTTGCGAGCGGCCACTACGACTCGAAGAACAACGGCCCTATGGGCCCATGCCAGCCTCTCGAAGTTCAAAGTCCATGAAAGGACGTTCCCAGGCGACACAAGAAGACCCCCGGGGGCCACCCCCAGGGGTTACGGCCAGCCCGGGGCCAGTTCGCCCTGGGGCATGGCCGCGCGCCCTAGGGAGGGTGAACTCCCTGGGGGCCGCGCCCTCCCTCCAGCCCGGTGGTCCCACGACCGCACTCAACCCCGATTCGTCCGATTTACGATCCTACGACGCGATTCATGCGTCGTACCAGTTCGAGAAGTCGATGCGCAGACGTGGGAGCGCAAAGCGACAGCACGCAAGAATTCCGCAAATCAACGCACACACAAGCCTCCACGTATCCTCCCAGCTATTCATCCTTTTCTTTCTAAGTCAAATTAGAAAGAAAATGGCCTAAAAATCAATTTTTATAGGGTGGGACCAGCCCCCCCTCTCTCCTTGGAGCAAACCCGCCTAAACCCCCCTGGGGGGGGGGGTTTAGGCGGACCAGCCTGGGCCCCTTGGCTGGTCCGCCTAAACCCCCCCATTCATTAAAAAAAATTAATTTTTTAAGAAAAAAAAGAAAAGAACCAGCCCGCCTAAACCCCCCGGGGTGGGGTTTAGGCAGACCAGCCTGGGCCCCCAGGCTGGCCCACCTAAACCCGCTGAGGGGGGGGTTTACGCGGACCAGCCCAGGCCCCCTGGAGCTGGTCCGCGTAAACCCCCATCCAAGGGGGCTTTACGCGGACCAGCTCAGCCCCTGAGCTGGTCCGCATAAACCCCTTCCCCTCTCTCAACCCGTGTAACTCCAAGTGACACTATTCACTTAGGTTTACGCGGACCAGGTCACCCCCCTTAGCTGGTCCACGTAAACCCCTTGTGACCCTTCAACTTCCCCTATAAAAACCCCTTAGGAGCTCAAGGGGCAAGCATGATATGCAAGATAGAAGCTGATCCATCCAAGCTCAGGCATCCAGCAAGCACAAGACTTCAAGCGCGGCTCCAAGCAACGAGCAAGGGAGAATTGTGCGTGGGTGACTTGTTTGGCGGTCTAATACGTTGAGGGTATGTCGTTTGCACTCCCCTCACGCCGTATATACCCGTCATACACAAGTCAACACCCACCATATATGAGGCATTACGACATGGGCGGACGTCCCCTCATGCCGGGATTTCCTCTCGCGTACCCGTCGGTTGCAACCACACACGTACCATGACGTCATGCTCTCTCGCAGTCACGAGGCCATATTCGACCGCTCACTTTGAGTCGTGATTGACCCTCGCCCAGATACCGGATCGATGTATCCCTCCAGTCATCTAGTCATAGGCCCCCATTCGGCACCACGGCCCTGGCCCACGCCACGGGAGGAACCCTCTGTAAAACGCATATGTGTTCATTCATCACGCATCGACCCGGGGACCGACTAGCACGTCTGATGCGGGGAGGACACGTGACTCGACTCCAAATGTATATGCGATCCTTGGACTCTAAGCAAGCTCACGATCGCCCCTAACGAGGGAAGCATACGGAAGTGCACGGTTGAGAAATCGGCAGTGAGCTAGGGTGGTCAACTCACAAATTCATACCCGGATCGGGTCACGGGACGGTCTCGCTCTCTCTCGCAGCAGCGGTGAAATAAATATTTTGAGCTAACGGCCCTAACACATGCTCTCTAGCAGCGGCATAAACAAGTATATACGAATAAAGCAAATGCCGGGTAAAGGAGCGAACACGATACCTCCACGCGTCTGGCGTGGGGAAGAAGACCCCGGCCGATCTCGTACTCCTGGAACAGTAAGTAATTAAATTACAGCAATGAATATGAATGCCCACTCCACGCAGGGAGGTAAAGGGTGGCACAATGGGACCCTGGAGTAGCGGGTTCGGGTTGACGGGCAGCTTCTTGCGTAGCTTCGGCTGCACGCGTACGCACAATCGTGGGGCCCACATGCTGGTCAGTGGGGCCGCGTGGGATCGGGGTGGCACCACTATGGTGGGGTCACCCGGAGAGGCGCTCCCTGGGAAGGTGGCACGCTGGTTCGCCGGTCGGAGACCGGGCGGCTTCGATCTTCACTCGTCGGAGTTTCTACCCACGGATCAGAATTGCTATTTCAGACCCACTCGTCCCGATGAAATCCGCTGCTGCGGTCATTCCCGACATCGGATCGACGCACAAGAGATACCTATGGAAAGCTAACTCAAAATCCTTCGATCTATGGCTGGAGAAAGAAATTTGGATTTCCCGTTGATGGCCTTTGTCGAATATTCAAGCTGCTGGTTCACAGGATCTGAAAACTCGGGACAGAATTGCCTTTTCCTGAGAGTTGGCATTGGCCGCATTGTAGACCTCCGATTCAGATGTTGGGAGCTTCACAAAAGTTGTATAGGGCAAAGAGAAGAAAACGGGGATATATTTTATGAAAGGTTTGGTGGAGATTTGACTGGGGAAAACGATTTTATAGCACCGGGTGGTCGGATCTGGACAGCAGAGATATAACAGAACTTGGGATTTGAAGTGAATTTTTAGAAAATATGAACGAAATTATAAATTCAGAAGAAAATTTTTGGATGGTGGGGGTGGTGGAAAGAACCTCCAATAAATTTGGAGATTCAAACAAAAATCAAGAAGTGGGTCGAAAGGGGGAAACTCAGAGTGACTGTAACACTGGATAGACTGCAGACAGAATTGGTGGATTGGGAAGCACGAAAATGAAAAAATGGAAAATGATGACTGGAATTTTTTTTAATTTTTATGGGACATGGTGATAACCTCTAGGACTTACCCTGAAAATATCAACTCCAGAAGATGTCGGGGTTGGGAGCTAAAATTCTCAGAGTAACCCTTTATCCAGTAAAATAGAACCTGGACAGCACTTCAGAAGCGGCTTCGCGGCGGCTCGATGGCGGCACAAACGGCGGCGGCGGCAGCAGAGATAGAAATCAGAGATAGAGGGGTTAAGATAGAAGGGTTCTATACCCTGAAATGCTGAAGGAGGAGAGAGGAACCAGAGAGAGAGAGAGGAGGGGGTGAACCAAGCTCCAATGCTTACATAATTTTTTCTTCTCATTTTTTCATACAAAATGTGGAAATACAAGTATTTATATAAAATGAAAAACGACTCAAAATGCCCTCAGATCTAGGGTTGGAAGGGGCACTAAGGGGATTGGAGAAAGTATTTCTCCCATGTGGTCAAAACACATTTCACATATTCTAATCAACTTCACCTAACTTGCCTAATAAAGACAAAACAAGGGGCGCCCCCCTTCATGGGCCAATAGAAGAGACTATGGGCCAAGACCCTATACTTGGCCCATGAACCCATAGTTACCCTGTGGACCTTCCAATCTAGATAGCCCATGAGAGGGAAATGCCCAATTGGGCCTTATGTGATGTAAAGGTCCATAATGAAGGCCTTAAGTCCAATATGAACTAACCCCCCTTAATGGACCTAACAAATGAAAGCCACAAATGGATTCTACATGGAATGTGGCCCAATGGCTTATTAAAAGCCTTACAAAGGAGCCCAAATGGAAAAAAACCCAAACAAACACACTAATAGAAGCCCATACACACTAATACAAGCCAATACACACTAATACAAGCCATTAGCCTTTGATGCCCCATCAACGTCGGAGTTGTCCCATGGCATGCGCCAGTTGTACCTTGGCCATTATGGTTGTCCTATAAAGAAGTATACACCTCAGTATAACACTGCCGATTGGACGAGTTCCCTCGCACCCACGTTCAGGCCCCCAGTTTTCTATCTACACCACTTGGCATCCGTGCCTAACACCCTAACCCCAGCAAACACCCCTCAGTCTAACGCGCACCCATAGCTGCTGAATGCCCCCAGCCCTCTACCCACGGCTTCAGACATATATACAGACTTTTCTTCAGCTTGGAACGAAGGTATTCGTATTCAATCCGATGTAAATAAACACCGGTTGCTTGCGGCCGGTGGGGAAAGACGTCCCGTACATGATTCTCGTAATCGCCTACCCACTCGCACCCATGGAACCCCTTCTCTCCACGTGTCGCCCGATCGCACGTGCCGCGCCCTGGTGGCGCTTCCTCGGTCAACCCTTGGTTCCATAAGTGATTGTCGAGAAATTGGCTGGCATGCCCACACCCTGTCCAGTTAACCCTTATCCCAACATTCCCGTGCCATTCGACCCTTTTCGACTTTCCGTGAAAGGAGAGTGCCCGATACCGCCGTGAGAGGCATGCAACCGCAAGGAGGATACTCGAGATATATCAAACTCCCGTATTTTCCTTCCCCGCTGTATCCCTTCCTTCACCCCGATAATCGGCATAAAAAAACCCACACAACACCAGCTAGAGGACAGGCCTAGGGCGTATGGTCTGAGTGTGCACACGGGGTTGGGGGCATCAGACAGTGCTGATGAGCGTGTCCCCAGCTAGTCCTTGTTTGTGGTACTGGTTATTGTTGTGTGTCTCTGCCTCCGCCTGGGGCGTTGTAGGGAGACACTTGAGGCGCGGTGCAAGACGTCAGGGGATGCATCCAGCCGTTCTTCTAGTGGGTGGTGCTCCTGTCTCCTGGTAGGTACAAACTTGTTTTCCGCCAGTTCAAGTTCGGTTGGCTTGGTACGGTTAGTTGTTGGGTGTTTTTTCATTTATTTATTACTGCTTGTTGGTTCTACCGTACTCCTACTAGGTAGTGTTACCTTCCGTGGTTGTTCGCGCCTTGTTGTCGTTTTCCTCGTAGTGTGGTGGGGGTCCGGGGGATCCCTACTGGGCCAATGAAATGAGGCTCACCCCTACTTTTCAAGTGAGGTGAGGTCGTCAAGAGGCGCGGCGGAGTTTCAGCATGGTTCTTCTAGCCAAGGTTAGTCGCCAGTCTGCCAGAGCCGGGGTATGCCCCGTGTAGTTGTACCTTTCTTTCTGTTGACTATACTTTATTTGGACATGAGATACACTGGACCTTGTAGTAGTTTATTTATTTATATTATACTGTGCATTTTATTTTAATTATTGTGCTATCTCCGCAGTCATTTCAGCTTCTGTTGTACTCCCACACCATCCCTTTCACCCTTCCAAGTCTTCGGGCTCGTGGGTTGGCGGGCCGAGATTCGAGACGCGTCGGTTCCTTTTTGGTACTTGGATCCCGGGTCGTCACAGTGCCATTATAAGAATGAGGTACCTGAGAAGAGTAATAAATTGTTAAATTCTAATGGAATTTGTGGAGTTAATCCTAGAGATAATTCCTAATTATTATCTCATCCCGAGTTCTACCCAAGTTCTCACAAGGTTGGAAATTCTTTCCTTAGTTCATAGGTACGGGTCCTTAACCCTTGGACTTAGCCTATAATATGAAATTTTCCTAGGAATAAGTACGTCCTTAGACCAAGGCTCTGATACCACTATAACTGTCATGCCCCGAGATTATGCAGCAGAAACAATTGGGAACGTGAACAGTCGGCTAGTACGCCTCAAGCGAGCAATATAATCAGAGTGCTAACACATTCACACATAAGAAATGAATGCATAATATTTGGACAAAATCTTTGCTTTATTTAAATAATGATCAAAAGTACACAAGATGACTCTTGACTCCTTGACTAACTAGACTAAATAAAAATGGAAAATTACATGGCAACTCTTGACTATCAACTAATGACAATCTAAGGCTTCGCTCCTTCTTTAATCACTCTCGGATCCATCACTTGAATAGTCTGAATCCGACCCGCTAGAATTTCCTGAAAAAGATTAGAAAAGTAGGGAATGAGCACACATGCCCAGTAGGTATCCTCGTATCAACATGAAGGCAATGTTTAAGTAATTAACATTTTGGCTCTAGAGTGTAAGATAAGTAAATGAAAATACGATGAAACACGTGCATAAACCAAAGTAACATGAATAATAAGATATGGCCAAGAATGAAATATGGGAGCATGATTAAGCAAGTATATATATAACAAGAATGTAAGTTTGGCCTTTAATGAACAAGAATGTACTTTTTCATAACCATAAAGGCTATGCACTAGAAAGTCATGTAGCGAGAATGTACTAGCAAGCATGTAACTTCACAAGATTACCTCGTGAGAATTCATGGATTTCACCCGTTTATAAAAAAAGTACTCTCAGTGTAATGTGACGCCAGTATTCATTATACCCCATGGTTTATAGTATGTTTTTGGCTACCTGCCGAGGGGACTAGAGTGGAGTCCTTGGACACTGTCTGTGCCCGCTTTTGCATCTTCAAGTTATAAATCAAGCTACTTCCACAAGAAATATTAATAATGTAGGCCAATAATGAACAAGTTCAAACTATAGTTTCATGATAACAATTATCAAGGTAAGAATGCTTTAATTAAGAATATGAGAATTCAAAGATTTGATTTAGAACATGGTTATGCCACGAAGAAAATTCGGCAGCATAACGGGACATTCTTTTCTTTCCATAAGCTATTAATATCTTATTTGACAAGTGTTAAGTTCCAAGCAATCATTAGACCATCTAGGAACTTATAAAACCCAACCCAAAGGTCAAACCTCGGGTTAGACAGGATCAGGGACCAAGCGGTCGTTTATTGGACCGTTTTAGAACTCATGCGGTCTGATCCAGACCATTAAGGAGATCCACGCGGTCAGGTAAGGACCGTTTACGTTGGGTCGAAGCCAGAATCAAAGGCTTGACTCAGGAACACATGCGGTCATAGACGGACCGTTTGTGGACAAAAAGTGGTCTCGGGCCAACCGCTAGACAAGGCTTAGCGGTCGTTTGAGGACCATTTAGAACCAGAACTCAAAAAAACACCGGTAGTGTAAGTGCTTTCTATACAATTTGGGTTTTGATGGTACAACCAGCTCGACATTCTAGTGGGAATCCCAGACTCACGGAGACTTACGGAGGCCTTGAAACAAGATCACCTAGTCCGGTGGAAGGAATATCCAACAGAGAGGATCACCAGTCTAAGACTGTGTGCTTAAGTGTAAAGTGTATCTAATGACTCTGTACCGGAATTCGTGTCATGTACTTAAGAAAATGACTCATAGATAAGAAAGGATTGCGATAAAACTGTGATCAAATCAAAACTAGACAAGTCCATGAACCATATGAAATTTAAGATAAATACAAGAGTATATGGTTTTGGCATGAAATTAACATAAGTTAAAAATAAGTCAAAAGTGCATAAAGAACATGAAATCTACTAGGATGAACAATTAACATAACCAGGTGTATAAATATAGTACTTAAAAGAGGAGTAAGACCTAATTAGCTAGGCTTATCATATGATAATTAGGACTATTCTACATTATGTTTCTAGTTAACAATAATACAGAACTCAGAAACTAAAGTGGTCTTGGGAGGACTGTTTTATGGGCCTTAGCGGTCTATCATAGGGCCGCTAGGGAGCCTCTGGCGGCCTCAAGAAGACCGTTTCTTACTGTCTACAGCAAACAATAATAAAACTGAGATATATGCTAATCTAGGGTAGATAGATGTATAGTAAAACATGCCAATAGGTAAATATGACCTGATAAAACCATATTAAAACATGGAGATGCATGGGTTTGAGTGAAATAAGCCCAAAATTATCAATTTCTTATTAAGGCCAAGGTTCATGCATGCTATGTTAACCCTATATGCGTAGTCACAATAAAACATCAAATACTCCATGTGGAAAGCATGAAATTCCATGAAATCAAAGGGCTTTTACTCCTGACATATTATTCTAGCCTTTTCATGAGATAACCTACCTCTGGTAGTGCTCCTAGACTTCGAATTTCGGACCAGAAGTAGATCCTAGTTCCTGCACGTCCTGTGCCAAACCAGTAACTTCCCGTCCCTCTATCTCATGATCATCTTGATCTAAATCCATGAAAATTGGAGGATAGGAGATACAAAGGGGGACATAAAGTTCTAAAGGACAAATTTTTAAATACCTCGATTTGGGCTTCTACTTTCCTGATCTTCACTGGGCCATCGCACTGGTTCCTGTGCAGTCTATTGTGAACCAGCAACTTGCAGAGGCTCTAACTCTCCAACTGATTGGTCTTCTAGCACTTAAATTTGAGGTGTGTTAGATAAAACTAAGAAGAACAATTTCTTTTAAAGAACCAACCTGAGTAGACGTCTCCTTACCTTCAAAATACGCGAGCCAACATTAGGGTTCGCATGAGTCGAAGTTAGGGTCTATTTATAGGATTCACATAGGGTTTAAGGGATTAGATCGAACCTAGAGTCCAAAATTGGAGTAGAGTTAATCCCTAGAGAGTTCTAGAGAGCATTCCATGCTAGGTAGCTTCGATCTAAGGTGGTTTGGTCGTCAAAGATCCAAGCTTTTCATGTTTTCTTCCATTCACGGAACTGGGGCTGCTTAGCGGTCATGGGAGGACCGCTAGGGTGAGTCTGACGGTCGCGCCATAGACCGCCAGGCTTCATAAAATCTATAATTTTTGGTTTTTTTGTATTATCTCCCATTTATCCTTAATTGAGTTATATATCCTAGTCTAAATCTATAAATTACCTAATTTACGTTTCTATTAATGGGCTTGGGTCTAAAAGTCTTGGAATTGATTCTTTGGGCCTATTTAAGTTGGGCCTAGCCCTTTGGTAAATATAGGGCTTTTAAATGGATTAAGTAAGTCCTTAATTCTCCTTAATTATCTATTAAGCCTTTTAAAAATGCCTAATAATTATACTTTAATCTCAAAAAGTTCCTAGAAAATTCTCGAGCATTACAAATAAACTACCTGAAAAGCCACGAAGAAATCTGTCTCGTGTGACATGAGTAATTCCCACTAGAAGCAAGGCCAGATGCATCCACTGACGACTTAGTCCGTGCCCCAGGTGTTTCCCTCGCCCCAGGCGAAACTGAGAGACTGTACTAGTAACCACATGACAAGGGTCTAATCGAGGTCGTGCTGATCAGCACACGTCCGAAGTCCCCAATCATGTGTGCGTGTACTGATTGACTGCACTACGTCAGGCCCTCTAGCTGATTTTCCTCCCGGCCCAGACTCGAGCCACTACAGTGGGAGGCCCTACGGAAAACCAGCCTGAAAATCGTCACTCTCGGGTCTAGCTCTCCACCATCCCCAGGTGGGTAGGCACAGGCATGCCCAGGCAAGCTACGACTAGTGGGAACGGTCACTCGAGAGAAAGACTCTCGGAAGGAACCAACGAAATACTGACAGTGTAAGGATTCACATAGACTGGTTCAGGTAGCACAACGGATAATAAAATGAAATCTCAAACCCAAGTTCCCTTAGAATCCAAGAACCATACCCTAATTGATGCATTAAAATTACCCAACCTAAAAATAGGGTTGTAGATCTTTGCCTCGTGCGGAACAACGTTGTCCGCAGTGCCTGATGCAGATTTTCTCAAATGTAGAGTCGCACAGATGTTCGACCTCTAGAGTGGATCCACACCGATTCTCGTGTAATGACGGTACCCACCCGTTCTTTCCCCCTGCGCGCACGAATCGCGGATCCTCCAAACTACTCCTATTTCCTTCCTTCAATATTTCTCCCCTGAGAGGAAGAGAGAGAGATCAACAAAGGAGAGAGAGAGCAAGAGGGAGGGGAGGGGAGGAGAGAAGAAGAGTGGTGGGTTTTCTCCCTTGATTGCTTGGCTTATAAATAAAATACTCACGTAGGATATATATATAAAGGGGGGATGGGTCCTTTCCAAAAGAACCCTTAATCACCAATATTGTATATATATCCTCCCTATCATTGTACATATAAATTAAGCCCTTCTTTATATTCATTTCCAAAGGAATTCAAGGCTTTTAATATATATATCTTTACAATAATATCCCGTCACCTGAGAATCTTATGTGTGTGATCCTCTAGGGCCATAGTCACTCTGGTTTAAGGCCCATAAACTTCTAATTCCCAATTAGAAGTAAATTAAACTCATTATTCGCTTCTACAAGAGCCGAATAATAGTTTAATTCATATCGGACCTATGATCACGTTGGGTCAAGCAAATCTGCGTGATCCCAAAGGACGTCAGGTTCAAACCACCCTATTTGGTACCTGTAAGTCTACAGTTGTCGCATCGCTATAATTCTTCTCCCTTTCTATGAGTCTGGTTCGATCGAGGGTATGGTAACTGTCAAACCCCATGATTGTGCCATTCGACCACGACCTCCTAAAAGTGTATGACGTCCGTTCTAAACGACTCACACGACCCTGGCCAAGGATTTAGTGGAGCATTAGTGTCTTGATCTATTAACTATCTGATATATACCCGATAGTGAGTGATCCCTTCTTGACCTTTGATGATCTTCACACGTATCCTGATATGGTTAATGACTTGGCAATTCATGACTTATGGTCAAAATCACTTAGTCAAGTATCAAACCATTCCGGTCCTTGTGTAAGATCTGATCAATGTCTTAGGTCAAAGGACCAACGATGCTACTAAGATAATTGGATCTTCAGTTGACATTAGGTATAATCAACCATCTGAAGATTCAATGGTGGATCAGTTCAGTGTACATCCTCCCAGGACGTACACCTACACATATGTATTGGTGCCCCCGCACCAGTGACTATGAGACTGCTTACCCACACATCATGTGTACTAGTTTAATAAGTAATCAAAGTCCCCGAGTGATTACCCTCCAACCGAGAACAGTTTTAAGGTATATGTCCATGTAAAGTCAGTCTCATGATCGAGATCCCATCTCGAGTTGACTTTACAACCACATATCCTAGGGACATCGTAGAGTAATATACAATTACAAATTTACGCTCAAATATCACTTTATTAATGATGAACATGATTGTACACCTATCGGGCCTACCCGACCCGAGATTGGCTTGTAGGACACCCAATACTAATAGATAGGCTACCCACGGGCCCGCCACATGTAGCTCGAAACACAGGTGGCACGATGCCACCGGACTCTCGATAGCCCACTAGATCTACTAACCCAACGGTCCTTGAGTCACGGGACTCGGGTCAAGACCGTTGTACAAGACAGCTCCATGCTGTCAATTTGCCCTACCATTAGGGTCAGAAACCATGGTCAAGAATAATTCTTAAGGTAGTTGATAACTGTCGAGTTCAATCCCTTTTCAGGGGAAATCTAAGAAAACCCCCAGCCCTAGGCTGGGTCACAGAACTTGCGGTTCATATGCCATTATCGGCACCTGCTTATTTTCTCAAATTAATAGAGGATTAAGCATAGAGAAATAATCCCTAAATAGAGCAAAACGGCACAACGCCAAAGCTACTCTACTAGTCGAGTTGAGCTCAGAAATCGAGACATTTTGTCAGATCCAGAGGCACAACATAACGACCGGGGATCATCCCCGAGCAAAGGACACTACACCAACCAGCTTTTCGACAACCGAGTCAGATCCAAGGTTCAAGACAACCTGCCGTACCAAACGGCACTCTATAAAGATTCAGGAATCACCCACGAATACCTTGCATACGGTATCACACCGCCCACACCTCAAATAACTAGGTTAACCCAGGGCTCAGAATGGCCTGCCGTACCATACAACTCTTCGCCAAGAAGCGGGGGTCACCCCGACTACTAGACAAACGACATCATCATGGCGACACCCCAGTTATCGGGCCAACCCGAGACTCCTAGCAACCCATTGCATCACGCGGTGCATGACAAAAAAGCAGGGAACAACTCTTGACACACCGTCTGCAAGCGGCTTGGCACTAATGACTCAGACAGTCAAATCACACAGGGGTTCACCACGTTCAAGATGAAGCAGTGATGAACACTGAGTTCGGCCGATCTGAGGCCAGATTCAGGTAAGTTATGTCTTCACCCAGTCCACCTGACCCTCATAAACCCCAGCTCACCTAGCTAACCCAAACCCCTGAACCCAACCAATCATTCCAGCCTACCTAAATCCTGGGAACATGCAGCCATGGCCCATCTAAACCCCTTTACCCCAGCCCGTCTTAACCCCCAGTAGGACCTACATGACTTTTTCCACTCTTCTGGATCAAATCCCACCATTTCGGTCCATCCAAACCCCCTAGGAGGAGGGGTTTACCCAGAAGAGGAAGCCCCCAGCCATTTCAACCCACGTAAACCCCCTTTACGCGGACTAGGCCACCCGTTCTTGAACGCAGTCGCCAAGACGACCATGTTCATGAGGGTCAAACCACCGGTCAACCCCGCATAAAGCCCACGTGTCCCTGAAGAATGCGGTTGCCAAGGCGACCGCGTTCTCAAAAGCCCAGTCAAACTCAAAAAGGGCTAGTCAAACCCGCGTAAACCCCCCCCCCCTTTAGGCGGACCAGGCTGACCCCCTCAACCCAATCCGCCTAAACCCCCCTCCTAACTATATAAAACCCCCCATGGGGTGCCCAAGGGTGCTAGGATGCATGGAGCTCACCCCCGGGACTACAAAGGCGCGCGAAGGACTTGGTTGGTTGGTTTTGTGTTTGCTAGGCTCACGCCGAGGGCATGTCACATGATTGTCCCTCGTACGGCGTCTAGCCCAAACACAAACCTCCTAAAAAGACGGCCCCCTGCTATGATGAACGCACCTAGATGTTGTGGAATAATCATACACGACCCCAGATTTTGCTTGATGAAAGCACTCTGTCGGGCCCTATCTTGATATTCGTGGACGACCCCAAACGTTGCTTGATGAAAGCACTTTGTCCGAGCCCTACCTCGATAATCATGCACGGCCCCAGATCTTGCTTGACGAAAGCACTCTGATGGGCCCTATCTTGATATTCATGCATGACCCCAGACGCCACTTGACGAAAGCACTCTGCCCGAGTCTTGCCTCGATAATCGTGTACAACACTAGATCTTACTTGATGAAAGCACTTTGCTGGGCCCTATCCCGATAATCGCGCACGACCTCGGACACTGCTTGACGAAGGCCCTCTGCTCGGGCCCTATCTCGATATTCACGCATGGCCCCAGATGTGACTTAATTAAGGCACCTTGCCTGAGCTCTGCCTCAATATTCGTGCATGACCCTGACATCGCCGAATGGAAGCACCTTTCCTGGGCTCTGCCTTGATATTCATGTACCATCGAATGCTGCTTGATTAAAGCACCATGCCCAGCATCTGCCTCGATAATCACACATTACTAGATGTTGCTTGATGGGAGCACCCCACCCGATCCTTTCCTCGATGATCGTGCGCCACCATTGTGCCACCTTGATAAGCATGCCATTAGTGTCGTTACCCGAACAATTGGCATACTTCATGAGTCTCGATGCAAGATGAAGTGTCAGGCCCCTGCCTATGTCAACGGGCCCCGAGTCTGACCATCGAGGTCTCATGGTGCCCAACTCCTTCAGTCACAACGGTGCCCCCGACACCCGACTGCTAGTCCCAGACGCGCCCCGAGCACGACCAGCGAGGTCTCACGGTGCCCATCTCCTTTAGTCATAACGGTGCCCCTGGCACCCGACTGCTAGTCCCAGACGCACCCCTAGTCTGACCATCGAGGTCTCACAATGCCCATCTCCTTCAGTCATAATGGTGCCCCCGGCACCCGACTGCCAGTCCCAGACGCGCCCCGAGTCCCACCATCAAGGTCTCACGGCGCCCACCTCCTTTAGTCATAACAGTGCCCCCGGCACCCGACTGCCAGTCCCAGACGCGCCCCGAGTTCGACCATCGAGGTCTCACGGCACCCACCTTCTTCAGTCACAACGGTGCCCCCGGCACCAGATTGCCAGTCCCAGACGCCCCCCGAGCACGACCAGCGAGGTCTCACGGCGCCCATCTCCTTCAGTCATAATGGTGCCCCCGGCACCTGGCTGCCAATCCCAGACACGCCCCGAGCACGACCAGCGAGGTCTCATGACGCCCACCTCCTTCAGTAATAACAGTGCCCCAGGCACCAGACTACCAATCCCAGATGGTCCCCGAGCGTGACCATCGAGGTCTCACGGCATCTGTGACGACCCAAGATCCGGATACAGGAAAAGGAACCCGATACCATTCGAATCCTGGCCCGCCGCCCACGAGCCGGGGCTCGGAAGGGCTAAAAAGGAGTGTGGATGTACAAAGAAATAGGAAATAAAGTAGGACAATTCAACAATTAACAGAAATAAATAAACTAACTACAACAGAGTCTAGTCCAACAGAAAGTACAGTCTAAGGTAGGAAACGTACCCAATACCGATTGAACACTCGGCCCGGTGAGCTGGCAACTAAGAACCTACACACAACGCCCTCGAATCCCGAGGAAGAATCACCGCACCTGAAAAGCAGGGGTGAGCCTCCTGTCACTGACTCAGTAGGGATCCCGCGGAACCCCAACCGAGAACAACGGCGGTAACAGAAAGTTGTAACGACAATAACAGTAGGAACGGTAACTACGGTGGCTAGTGAAACCTCAGCTCTACCGCTACTCCTACTGTTCCGCAAAAAAAACCCGATCTCTCAGTCGGGGAACAACCAAGCCACGAACCCTACATCCCGATCCCACGGTCGGAAGACAACTAGACACGAACCACCCTAGCCACGCTACTAGGAAAACGCCACGACACCTCAGTCGCGAAGGCCTGCCCTCACAGAAGGGCCCAAGCAAAAACCACACGGTCTGGAAACATGGTCATGACCTCGCCATCGTGAACACAACGCTGTCTAGAAAAAAGCCCTCGGTGACGCTCACCGAAAACCCCAGACCTCGACTCCGAGAACGCTCCCGAAACTACACACGCAGCCCTATCTCACAGACGGGTAACGGAAACCCAGGACATGACAACTCACGTCTCGTGACGGGAGTACCACTTACCAGAAGCAAGGCAGGATGCATCCACTGACGATTGAGTCTGCAGCCTCAGGTGTCTCCCTACAACGCCCCAGGCGTAGACTAAGACACCGTGTTGTAACCAAGAACACAAAATAATGACTAACTGAGGTCGCACTTGCCAGCGCGTGCCCGACACCCTCAGCCAAGTCTGCACACACAGACCATACACCCTAGGTCTGTCCTCTATGATGCGGGATGGACCACGGACTCGACTCCAAAATGATATGCGACCCTCAGACTCTAGACGAGCTCGTGATTGTCCCTTAGCGAGGGAAGCGTCGGACGTGCGCGGTTGAGAAATCGGCAATGAGCTAGGGTGGTCGGCTCTCTTTTGTGCCCCGATCGGGTCACGGGACGGTCACGCTCTCTCTCGCAGCAGCGGTAATAAACAATATATAGCAAGCTAGATATCCCTACACATGCTCTCTAACAGCGGCATAAAGATGTATATAAGAAAGAAAGCAAATGCCGAATAAGGGAGCGAAAACGATACCTCCACGCTCTCGACGTGGGGACGACGGACCCGGCCGAACTCGTACTCCCGGGACAGTTAATACATGAATATTAAAGTAATGAATTATGGCCCACTCCACGCAGGGTGGTAAAGGGTGACACAATGGGGCCCGGGAGGACCGATTTCGGGTTGACGGGCGGCTTCTCGCGTAGCTTCGGCAGCACCCGAACTCGTGACTGTGGGACCCGCGTGCTGGCCGGAGGGGCCGTGTGGGACCCGCTGGCACCACTGTAGTGGGAACACTTGGGGAAGCGCTCCCCGGGATGGCGGCACGCTGATTCACCGGTCGGAGGCCGGACGGCTCCGATCGACACCAGTCGGAATAACCGGCCACGGATCTGCCCGTTCTATTTTTCAGCGCGTGACCCGACGAGATCGCTCGCTGCGACCAACCCTGATGTCAGATCGACAATCAGGAGGTACCGATGGAAAGCTCTCTCAAAATCCTTCAAGATAGGACTGGAGAGAGTAGTTGGATCTTCACGGATTTGGGCCTTAACTAATTTTGAATCTACTGTTGTACAGTATCCTAATTCTCAGATCAGCATAAAACTTTCCTGTGGATCGCCTTTGACCGTGAGGTAGACGTCCGAATCTGAAGTTGGGTACTTCAGCAAAGTTGTAGATATTCAAGAGTGAAAACCAGGGGTATTTTTAGACCTGGAAAATATGTTGATTTGGATTTTCTAGAGTGTTTACACGGGACTATGGTCGGATCTGGACTGATGCAGACAGAACTGTAGATGAGTTGGGACAGGAATTTCTAAAAATATGAAACGAACTTTTTAAATTCCATGAAAATTTGGAGAGGTGGAGGAGGGTGGACAGAACTCCCAGTAAAATTGGGGGTTCCAAGCAAAATCAAAAGGTGGTCGGGGAATGGAAAACTCAGGGAAACTATCACTATAGATAGAGATCTGGCAGTACTAGAATGACATTTTGAATGAAAATGGAAAAATATCAAATGAAGGAAATATGACTTGAAAGTTTTTGTGAAGATAAGGGTTCGAGAGGTGAACCACTCCTGAAAATTTTAGCTCCAGAGGAGGAGGGAGGTGGGAGCTGAAATTCATGGAAGTTGCCTCTGTCCTGGATGGACAGATTACCGAAGACGGCTTCGCGGCGGCTCGATGGCGGCACGAACGGCGGCGGCGGCGGCGGCACCGATGAACTCAGAGATTGAGGGGGAGGAGATAGAGGGGATCCACTCTAGAATTGGGGGTTGGGGATGAAGAAAACTAGGGGGAGAGAGAGGGGAGGTCGAAATTCTCACAAGGGGGGGGGGGGCTCTTGCACAATGCTTTTTTCACTTTCATTAATTCTAGAATAATAGAAATACATGACTTATATAATAAATAAAAAAAGACCATGAATACCCTTAGATCTAGGATCTGGAGGGGCATTTAAGGGACTTCATATTTGATCCAAATAAAATAAAAAAAATGAAATTCCTAATTAATTCTAATGGGGGGATAAGGTAGGTGAGGTAGGTAGCCTACCTTTGAATTTTTAATCCACTTGTCTCCCATGTGGTCAATTGGCATTCCAACCTTCTAGATGGCCACCTAGGATGGTTGACCAGTCCCACATGGTCTAGGTGGATCAATGGAAAAGGGGTGAGGGCCCCCTTGCTTGGGCCTACTGGAATTTTACATATAAACCCACTAAGACTTACAATTGCGTACCCATATAACACAAGGGTATACATACAAATATGAAAGGACATAAATGCAAACAAAATGCTGACGGTCTTGCCTCGATGTCACCATCAATTCTCCCCGGGTGGGAGGAACTCGACCCCGTCGAGTAGGGGTATGGATGCTCGAGTACTCCGGTGGATCCGTCACCGTGCCAAGTAACGCGGGTATGCTCCACTCCAAGTGACCGTCACCTGCTCATTCCATATATACTCGATATGCACGAACTGCTATGGGCTAAAGGTGGACACTCCGGGTGGGGCACTATCAAAATGGGAGGAGGCGGCTCGAAGACTCACTAGGAATCACCGCTGGGTCTCTATAGGTGACTGATCCGGGTATAGAGGTAGAACCATTCCCAAACTCCTCGAGTGAGTCTACTCGCTTTCACACTCATAAGGGACTGACATCGACGAGCTTGCACACAACACATGCAGACTCACCATGCACTAGCACACATATGCAAACCACACAAATAAGAAACCGACTCATGACTCGAGACAAATCTATGGTTAGTCCGACCCGTACATGGATGACGGCGGACCAGGAGACCCGAACGTATGCCATGCATGCATCTGACGTAACCGGTCGTTGACATCATGCGGAAATCCTAGACCTCCTAAGGTGGGCCATGCATGCATATGGGATGTGGATGTGGGAGGACCAAGAGTATTTCCCCTAGATGATGGTGTATCTTTTAGGTGTACGGGCTTGGTGGGCGTAGATGACCCGGTCCGTGGGGTAGGAGTGTGATAGTGGACTCCCTCTAAGAAGTGAAGTATATATGGAGGGTTTAAGGATCCACTAGGGAATGGGTCAAAGGGATCAAAGAAGGTATGACCCCTTGTGGTGGGTTCCCACAAGTCACGGTCCCATGTGTAGAAGTTTTGAAGGTGTGGATAGTCACCTTCTTGAATTGTGACGGGTGGGACGGGGATCGTAGGCAAGAAGTATGATTCCTCCCTCGGACAAAAGGGTATGAATTCGGGCTCGTCCGGTGGCGGGAGAAGTAGAAGAACCTCCGTGGTGACACAACCCACGGTGCACTCGGAGGTAATGGACCCGAAGGCTGGATGGGTGAAGCTAAGACTAGCGGGTTGGTCAAAGCCTCGCGCCAAAAGATGCGTCAACTTCCATTGTGAATCTAATCTCATAACAAGATCGTGCAATGTGTCAACATGGTGACTAGATCGAAATGTGGTATGGAAGGAGTTGACCGGCACTAAAGGAGGATGGGGTCCATGGATGGAAAGGGAGGTGGCACCAAGTCATCCTTGAGCCAACTAAAAAGTGGCTCGGCGATGTATAGTGTACCCGTTAGAAATACGGGTGGCTCGGGCCTTGGTGGCTCCAAATGAGAAGGTTCCGAATCACGTTCGGACATGGACGGTGGTGGCATTGAAGCTCTCGAGGGTGATGGAGGTATGGTATCCACGATGGGAAGAGGGCTTGGGGATGCTAGAGGTGGGGCCGGGTGAAGACTACCGGCTATGACCTCCTTGGGCTCGGGTTGGAGTAGTGCCCTCTCAATCCTATCCAGCCCGTCCGTAAATTATTTCAAGATCTCGGCAAGGGTGCAAGTTGGAGTAGGGACCTTGGGGTGGACTTGCTCCTCGTCCCTCGGCCTAGGTGTGGTCCTAGGCTCGGCTATAAGCAGGGCTTCCACTTGGTTGGAGGTACTTGAGTGGGTTGGGATGGGGGTGCCAAGGGGTGGTTGGTTGGAGGTGACTGGGCGGGCCACTAGATTGGGGTTGCCTTGGTGGGCTTGGACGGCGGTGAAGGGGTGGGATTGGGTAGAGGTGTGGCCCACTTGATTGTGGGTGAGTTGGTGGGGTTGGTGAGTGGTATGACCTCCGTGGTTGGAGGTAGGTGGGCGGGGAAAGTAGGCCCTCCTAAGCGCTCTCTTCATTTCCCCTAATGACTCGATGGGCCTTAGATTCCTATCCTCCCTCCAATATTTGATGTCCCTCCATGTTTC
Organism: Amorphophallus konjac; assembly: GCA_022559845.1. Lineage (NCBI taxonomy): Eukaryota > Viridiplantae > Streptophyta > Magnoliopsida > Alismatales > Araceae > Amorphophallus > Amorphophallus konjac. The sequence goes on from CM040120.1 coordinate 301,283,137, forward strand.
GGCGGCTTCACCAAAAAGTCACCTTTTGGCAACATCGACTTGCATGGGCCCGTACATATTGTACACCTCGAAGTAGTCGTCCATAATGGCTTCCCACTCTAGGTAGTCACCTGGGTCATCGGACCCGTAGAAGTCCCGGGTTTTGGGCCTAGTGGGGTGATTCGGGTGGTCCTTCCATTTGAGATAGTATCGCCACCATGGATAAGATCCGGGTGTTCGGTAATCCATGGGACACGGAGAAGCTAGTGGATGACCATGGGGCACGGACAATGGACTACAACCCTAGACATGACGACCAAGACTCGGTACGTGGCGGAGCTAATCGATCCGAAGATCACTCGCGCAAATGTGCGGCCTTCCCGATAGGCGTAGCCTAACATTCGGACAACACCTTTTGATATACCGACTAATCGTATGCGAATGCAACTCCTAAGACCGACTTAGACATTTAGACTTAAATGACACTCTTTTTTTTTGACACCCTAGACTCTAACTCGCTCTGATACCAAACTGATGCGGGACGGACCACGGACTCGACTCCAAAATGATATGCGACCCTCGGACTCTAGACGAGCTCGTGATTGTCCCTTAGCGAGGGAAGCGTCGGACGTGCGCGGTTGAGAAACCGACAATGAGCTAGGGTGGTCGGCTCTCTTTTGTGCCCGGATCGGGTCACGGGACGGTCACGCTCTCTCTCGCAGCAGCGGTAATAAACAATATATAGCAAGCTAGATATCCCTACACATGCTCTCTAACAGCGGCATAAAGATGTATATACGAAAGAAAGCAAATGCCGAATAAGGGAGCGAAAACGATACCTCCACGCTCTCGGCGTGGGGACGACGGACCCGGCCGAACTCGTACTCCCGGGATAGTTAATACACGAATATTACAGCAATGAATTATGGCCCACTCCATGCAGGGAGGTAAAGGGCGACACAATGGGGCCTGGGAGGACCGATTTCGGGTTGACGGGCGGCTTCTCGCGTAGCTTCAGCAGCACCCGAACTCGTGACTGTGGGACCCGCGTGCTGGCCGGAGGGGCCGTGTGGGACCCGGTGGCACCGCTGTAGTGGGGACACTTGGGGAAGTGCTCCCCGGGATGGCGGCATGCTGATTCGCCGGCCGGAGGCCGGACGGCTCCGATCGGCACCGGTCGGAATAACCGGCCACGGATCTGCCGGTTCTGTTTTTCAGCGCGCGACCCGACGATATCGCTCGCTGCGACCAACCCCGATGTCAGATCGATGATCAGGAGGTACCGATGGAAAGCTCTCTCGAAATCCTTCAAGATAGGACTAGAGAGAGTAGCTGGATCTTCACGGATCTGGGCCTTAACTAATTTTGAAACTGCTATTGTAAAGTACCCGAATTCTCAGATCAGTAGAGAACTTTCCTGTGGATCACCTTTGACCGTGAAGTAGACGTCCGAATCTGAAGTTAGATCCTTCTGCAAAGTTGTAGATATTCAAGAGAGGAAACCAGGGGTATTTTTAGATCTGGAAATATGGTGATTTGGATTTTATAGAGTGTTTACACTGGACTGTGGTCGGATCTGGACTGATGCAGACAGAACTGTAGATGAGTTGGGAAAGGAATTTCTAAAAATATGAAACGGACTTTCTAAATTCCACGAAAATTTGAAGAGGTGGAGGAGGGTGGACAGAACTTCAATTAAAATTGGGGGCTCCAAGAAAAATCAAAAGGTGGTCAGGAAATGGAAAACTCAGGGAAACTATCACTATAGACAGAGATCTGGCAGAACTAGAATGACAGTTTGAACGAAAATGGAAAAATAGCAAATGAAGAAAATATGACTTGAAATTTTTTGTGAAGATAAGGGTTCGAGAGATGAACCACTCCTGAAAATTTTAGCCCTCGAGGAGGAGGGAGGGGGGAGCAAAAATTCGTGGAAGTTGCCTCTGTCCTGGATAGACAGATTACCGAAGACGGCTTCGCGGCGGTTCGATGGTGGCACGAACGGCGGCGGCGGCGGCACCGATGAACTCAGAGATTGAGGGGGAGGAGATTGAGGGGATCCACTCTAGAATTGGGGGTTGGGGATGAAGAAAACCAGGGGGAGAGAGAGGGGAGGTCGAAATTCTCACAAGGGGGGGGGGGGCTCTTGCACAATGCTTTTTTCACTTTCATTAATTCTAGAATAATAGAAATACATGACTTATATAATAAATAAAAAAAGACCATGAATACCCTTAGATCTAGGATCTGGAGGGGCATTTAAGGAACTTCATATTTGATCCAAATAAAATAAAAAAAATAAAATTCCTAATTAATTCTAATGGGGGGATAAGGTAGGTGAGGTAGGTAGCCTACCTTTGAATTTTTAATCCACTTGTCTCCCATGTGGTCAAATGGCATTCCAACCTTTTAGATGGCCACCTAGGATGGTTGACCAGCCCCACATGGTCTAAATGGATCAATGGGAAAGGGGTGAGGGCCCCCTTGCTTGGGCCTACTGGAATTTTACATATAAACCCACTAAGACTTACAATTGCGTACCCATATAACACAAGGGTATACATACAACAATGAAAGGACATAAATGCAAACAAAATGCGGACGGTCATACCTCGATGTCCCCATCACTCTAGCTGGTTCTTCCCCCGAAGCCCGGACTCAGGCTGCGCGTGGGGGCCCTACGGTAACCAACCTAAAAAATCGTCTCTCTCGGGTAAGCCGCTCCACCACTCCCTGGTGGGTCAGCACACGCGTGCCGTAAGAAGGCTACGACCAGTGAGAGGTCACTAAACGTGAACACAGAAAGCCACTCATGCACCCATCGCGAGTAACACGGAGTAACAGGTGGCACGACGTCACCAGACTCTAGACAGCCCACTAGACCTATTAAAGTCAACAGTCTTTAAGTCACAAGACTCGGGTCAAGACCGTCGTATAGGGGAAGCTCCACGCCATCAATCTGCCCTATGCCTAGGTCATAAACTACGGTAACATGAATACTGAGGCAGCCCACAAGCCGCCATGACCATTCCCTCACAAAGGGAACTAAGAAACCTCCAGCCCCAGGCTGGGAGATTGGACTCACAGTCCAAGGCCATATGCTTGGCCCACATGGAAAACACTTTCCGGAGAACCCACGCCGTGCGGGGAAAACCCCACCGCACTCATACTGACACACAGTGACTCGATCTAGCAAGAACACGGAAGCCCGGAACACATGAGGTCACCTGGACCCACCAAACCTATGGGCACGCTAATTGAGGTAACACGGTACCTCCAGACACCCAGAAACACGGACACGAAACCCACGGGGTGTCCGGTACATCCACGAGGCCGAAGGTCAACTGCTGGGTCACAACCGGGTCGACCGGAGACAAACACACACAAAATGGACACGGCGAACATGAAGAACCGCCTAGCGGTCTACCTCTGGACCGCCAGGAAGCCTAGCGGTCTACCCCTGGACCGCTAAGGAAATATTAGCGGTCTACCCATGGACCACTAAGCACACTGGAACTCACGGACCCCTAGCGGTCGCTCCCGGACCACCAAGGAAGGTGGCGGTCGTCCACCCGACTGCTAGGCGTAGCCTAGCGGTCAGTCGGGAGACCGCTACCCCACTGACCTCGACTTACCAAAATGCAGAAAAACGGTCATAAGATGACCGCTAGCCCAAGGGTAGCGGTCTATTGCGTGACCGCCACCCTGACCCTAGCGGTCTTAAGAAGACCGCTAAGGGCAACCAACGTTTCAAATCACCTAGCGGTCTCCCAGAGACCGCCAAGGGAGTGTAGCGGTCACCGGAACGATCGCTAGCACGTCCCGAGCACGAAACCGGCAGGAAATCCCAAAAATGCCTATCCACGCCCCGATCATCACCCGATGATGGGGAAACAAAGGGGAAACTAGCCCCCAACCTCTCTAGCACCGAGGGGACCCAATTAAACCCCAAAAACGTGATCAAAACTCTAGATCTGGCTCACTCCCCAAAAATATGGATTTTCCCCAAAAATGCTCAAATAAGCCCGCTCGGCTCACCACGGCCTACAAAACTCGCGGGAAATGAAGTACACGAGCTGGGGGTCCATCTTCCTACCTCCACCGAAGATTCGACGAGCCGTGGACGCCGATGCATGAAGAAAACGCATTTAAACCCTCGCCAGCTCGCGATCCCACGAACCGCCTCCACCATCGTGATCCTCGTCCCGTGCCCTTCGCTCCACGCCCCACGAGCCACGCCGCCCCACCCTCGCCTCCTCCATCGATCGCCCGGAGTGAGAGGGGGAGAGGAGAGAACATGAGAGAAGAGAGAGGGAAAAGGGAGAGAAATGAGAGATGGGGAGAGAGAGAAAAAGGAGGTTATATATATAGAAAACTCAAAAATTCCATAAATTCAAAAAAATATGAAAAATTACCTCCGTGATCCTTGGGAGGAGCACAACGCGCTGGTCACTTCCTGGAGTCGGAGAATGCCACAGTTCACCCTGCTCAGTGTTCCGAAGGCTGATTAGGGGAAAAACTCGCGTAAAGCATAAAACACACTCTGGGACTCACAAAAATGATCCGAAAAATTCGGGGCATCACAGCGCCCATCTCTTTCAGTCACAACGGTGCCCTCGGCACCCGACTGCCCAGTTCCTCCAGCAACCTCGGGGCTGTTAGAGTGCAAAGCACGGATTCAGAGGGGGGGTGAATGAATCCCCGTTCAAAAACTATTGCAGAATTAAAATCTCAGATGGCTTAATCAATTAAGCACTCTTCAGTTGACACATGAAAGCACAGGCTGAATGTGTAGCTCACACTAAATCGTAAATCTGACAGACACAGTATCAAATACTAATCGAGGACCCAGACTAATGTAACGATGAACACTCTACCAAACCTTCAAGCACCCAATAGCAAGCTATCACACAGAAGAATCTTTTAACAGTACTCAATATAAACTAATGAGACAACTGAGCTTTTCTCTTTTCACAACCGTGAACTGAGAAACTCAGGCTCACATATGAGTTATAATTCTACTGAGCGTATGAACAAACACTTAACATTCATATTAACTCCCCAAGATATCACAAATAATCAAGCACACATAACCTGTGAAGGGGAGATAGATGATATGGAAGAACACACAAAGCAAACCACGATAGACAGGATTTTTAGGTGGTTCGGTCCTCCATACCTACGTCCAACCCTCACTCAAAACCGGAGTGAGGCTTCCCTTATGAAATGCAAGACGCAAACTCAGTCTGCAAACAAAACGCTGCCTAATAGCTTGGAAACCGAGGGAAACAAATCCCTCAACCAAATTCTGCAACCCACAGAACTAGAACTGGAGGATCAATCCTCCCTTCCTCCAAACCGGAGGGAAACCCACGAGTAGCACACCACTACTCTCAACCAGAGACTCATGTCTCTCTTCCTCTGAATCCACAGAGGGTAAACCGGAGATACACTCTCCCTTCTCCTGTGTCCGCAGGAGGAACCCGACCTCAAACCAGTGAATCAGAAGAACAAAGTCAAATCAAAAAATGAACAAAGGAAAATACAAACGAAGGAAAGAAAATGTAGCTCCAACTGGAGCAGGACTGTTCAGGATTTGATCCTGGAACAGATGACTACAGATCTTCACGTTAAGAACCGGCTGCTTCGATCTCGACCTCTCTTCTCAGCTCTCTCTCGTTCTCTCTTCACTTCTCAGCTCTCTCGCTCTTTCTTCACTTCCTTTTTCTCCCTATTCCTGCTACTCTTTGAATTCTCTTCTTCTGACTTTTTCTATCTTCTCTTTTTCGATCTCTTACTAGCTCTCAGACTCCTTCAGATTTCTATTGCTCTGCTACTCTATTTCTCCTTCTATCTCCCATCTATCTTTTCATAGTAGCTTTCTTTTTCTCCACGCTCCCCTCCTCATCGAAGGATGAGGTGGTCTTTATATATCGCAGAGCCTCCGAATGGATGATGCAAACAAAAACCCTAGTGAAGCCCCATTGGTCCACGTGGCAGGGACGAGAATGTTCCTCTGTTAAGGTGCCTTGGATCACGTGCCCGCCTGCAGCCTTTTGGGAACACATTGCTGCTTCATTTCGAGCTCACGTGCTGCTTTAAACCTGTCAGACACAAGAGAGGCATTTCATCAAACATGCTGTTGTCAGCAAGTTTTCAATATGCACAGACCTAATAGAAGCTTAGACGAGAAGAATGCTCGAACATAACAATGTGCTTAGACTTCAATTGCACATATGCTCATACCTACATGTGATGGGACTTGAAGCATGCTCAGACCTTCATTACATATGATTAGATGTGCACAGACATGGTACTGCAAGATGAGAACAATGCACCGACCTTGTTTATGGAAAAACAGGCCGCTGCACAGACCTTGGATGGTAAGAACACAGATGCACCGACCTTCTAAATGAGCATGCAACAATAGATGCACAGACCTTGTTAGGATATAGCCATACTAGCATCGACCTTGGTTAGTGAACCCACATACTAACACCGACTTCAGTTAGTATAAAAACATACTAACATCGACCTTAGTTAGTTATATGATCATACTAGCTTCGACCTTAGCTAATATACCAACATACTAACACAGACCTGATGCATGAGACACAGTTGCCTTACTTGACTAGCATCGACCTTGATGCATAGAGCAATGACATGCCCACCAACTGTTTGATGAAATGCTCACAACTCTCTACATGAAGAAATGAAATGTGCATGGACCTTCAGCATGCACAGACCTAAAACGTTGCACAGACCTCACGCAAAGCTAACACAGACTTTATATACAACCAAATGGAAGTATGAGATATCTTGATGTGACACACCCTTGGACCTAACAAACAAGCAAGCACATATCTTGATAGTTTTTTTTAACTAAAGTTGATACTTGCAAGGGGGGAGACGGGAGAGGGGGTTCATCTCTTCATTGCGGAAGAAGATGAAAACACTATCCCGGCCACCAGGCAAGCGATTTTCATATATGAAAGCAGAAAAAGAAAGGGGTACAGTGGGGGGAGGGGAAACGCCCAAAGGGGGCAAGAGCCGTACAAGGCCAAAGGCCCAAGAAAGCAAAAGAAAAGGCAAAGAGGACCCAAGCGCGGGAAGAGACAAAAGCCCAAGAACCCACAAAAGAAACATAGCCCTACAAATAGGAATCTTCGTCGAAGACCCCTTCAGAGTCGGATGAGAACACAGAACGGACACCGCGCTGACAACCCGAAGAGCAAGGCCAATCAAGAGGATCAACCTCCGAACCGTCGAGATCGAGCACCTCCGTGTAGGAAGAGTCGGCCGGCGGCGGGGGCGCCATCGAAGAAGACTGGATCCGAAGAGAACGACGGGGAGGAAGAGCAGCGTCCTCAAACATGCACTGACGATCACGCGAGGAGGAGGTGGAGTTGGACCGCTGGAAGGAACACCGAAGAGCTCCGCCATCCATCCTCGAGGGCAGCTGAGAGCGGTCCTGGCAAGAGGTGCCCACAAAAGCCGTGTGAGCCGTCGTAAGGTCACGGAACCCCGAAGTAGGCTCAAGCCCGGGGACAAGGAGAGCCTGGACGAGCTTAGGGAACCTGAGAGGCATGCCAAGATCCGATGGGGGCACAACACCCACGGGATGCACCGGAGCAGGAGACAGGGCGGAGTCGACAAATGGCCCGGGCGGGGCCCGGTTGATTTTCTTCTTCAAAGCTTGGGTGAAGGAGAGGTGAGGGGCGGCCGTCGGAGAAGAGGAGGAAGCCAAGGACCCTTCAACGCAAGCCGCCTGGGAGGTGGGCTGCGCCCCTGGGGACCAAGCTACCGCACCTACATTAAGCCCAGAAGAAGGGCCGCCAAGGGGGTGAGCAACCGGCGCCGGGCGACCGAGGACCAACGAAGCAGCGACGGAACAACTGGCCACCTGGGCACATGAAGACGGGGCAGCCGGCAGAGAGATAGGCTCGGACAAAGCTGGGCATGGAGGAGGAGCACCCTCCCCAACGACTCGCTTGGCCTGGAGAGAATCTAGAGGGGATGCCACGGAAACAGCTTGGAGAGGCTCATCTACAGAGTCGGTGCAGCGGAGCACAACCACCGGAGGAGAAGCAGCAGAGGTGACGAGGACCGAGCCCACAGTGGGAGAGAGGAGCTCAGACCCACGAGGAAGAGAGGCCACGGGGACCTGTGAGCCAGCATGCACAGTGCAGACATAAGAGGCGACACAGCCCAACTGGGTGGAGCCATCAGCGAGGCAGGATGAGGCCGCGGGAGGCAGCTGCAGAGCAGGTTGCTCACGGACGTCCTCAGCAATCCCCACGCTCGAATATGGGGCAGCAGGAGAAAGGTGAACTCCCAGGGGGTGGGGGTCAGCTGCTGTGCTGACCAATGCACTATATGGCTGGGCGCCATGCATGAGCCGAGAGGAGGAAGGAGGCGACAGGGGACCAGCAGCCCGCAGACCAGTTGAGCGAACCGTGGCCAGCTTCGGAGTAGGCTCCGACGGAAGGGGAACAGAGGGCAGGGGACACAAGGCCGGCTGGAGGGAGACAACCGCCAAGCTCGGAGGTGCAGCTGCCAGTAAGACCTGGGAAGCACTGGCAAGAGAGTGAATGCTGGCAAGAGGCAAAGCGACGGGGCTAGCCTGGTCAACGAAGATGTCCTCGTGGCTAGCAGAAGGGCCTGAAGCGGCAGCTCCCAAGGGCAGAGAGGCCCCTGACGGAGGAGGACCGGCGGCGGTAATGGCCGCCTGGTTGGATGCTATGGGCAGGCAGGCCTCCTGGGAGCAACCAACGTGCGACGAACCTCCAGGAAATGGAGCAGCAGACTTGTGAAGCTCTGCAGAGGCTTTAGCAGCATGGCGGGTGGGCAGCAGAGGCGTCGCCTCGGACGGCCCAGCAGGGGGCTTCTTACAATGAAACGAGTGGTGGCCGAGACGCTTGCAGTTGAAGCAGAACAGGGGAGGTTGGGGTACTCCAGGGCCTACCAGAAGCCGCTGCCACCATATCTGATCCAAGCCCAGGGAGGAGGCTTCTTAGAGGTGTCCAAAAGCACGCAGACCCTGGCCGCGTGCGACCTGGTGCGGCAAAGGGTGTTGCGGTCCACTTTAAGGGGAGCTCCAAGGGCTCCTGCAATGGAGAGCAACATAGCTTCATTGAAAAAATTGGCCGGAAGCCCTGGCATCTCGATCCAAGCCGGGACGAAGGGAGAGTCTTCGTCGGCAGAGAAACTCAGAGACCATTTGAAGAAGGAGAATGGCCGGCCTTTAACGAGGAGGGACTCTTTGAGGAGCACCTGTAGAAAGTCCTCCTTATTGTGGAAACAAAGAAGAAGATGGCGCCGATCCATGGAGCTAATCAGGAAGTCTTGAGTGAAGTGAAACCGTTGAGCAAAGTGTGCTCTAATTTCCTGGAATGGAGGTCGTCCCTGTGGCGTCCGTGCGATAATGGCAAACTCCAGTGTTAGCGCAGCGAGAGTGATATAGAAGGGGGGGGGATGAATAGATCACTCCCAATTTGCAAAGCTTAGGCGAGAAAATAAATCTGCCGCTTATGCCCCTTCTAAACTAGCACACAAAGAATTGCAAATGCAGGTACCAATCAAGATCGAATAAGAAAATGATGATTAAGAGCTGAACACACAACTAGTCGAAGAGACAAGCAGATAGAGAGTGCTGATAAAGATCGCAAACCACAGAGAAGACAACCGGTTTTTAGGTGGTTCGACTGCAGTCCGCAATCTACATCCACCCCTCACTCCAACTAGAGTGAGGATTCCACTAGCCACTGCTAGAGCACAGTAGACTCAGTCTGCGAACAACTTGCTGCCAAACAGCTTGAAAACCCAAGGGAGACAAATCCCTCAACCAAGCTCTGCTACCCACAGAGCTTGTAACCTGTTCTAGCACCCAGCACGAACAGAACCGGAGAGTGCCTCTCCCTTCCTCCACACACCGGAGGGAACCTGCTAATGACAGCCCGTCACTAGCAACACCAGAGATCAGCGATCTCTCTTCCTCTGCAACCCAGAGGGAAACCGGAGTTAGACTCCCTTCCTCCACACACCGGAGGGGAATAGATCAGAAATAGACGAAGAACACATAAAGAAAATCAAAAAAGAAACTAAAGACTGATCGAGAAAACATTCGATACTGAGAGTTAATACAAATGTAGCTTCCTGGGAAGTAATTTCAGAAACCCGATACTGCAAACTCTCTTTCTCTCTTCACTGTTATCTCTCTTTTTCTTTCTCTCCACTGCTATCTCTCTTTTTCTTTCTCTTTACTGCTGGATCGAGCTCTCTGCAATACTGCCTTTTCTTTCTTGGCTCTGATCACCTTCATCGGTGGACGAAGGTTTCTATTTATAGCGGCAGCAGGTGGATAGGGCACAAAACGCGTGTGCCTCCCACGCTCGATCCAGAACCTTCCTGCCACGTGACCTCATTGGATTGGTTCCTCTTGTCTTGGATCACGTGCACCCCCTTTATTTGGGAATAATCTTCCTCGTACCTGTAAGAAGACAAAAACCATTAACACGCAGTATGGCCACTAAAACTAAAGCTGCATGAGGTATATGATAACAGCACGACGTGACCAGTACACGAGATAGGAAAAGAACGACACGAGATACACTGTAACAGAACAGACACAACGAGGAGAACGACACGAAGTGAGGTTATAAAACAAGAAGGACACGAGGTCTAGGAAAGGCAACACGAAGACATAAGGGCGACACAAGGTGGTACATTCAACAGCACGAGGTGCTGCAGTGTTCAGTACGCGAAGAAACAACTAACGATATGAAGACGAGGACAACACGGACTGAAACCAACTCGAAGACGAAAAACAGAAACCAACACTAGGTGTGGTCACAAGGCAAAAAGTACACTGGGTCAGAAAGACAACACGAACTAACAAATGGCAACAAAAGATGACACGAAGTGAAACAACACTTGAAAACATAAGAAAAACAACTCGAGCACAAAATAGCTCGAATGAACGACTCGAAGACGAGGCGACACGGGCTGACCACGACACGAAGACAAATAACTATAAATGACACGAATACAGAGGACTCGAAGACTTAAGGGTAACACGGGGTGGTACAGAAAATAGCACGAAGTCAGAAGAGTGACACGGCTATCGCGACACGTGATGAAGCAGTGACACTAAAACAAAACGACTCGAGGAGCAATAGTAGGTGACACGAAGTTAAACAAGCAGAGAGAAAAAATGACACGAGATGAGGTCACAAAGCGACAAACACACGAGGTCTGGAAAACACGACACGAAGACATGAGATAGACACGTTCTTCAACAACTCGTGATGAAACTGTGGAAGCAGAAGAACAACTCGAAGTATTACCTCATACAAGTTTTCCTGTCAAGCATGGAAATCAACACGAAGTGTTGTACGCTCAGACGACACGAAATCATTTCGTGTTGGTGAGGGAAAGCAACATGAAGTGTGGCTTAAGTGACACGAAAACAATTCCTAAAATTACCTGAAGTGGCTCGAGGATTTACGTTAACACAGAGAAACATTTTTGTTCATAAAAATTCATAGTGTTGAAACCATCAAGACATTAAGACTCAGGCAACACTAAAATTCATTTGGTCAAATTGTTCAATTGAACAGGACATTCCCTTACTGTATAACCCATTCACTTACATGATGAAACATGAGATTATCTTGAGATAAAGAAATGATTTATAGTGTGAGACATCATCAAAATCATAGGGACACAACAATCTCCCCCTTTTTGATGATGGCAACACTATGAATCAGGCAATATCAAGGTTTATCAGGATTTAACATGAACATGAAATCAATACCATCTGCAACAACAGATTAAATTCAAAGCATGCTCATGCAAATGAATTAGAATGCTCATGCAAATGAATTAGACAAACCCTACAACTCACTCTCATTTCCCCCACAACTCATAATCAGGAACTTCCCCAAGGCGACTAGCCACAACCAACTGATTAAATCATTGATATAGCAGAACCTCTCTCCCCCTTTGACATCAGCAAAAAGAAATGCAGAAGTCATAACAATGCTGGAGACATGAAGAAGAAGTGCAGTAACGATCTTAGTGCAGAAAGTCACGAATAGGTCTTAAGAAAATAAGTGAGGTTCTAACATCAAGAGAAGATTCTTTAAGCTTCAGTACCCAATGGATAAATAGAATTATGAAGAGTATATCAGCATACATAGTGTATGATGTAGAGCAGGAGTTGACAAGTATGGCCAAATAGAGCTGATCTTTCAACTATTCCACAAGACAGCAAGAGTCTAAATCAGAGAGGTGTTCTCAAGGTATTGAGGACAAGCAATCCATTAGTTGCATAACAATAAGGAATGTTTGTTGGAGATGATTTCCAAGAAGATCAATGAGTAAGTTGGTAGTTCACTTCTTTTGACATTAGGGAGACACCTTGATCAGAGGCCTGAATCCCCAGTTACTCAGAATGAGTACCTCATTACTTCCCCTTTTTGTTTTTTAAGGAACAGAGTTAGTAACTGTGGCTTTTGACATGAGGAGACACCTTGATTAGAGGCCAGAGTCCCCAGTTACTCACCAGCAGGCCACCATTGCTCTGTCATGACTTTTCATTTATTTTAAGTATCTGACACCTCATGACATGGGAGATATATTCATTTCATTGATGAAGCTCCCAGTTTCTCAGTGATCAAAAATAGAACATGTTTGTTCAGTTAAGCCCTTGAGTTAAAGAGATAGAATGATTGAAGACAATACCAAAAGAGAAGGACTTTTCTTGTATAGAGTCTTGAAGTCTATATTTCAAGTTGATTGGGTCAGATATCAAGACATACGTGTTTTTGGCCTGAACCATAATCAATGACAATGTAGGAAGATATACTTTATGCAATTAGTCCAGATCTCTGAGTGAGTGCCAAAGGAAAGATTCTAATTGGATTTTAGAGACACTGACTTATTGACTTAAGAGATAAGTGACACTCTACTGTCTGAGAGAACTACACTAGATTAGTCATGAAAAACCAGCAGAGATACACATCTGGACACTCCTTTTGAATTTGTCAAAGAACTTCTCTTCTCACATTACAACTCAGCTCCCCCTAAGACATAGCATACCTCAATAAAACATTTCAGCAAAATCTCAAGGTTTCCCTCAATTTAGAGCATTCCTGAAAGCTAACCAGTGAGCATTCCGGACTCCCCCTTAAACCAGCAAGCAAGAAGGCTAACCAACAGATAGACAAACCTCCCCCTCACAACAGGAACAGGCTTCATAATTAAGATACTTTGTATAAGCCTAACTCTCTTCTTAATGTAGTGAACTTTTCATTATCCAGAGGTTTTGTAAAAATATCAGCAATCTGATTATCTGTTCCTACATGAATCAGTTCAAAATTATTCTTAGACACCTCATCTCTTATAAAATGATGTCTTATCTCTATATGTTTTGTTCGAGAATGTAAAACAGGATTTTTAGCAAGATTGATGGCACTTGTATTATCACAGTAAATAGGTGTGCACCCCAGGTCTACTTGGTAGTCCTGAAGTTGGTGTTTAATCCATATTACTTGTGTTCCACAACTCCCTGCAGTCACATATTCAGCTTCTACAGTGGAGAGGGCCACAAAATGTTGTTTCTTGAAGCCCCAAGATACTAAACACCCATCCAAGAATTCACAATGGCCACTTGTGCTTTTCCTGTCTAGTTTACAGCCTGCATAGTCAGCATCTGTGTATGCTACTAGATTCAATGTGCGAGAAGCAGGAAACCATAAGCCAAGAGAGTGACTAGCTGACAAGTATCTGAAGATTCTTTTAACTACAGCTAAGTGTAGTTCAGTGGGTCTAGACTGATATCTTGCACACATTCCTACACTGAATTGTATATCAGGTCTAGAGGCTGTTAAGTAAAGAAGTGATCCAATCATACCTCTATAAAGTTTGGCATTTACTTCTTTACCTGTCTCATCTGCATCCAATGATGTATTGGTGCCCATGGGTGTAGTAATGTGCTTTAAGTTTTCCATGCCAAACCTTTTGAACAATTCCATTGTGTATTTGGTTTGGTTGATGAAGCACCCATCTTCTAGCTGCTATACCTGCAATCCAAGAAAATATTTTAGTTCACCAACCAAGCTCATCTCAAATTCAGCAGACATCATGGTAGAAAATTCATCACATAGTTCATGCCTAGTTGATCCAAATACAATGTCATCTACATATACCTGAACTATGATAAGATCTTTACTCATGCCCTTGGTGAATAAAGTCTGATCAACTTTACCTCTTTTGTAGCCCTTGCTGATTAGAAATTCAGATAATCTTTCATACCAAGCTCTTGGAGCCTGCTTTAGACCATACAAGGCTTTGTTTAACCTGAAAACTTGGTTAGGTTGAGGAGAAAATTGAAATCCAGGAGGTTGTTCAACAAAGACTTCTTCTTTAATAACTCCATTTAAAAAAGCACTTTTAACATCCATTTGTTGGAGTTTAATGTTCTTTGAGCATGCAAAGGCAAGCAACAATCTTATGGCTTCCATCCTAGCAACTGGTGCATAAGATTCATCAAAGTCTACACCGAATTCCTGACAGTAGCCTTTGGCTACTAGTCTGGCCTTGTTCCTCGAGATGATTCCATCTTCATTCATCTTATTTTTGAACACCCACTTGGTTCCTATGACATTAATACCATCTGGTCTTGGGACAAGCTCCCAGACATTATTCCTTTCAAACTGACCTAATTCCTCACTCATAGCATTTACCCAACCTTGATCAGCTAAGGCCTCTTCTACTGTTTTGGGTTCAATTTGTGAGACTAAAGCAATTAGGTCGTCATTATTCATATTTCTAAAATGAGATCTAGTCCTTAGAGGTTCTTCAGGATTGCCTATGACATTATCTAACGGATGGTCTTTAAGGAATCTAATATTTGTTGAAGACTCACCTGTTTCTCTTTGACCTTCCTGATTTTGGGAATTTGTTTCTCCATTCTGCTGAGTCTTCTCTTCTTGTTGTTGGTTTTCCAGAAAATCTCCACCATGATTGGAGTCCCTGTCAAGATTTTCAACATTAGAAACATCTTTCTTTTCACTAAAAAGAATGTGTGGAGATTCTTCCACTTTCTGATCTGATACATTAAACACCCTATATGCCCTTGACACTTCTGAGTAACCCAAGAATATTCCAAGTGAACTCTTGGCTTCAAACTTGTCTAAATCTTTCTTATCATTGTTATGAATAAAATATTTTGCTCCAAAAATTCTGAAATGAAACAAGTTTGGTTTCTTACCTTTTAGAAGCTCATAGGGTGTTTTCTTGTGTATGGGACTTACCATGGCCCTGTTGATTATGTAGGTTGCTGTATTGGCCGCTTCTGCCCAAAACCTTCTAGGTAACTTACTTCCAATCAACATGGTTCGGGCCATCTCCACCACAGTTCTATTTCTTCTCTTCACGATCCCATTCTGTTCAGGTGTCCTGGGAGAGGAAAACCTGTGAGTTAGTCCTTCTTTGTCACAAAGTTCAGTAAACATGGAATTTTCAAACTCACCTCCATGATCAGATTGAATAGAACTAACCTTGAACTTTCCTTCTTGTTTGACCTTATTGAAAAATAGATTAAACTTTTGAAATGCATCACTCTTATTTGCTAAGAAAAATATCCATGAATATCTGGAGAAGTCATCTATGATGACATAGCCAAACCTGTTACCATTAAGACTCTGAGTTCTGGTTGGACCGAAGAGATCCATATGAAGAAGTTCCATTGGTCTAGAAGATAATGGCTCAGATCTTAATTTGAAAGAGTTTCTGGTCTGTTTGCCTAGAGCACAGGCATCACATGATTTTGAAATGGAATTAAATTTAATTCTAGGCATGCCTTTAACTAAATCAAGTTTGACCAGTTTATTTAAAGTAGAGAAGCTAGCATGACCTAGACGTCTATGCCATTCAAAAGCATCAATTTCAGAGTTAGCAGATAAACAAATAGTAGATTCAGATTTCTCATTTAAGTCTACAATGTAGACATTATTAATCCGGTTGGCTACAAATTTAACCTCATCAGAATTTATTTCAAAGATTTTGCATGAAGTATCATCAAAAACAACCTTGTGACCCTTGTCACATAACTGACTGATGCTGATCAGATTATGTTGTAGCCCTTCCACAAGTAAGACTTTTTCAATGGAGTTTGTGGAAGACTTACCTACTGTGCCAACTCCAATTATTTTACCTTTGTTCTTTCCTCCAAACTTGACCAGACCTCCTGGCTTCATCTCTATCTTGCTGAACTTGGATCGATCTCCTGTCATGTGCCTGGAGCAGCCACTGTCGAGGTACCACTTGTTGTCTTCAGCTGCCAGGCCGACCTACACAAGTATATCAAGCAGAGTGATTTGGAACCCAAGATGAGTTGGGTCCAAGTACATTGTTTAAATCTCTGATCAAATGTTTGGGTACCCAGATTTGTTTCAGCATGGTTTTCTCTGGCACCCTCCTTTCTGGTTTATTAAAGTTCAATCCAGCTGAACTGGAGAAATGAGTTCTATTCCTTTCATTGGTCTTCCTATTCCTAGGAAATTTCCTGTAGGCTTGTTGATTGGTATATCTTTGACCATGAAAGTTGTTCCTCCAGTAGGTCTTGTTTGGACCCATCTGATTGTTATAATTCCAGCTCTTATTCTGATTTATTTTCTTGGTCAAGCTACCATTTGTGTTCTGGTGAATGGACTTAATGTTATTCTTCATAAAGTTCATTCCAATCTTGAATGGTTGTCCAGTACTGGTTATTGTGTTCTCTTTAGGACTTTGAGTTTTCTTAGAGCTGTTTGAGCTGGATGGTGTGTCCAGCTTTTCTTTTCCCTTCTCTGGACAGAAGGTGATGGTCTTGAATTGCAAGGGTCTCTTGTTGGTTGGGTCATAGCCTAGACCTTCCTTATTGAAATTGACCCTAGTTCCTAGTATAGCATCTAGGCTAGTCTTTCCTTGGACAAACTTCTCTAAGACTTTCTGTTTGTCTTCCAGCTCCTTTTGAAGAAACTCAGAGTTCTTTAGGAGTTCAGCATTTACTTTCTTCACAGCTTCATATTTCTCTGAATTCATTCTGATTTCACTCATGCTTTCTTCAATTTTAGTTTTGAATTCATTGAGCTATTTTTTACTTTCTTGGATTTCTCCCCTAAGCTTATCATTCTCTTTCCTTTGTGAGGTCATTTCTTCTAGTTGTTCTTTTAGCTTTGCATTTTCCTCACAGACCAGAGTTTGTTCTTCAACAGTTGTGTTAAAATTTCTTTTCAGAACTCTGTGCTCTTTGCTAAGTGAATTAAATTTATCTAGCAAGTCACCATAAGCATCCTCACAGTCATCAATTGAGAAATTTTCAAAAACGTTTATTACCTCCTCTTCACTGTTTTCCATAAGACAAATTCCTTCTTCATATTCCTCCGAGGAAGTGTCTTCGGGATTTTCTTCTTCCTCGCTCCATGTGCAGACCATCGCCTGTGACTTTTTCTTCTTCTGCACCTTTGTGAACTTTTTCTGAAGATAGGGACCTTTCTTCTGGAGTTCTGGGCATTCGCCTTTCATGTGTCCGTGTTTTTTACAGTTAAAACAAGTCAGTTTCTTAGGATTTCTATCCCTGTAATTGGTAAACTCAGCATTCTTGTTAAAAGAGTGTGGGTTCTTCTTCCTGAAGGTCTTCCCCTTTGTCCTCAGAAACTTTCTGAACTGACGAGTGAGCATAGCCTGCTCCCCCTGGTCGAGATCTGAAAAACCTTCAAGCTCGGACTCAGACTCGGGGCTACTGCTGCTGCTCCCACTTTTACTACCCTTATTGCGGGAAGCTCTTAGAGCTACATTTTTACCCTTCCTCTCACTACCTTCTCCAACTCCTTGGAAGTTCATCTCATAGGTCATCAGGGATCCTATGAGTTCATTCACAGTTAAGACAGTCAAATCTTTTGACTCCTCAATCACAATGGCCTTAGTGTGCCATGCCGGGGATAAAGATCTAAGGATTTTCCTGACTATATCTGCCTCAGCAAGATCCTTCCCTAGCCCTTTAAGAGTGTTAGTGATCAAGGATAACCTGGCATACATTTCGGTTATATTCTCATCTGCATTCATCTTAAACATTTCATACTTGGAGGTGTAGAGATTTACCTTCGAAGCTTTCACTTGAGCTGTACCTTCATAGATCAATTGTAGCTCATCCCACATTCGCTTGGCCGTCTTATAGGCTGAGATACGGGCATATTCTTCCGGATGAACAGCACATTGGATGATGTTCAGTGTCGTCCAGTTGAGAGAGGATAGCTTGACATGGTCATCTGTCCAAGCGTCTTCGTTTGGTGGCAGATCATATGGCCCCACCGTGATTACTCTCCACAGTTTGTGACTCTGAGCCCTGATGAACACTTCCATCCTGTTCTTCCAAAACAGATAGTTATTACCATCAAAAAACGGAGGGCGACTAATGGATTGACCTTCGGCCATGAAGGTTCTAGGACCACTGCCATTTACTTGATTGTTCGTCCACATGGCGTAAACCTGCTCTGATACCAAATGTTAGCGCAGCGAGAGTGATATAGAAGGGGGGGGGATGAATAGATCACTCCCAATTTGCAAAGCTTAGGCGAGAAAATAAATCTGCCGCTTATGCCCCTTCTAAACTAGCACACAAAGAATTGCAAATGCAGGTACCAATCAAGATCGAATAAGAAAATGATGATTAAGAGCTGAACACACAACTAGTCGAAGAGACAAACAGATAGAGAGCGCTGATAAAGATCGCAAACCATAGAGAAGACAACCGGTTTTTAGGTGGTTCGACTGCAGTCCGCAATCTACATCCACCCCTCACTCTAACTAGAGTGAGGATTCCACTAGCCACTGCTAGAGCACAGCAGACTCAGTCTGCGAACAACTTGCTGCCAAACAGCTTGAAAACCCAAGGGAGACAAATCCCTCAACCAAGCTCTGCTACCCACAGAGCTTGTAACCTGTTCTAGCACCCAGCACGAACAGAACCGGAGAGTGCCTCTCCCTTCCTCCACACACCGGAGGGAACCTGCTAATGACAGCCCGTCACTAGCAACACCAGAGATCAGCGATCTCTCTTCCTCTGCAACCCAGAGGGAAACCGGAGTTAGACTCCCTTCCTCCACACACCGGAGGGGAATAGATCAGAAATAGACGAAGAACACATAAAGAAAATCAGAAAAGAAACTAAAGACTGATCGAGAAAACATTCGATACTGAGAGTTAATACAAATGTAGCTTCCTGGGAAGCAATTTCAGAAACCCGATACTGCAAACTCTCTTTCTCTCTTCACTGTTATCTCTCTTTTTCTTTCTCTCCACTGCTATCTCTCTTTTTCTTTCTCTTTACTGTTGGATCGAGCTCTCTGCAATACTGCCTTTTCTTTCTTGGCTCTGATCACCTTCATCGGTGGACGAAAGTTTCTATTTATAGCGGCAGCAGGTGGATAGGGCACAAAACGCGTGTGCCTCCCACGCTCGATCCAGAACCTTCCTGCCACGTGACCTCATTGGATTGGTTCCTCTTGTCTTGGATAACGTGCACCCCCTTTATTTGGGAATAATCTTCCTCGTACCTGTAAGAAGACAAAAACCATTAACACGTAGTATGGCCACTAAAACTAAAGCTGCATGAGGTATATGATAACAACACGACGTGACCAGTACACGAGATAGGAAAAGAACGACACGAGATACACTGTAACAGAACAGACACAACGAGGAGAACGACACGAAGTGAGGTTATAAAACAAGAAGGACATGAGGTCTAGGAAAGGCAACACGAAGACATAAGGGCGACACGAGGTGGTACATTCAACAGCACGAGGTGCTGCAGTGTTCAGTACGCGAAGAAACAACTAACGATATGAAGACGAGGACAACACGGACTGAAACCAACTCGAAGACGAAAAATAGAAACCAACACTAGGTGTGGTCACAAGGCAAAAAGTACACTGGGTCAGAAAGACAACACGAACTAACAAATGGCAACAAAAGACGACACGAAGTGAAACAACACTTGAAAACATAAGAAAAACAACTCAAGCACAAAATAGCTCGAATGAACGACTCGAAGACGAGGCGACATGGGTTGACCACGACACGAAGACAAATAACTATAAATGACACGAATACAGAGGACTCGAAGACTTAAGGGTAACACGGGGTGGTACAGAAAATAGCACGAAGTCAGAAGAGTGACACGGCTATCGCGACACGTGATGAAGCAGTGACACTAAAACAAAACGACTCGAGGAGCAATAGTAGGTGACACGAAGTTAAACAAGCAGAGAGAAAAAATGACACGAGATGAGGTCACAAAGCGACAAACACACGAGGTCTGGAAAACACGACACGAAGACATGAGATAGACACGTTCTTCAACAACTCGTGATGAAACTGTGGAAGCAGAAGAACAACTCGAAGTATTACCTCATACAAGTTTTCCTGTCAAGCATGGAAATCAACACGAAGTGTTGTACGCTCAGACGACACGAAATCATTTCGTGTTGGTGAGGGAAAGCAACACGAAGTGTGGCTTAAGTGACACGAAAATAATTCCCAAAATTACCTGAAGTGGCTCGAGGATTTACGTTAACACAGAGAAACATTTTTGTTCACAAAAATTCATAGTGTTGAAACCATCAAGACATTAAGACTCAGGCAACACTAAAATTCATTTGGTCAAATTATTCAATTGAACAGGACATTCCCTTACTGTATAACCCATTCACTTACATGATAAAACATGAGATTATCTTGAGATAAAGAAATGATTTATAGTGTGAGACATCATCAAAATCATATGGACACAACATCCAGTGGGCTGCAAGACGTGGAGATCTCCTCCATGGAAAAGAAGGCTGCAGGCTCCCCACCGTCGGTGAAAGCAGGAGCATGAACGGACAATGGCAAAGCCAGAGGGGCTAAGGACTGCAGTAACACGTGAGCGAAGGATGGAGCAGTAGTAGGCGCTTGAGGAGCCCCCGCCTGCTCCGCAGCAAGCAACGAAGAGGCAGCCACCCCAGGCACAGGAGAGCAGGCAGGTCCCGAACACAGGGATGTAGCAGGCAGAAGAGCACCAGCCGGAGGCGCCATCGGGAGAGCTCCCGGACTGGCACCCAAGCTGGACGGAGGGCGAGAGGCGCGGCCGAGACCTCTCGAGTGGCGACCTGCATAGCCTTGGACCAGTCCGGAGGCGAAGGTGCCACTGGCAGGCACGGATGACAGAGCTCCCGTCGGAGGAGCAGAAAGCGAGGCAACACGGGGAGGCGCCAAACCGAGGGATGAGGGCACCGTGGAAGGGCCACAAACAACCTCGACAGAAGGTGGGGGATGGCAAGCTGGACCATGGGAGGGCGCGGAGGAGGTCACGATCGAGACCCCACCAGGGCCAGGGATGCCAAGACAGGAAGCGGTGGAGGCCGAGGATGATGAAACGATCGGGAGCCGGGGTAGCTGAAAGCCGACGAGAGCAACGTTGGGAGGAAGGGGGCCTTGAGGCGAAAACAGAGCATCGTTTTCGCCCAAGGTCCCATCAAGTGGAATGGTCAACGGGGGGGGGGGGAGAAGTTGACAATAGGGGGACGTGTCCAGGTGGCGATGATTGCGTGGAACGATATTGGACGATCGACGGTTGAGGTGAAGCCAGGAGAGGTAACGTGCTGGCAAGGTGAAAAACGTGGCAAGCAGGAGTTGGTGGCGGAGCAGACCGGAAGCCGCAAGAGACGCCGTCGGCCAAGGGAGAGAAGGTCGGAGGACGAGCCAAAGGGCCAGAGATGGAGGAAAGACCTTGGACGCCAGCCGGAGATGAAGGGATGCCGATAGTAGAGACACCATCAAGAACAGAGTAGCCCAAGCCACCTGCGTCCGAGCCCTCCACCGCAACGTAGGAGCTAATAGAGACGGGCAAACCTGCAGCAGACGAAGGCGAAGGGGAGACGTTGGACGGCTGACACCCGAGGCAGCCGTGCGCGACAGGGAGAGGCAGCACAACCCTACCACCGATGACCGCTGACGGAGGGAGAGCATCCACGCCCGAACAACAAACTGTCGCTACGGGGGTTGGCAGCACGGCGGCGGGAGCACCGTGACCACCGCCAGAAGAGGCCAACCGAGGCAAGGAGAAGCCAAAGAGGGGAGGGGGAGGCACATGGCCTCCCCCCCCACTGCCGGCCATCGCCGGACTCAGGCAGCCACAGGGAAAGGCAAACCATTGGGAGGGAGATGGGTCGCGCAGGAGGGGATCGGGAGGGGGGGAAACCAGAGGAGAGAGAAATGCATCACGAAACTATGAGGGCCAGAAGAGTTAAGGGACTTCCTAAGGGTTGGAGGCCCAATTCAAAGGGATCGATCGGGTGCCAATGGGCTCGAGTCACACTCTCACCCACGGCGGTCACTCGTAGCGATGCAGCTTAAGGACCGGGCGCTCACTCACGCGGACCAACAGAGTTTATGAACTAATATTGAATGAGCATGCCAACAAAAGAGAGCAAGGGTAGAGAAGTTACTTGACCGGCTTGAAGAAATCGGCCCCGTTCGAAGATGAGGGTGAGCAGGGAAGTGTTGGTTCCCCACACCCCGCGCCGGTGTAGCTTCGACCTGCTCAAATTTTTACATCACTACGCCCCATGCAAAGGGGTTGAGCTTGGGGTAGGGAAGTCAAGATTACAATCAAACACTACCTCCCACAGGGAGGGGTAGTAAGTCGGCCAGGCGGGGAAGGGGACAGCTTAAATGAGATTCTAACGGGTGGACGACGTCAGTTCTGCCCGCTCTCTGGCATAGGGGACTGATAGCCGGAGTTGTCGCCGCTGCGGCCACTCCCAAATTTTGCCGATGATGAGACCAGTTGGAAAATCATCATAGCTGGATCAGGATGACGCCTGAATTTTGTTGATTTCTCTGGTCACCGGTGCTGGTCGGGGTCAGACTTTAAACAGGGCCCCTCAGTTCTAGCTCTGACAGCAAAAGTACCTCAACAACAGGAAGAAGAGGCCACCACGAGCACTCCCGAACTCTGAATCGATCGTGGCTGGAGTCGTTGGAACCGTTGTCGAGTCTTCTTCAAAACGTGACCCACGGGAATGCCAGAAGATGTCGGAGTAAACACCTGTGGGAGAAAATTGAGAAAATACCGCTTCGGATGTCGAACGAGGTGCCGCTTCTTGGCTATGGAAGGCGACTCATTGTAGAAGCTCTCGGCCAAGTGGCGCCTCAAGAAGCAGAGGGATGTGGCCGTGAGAACTTATGGAAGTGGCCTCAGGTTGCTAATTGGATCTGTCTTGCGCTGTAGGAGAAGAATGACTCCCCTGGGTGACCACGAGCTCAAAAAGGGATGTGACCCCTGTCATTGCAAAGAGGTCGGAGAGACACTTCCAACGGTACCTCTTGGGCCTCCAGGGACGCCAGGATGAAGTCGGGGTCGCCTCTGCAAGCTGCTGGTCCTCTACAGATCTTGAGCTGCGAACTGGCTAGCTGGGAGTTGCTACAAGGCCGGGGTGGAGATGGTGTCAATGGGTGGAGGGGTTGATGGAAGGGTAGCAGAGGATGTGGGGAGTCAAGGGGAGGGCTAGAGCTGTGTTGGAGGAGGAGGAAGAGGGGAGGGGCGCAGGGGGGCAAGGTGCTGGTTCTGCCAAGGTGTGGAGGGGGTGGTAGAGGAAGAGGAGCTAAGGGGTGGAGGGTGGATTGGGAGGGGGCGACCAGATCTAGGGGGGGATTTGGTGCGCCCTAGGGCTTGAGGAGGGATGGAGGGAAGATTCAAAATTGTCTTGGGGGCTGGGAGATTGTGCAGGGAAGGGAGGAGATTGTGTCGGGGAGAGGGAGATTGTGTTGGAATGGCCAAGGATCTCCTAGGGAGAGGCAAGATTTGGTGGGGATTTGGTGGAGGAGTATTAAATGCACCTAGGGAAGGGGATGAGGGGTTGAGGTGGCAGATTTGGTGGCAGATTAGGGCTGATGTGGAGGGTGAGGTGGAGGAGAGAGAGAGGGGGGCGACCAAGAGAGAGAGGGGAGGGTGGAGTGGGATTCTCTCCCTAGGGCTTCTCACCCACTAATGGAATCACTCTATAAGAAATCTGAAATTTGAACTTTCAAATGGCAAATTTTCATTACTTAAAATGGGGGGAATGGGGTCCTATATATAGGCAACCCACATTTTACAAAAGTCCTTGACTCTTGACACAAAGATAAATAACCAAGGGGGGTAGGGGCGCCCTTGGGCCTAGCCCAACGAATTGGGCCCAACAGCTAATCTAATCAACCTAATGACTCTCAAACTTAGAAAAATAAATCAAAGACCTAGGTACATGACTCCAATAAAAGAAAAAATACATCAAATGACTCAAATGGAAAGCTCAAAAAGAATAATTGGGCCCATATAGAGTGAAGCCCGAGCTCAAAAGACTCCGGAGTGTGTGGACGACCCAAGCCAGAGGGAGTTGTGGGTGATGCCTCCATCAAATCTATACTAACCTGAACATGTATCAGACTTGGATGATCATTGACTTTACCTGTCAGAAGTTGATTCACATTTTACCAGAAATTGACTTGCTGTCAATTGGAGTTGACCGTTGACTTTCTTTTCATGTCTTCTTGAATCATCTTTAGAACATGTTCTGACATATTTCATACTTTTTATAAATGATGACATCATCAATGAATGCATCACAATTAAGTGATCAAGGTCATATATAAAGAGACATAATATTTGTCATCACCAAAACTTCAGAACCACAGGGGACACAACAATCTCCCCCTTTTTGATGATGGTTATATTATGAGTCATTGCAATAGATTCAGCATACTG
This sequence comes from Amorphophallus konjac, assembly GCA_022559845.1. Lineage (NCBI taxonomy): Eukaryota > Viridiplantae > Streptophyta > Magnoliopsida > Alismatales > Araceae > Amorphophallus > Amorphophallus konjac. The sequence goes on from CM040120.1 coordinate 301,307,948, forward strand.
ATTAAGCCAATATGAGCATTCAAGTATGAAATATGCAATGAGCACTCAAGACAAATGACTCACACAAATTCTCCCCCTTTGACAACATCAAAAAGGAATGATCATTATTGTTGAAAGAGAGGTAATGACTCAAAATCTCCCCCTGAACAGATACTATCTTGTGGCATAGCTGAGCCACAGGGACATTCAAGAATTCTCCCCCTTGGATTAATATCACGAATACCAATGTTTGAGTTTTCTTATGCTCCCCCTGAATGAATGCACTCAAACAAGTTATTTGGAATACGCAATATGAATGATATGCAGTTGACTATATGAATGAAACCATGACATGAAGACCATGCAAGTGACTCAGACAGAAGAAGAAAAATCTGATAGACAAACTGAATGGTTGTTCATTGACAAAGCAAACCGAGCATAGGTTCTTCTAGTATAAGAATTCAGATTAATGCATACAAGAATTATGTGGTTTAAAAATTATGAAAGTTAGAGAATAGCCCCTTCACTCTATTGAAAAGCAATCAGTGTAAACTCTTAATAGTGGAAAACCAGAAGAACATGATGCATGTCAGATTTTGTCTTGCTTCATCTTAATTATCTAAACACCAATGTATCTATCAGGAGAAACCATAACATGTATTGGGATTAAACAAAAACACAGTTCTGATCTAAAGTTCAGAGGAGCAGTGTCAATTTTTTCTATTCTTTTCCTTACTATATTAGAACAGTCAAGTATAACCTTGCCTTTTGACATAAGAGCACATGTTTATCAGACACCAGTGCTCCTAGTTACTCAACAGGGTTTACTATTCTGTTTCAGGTTAAGTGTTCACCTTTCTTGTAAGGGTACACGTTTATCAGACGCTAGTACCCCTAGATACTTAGTGAGACTAACCTTTAATGGTTTTCTGAACAGAGATAACTCGAAGCACTTCATGACATGAGTTTGTCTCCATTTCATTGATCAAGTACCCAGTTTCTCAGTGCATTCAATCATTGCTCTGCCATTGGCATGTATGATTTATCATTTTAACACAGCTGCTCATTTGATTTTCAGAGAGTGTTGTTTAAAAACAATACAAGCTTCCGGGTTTTCTCAACCAAATCAACCTAAGTCTAGACAATATCAGATTTAGAAAGACTCCAAAAGACATGATATGTGCTAGTTGGTTGAGAACTATTAAAAGTGTTTCACGATCCTTTTTCATTGAGTTTTGTTTTTAATCTCTAAGGTTCATTAGTTTTAAACCCGCAATGCATTCAAGGTGCATCAGAGCTTCTTATAAGAAAAGATGACTGATTTTAGCAGCTTGGATAAATGAACTTGACTATCAATTTGACATGATTCAGATTCAGAACTTTCAAAAGCTTCCTTGACAATATGCATGAGACATAATGTAAGCACATATGCGTGAGACACAAGAATTACCCTAATTAACTCTCCCTGACTATATGCAACACATGCAAGCTTAGCGCAAGACTTTATGATTTATGCTCATGATTATCTAGAGTGCCTTAAGTGCAAAAATACCCATGGCACTTGGTGGAGTACCCTCTGGGTGATGCATAAAAATGAGATGCAATTGCAGTCTTATAAAAATGCACATTACTGAGCATGAGCATATGCATGTAAGCCTTATATGCAGCAAGATATCAAGTAAACAAGAAGTTCAGGCAAGAGATGACATTTATGAATCAAATGTATGCAGAGTAAACTTGACCAGATTGAACACATGAGCAATCTCTTAAAATGTTATCATATGAAAGCTTCCAGGTCAAACAATCTTTATGAATTTTCATTTGTGAACATGAGTTTTCAATATATGCAATCTATGATTCAAATTCATACAGACTGACAATTGATACTTGGTAGAGAACATAGACCATAAGGGTCACCATCACGCATAGGGAAAGTTTCTAGATAGGCTTAACCTGTCCTTCCACAATTGCCATTTGATATACCAATTAGTCAACCTTTTTATCCCATGAATGCAACACTAAGGAAACATACTAAAGCAAATAACAATGTGAATGTAAACATGAAGTGCAAACTTGTGCATTGACAGATCAATCTAGACATGCAACTTTGGGGACAGAATCAAAAGGAATTCAGATAACAAACCTGGAAGAGTGCAGAATTGGGGTTTACCACATTTAGGTGCCTTGGCTTATTTACCCCTTTTTATTCCTTCCACCAAGGCACACCTGCAAAATAACCTTTATTTCGCACAAGCAGGTACCCAAGAGGTCTTGGGTCCTGAACTGACAGTTGCACCTTTAAAGGGTGCTCTCAGTAATCTTTGAGCATAGGAATCATCAAATCTCAATATATGACATTTATCCATAGAATTTCCATTCTTTCCACAGTAACGACATGAGATAACAAGTTTTGTGTTCTTCCTATTGTGCACATTAACGTGAGCATGGAATCTACGTGCATGAAGATTTCTTTTATCTACATGTGCATTTTGTCTTTTATTCCTTGTCAGCCAACAATCAGCAACTTTGTGACCTGGCTTTCCACACTCAAAACATGAAATGGATTTTTCTTTGAAAATAGATTTATTTCTACTGAAAACATTTTGATTTATAGGAAGTTTAACAAATTCAGAGTTAAATCTCCTTCCCTGAGCATGCCAACAGTGGGCTGCTATGTGGCCTCCCTTGCCACAGTTAAAGCACACAATGTGCTGGCCTTTAGAACCAAACTTACTTCTATCAAAAATATTTTTGTTTGCAAAGAATTTAACAAACTTGAAATGAGCATCTTTCCCATGGTTGTGCCAACAGTGAGATGCAATGTGGCCTAATTTGCCACAGCAATAACATTGAATCCCCTTTTTCTGAACAACATGATTTCTAAGCTAAGTTTTCCTAGCATGCCTTTTACTAGCATTTAGATCATCCTTTTCCATCACTTTACACTCATGCATCACATGGCCAATTTTGTGACAGTAATGACAAATCACTTTCTTTTTGTATGCATGTGTGTGGGAGTTTAGGTTGTGTATAGCATGAACATGAGTGTTTGTAGGTTTGTTCTGTAAATTTCCCTTTCTTTTAGCTTTTTCAGTAGGTTTTAGATTTTTTTGACCATCAGCCAGATTTAGATTTTTCTGTGATGTGAACTGAAAGGCTAATGGAGTTTTGATGCTGGTTTGTTCTGAGCTAGCTACAAATGATGTATGAATTTTATTCCCAAAGCTCTTCTTATTAACTGGATTAAAACCCAGCCCCTCTTTCTGAAAGTTTACTTTCATTCCCAGCAGCTTATCCAGGTTATCTTGTCCTTTAACAAATTTAGACAAGGAATTTTTTAGATCCTTAATTTCATTTTCCAGAACTACAATGAGCAGATTAGAGTTTGTGTTTTCCTTTTCACTCTGAGCCAGTCTTTCATTCAATGAGGCATTGACCGTTCTGAGATTTTCAAGTTCAGTTTTGAGACATGCCAGATCTTCTGAGCTCTCTAACATTACACACTTACCTTTTTCAATTGTCAATAATTTGTCAAACAATGTAGTGTTTAAATGTTTCAATCTCTCAATTTCTACTTTCAATTTAGTGTTCTCCTCCTCAAACTTATCATCATCAAACAATACATCACCTAGGAAACTCTGGTTTTCCTTAACAGTTTCTTGCTGGTTTTCTGGTTCATAATTTTCAAGGTTTTCCTGAAACTTCAAATTGACAGCTCTCACAGCCTCGAACTTTTCAGTGATCAATCTATTTTCACTTTCAAGATTGATTAATCTTTGTTCAGATTCCTGACATTATTTTATGAGTTTTCCATTTTCTGATTTGACATGATCAAGTTCCGAATTGATTGCATCTAGATTCGACAATTGTCTTCTGAATATTTCATTTTCAGTTTTCAGACTTTCAATGTCTTCGCCTCCAGAGTTAGGGTTCTCTAGATTATTTAACTTCTGAAGAGGGGCGATCTCGCGCTGGTCTTGAGCTGGGGAGATGATCACCGATCAGTTAACTGCAAGAAAGGGAAACGGATCAAGGGGCTCAGGGGTGGTTCCCTGGGGTAAACCCTCCGATGCCTAAGTCAGTAGAGCAATGGTGGAAGCTATGAAAAGAGGAGTGGGGAGATGCACGAGATCCCTCTCCACCAAGGTGGTGAAGTGGCTCTTGCTCAGGAAGTTTTAGGTGTATATAGGTCTTACCATTTACTAGAGGGAGTCCCCGATTTAAATAGTGTGCTAGCCTCATGAGTCCTGTAAGCTGAGGAGTTCTAGGCGGGGGTTACGTCCTCGACGTGGGCTCTTTACGTCCTCATCATGGGCTCTTTATAACCTTGAGGACTTGTGGGTCCCTTCTCTTTGTGAACTCCTGCTCATAAAGGGCTCTCAGCGGCAGCGTGGATAAGCAATCGTTGGTCGACCCAAGCATGAAGAGTGCCAGCCCTATCCGGGCGATAAGCATAGCTCGGATGAAGCTCGGTCGGAGTGGGCGCGGGGCGCTAGCCTTTATCCCGGTGAGGGGGATAGGTCGGGCTTGGATCTTCCTCCGAACGGACCGATGTTGTGTCCCCTGTGGTTCTGGAGTTTTGATGATGACAGTATTATGTCTCATTATGTTTACATCCTTAATGATATAATCCTGTTGCATTATGAGAAACTGTCAGAACAGGGTTGAGGATGTCTCACAGGTCATGAAGTTAACCCAAGTCAAAGAGTCAAAGTTAAATCATGACAGGTAAGGTGAATGCTCAGATCAGGTAATGCTTTAATTAGTTCTCCTGCATACATTCAGTTCATGTCTGCTATATGCATTCAATTCATTGGTTCATGTTTATTGTGCATTGCCTCACATCAAGTCTAGACATCCTGGTTGCATTCTAAGTCTACACAACCTGCTAGGTCGGTCTTCAAAGTATGTACATTGATCTTCAAGGCATCAAGTCTATACACTAGATTGTTAGCCCTTTCAACTCTATACATTCGAGTGTTAACCTTTAAGTCCATACATCGCTTCATACTAAAGCCTGTACATCGGACAGTGTTCAGGCGAAGTCTATACATCAGTCCTCAAGTGTTACAAGTCTGTACATTGGCCATCAAAGCCTTCAAAGTCTGTACATCCGTCAAGACTCTCAAAGTCTGTACAGCCTGCTTTGTCGATTCAGATTTCAAAGTCTATACAACGTGGGCTTCAGTTCTTCAAGTCTACACATCATCAGTTGAACGTAAAGTGTATACGTTGCAGTGTCAACTCATTGGGCTGCAGCGTCAACTCAGCAAGTATGCACATCGCCATTAGACTTTCAAGTCTACACACTGGAAGCTCTTCATTTGATAGAGTCTATACATTGTCCTAGGCTAAGTGTGTACAACGTCTCATTCATGCTTTGATTAATGAAGTCTGTACATTAGTCTTCACCTTCCAAGTCTGTACAGCCGTTTGCATTGAATTTCAAGTCTAGACATTGCACTGTTGCATTCATCGTCTTCGTGTTGTGTTTGTGTCTTCGTGTTGTGTCTATGTCTTCGAGTTATTTTTGTGTTTGAGTCTTCACATTATTTTTGTTATTCGTGTCTTCGTGTTGTTTTTTTTTAGACCTCGTGTCGCTCTTGTTTTGTAACCACAATTCGTGTCATTTTAGTTTTAGTACTGTTTGTGTTTTCAACACGCCGTGTCGTCCTTTCGTACCTCGTGTTGTGTTAAGTTGTGTGCTGATTGACTTCGTGCTGATTCTTCTGAAGCAGCTCGAATTGTTCTGATGAACTTCGAGTTGCTTCTGTATGAACCTTGTGTCGTTAGCACTTAGTTGCTCATCTCGAGTCAGTCCTCTATGTTTGCTTTTGTGTCTTCGTGTCAATTACTGTAGTTCCTCGAGTTGTTCTTCTGCTTCCACCGTTTCATCACGTGTTGTTGAAGATGTGTCTATCTCATGTCTTCGTGTCGTGTTTCCTAGACCTCGTGTCTTTGTCGCTTTGTGACCTCACCTCGTGTCGGTTTCTATTTTCGTCTTCGTGTTGTTTTCAACTCGTGTCGCCTCGTCTTCGAGTTGTTCATTCGAGCTATTGTGTGCTCGAGTTGTTTTTCTTGTGTTTTCAAGTGTTGTCTTTGTATTCGTGTCTTCGTATTGTCTTTGTATTCGTGTCTTCGTGTTTCTTTTGTATTTGTATCTCCGTGTTGCTTCCTTCTATTTTCGTCCTAGTCTCTTCTGATCGCGTGTCTTTCTATTGCTTCACTCTGTGTTATCTTCTTCTCACCTCATGCTGTCTTCATCTGACTTCGTGTCGTCTTCGTTGTTGTGTTAGTTGTGTTCTCATGTACTTCGTGTCGTTCTCGTGTTATCTCGTGCTAAACTCATCTAACGTACCTCGTGTCAGTCACAGTATAGTGCACCTCGTTTTGTTATCATATATCTCGTGCAGTTCTTTGTTCTTATGGCCAACCAACTTATCTCAGCTACATATAGCGAACCCTGAGCATTAATGTAATTAATCTGCTTGCAGGGATCCGAGGAAGATTACTCCTCAGTGTCTGGGCAGCACGTGATCCAATGCTAGAGGAACCAATCCGATAAGGACACGTGGCAAGAAGGTTCTGGATCAAGCGTGGGAGGCACACGCATTCTGAACCGGATCTGCTGCTGCTGCTGATATAAATAGAAACCTTCGTCTTCAGATGGAGTATGATCGAAAAAGAGAAAGATATAGAAGAAAGAGCAGAAGAGCAGAGAGTGAGAGATTTGGAGAGCAGAAAAGAAAGAAAGAGAGAAAGAGAGTGAGCGAGAGAGCTCGTGGAGAAGAAGGAAGAAGCTGCTTGAAGATCTGTCTTCACTAGACCGTGGATCAGATCCAGGCCAGTCAGCTCCGTTGAGAGCCACATTGTGCATTTTGTTTTACAGCTTTCTGATTGCTGTGTCATTTCCCTTTATTGTTTTTCCTTTGTTTTCTGATCATCTTTGTTCCTCCGATTGCCCTGTTAGGGATCGGGTTCCTCCTGTTGGTTCAAGAGAAGGGAGATTGCTATCTCCGGTTGCAAGTAGCTGGGTGCTACTTGTGGGTTCCCTCCGGTTTGGAGGAAGGGAGGATTGGTCCTCCAGTTTTAGTCTTGTGGGTTGCAAGACTAGGTGTTCCTTCCGGTCTGGAGGAAGAGAGACCGTGTGTCTCTGGTTTCCAAGCGGCTGGGAGTCACTTGGGGTGTCCCTCCGGTTGGGAGGAAGAGGGGAGGTTGTTCCCCTGGTCAAGCTGTTTGGCAGCAGTTGTTGCAGACTGAGTCTGCTGTGCTAGTGCTACTAGTGGAAGCCTCACTCCTGTTGGGAGTGAGGGGTGGATGTAGGTCTTTGGACCGAACCACCTAAAATCTTTGTGCAGTGGTCTGTTTGATTGCCTGCTTCCACTAGATGCATGCTAGGACCGTGATTTAATTGATTATCCATTTCCTAGAGTTTAATTGAGTCTGCATATCTTGTTTGATCAACTGTCCACTGATCTAGTTGTTATCATTCCATGCGAATTATAAAATTGGGTAGAATTCCTTGAAAGATCCATTCACCCCCCCTCTGGATCAGTGAATATCGTTCGCACCTAGCTATCAATTGGTATCAGAGCCGGTTGTCTGCTTAGAAGGTCCAGCGATCTGTAGATTCGATCCTGCTGTCTTGGTGCTTCATTATTCCTGTTGCATTTATCTGATCAGCTTTCATGGGTGATCCACCGGTTTTCAATGGTTCTAATTTTAATGCGTGGTTTATCAGTTTATGAAATTATGTTGATGCAGTTAATCCTGATCTGTGGAAATTAATTTCACAAGGTCCTCACACATTACCAAAGAAAGTGTCCAAATGGACCAATAGCCACAGATCAAAGGATGGAGAAAATCAGAAAGCCTTCAATCTGATGAAAGCAGCCACTGACAGAGCCTTACACTCTTGTTTTTATGATTGGAGGTCTGCCAAGGGCATCCTGGAGGAGCTGAAGCTAACTCACAGGTTAAATGAAGACAACTGCATGATGGCTAAAGGAAGTATTCCTAGCAGCAGCCAAAATGAAGAAGATGATGCTGAGGAGGAGGTAAACATCTTCGAGAATTTTTCTTTGGATGATTGGGAGAATGCATATGCTGAGCTGTTTGAGTCTCATGAACAATTAAGAAAACGATACAAGAACTTGAAAAAGAAAAGTGATCAGGGTAGTTCAAGTTCACCATGTGAAAATTGTTCAAAGTTGAAGCAATCTCATGATGCCTATTTGTCAGATATCCATATGCATAAAAACCAGAATGAAAAATTGATGAATGAACTTAAATGTGTTTGCTCTGAACTAAGTAGACTGAAATCTGAAAATGAATGTCTTGAGAAATAATGTGAAAAACTCCAGGTTCAAACAATATGTTCGGTTAAATCTGCATGCAATGAGTGCCCATTCCTCAAGGAAATAAATGAAAATCTTCACTCAAATTTAGAATGGCATAAGGAGTTTATTGTTTCTCTAAAGGAAGAAAACAAAGATCTGTTAAACAAGATTCTGGAGCTTGAACAGATAGAGGAAGAGTTGAATGATAAAATGAGCTCACTAAAAATTGATAAAGAATCTGTTGAAGAAATTGAAAATCTGAAATCAAATAATGACAAACTAATTCAAGAGGTTGAAGGTTTGAAGCAGTTGAACACTGCTATGTCAGAGAAACTTCTTCTCTTAGAAAAAGAAAAAACTGTTTACATTGAAGAGTCTGAAAAATTGAGAAATCTGGAACAAGAAATTGAGGAATGTAAAATTGCAAACAAGGTGCTAAGCGAATGTGTAACTTGCAATGAACAAGAGATTGCCAGTTATGAAATACACATCGTTTCTTTGGAAAATGAAATTGAAGATTTGAATAATTCCTTGTCAAAATTTGTGGACGGAAAAGATAATCTGGATAAAATTCTAGGAACTAAGGTAAATTTTCAGAAGGAAGGGTTGGGCTATAATCCCTCAAATAAGAAGAATTTTCAAAACAAAGTTCAAACTTCTTTTGTTTCCAGCTCAACCTCTCACAGCCCTCAGAACCTTCCAGGTTATCAGTCTACTGCTCAAGAGAAAACAACAGAAAAACAGAAAGAAAAGCATCAACATGTTCCTCTTCCCACTCTGCATGTTTCACCCACTCACTCGCATGCATCTAGAAAGAAAATGATCTGTCACTACTGTCACAAATATGGACATTTGATGCATGAGTGTAATTTGATGGAAAAAGATGACCTAGCAGCTGCTCAAAACAATCAGGGTAGAAATCATGTCCTTAGGGAAAAGAAAATTCATTATTATAACTGTGGAAAAATAGGACATGTTGCTGCACAATGCTGGTTAGGCCCTCATAGAAATACCTTTTCTAATTGTTCTCATTGTGGAAAACATGGCCATACAGTCAAGGACTGTTGGCATGCTCAGGGAAGAACTTTCTCTCAGAATATAAAACTCCCTGCAAATAGAAATGTTTTTGGAAGAAATAAAACTGTTTTTAAAGAAAAGAGTCTGGCATGCTTTGAATGTGGAAAATTTGGCCACCGAGCTTCGGAATGCTGGTGGGCAGGTAAAGGTAAACCAAAATCTCATGCAAGTAACAGAAATCTTCATGCCAATGCACATAAAATTTATGTTCAGAATAATACACACAGATTCCATGCTAACAATGTTGTGAATAAAAAGAATTCAAGATCTGCTGTTTCCTGTCATTATAGTGGGCAGGTTGGGCACTCCATGAGTGAGTGTAATTTAATGAAGTCTGATGACTTACATGCCCAAAGAATGTGGAAAGCACCTCTCAAAGGTGTTACTAACAAAGTAGGACCCAAGAAGTCTTGGGTACCTAGAAACACAAAATGAGATCTGTGCTTTGCAGCTATGCCTTGGGATGAGGAATAAAAGGGGGTCAAATAAACCAAGGCATCCAAAGTATGGTAAACCCCAACTCTGCTGATTAAATGTTTCTTCACCTGAATTTTTTTTAATTGAACATCATGCTTAATATGTCAATGCATACATGTCCAGAACTACATCTGCCTTTTGTAATTTTCTTTTATCATGCACTGATGCATACATGAGTTTAAAGAATGTCTGCATTTAGTGCATACATATGTTAATTGCAGTTAGTTGATATTTGTTAAAATGCATAATCTCTGAAAACAAATTGCATTCTAAAAAATCTGAAAAGGTGAGTTGAGTAAGTCTGTTGCTTGGATGATGTCTCAAGCTTAAAAATGTTCATTTGCACATTTGACATGCACATGCATCACAATTGCATTTAAGTGGCACAGTGTTAGCTAAAAGATGCATGTAGAACTGCATATGCATTGGATTGTCATGCATGACTCTTGGTATATAAATAGTAAGATACTAAAGGGCAGATGAACTCTGTCTGGAAGTGCTTACTATGTGTGAGGTAGTCTTTAGACCAAGTCCTCCGCCTGGTACCATAGGTCAGAGTTGCATACATTTAGGAATGTTAGATCATGCATACATTTAGGGGGAGCATTATTCATATTCTACCATCTGAACTTCCCATCTTCAGATTGAACTGCTATCTTGCCTAAATCCCTGTGATGAATGTGTAATGCAACACATTTCAGCTTCCTGCTTCAACTGCTATCAGCCATCTTCACTCATCCTATTCATTGGTATCATCTGTTGAGTTGGCTGTTCCCAAAAATGTTTCAGCCTTTCCTGAAAACTCAGAAAGAATTCTCTGTACATATCCTGATCATAAATCTGAAAAATAACTTAAACATGAATCTTCTATTATATAGGATTATGAATATCTGATTCTTTCAGCCGGTTGATGTTTCATGTATGTCTTGTGTTTGCTTATGAACATATCTTGAAAATATCTGAGTTGGTCTTAATAAACTTTAACCAACATTTTCATGTTGAGTCTTTTAAACTCTTCTGAATTCTGAAAATTCTGAAATCATGATATTCCTTGATTGATATGTATGAAATTAGTATTGATTTTTTAAACATCTGAGAATATGGATTATGTCTAAGGGTAAATCTTGTCAGAGCAATGACCTTGGTCACTGAGAAATCATGTCCAAAGGACTGTGCCATGAGGTGCCATAGTTAACTCTGCTTAAAAAATGATTGATAATCTGGCAGAGCAATAGCATGCACACTGAGAAATACATCTCACTCATCAAAAAAATGATCTGTAGTGTATCATGAAGTGTAAATACAATCTCTGTTCCTATGAAGCATGACAGTTAGTCCATCCAAGTGCTTAGGGATACTGGCGTCTAAATAACGTGTATCCTCTAGTTACAAGGGTGTACTAAACTCAAGTGCTCATGAAGAATGTTATGAAAATTGCTGCTAATCTAGTATACTATTTGAAAGTTATGTCCAAAAGAAATATTCTATTGGAACCCTTGACAGAAACAAATGTTTTTCTTATGTGTTTAACTTCATTACTATTGATTGCATCTCTTAAAGGAATCTTTGAAATTAAGTGAGTAAGGAAGAAGAAGGTTAAACAAGACTGTCAATGTGAAAGCAAGGTTCACCTTTATTAAAACTGATTTCAGATACGAGTACAGAAAGCTTATGAACAAGCCTTGCATACATCATATTCTGATCTGACTTGTCAATGAAGATCATTCATAAATCTCTATAATAGAAGAGTCTGAAATACCTATTTAATCAGATTTATGAAATTGATATCCCATTGAAAACCTTTCTCACTTATTCTGAGTGCCTTCTTTCTCACAATGGACTCCATTATTTCAGACTTAACTGTTGATTTCTTTATCTCCTGTGCTTCATTCCAATCACTGTCCATCTAAGGGGGAGAACTTTTGCATGTCCCTGTGGTTCAATGTTCATTCAGGAGAGTATCCTGTCAGGGGGAGTTTTCGATAATAGTAACTCTGTTTGCATAATAGCTCCTATTTCAAATTCTTAAACAGTCTATGACCACTCCATTCTTTTTGATGTTGACAAAGGGGGAGAATTTTTGGTGTGAGTCATTAGTCTTTATTGGTGCATGCATTAGTCATTATGGGTGCATGTTTATGATTTGTCACATGGTATTTCATAATCATCATGATGGACCTATTGCAATGACTCATAATATTGCCATCATCAAAAAGGGGGAGATTGTTGTGCCCCCTGTGGTTCTGGAGTTTTGATGATGACAGTATTATGTCTCATTATGTTTACATCCTTGATGATATAATCCTGTTGCATTATGAGAAACTGTCATAACAGGGTTGAGGATGTCTCACAGGTCATGAAGTTAACCCAAGTCAAAGAGTCAAAGTTAAATCATGACAGGTAAGGTGAATGCTCAGATCAGGTAATGCTTTAATTAGTTCTCCTGCATACATTCAGTTCATGTCTGCTATATGCATTCAATTCATTGGTTCATGTTTATTGTGCATTGCCTCACATCAAGTCTAGACATCCTGGTTGCATTCTAAGTCTACACAACCTGCTAGGTCGGTCTTCAAAGTATGTACATTGATCTTCAAGGCATCAAGTCTATACACTAGATTGTTAGCCCTTTCAACTCTATACATTCGAGTGTTAACCTTTAAGTCCATACATCGCTTCAGACTAAAGCCTGTACATCGGACAGTGTTCAGGCGAAGTCTATACATCAGTCCTCAAGTGTTACAAGTCTGTACATTGGCCATCAAAGCCTTCAAAGTCTGTACATCCGTCAAGACTCTCAAAGTCTGTACAGCCTGCTTTGTCGATTCAGATTTCAAAGTCTATACAACGTGGGCTTCAGTTCTTCAAGTCTACACATCATCAGTTGAACGTAAAGTGTATACGTTGCAGCGTCAACTCATTGGGCTGCAGGGTCAACTCAGCACGTATGCACATCGCCATTAGACTTTCAAGTCTACACACTGGAAGCTCTTCATTTGATAGAGTCTATACATTGTCCTAGGCTAAGTGTGTACAACGTCTCATTCATGCTTTGATTAATGAAGTCTGTACATTAGTCTTCACCTTCCAAGTCTGTACAGCCGTTTGCATTGAATTTCAAGTCTAGACATTGCACTGTTGCATTCATCGTCTTCGTGTTGTGTTTGTGTCTTCGTGTTGTGTCTATGTCTTCGAGTTATTTTTGTGTTTGAGTCTTCACGTTATTTTTGTTATTCGTGTCTTCGTGTTGTTTTTTTTAGACCTCGTGTCGCTCTTGTTTTGTAACCATAATTCGTGTCATTTTAGTTTTAGTACTGTTTGTGTTTTCAACACGCCGTGTCGTCCTTTCGTACCTCGTGTTGTGTTAAGTTGTGTGCTGATTGACTTCGTGCTGATTCTTCTGAAGCAGCTCGAATTGTTCTGATGAACTTCGAGTTGCTTCTGTATGAACCTAGTGTCGTTAGCACTTAGTTGCTCATCTCGAGTTAGTCCTCTATGTTTGCTCTTGTGTCTTCGTGTCAATTACTGTAGTTCCTCGAGTTGTTCTTCTGCTTCCACCGTTTCATCACGTGTTGTTGAAGACGTGTCTATCTCATGTCTTCGTGTCGTGTTTCCTAGACCTCGTGTCTTTGTCGCTTTGTGACCTCACCTCGTGTCGGTTTCTGTTTTCGTCTTCGTGTTGTTTTCAACTCGTGTCGCCTCGTCTTCGAGTCGTTCATTCGAGCTATTGTGTGCTCGAGTTGTTTTTCTTGTGTTTTCAAGTGTTGTCTTTGTATTCGTGTCTTCGTATTGTCTTTGTATTCGTGTCTTCGTGTTTCTTTTGTATTTGTATCTCCGTGTTGCTTCCTTCTATTTTCGTCCTGGTCTCTTCTGATCGCGTGTCTTTCTATTGCTTCACTCTGTGTTATCTTCTTCTCACCTCATGCTGTCTTCATCTGACTTCGTGTCGTCTTCGTTGTTGTGTTAGCTGTGTTCTCGTGTACTTCATGTCGTTCTCGTGTTATCTCGAGCTAAACTCATCTAACGTACCTTGTGTCAGTCACAGTATAGTGCACCTCGTTTTGTTATCATATATCTCGTGCAGTTCTTTGTTCTTATGGCCAACCAACTTATCTCAGCTACATATAGCGAACCCTGAGCATTAATGTAATTAATCTGCTTGCAGGGATCCGAGGAAGATTACTCCTCAGTGTCTGGGCAGCACGTGATCCAATGCTAGAGGAACCAATCCGATAAGGACACGTGGCAAGAAGGTTCTGGATCAAGCGTGGAAGGCACACGCATTCTGAACCAGATCTACTGCTACTGCTGATATAAATAGAAACCTTCGTCTTCAGATGGAGTATGATCGAAAAAGAGAAAGATATAGAAGAAAGAGCAGAAGAGCAGAGAGTGAGAGATTTGGAGAGCAGAAAAGAAAGAAAGAGAGAAAGAGAGTGAGCGAGAGAGCTCGTGGAGAAGAAGGAAGAAGCTGCTTGAAGATCTGTCTTCACTGGACCGTGGATCAGATCCAGGCCAGTCAGCTCCGTTGAGAGCCACATTGTGCATTTCGTTTTACAGCTTTCTGATTGCTGTGTCATTTCCCTTTATTATTTTTCCTTTATTTTCTGATCATCTTTGTTCCTCCGATTGCCCTGTTGGGGATCGGGTTCCTCCTGTTGGTTCAGGAGAAGGGAGATTGCTATCTCCGGTTGCAAGTAGCTGGGTGCTACTTGTGGGTTCCCTCCGGTTTGGAGGAAGGGAGGATTGGTCCTCCGGTTCTAGTCTTGTGGGTTGCAAAACTAGGTGTTCCTTCCGGTCTGGAGGAAGAGAGACCGTGTGTCTCTGGTTTCCAAGCGGCTGGGAGTCACTTGGGGTGTCCCTCCGGTTGGGAGGAAGAGGGGAGGTTGTTCCCCTGGTCAAGCTGTTTGGCAGTAGTTGTTGCAGACTGAGTCTGCTGTGCTAGTGCTACTAGTGGAAGCCTCACTCCTGTTGGGAGTGAGGGGTGGATGTAGGTCTTTGGACCGAACCACCTAAAATCTTTGTGCAGTGGTCTGTTTGATTGCCTGCTTCCGCTAGATGCATGCTAGGACCGTGATTTAATTGATTATCCATTTCCTAGAGTTTAATTGAGTCTGCATATCTTGTTTGATCAACTGTCCACTGATCTAGTTGTTATCATTCCATGCGAATTATAAAATTGGGTAGAATTCCTTGAAAGATCCATTCACCCCCCTCTGGATCAGTGAATATCATTCGCACCTAGCTATCAACCGACGCTCGGGCCTTCCGAGCCTAACGGCCGCCGAGGAAGGGCTTGACCCCGAGTGATCTTATTGGGCTTTTATGCTAAGTGGGCCCTGCGGGGCTGTCACTTAGATGAGCTGGGCCTCGTTTGGACTTGCTGGACCTGGTTCGGCCGCTCTTAGATGGGCTACAGAAATCCCCCTCTCCACTTGTCCCCCTCCTACTCTCGAGCCTTGGTAGGCTCGGAAGAGTAGCCGTTAGGGTTTTGGACCAGCCTGGCTCGGGTGGGTGGAGATCTGGCGGTGTTAAGAAGCCACGTGCCATGGTCACCTGGGCCCGTAATAATGATAATATTGACGGATTTGAAATGAAGGGGCCCCTTTTTCTCGGAGGTTGGAATGATGCGCCACTTTTCGCGTGGGAATATAGGCGTTGTGCGCTTGTTGTTGTTCCAGACTCCCTCCATTTTTAGGGTTTTTGCTCTCCTTCGTGCTTGCTTTTGGGGCTCTTTGATGCGTCGTGAGGACATGATGGAAGAGCTGAAGCTTGCAGCGACGTTCATAGAGTTGGCGGAGATAACCGCGGAGGCGGTTCGACGGCTTCCTCTTCCTCCAGAATCTTCGGAGTCTCGGGAGCATTTCTCTTCAAGTTCTTCTTCGGATCCCATGGCGGACCAGCGTCCGGAGGTCAAAGAGTGGGAGGGTGAGCCTGAGGCGAGGGTGACGGTGGTACCACCAGCTCCATACTGCAGCGAGCTGGGGGAGGCTGAGGTGAAACGGCTGGAGCACCAGTTTTGCCTGCCCTATAAGTTTTTCTTTACCGCGGCTACCCTGCACAAGATGGGCTTGGATTCTCGTACGGGCCATATCTGCTCCTTCCTTCTGTCATGGAAGAATGGTTTCCGCCTTCCTTTCGAGCCCGTTGTTCTGAAGCTTCTTGATTTCTTTAAGTCGGCTCCCATACAATTGGTGGCCAACTCTTACTTCTTCTCTCCGCCTTTCGTATCCTCTACCGCCAATGCGGGGTTCCTCCTTCTTTGGATCTCTTCCATTATTTTTTCAAGTTGAAGGCGCATTCCTCGGCCAGGAAGGGCTTTTATTTCATCCAGGCGAGATGGAACAGGAGCTGTGTTTCCTTAGCCGCGAAGGACTCTTCCCATAAGGGATGGATGACTCAGTTCTTCTGGGTGGGGATTTTTTCGGTGGAGGAGACTTGGAGGTGTCCCGTAATCCCTGATTTCCATCTGAACATCCCTCCGAGGCAGGACGAGCTCTCCCCGGATGTGGAGAAGTATGGGGCCATCTTGCTGAAGCATCGCCAGTCCACGGAGGAGCTGGTTACCCTAGAGAACATCGAGCGGTGCCTTCTCACGAGGCTACATCCGACAGGTTCGGACGCTACGAATCAACTTCTTTGTCAGATGACGAGACCATTTTCTTTTCATGACCATATCTTCTTCTGCGCAGACGCCAGGCGGCCAGCTGTGGAGGAGGAGCCTACGGCCGAGCGGGAGGTGATCGATCTCGGTGATGATTCGGCTGCCGACGAGTCGCGAGCTCCCGAGGGGCACCCCCGAGCCCGAGATAGGGGCAAGGGGATGACCCAGGATGGGTCTTCCAGACCGCAGGCGGCCAAGCGCAAAGATCCCGTGGAGGGCATGATACGGGACACCGTGAAGGTCAAGAAGTGGGCCAAGAAGGCTGGGTCCGTCTCCGCTGTCGAAGATGACTCTGGCTCGGCGGCTCTCCCCTCTTCCCAGCGAGATAGGGTCGACCCTATTGGGCCGGTTCCCCCATCCACCGAGCGAGAGGGGGCCGAGGAGCCAGGGCCACTTCTGGGGGCGGCGGCGCTGGATCGGCTCTCCCCTCAGCAGGAACCGAGGGGGCCGGAGTTGAAGCGGGCGACTCTGGGACCGCGGCCGAGATGGGGGCGTCGATCGAGGCGGGCGACGCTCCGGGTGGTGGCACAGGGGCCGAGTCGGTTAAGGCAGGGGGGTCACGAGGAGCGGCGACACAGCCCCGACCGACTGAGGCAAGAGGGGCGGATGAAGCAGCGGCTCAGTTCGGGCAAGCCGACGGGGCTCCCGAGGGGATTCTGCTCGGAGGGGGGGGGCCTTTATCGGTGGCTTTGGAGAGGCTGGGCATCCAGGGCCCTCTATATCAGGCGTGTTGCAACATAGCAGCGAAGGTGGTGAAGGGAGCAAACATGCAACACTCCCCGCCCGCGGCCCTCGAGTTGGTTATGGAGGGCGGCTTGGTCTTGGCCCAGATGGGGGCTACTCTGGCTAAAGCTTACGCTCGGTCGGAGTTGGAGCAGGTGACCCTTGCCTAGACCCTTGGTGGGTCTGACAGGAAGGTGGCTTAGATCACCGAGGAGCATGACGGGCTTTGACGGGAGCTCTCCGCAGTCAAGGAGCTGGCGAGGGTGAGCCAGGCGGATGCCCGATCGTTGTCTAAACAACTGACTCGGGCCCACGAGGCGCTCGAGAGGAAGAGCCGGCTTCTGGAGGAGGAGCGCGTGCCCCGTACCGAGCTAGACGGCTAGTGGGAGGCCAAGCGCGCCGAGCTATTGGGCCGGGCGGAGGATGCCATGGGCCTTCGGCGGGAGGCCGAGGCTGATCGGGCCGAAGTGGAGAAGCGGTCAGCCGAGGTAGAGTGGAGATTGGCCGAGGCGGAGTGGGAGAAGGCCAAACTCGCTGGTAGGGTGGAATCGGCCGGGGCGGAGGCACTCGAGTAATACAAACGCTAGGAGACCTACCGGGTCGACCTCAAGAAGGCTCCCCTCCCCTACTATGAGTCAGCACTTCGGCGGGGCATTCGCAAGGGATTCAATCAAGGCTATGACCGGGCCATCTCTTATGCGGAGGAGCAGGCGTCCGAGACAATTAATTTTCCATCCGGGTAATGCTATGACTCAGATTTGTCATCCTCCAGTTCCTCTAGTTTGGCGTCGGAGGAAGTAGAACAAGGGGACTCTTCGTCCGAGCCAACTCCGGATGCCTCGGGAAGGCGCGCAACCGAGGCAGTTCCCACGCCGATGGGGTCAGTGCCAGGGTCGGCCGTCGCCGAGGGTGCCGGGGGCAGACCGTCTGACCCTTCCAGTTCCGAGCCTCAGGGTGTGCCAGAGTCCTAATGTATTTGCTTTGCTTTTTCTCTTTGTATGTTTTTCCTTTTTCTGAAGAAAAAAATTCTCTTGTTGTATAAAGGAAAAAAATGTAAGGTAGTAGCGTTATGATGAAAACTTAACTCTTTTGTATCGCCATTGCCTTAGTTTGACCAGCGTATCCGCAGTAGTTGGAAAGTGCTGATACATTCTGCGGGGATCTCGCATGATGGTTGGGCGGGTGTCTGACAGGGTGCCTTTCCGTTTTCTCATGCTTTAATTGCCCGGCCGTTTCGTGTGTCCCGCTGGGATGGAACCGAGGAGTCTGAGGTGACCGTTCGTAGGGAGAAGTTCCATTAGCGTGTTTTCGAGGGGAGAATCATTTAAGGCAAGTAACCTCCCTTCGCCTATAAAAGGTCTGAAGGGCGTCTCTCCCTCTCCATTGCTTAGGGTTTTCTCTAACAGTCTTTCCTCCCTCCTTCTTCACGAAGCATTGTACCATCGAATTTAAAGCATGGAAGACGTTCTGGAAGATGAAGCTACCAATGATGGAGGGCAGAGAGTCCTTGCTGCTCCGGGTTTGAAGGGAGTTCGACGGCCGGCGGGTAGATTTGAAGGGGGTTTGACGTGTGGAAGCACGTCGCCCTCTTCTATCAGTTCTGACGACACTAGCGGGGAGGTTACTCGGGAAGAAGGTTTGACATGCTGGGGCATGTCGATCTGCTGTCCCTGACCTACCGACTCCATCCCGAGGGGAGGGGGAAAACAATTAAGCTCTCTCCTTTCCGGGCTTTCCCCTGCCTTCTCGTCCAGCTCTGCTAGTTTCTTTTTCTCCCCCCCCCCCCCTTTTCACTCTTTCGAGGGTGCCTGCACTCTCTTCCTTCCAAAGAGTTGGCAGAGAGGAGGCCTTCATCCGTATTCCCTCCTCCCCTTCCTCCATCTCTGTCAACTTGGAAGGTAGCCTTCTTCTTCCTAATCCCTCTGTCACCTTTGTTCTGAGTTTCCCGAGCCAACGAGGTCGACTACCCTTAATCTGAGCCAGTTTCTGCACAAAGTAAAGTCAGTGGCTGGACGCGGGAAGGTTAACCGAGTCAGCTGAGCGATGGGCTTGTTGACACCCGGAAAATGAACAAGGGTGGAAGCATAATTGAAAAGAAGATCTGACCAACAGCGAAAGACTAAGGATGAAGCTTATCAACCTTTCACCCGGCTAAAGCCCTTGTCGGCCAAAGCTGATGCCCGGTGCCAATGTCACTCAGACGGCAGCACTGATAAAGCAGCAGTCACTCGACTAATGAGATCTTCCAGCCCTTTAAGAAGAGCTGTACTACTGCTTCGTCCAAGAAGTCACAGACGATATGTCAGGGTAAGTCAGATGTCGGCTTACTGACAGGAGTAATATGAGATAAAGATGAAGCCAGCACCGGCAGATGAAGATGATAAAGGCTCCTGAGAAGATAGAGCAGAAGAAGAATCGTCTCCACAGATTATGCACCCGGCTGAGGTCTTCCCAGACTAAGGCTGATGTCCGAGCTCGTCGTCATTCGAGTGACGATATTGATAAGATGAAATCCCTGTCTACGGACTGATGAACCCTGTCTGCGGACTGATGAAATCCCTGTCTACGGACTGATAAAACCCTGTCTACGGACTGATGAAATCCCTGTCTACGGACTGATGAAACCCTGTCTACGGACTGATGAAATCCCTGTCTACGGACTGATAAAACCCTGTCTGCGGACTGATGAAACCCCTGTCTACGGACTGATAAAACCCCGACTGCGGACTGATGAAAATTGCAATCATGATTTCAATACAAGATATTTCATAGATGATAAACCCTTTGGGGTGATGGCACACTTAAAGAAACCCCAAGTGGGCCTATATGAAGGTGGCGCCGAAAGCCCATGTCGAAGCCCAGATACTGGCGCCGAGAGACCAAATTCGAGCGCGCCGGGAAGCTTACCTCAAGCGCGCCGTGAAGGTGCCTGCCGAGAAGGAAGAGGAAAAGGGTTATAAAACCCCCTCCCTTCGAAGAAAGAAGAGAGAGAGGCGGCTGAGAAGAAGTAGGGGGAAGAAGAAGAGAAAAAGCCAAGCCAGATAGAAAAAGGGGATCGAGAGAAAAAGGGGATCGATCGGAAGAAAGAAAAAGAAAAGATAGAGCAATAGAAAGATAGAGAGGGAGTCCCGTTCGGAGAGCAAGAGCCACCCCCCCTTTCAACCAACAGAGAAGAGAAGAAGAAGGAAAGCTCCAGGTGGGCACTGGGGAGGGAGAGGAGTCAATGCTCCACCCTCCCCTCCTCCATGTTTTTCTTTTATCTGATGTAATATAGCGAGTCCTTTCTCGATTTATCAACTGTAGCCGGAGAGTTCCGGCCTTGATTTTTACCTTTCTGTCTTGCATTTCTCTTTCATGATCAGTGTAAGATTTTTATGCAATGCAATGAAACATCGATATGGCCCGCCTGGGCACTGATTGATCAAGATATCCGATCTCTGTCTCTCTATGTATATGGTCTTTGTCTGAAAGAAATATAGATTAGACTCCTTGGGTTTCAGAGCCGATCGTATGGGTTTGTTCTTCGAAGAGGGACGAGGATAGGACTCCTACCCCCATCTAATGGGTTATTGAGTTTTGTTCTCTCCTTCCCTCTCCGATCTCAATGGATGTTTCCCTATATATAATCTGAGTTTTCTGACGAGCCCCCTTATGCGGTTTAGGAACCAGAGATATCAGTCTCTTGGTTTCCTGGACTGTCCAGCTCTCATAAATGATGATCCGATCCCAGGGTCCTCCATTCTAAGTATTGAATGCTTAGGGCCTGAAGTTTCTGCGTTGAGAGTCCCTCCTTCTCCGGTTTTCAATGTCACTGGGCTCGTCTGGAGGGGTCGGAGGACAGTCATCTCTTGACTCCCCCAAATGGCCTGCAACAGATAGATAAAACCCTCCACAGGATCAGGTGATGGTCTGATTTCTTTCATTGATTCCATCGTCCAATTCCCTTGGCACCCTTCTAATAGAAACATCCATGAGTCTCCCCTTTTGCACTCCTGGCTCGGCATCAATTCGAGCTTGAAATCCCAGAAAACACCCGAACAGAGCATCGTTTATTTCAGCTCTGAAACCCTGAAATCCTTCTGCATTTCATCTTCTCGGCGTGCGAGTTTCCCCGCCGAGAACCATAAGGCCGAGAGGCCTCCCCCTTCTTTCAGCTAAACGACAAACCAGTCTGTTACAGCACTTTCCACGTGAAGCTATGTGCAAGGCTCCCGGCGGCAGACTCCCGGCGCGGCCAGGAGCGCCCCGGGAAGCCCTCTGCCGAGAGCCCCTCTGCCTTCGTAGCCATTCACACCCCTTTTGCCCAAAACCTGATGATGCCCCTCTCGGCGCCCCCCCTTTCCGGCGCGCCCAGGAGCCCGCCGAGAAGCTCCAGGCCGAGAGGCCTTCCTCCCTCTTTTGGCCGGCCAAACCCCTTGCCGAGAACCCCCCTTGGCCAACCAAATGCTCAGGCCGAGACCCCCCTTTGTCCATGAAGAGGCCATGCCGAGAGCCCCTTTGGCCAATCAGAGGACCGCGCCGAGAGGCCCCTTCCTTCTGGCTAAACCCCTTGCCGAGAGCCCCTTTGGCCAGCCAAATGCTCCTGGCCGGGACCCCTCCTTGGCCAATATCAAAGCCACGCCGAGAGCTCCTTCTTGCCAATCGAAAGCCACGCCGAGATCCCTCCTTCAGTCAATGAAATCCACTCCGAGGCCCATCCCTGCACCATCTTTCTTCAAACTTCTAAATCTCTCCCTACATCTGTTCAAGGGGATACTCACAGACCATCACTTGTGTCTTGATGAGATACAATAATGGGGAAGATCTCCCCTACAGCTCTCGTCCCGAATCCGGATTTCACCGCTGCCTTATGAACCCAAAGAACCATGTCATTACATGTGTTCTGATGGGTTCCAAGGGAATATTGATCAATGATATGAAGGCAAGAGATGTCCCTGGGCCTGGTGCCCATCTTTGTTCGGTCGTTGTCCCGGCTCTCCGTGGACGATGACCTATCCTCCCTTGGCATAATCCAGGTTGAGGGAACATGCTGCCAAAATTTACATATACCCCACCAATCGAGTGTGGTACTCTCTTCTAACCCCGCTGGCCCACGGAGTTATGCCCTTGCGTGATCTCCGATGGTCCTCCGAAGGGGGATATTAATAAGACATCGCACTCGTACCGGGTGTGTTACATCAGGCCGGTCCCCATCCGGATTCCGGGTTATGTGTATACACCCGATCTTTTATGGATCCCACCCTGCCGCTGCATGGGTGGTTTCCTATTCCCCACTTGGCATCATCCAAGATGGTGGGAATATGCCGTCGGGTTTCTCCCGTAATTAACAAACCCCTGCTCTGTTCAAATACATTTAACGTCTTGCAAACAGATGAATTTTGTCTCCTTTGAGCATACGGCTTTACCGCTGTCTTCCTCCTACCTCTAGCGTTTAATCAAGGGTTGTCTTCCTTAGGGAGGACGTAATTAACGTCATAGCGTTCAGGGTATGACGGACTTCTAGTCCAGACACGATCACTCACAATCGACTGACCATGTCAGATCGAGCGCACAATAAGAATCGTCACCACGGTGACTGGCACGCCAATGAACCAATAAATCAATAAATAACAATCAATCCAATAAATAAATTAAATAAATAAATAAAGATATCATAAAAGAATCCGCGTCCACAAGTCTGGCACGCCCGGTGGGACTTAGTCTCCCTTCATCTTTACGCTAAGGTAGGAGGCCCAGCGGGCCCCCCTCAAATTTCTGATTCCGTGTGTTTCCTTGTTTCCAGGAAACTACGATGACAACACAAATCGCGTCTGTATGCTTCGACAAGCAACCGGTGGACATGCACGTCCAGGAGGGGTACCTGGCGGTACCACTGGCGTTCGGTTCGTTTCCCCCAGCTGTCGGGCTGCCCAACTGCTTGGGCGTTGTCTACACCGACCTTCTACAGGTCGATAACGAGGAGCAAGGCGCTGCTGCAAACGCCCCAGTGGAGGCCGCTGATCGCAAGGATGGCTTACCGAAGAAAACGGCCCCCACGGCCGTCGCCTGCTACGTCCATCATGTCCAGAAAAGGGACATGGTCCCCACTGCTGCCCAGAAGGGGAAGAAAACCAACCGGAGGAGCCGGTCTACTGCTGTTGATCGTCGCCTTTCCAATTCCGGAAAGACGATAATGATGGGTGCTATTAGGGCGAACCTCGACGGTCGCCCCAGGGGAGTCCGGCCGGACAGAATCGTCCCGACCATCCCAACTGACAACAAGTTCCAGGTTTTGGCCGCTAGGAGGGCCAACTGGGAAGCTGCTGAAAAGAAGCCGCTGGCGCCCAAGCCAGCAAAATACAAACAGGTCTGGCGACCGAAGAGGATCCAAAGCTGGGCCCCAGCTGAAGACAGAGAGAACCTCACTGATATCACTGTTGCCCGCCTCAGAGCAGGGGGCAGAAGGGAGATGAAGAAAGATGAAAGAAATGCTACTGCTGCCTACCCCAGGACCCGGGGGAAGAGAGATGAGATTGAGGGTCAAGAAAGAAATATGATTGCTGTTCGTCCCATGATGAGGGGCGGAAGATATGAGACCAGGGAAAACTTCACCAACACCCATCCCATGGCCAGGGGCAAGAGATGGGAAGAGAAGATCTACAATGCTGCTGCCAACCGCTGCCAAGTTGGCAATATGAGAAGAAGTGAACCAGTCACTATGCTTACTGCAAGAAGATCAGGAGCCTGTGCCAGACAGGCTGATATCTTCAAATATCCCAGGGCCGAACATCTGAATGCTCGGGTGACAAGACTGGCCTGGCAGCAAAAGGGCCAGGACAGACTGATGCTCCGACCTGAGCCGAAAAGGCGCGACCCAGAGGAGACTAAGCAAGTAGTCCAAGACTACTTCCACTACCTAGGGAGCTCTGCCCTAGGCCAGCAAAGACTATCCCGTGCCTTGGGCATCAGGGATGATGAAGAAGAAGAAACCTTCCAAGAAATGATGATCGAAGCCTCTTCCTCCGATTCAAATGACTATGAAGAAGGCCCCAGGGCCGGATATAATGAAGAAGACCTGTACGAGGAAGAAGCCAAAGAAAGAATATCGGTCTTTGACCGGCTCAGATATCCTAGTCAAATAAAAAGAAAGGTCTACAGGCGGAAAGGAAAGATGCAAATCTTCGCCTGCAATATGGCTGGACTGGCCAGGGGGCAAGATATACTACCAACTCAGCCAGATGAATTGCTCAGGCTGGCAACTAGACCTGGTCCTGTCACAAGAAGAGGCCAGGCAGCAAAAGATAAAATGAAAATTGATGATGAAGCCCGCAGGGTTACCACTATGACAGTTAATGTGGTAACAGCGGAAGATGGAGATAACCCCTTCGTTGATGATGCTGAAGGGACTTCTGAAGATATACAAATTCCATCAACCATGGATCCCATGATCCAGATGATGTTCAGAAGATACCAACAGGAGATCAATGCTCTCCGAAGACAGCTCAATGAGAGACAGGAAGCTACATCAGTCTCGAAGCAAGCTGAACCTGCGGGGCAGACATCCAGCTCCACAGAAACAACTATCCTGGCTAATCCTCTCTTAGCTGATAAGGGCAAAGCACCAAGCCAACCTGTTCCACAGCAAACAGTAGCTCAGCCCTCTGTGTCTCAGACACAGCCTACCGCGCCCATCTTGCGCGCCACTGTGATGACAACTCCTCACAGCCAGCAACAAGCCCACTTCTTTCCAGAAGATATAGATCCAGCTGTAGCCCACAAGCAGATGATTGAAAGAATTGTGGAAATGAAGCTGTCAGAGAAGACTGGAGATGATACTAGTGCCTATGATGTGTACAAGGTACCGTATCCTCCCCAGTATGCTGCCAAAAGACTACCTCCAGGCGTCAGCAAGCCGCCAAAGTTTGAGAAATTCAATGGCCAGGGCTCCCCCAGGGAGCATATAGCCTACTATACTACAATCATGGGCGACCTAGCAGTCGATGAAGCCTATCTGCTCAAGTTCTTTGGCTCGTCCCTCACTGGGTTGGCCTTTGAATGGTATTCAAGCTTGTCAGCAGGATCAGTGGTTGATTGGCCCGATATGCAGAGAAAATTCCGCGACAGGTTTCATGTCACGGAGAGGGAAATCACAATAGCAGAACTGTATGCTACCAGGCAGAAACAGGATGAAACTGCACTGGAGTACATCAAAAGATGGAGAAATCTAGCCATGAGATGCAGAAGACCTCCTCATCAGGAGGATGCAGTGCAGATATGCAAGCAGAACCTCAGGAGGGAGGTACTAGAAAAAATGATCGGTGCAGATGTCAAAACATTTGACCGACTGAACAATATAGTGGCGGAGGTCGAGGCGTTCTTGTCCAAACGTCCGACCGTCAATGCTCCCGCCATGCCAAAAGGTAAATCCAATGATCGGCGGCCGTCACACTCTGAGGCCAACACCGTCGATTTTAGAACCTTTGAGCAACAAAAAGGGAAGAAAGGGGCAGATGAAGCTCCCCCGATGGCAGATACAGCAGAAAGAAGAGACAAAGTCTCTCTGAGGGACAGGATGAGAAGGGCTTACTCTTTTCCCAAGGATAAGACTGCAGCATTATTTAACTGGGCATATAAGTTCAATAAGGTAACATTGCCTGAACCGAAGAAGCCCGAAGACGCAGAAAAGAAAGATGATCCGATGTTCTGTCCATTTCACCGGGTGTTGGGGCACGCAATTGAGGACTGTTATGTCTTCAAAGATATCATGGAAGGAATGGTCAAGAAGGGTGAACTGCAGCTGGGAGATTACCAGGTGAAGCCGCCTCGGCCACATGAGCTTCCGCCCTGGAGGGTGGCCGCTAATATGATCTCAATCTATCAACAGCTACCTAAGGAAGCCATTGAAGAATGCACCAGGCACACCTATGAAGCCTGCCTCCTCACCCCATTGAGAGATCAGGAAGGATGGCAGACGGTACCCACAAAAAATAGAAAGAAGACTCCCGCAGTCAAAACCAACGGAGCAGTTATCCGGGGTGTCACCCCAAGGCCTGAGTCGCCTCCAATAAAGCCAATATGGCCTACAGTTGAGACCGGACCAGTCATCCGGATCCATACTCGCAACCGGAGGAGACAAACTCCCCTCCCTGCACATAAAGAAGAAAGTCCTGCAACCAGGCGTCTGCAGCAATATATTAATGAGCTTGATGAGTATGAGCAGAAAAAGCCGAAACACCTGTTGGTGAAAGACTGTATACTCTGGGAGCAGCTCGAAGAATTGAAAATTGAAGAGCAGCCGGAGGCAGAACAAAGAAAAGATGAGACTGAGTCCTTCTGGGGGCAGGAACTAGCAAAGCCAACTTCCCAGAAAAAGAAGAGACGGCCTAAGGCCAAAAAGGGAAAGAAGGTCACGACAGTACAATGCAATACTCTGTCGGTACTCTTTTCTCTGCCCGGGGAGGATGATGAACAAGAAGCATCAGATGCCCCGCTAGAAGCCAATCATGCTGAGGCCTCTACCTCAGCCCATGCAACACGTTCTGGGAGAAAATGGGGGCGTCCGCCACCAGCTAACCATAATATTATGTTCAGAGGGGAGCAACCCTATCAGATCCCGAAACCAGAGGTGCGCGGTGTCCAGGTTCCTCCCCCTGCCAGCTTGTACCAAGGAAAAGATAAAGCAGAAGGAGCCCCTTCATTCCTGGAGTTCCTGTCCAGCTTAGAAAACGAGCAGCCGTCTCATACTGCTCCAGCTAAAAGCGATAAATGCCAGCAGACAGCAACTGGAAAGCAGAAACAGCATGAAGAAAATGAAGAAAATAGCCCTCTAGCAAAGCCAGGGGCAGTCATTACAGAAGAAGCCCTCCGGGAGACCGATGAAGAAAATGAAACTGGGACTGGGCAGCAAAGGCCACAGGCACCACATGAACCTCCAAGACCCCGGTGGGCAGAGGAGATGAGGCTGTCTAATGTTCGGGTTGGCAGTCGAATCATGAAAATGTTGAAGAAGCTCCCCACCAGATTCTCCATCTGGGAGATACTCTCTCTGAGTGAAGAGGCCCGCCAAGCAATTGTGGATGCCCTGCAGTCGCCGGCACAATATGAAGCACTCTTGGCAGAAGTGAATGCTGGACCATCAGTCACGTTCACAGAAGATGATATGCTGATCCCAAATGCCAGTCACAACAGACCGTTGTATATGAGGGGCTCCCTGAACTGTCAGTCGCTGAGCAGGATACTGATAGATCCCGGGGCTGCTGTAAATATTCTCCCGTATCGCATCTATCAGAAATACTACTTTGATCTGCAGCTTACCAAGGTCAGAGACATGAAGATTGCTGGGTTCAACCAGAAATGTGAAACACCTCTCGGGGTGGCTGATTTCAACCTCACATTGGGCGACCTCACTACCGTGGTACGATTCTATGTGATCGACTCCAACACCACGTATAAGGCCCTGTTGGGGAGACCGTGGCTGCATGAATATCAGATAGTGCCATCCACGCTACACCAATGCATAAAATACTGCCATGAAGGAAAGGAAGAAAGGGTGTTTGCAGACCTACATCCCTTTGAAGTGTTCGAATGCCATATGCTCGATGCCTCCTACTACACCGAGGTGTCACAAAAGGATGAAAAGAAAGAGGCTGTGATCAGCCAGAAGAAGCCGGCGACGAAGGCAAAAGCTTGGTCTCCACCGCCACCCAGGGGCTATGTTGAAAAGC
Source organism: Amorphophallus konjac (assembly GCA_022559845.1). NCBI lineage: Eukaryota > Viridiplantae > Streptophyta > Magnoliopsida > Alismatales > Araceae > Amorphophallus > Amorphophallus konjac. The sequence goes on from CM040120.1 coordinate 301,335,910, forward strand.
ATGAAGTAGCTCACATCTCTTATGCTGATGATTTTGCTCGGATCACCCCTCCTAGCATCCATCCAGATAGCACTGATCAAGAAATGAAAGAAAGGTGCATACAGGTGAAGGTCCCACGAGGTTTAATCAAACCCGTCGCCAGCCTAGAATACCAAACAGTGCTGCCACTGAAGACTATGGAAATCCCTCGCTTCTGCGAGCCACCTACCATATTCTACACCGGGGAGGCAGTCGAAGAAGATGATCAAGACTGCATGGTCCCTGAAGAAGCCGCAAACCGGATGGTGCCGATTACAGGCCTGGAGTATACTACCCAGCAGGTTTCGCAGATGTTCTCCAAGATGCAAATGCCATCACTACAATCTGCAGCCCAGAAGAAAGCATTCAGGGAGCTATGGGATCCGCCTCGAGATAATAAGGAACTGAGGAAGATCACACAGCATCCGGGATTGGGTTATACCCTTCAAGAATATTATGAAGCCGAGGTGGATGTCATCTCTACCTTCTACCAGCATGGAGACTCCCCTGGGATAGGATATGATCAATATCCCTTTGAGGATGAAGAGGTTATGTATCAAACCATAACAGACAATGAAGCCCAAGATGACCAGCCAGAAGCAGGGATGTCTGATAAAACTGAGAGGGGTCGGTGCTGGAAGGACCCGTCCTGCAAGGAGGATCTATTCCAGGCCGAAGCACAATTTGATACGGGAACCCCGGATGAAGACCAGATGGCCAAAGAACTGAGAGAATGCCTGGAATTTGAGCGCATTCTGGAAGAAGTCCGGGCTCTACAGAAAGATGACCTTTCAGGGGAGCCTGCAACAGAAAGATCCCTAAGAGCGGAAGATTCCACTTTTGAATTCTCTTCTGAACCAGTCTCGTCCTCGGGGCAGACTGAACAGAATCCGATGGTATCGGCCTTATATGATAAGCCGACATCCGCTGATGAGCAGGATGACGATACAGAAGAACATGAAACTGAAGAGAATTATATCCCGGGAGGCTTTATTGATTTGCAAGAAGCCCCACCCGAAGTTGAGGACGGAGGCCAGGCCACCGTCGATGAGCTGATAGAAGTGAATCTGGGGTCAGCGATGAGCCAAGGCCGACATTCCTCAGTGCACTGCTAGAACCAGCTGCCAGAGAACAGTACATACAGTTTCTGAAAGAGTTCCGAGACTGCTTTGCATGGACATATGATGAGATGCCGGGACTGAGCTCTGATGTGGCACAGCCCTGTAAAGCAGCCTTCAAGGAGAATGCGTCCCGAACTGATAAATCAGATCAACAAAGAAGTCGACAAGCTGATCAATGTGGGCTTTGTTGAAGAGAACCAATATACTACATGGCTGGCCAATATAGTGCCCGTGAAGAAGAAAAATGGGCAGATCAGAATATGTGTAGATTTCAGGGACCTGAATAAGGCTTGCCCGAAGGATGATTTCCCAGTGCCAATTACTGAAGTAATGATCGATGCAACCATTGGCCATGAAGCCCTGTCATTCATGGATGGGTCATCCGGATATAACCAGATCTGGATCGCTGAAGAAGACAGAGTGCACACTGCATTCCGCACTCCGAAGGGGATATTCCACTATAAAAGGATGCCGTTCGGCCTCAAGAATGCCGGCGCTACTTACCAAAGAGCTATGACAAAGATCTTTGATGATTTGCTCTTCAAAAAGGTAGAGTGCTACATTGATGACCTGGTGGTGAAAACCAGCAGAAAAGAAGACCATTTGCAGGATCTGAGAGTAGTGTTCCAGAGGCTGCGCAAATATGAGCTCAAAATGAACCCTATGAAATGTGCCTTCGGCGTGTCCAGTGGAAAATTCCTTGGGTTCATCGTCCGTCATAGGGGCATTGAGATTGACCCATCCAAGATTAAAGCTATCCAGGAGCTCCCTCCACCAAGGAATCTCCACGAGCTGAGATCTCTACAAGGGCGTTTGGCCTACATCCGACGATTCATATCAAATCTGTCGGGGAGATGCCACCCTTTTCACAAGCTCATGATGAAAGATGTGCCGTTCCTCTGGGACGATGGCTGTCAGGAGGCCTTTGAGAAGCTGAAAGAATATCTCAAAACCCCTCCAGTGCTGGGGGCACCTATTAAGGGCAAACCCCTGATACTGTACATTGCAGCCACACACTGTTCCCTGGGGGCAATGCTAGCACAGATAAATGAAGAAGGCAAAGAGCAGGCTCTATACTACCTGAGTAGGAGGCTGATCAGAACTGAAGAAAGTTACACCTATATAGAGAAGACATGCTTGGCACTAGTCTTTGCCGTTAAAAAGCTCCGGCACTATATGCTGTCACATGAAGTCAGATTGATATCTGCAGCAGATCCACTCAAATACATACTGACTCAACCAGTACTGAAAGGCCGGTTGGGCAAATGGGCAGTAATTCTGATGGAATTCGATATCACATATATACCCCAGAGGGCAATAAAAGGACAGGCTGTGGCCGATTTCTTCGCAGAACATCCTGTGCCAGAGAATGATATGTTGGGGACTGAGTTACCCGATGATGAGACACTAGAAGCCTGCCAAGCTCAGTCAACTATGTGGCAGCTATTCTTTGATGGAGCATCTAGAACAGAGACGGACTCCGATGGAAAGACCAGAATACGGGCCGGAGCCGGTATTGTGCTGAAATCGCCGGAAGGGGAGGTTGTGCATACTTCCTGTTCTATAAACAAGCCCTGCACTAATAATGAAGCCGAGTATGAAGCTCTGATAATCGGACTGCATATAAGCCTCAACATGGGTATCCAGATGCTTCAGGTATTCGGGGATTCAATGTTGATAATAAAGCAAATCCAAGGTGAGTTCGAAGTGCGAAAGCCGGAGTTGAACCCCTACCACCAGAAAGCTGTGCGCCTCATGGCGAAATTCTATCATATTGAGCTCAAGCATGTGGGCCGTGCACATAATGCCCAGGCTGATGCATTGGCAAAGCTAGCCAGCTCAATAGCAGTCCCACCAGATGAGACACTGAACATTGTTGTCATAAATCGGCGGCAAGTCCCCAGCATGCTAGAAGGCTGCCCCGAAGAAAATGAAGTCGCCACGATCAGTACAGAACAGGCATCTGATTGGAGACAACACCTGCTACAATGGTTTTTACACCAACAGCTGCCGCAGAAAAGAGAAGAAAAGATGAAACTCTGCGAATCAAAGATTCTTATGAATTCAGGAATGGGACTCTGTTCCGAATAATGGCAGATGCACGCAAGAAGATTCTGCTCCGCTGCCTGTCCACTGAGGAAGCTTGGCAAGCGATGAAAGAAGTACATGCTGGGACAGCAGGTGCCCACCAGGCTGGCCCCAAGATGAAGATAGAAATCAAGAAGCTGGGCTACTATTGGCCCACTATGTTTGAAGACTGCTGCACATTTGCAAAGTCATGCCAGAAGTGTCAGGAGCATGCTGTTGTGCCTAGAAGGCCACCTACGATTCTGCACCCTACAGTCCCTAGCTGGCCGTTTGCACAATGGGGAACTGATGTAGTCGGTCCACTACCGACTTCCTCGGCCGGGCATAAGTATATACTGGCCATAACAGATTACTTCTCCCGATGGGCAGAGGCTATAGCACTAAGAGAAGTCACTGGTGAGCTGGTCGCCAGATTCATCAAGCAAAACATCATCTTCCGGTTTGGGATCCCCAGCCGAATAATATCTGACAATGGGAGTCATTTCAGAAATCAGAAAATCTATCGGCTTGCCGAGAAATATAAGATCGAATGGAGGACTTCCACTCCTTACAATCCACAGGCAAATGGATTGGCAGAAGCTTTCAATAAGACTTTGTGCACCCTGCTGGCCAAAGTCGTCAGTGCCAATAAGAAGGACTGGGAAGAAAAGATGTATGAAGCTCTGTGGGCGTATCGCACCGTCTTCAAAACACCTACAGGGTGCTCACCATACTCCTTGGTATACGGCTCAGAGGCAGTAGTCCCACTAGAGCTGGAAGTCCCGTCACTCAGAGTGGCAGTCCAATACGACCTAGCCCATGGCGAACAAACCAATGCAGAAAGAAGATTAGAAGAATTGGCTGAATTGGAAGGGAAGCGCCTCCAAGCTCAGAAGAATATCCAAATGTATCAGGTCCGCATGGCCACTGCATTTAACAAACTCGTAAAAGGACGAGAATTTAAGAAAGGTGACCTCGTCATGGTCAAGAAAAAAGAAGTCATGGCGTCCAACCCGAAGGGAAAGCTAAATCCCAATTGGGAAGGTCCATATGTGATACAAAGGGTCTACGAAGGAGGGGCCTACATAGTTGTTAATCATCGAGGGGAGATCCAATTCTCACCACTCAACGGTAAACACCTAAAGTTGTATCATGCTGCACAGCTGATATTCCCCGAGTAATCGGGCAAGAGATACCTTTTTCTTGGTCTAGCGGCACTACGCCCTAGCCGAGATACCCTTTCCTTGGCTTAGCGGCACTCCGCCCTAGCCGAGATACCCTTTCCTTGGCTTAGCGGCACTCCGCCCTAGTCAAGATACCCTTTCCTTGGCCTAGCGGCACTCCGCCCTAGTCGAGATACCCTTTCCTTGGCCTAGCGGCACTCCGCCCTAGTCAAGATACCTTTTCCTTGGCCTAGCGGCACTCCGCCCTAGCCGGGATACCTTTTTCTTGGTTTAGCGCACTCCGCCCTAGCCGAGCTACCCTTCCTTGGTCTAGTGGCACTCCGCCCTAGCCGAGCTACCCTTCCTTGGTCTAGTGGCATTCCGCCCTAGCCGAGATACCCCTTCCCTGGCCTAGCGGCACTCCGCCCTAGTCAAGATACCTTTTCTTGGCCTAATGGCACTCCGCCCTAGCCAAGATATCCTTTCCTTGGTATAGTGACACTCTGTCCTAACCAGGCTACCACTTATCGTGATCTTGTGTCGTCACGATCTGACACCCTCTAAACAGGAAGGGGGGGATAGAAGAAAATAAAAAATATATATATATAAAAAATGGGGTTAAAAATAGAGATACCCCGCCAGTCTTGTTCGGACATTCTGAACAAGGGCAAAAATGGCTAAAACCCAGCTGTGGTGAAAACCCGAAAGGGCACTGCAGGCAAAATCGGGTACCCCGCCACGTGAAAATCCGAAAGGACGCGTGGGCAAAAGCAAGAGGGGGCTGGCTCTGGTGAAAACCCGAAAGGGCACTTGGGTCGGTAATGTGGTAACCACGAAGAAACCCGCGTATCTCTTTACGTCCGCCGTGATAAAACCCATCCAGTTTGGACCTTACGTCTATCCTGGTGAAATTTATAAAAAATTTCCTTGCATTGGTATAAACCCAATACCGATGATGAAACCCGTTGCTGATTGATTGGCGCATTGCCCGATCAGCGATGAAACCTGTCCAGTTTAGACCGTACGTCTATCCTGATGAAGCCTATAAAAATCCTTGCATTGGTATAAACCCAATACCGATGATGAAACCCGTTGCTGATTGATTGGCGCATTGCCCGATCAGCGATGAAACCTGTCCAGTTTAGACCGTACGTCTATCCTGATGAAGCCTATAAAAATCCTTGCATTGGTATAAACCCAATACCGATGATGAAACCCGTTGCTGATTGATTGGCGCATTGCCCGATCAGCGATGAAACCTGTCCAGTTTAGACCTTACGTCTACCCTGATCAAACCTATAAAAATCCTTGCATTGGTATAAACCCAATACCGATGATGAAACCCGTTGCTGATTGATTGGCGCACTGCCCGATCAGCGATGAAACCTGTCCAGTTTAGACCTTACGTCTATCCTGACGAAACCTATAAAAAATCCTTGCATTGGTATAAACCCAATACCGATGATGAAACCCGTTGCTGATTGATTGGCGCATTGCCCGATCAGCGATGAAACCTGTCCAGTTTAGACCTTACGTCTATCCTGATCAAACCTATAAAAATCCTTGCATTGGTATAAACCCAATACCAACGATGAAACCCGTTGCTGATTGATTGGCGCATTGCCCGATCAGCGATGAAACCTGTCCAGTTTAGACCTTACGTCTATCCTGATGAGACCTATGAAACCCTTGCATTGATGTTAGCACCCACATCAATGATGACATATGCACAAGCTGCGCCCATCAGTTATAGAATCAAAGTTTCAATAAAAAAAAAGGAAGAAAAGAAGAGACAAAATGGGGTTAAAAATAGAGATACCCCGCCAGTCTTGTTCAGGCATTCTGAACGAGGGCAAAAATGACTAAAACCCAGCTGTGGTGAAAACCTGAAAGGGCACTGCAGGCAAAATCGGGTACCCCGCCACGTGAAAATCCGAAAGGATGCGTGGGCAAAAGCAAGAGGGGGCTGGCTCTGGTGAAAACCCGAAAGGGCACTTGGGTCAGTAATATGGTAATTCAAAAAGTTCCGTGCCAACCGGCACGATACCTTCATCTGCCTTCAACGGTAAAACCTTCCGTCGGTCATATGGCTCCATGTCCCACCGATGATAAAGCCTTTCTGGGACAGACCTTACGTTTGCCCTGATAAAATCCACATACCCCCATTCGCAAATCCCACCAACAATGAAGCCCATCACCGTTTTGCTAAAGCCTATCCAGCTCAGACCTTACGTCTGCCCTGATAAAACCTACGCATTTCTTGGCAAAGTCCCACCTGCGATAAACCCTACTCAGTTTAGACCTTTCGTCTATTCCGAGGAAACTTATAAATCCTTTTCGCATCGATATAAATCCAATATCGATGATGAAATCAGCTGTTGATCGATTGGCACCTCGCCCGATCAATGATGAAACCCTACTCAGTTTAGACCTTTCGTCTATTCTGAGGAAACTTATAAATCCTTTTTGCATCGATATAAATCCAATATCGATGATGAAATCAACTGTTGATCGATTGGCACCTCGCCCGATCAATGATGAAACCCTACTCAGCTTAGACCTTTCGTCTATCCTGAGGAAACTTATAAATCCTTTTCGCATCGATATAAATCCAATATCGATGATGAAATCAGCTGTTGATCGATTGGCACCTCGCCCGATCAATGATGAAACCCTACTCAGTTTAGACCTTTCGTCTATTCTGAGGAAACTTATAAATCCTTTTTGCATCGATATAAATCCAATATCGATGATGAAATAAACTGTTGATCGATTGGCACCTCGCCCGATCAATGATGAAACCCTACTCAGTTTAGACCTTTCGTCTATTCTAAGGAAACTTATAAATCCTTTTTGCATCGATATAAATCTAATATCGATGATGAAATCAACTGTTGATCGATTGGCACCTCGTCCGATCAATGATGAAACCCTACTCAGCTTAGACCTCTCGTCTATCCTGAGGAAACTTATAAATCCTTTTTGCATCGATATAAATCCAATATCGATGATGAAATCAACTGTTGATCGATTGGCACCTCGCCCGATCAATGATGAAACCCTACTCGGTGTAGACCTTTCGTCTATTCTGGGGAAACTTATGAACTCTTCTTGCATCGATATAAACCCAATATCGATGATGAAACCAGCTGTTGATCGACTGGCATTTCGCCCGATCAATGATAAAACCCTATCAGTTCAGACCCTACGTTGTCTTGATGAAAACCACATATCCTGTAATCGTCCCACCTGCTATAACCTCTACCCAGTCTAGACTTTCCGTCTATTCTGATAAGGCCCTTTCTTTCACATTCCTGCAAATTGTCTCCCTCACAGCACATATTGCCAAGAGGGACGTTTGCCGCTACCAACAGAATTCGGTTTAAGCACCTCTTCGGATGCCGTCACGCGGTGGAGCGAGTTCCCCATCCTTTCTCTGAAGGGGTGGACGCTCTCCTGCCAGATACGAGCCATTCACATGAGGGGTTGCTAAAACCACTACCCCACTTCCCTGAAGTGATAAAACCACATGGAAAAGAAGGCTGATACACATAAAGCAAAATTTTTCTTTTCATTAAGAAGTGAGTACATGAAGGGCCCCGAGGGGACATTGTATCACAAAAGAGCACCAAAAAAAAAGAGAGAAGAAGAAAAGAAAAAGAAAATGATTCATGGCTGCCAGAAGATATCCTCGAATGCCAGAAGAACCACAGAAGGGGCGGCTCCTAGTTCATGAAGCCGAGCCTCCTCTTCCTGCAGTCGAACAGACTGGTCTCGAAAGGATGCCACCTGCCCCTCTAATAAAGCTGCTTCTTCCTCGAGCTGTGGTCGAGAAGTTGTTAGCTGTGACAGCTCAGCTCGGAGATCAGACAGTTCAGCTTCCAGGATAGTTATCCGGTTGCGCACGAAATGCTCCCGCTCCGCCAAAGACTGCATTTGACGCTGTCGCTCCTGAAGGATAGAGTTCATCTTTGCCAGCTCGGACTTGCACTCCATTCTTTGCAACTTCAAGGCTGCCAATCTGTCCGACATGATGTGTGTCAAGAAATCCCGGTGATGAACAAATTTTAACAACAAAAGAACCCGCTGGGCCCATATTTCTGTGGGACATCCCATCGCCTGTAAGCCGGCGGTGAAGCGCCCGGCTATCTCCTTCAACTGTGAATAAGTTAGTCCAGGTTGGGACTCCACCAGTTGACGCAGCATGCCCAGATGTTGCCAGACAAAACTTTCAGGGGAAGTGAAGCCAGGCGAAGGAAGAGGAGCTACTTCAAAAGTTACTTCACTGTCTATATCCGCCCATAGGGTGATATCCGGCTGCGAAGAAGAAGACGGCAGGTCTGCCGAAGCCACCAACTGAGCTCTGCCCGTAACCTCTGACGTGGCCGAGAGATCTTCCACCTCCATCTCCTCGGAGGCGGCCGTCGGAACACTCCCGGATGCAACTTCAGGCATCTCCTCCTCAGATTCTGAAAATACAGAAGCAGATTTTGTGGCCGTTATAGGCGATACTCCCAGTTCTGCAACAGATACCTCTCCTTCTTCCATTTCGGTGCCTAGCCCCTGCAATGTCAAGGCTGCGGGGGCCACGGTCTGAAGAGGCAAAGGTTCGCTCTCCATGACTGATACTATGGGAACTGTTGATTCTGGAGCGATGGTCATCACTGCAGCTGGTATAAAGGCAGAACCCCTGGCTGGGTCCATTTCAGCTCTGAAATCCAAAGCCTTGATGAGAGCCGGGCCTTCCCCTGCATTCCGCAGGTCCAATGATGCTAAGTCTATGGAGGACTGCACCCTCACGGGCACAGGGTGAATTATCTCAAGAACGGCTGCCGAAGCAGGAACAATAGCTAGGGTGCCAGATAAAGTGGCTTCAACGGCTGCACTCGTAGCCGGGAGGGCAACAGGGGATTCCTGTGAACGAATCAATGCAGCGTCAAGCAGCAGATAAAGATTGGAAAAAGGAAACCATAAAGGGAAAAGACTCACTTCTAAAGTGATGCCAATATCCTCAAAAGACTGCAGGGAAGAAGAAAGCCCCGCTGATGAGACCACAAAAGGAGGAGTTATATCTGCCTCGGTATCCAGAGCGGCGAACTCTTCTGGTAATTCTTCTCCATAAAATGGCACCACCAGCTTGGGGGGTGTAAATGATAAAACAATGGCGGTACATACGGATGGGGCCTCTGGTTTGGAGGCACCCTCCGTGTCGCTCCCGCTGAGATCTGTTTCTTCTCCACCTGCCTCAGAAACGGCCGCAGAGCTACCGGAAGAGATTTCTACTCTGTCCATGGGCGGGGCCATCAATTCTAACATCTGCTTGGAGGAAGATCGGGTAACTATGCGCCTTCCGGGAGCGGGGCCCCATTTCGCCTGGGTCTTGTGACCCTCCCGCGGCTGAGTAATATCGCCAGCCGCTCCTGTAATCTCAGTCTCCTCCCCGGCCATCACTATAAAGAAAAGCCTGTGAGAGGGACGATGAAAAGTAGCTGAAATGAACAGAAAAAGATGAAAAGGGCATGCTTACCCTCCGCCTCACTAGTCGGCGTGGGAGAGGGCAACCTGGTCCCCACCTCGGAGGGCGCCGCGACTGGCTCTTGGGCTGTGCAAGAAGGAGTGGTCAGATTTAAACACTCCTCTGAAACCCAGCAAGATAGAATGAAGAATGCAATGGCAGAATATTGATGTTACCCTGAACTGATGCCTGAGCGGCCTCCCTCTGAGTTTCGAACTCATCAAATGAGGGAATGTCAGGGAGAGGGGTCCCGGTGTCCATCACTACCGAAGCCGATTGTTGACCTGAGCTTTCTTGGCCTTCCTGGCCTTCCCAACTGTAGCCTTGACTGCAGAAGCCTTCCTCTTCTTGCCAGGAGGCAGGGGAGTAGTGGTCGGTGCTGCAGCAGGAACTTCAAAATAAGTGGGCTTCTCAGCCTGCGCAATAATCTTCCTGTAGAGCCCCTGCCGCTTTATATCGGGCCGGTCTGTTAAGAACGGCAGAAAGATGAGGGGATCAATAGATGCAAAATTCAGATGCTAAACAGAAGACACTGCAGTCAGAAAGGAAAAGATTATACCTACTGGTCCATCATAAAATACAGAGAGCGGCCAGTACAGATAAGCCACTTCTTTGGAGCGGGAAGCAGCCTCCTTGATAAGCCAGCAAACATCGCCGAATATCTGGCATTTCTCCACTAAAGCTGCCAGGTCATTATGGCCGCGAGAGTCAAGGCAGCGAAACAAGTCAAGATGGTCCATGCCCCAGCCATCGACATAATGAAATGATATAAACAGTGGCTTGTTCAAAATGCCAGCTATCGGGCTTTCCGCAGATAATCCATGCAAACTCAGCAGAATGAACAGCCAGGACGTTTGCTTATAGTACGTCTGAGTTCTATCTTCCCGGCGTACAAACGTCCTATACGGATGAAATTTATCAACTGGACCCCTCCAATGAGCTACTGCCGGGAGCGGCTCTTCAACAGGAAATGGATACTGTTGTGCCTCCAAGCGATCATCTCCTATATGGCACAAATGTTTCAAGGTCTTTACGAAATTGTCTTCGTTAATAGCGGCAAAGACAGGAGCGGGCGGCTCAGAATTCTTTTCCTTCAGAGCTCGACGCTGGGCCAGATAGTTCTCTGCCTCCCTCTGGTTCTGCGAATAAAGCTTTCTCAGATGGGCCTCGGGGATTTCAAACATCGGCCCAGGCTGCTGTTTCAGGAAAGAGCGCTCTACTACATCCCAGAAAGCACCCCTGCCATCCCTGAAAAAGCCGGTCCGAATGTTCCACCATTTAATATATTCTGATGTTACCCGGGGAACACGGTTGGAGACGGTGGGCACCCTGAAGATTGCATCGTCCTGACGATGATAGAAATCCCACCACAACCGGCCGTCGCCGACAATGGTGGACCCATGCTTGGCCCTGCTATCCAGGGGAAATTGAGCAGCTGATGTAGGGATGTGCTGGTCATAACCGAAGTTCCGCCCAAATCGGAACGGATAGTATGGCTCCAACAGAAGCAGGCCACCCTTTCTGTAAACCAAAACACTGGGCCGAATTGCCATGGCCCATCTCACCAGCTCCGGTTCCAAGATTGGCCGAGCAGTGTTGACCCCTGAGACAGGGTGGATATATGTCTCTATCTCCTCCAGCTTGCACTCTCTTTGAGGATCAATCAAAGGAGCTGAACCTGCTGCCAAGCTCCAGAAATGTATGCTGCCAGGGGCGTCCACTGGTACTTTTATCAGTCAGCCCCTTATTTTAAATAGCTGATCATAAAAGGGACCAGGCTCAGCGCTGGCAAATTCAATCATCCTGGGTGACACTGTATCCGCCTGCAAGGTTCTCGGAGCTAATTCAGGGAATATACTGCAGACCCAGGCATTGAAGAAATGAAAAGGACCCACGGTCCTCAAAGAACGGGGAGTCCGATGCTTGTGCAGGTCCCCCAAAGATTTATAAATCAAACACAGGGCCACTGGGCAGAGCTACAGCTTCATCCCCCAGGCCATCTGACAAGCTGGATATATGGCCTCTGGCCGAATGACTGTCTCGTCCCCTTGTGGAAGAGCAAAAGTACACAGCCAGAATGTGAAATAAGCTGCACAGTGTGTGATGGGATCTACCCCTGCCGGGTTGGGACCACCTTTGCCCGCATGGCGCAATGAAGATGGCAGTGCCGATTTATAGCGGGGAGCTCTTATCTGCTTGCTCGCAACAGGACCCATAGAGGGGAAATCTACATATTTCAGGGGACCGTCGAAGAAGTACTGGAGCCACTGCCCGATCCGGACCCTCAGTTTGCTACCTTTCTCTCGGGGATGATAGCCTTTGGAGGATCCTCTACTATATGCCAGACAAATGGAGCGATAGACCTTCATCAGATATCGATAAGAGAAGCCAAGGGAATACTTGCCTTCCCCATCAGAGCTGTCTTTCTCGGAGTCTGCCAAGCAGACTTCTTCATACGGTTCACCGTCAATAGGCAGACCAGAGAGCCGTGATAAACTCCAGAGGTCTAGGGATGTCTCACCCTCTGCTGTATAAAAAGTGTTGAACAAAGGACATAACACTTCAAACATCCCACAGCATAACCCCCTGGAGATGGGATATCGGAATCTGGAAGCAAAAACACTGTGGTATACTCCCGCTCTTATCAGCAGAGGGGCATATTCCGTCAGAACAAACTCGGTAAATTCTACTGCCCCTACTCGGAATAGATGGGAGTCAGTGATCTTGCAGTCTCCGAACCAACCAGCCGACAAATGGTACTTGAACTGAATGGCCAAACAATTTAGCACGAAGGGCTCTTCGCGATATCCCCACTTTATAGGTGCCAAGAACATACCATAGCCGGGATTCTCCCTATGAACTCGGCCGCCAACATTGTCCCACCGAGCAGGTGTAAATTCCGGTGCCCGGGTCAGCATCTTCTTCTCCGGTTCTAGTTCTGATATTCCAAGGACTACATCCCAGTCCCGCTTCTCCCCAGGAAGATATATGGCCTTGCTGCGATACACTGATTCCTTCAGGCTATCTCGCTCGGCAAGGATGGCAGCTTCAACTACGCGAGCTATCCGATAATCTCGCAAGCCACCCACTGTGAAGGTCCGGATGAACGGCATCAAGTGGCGATCCTTCGGGAAGTCTGGCCGGTAGTTATTATCCCGCCTGAAGCATGTCTCGGTCGCCGTGGAGTATACCCGGGCCGTCGACACTGTGTCAGTTTCAGAATCAGACGATTCGTCAACTGAAGCTATTCTATCATATCCAACATCCAAGCTGTGAACGTTCAACCAATTTACTGTGGCCCGAGATATGTCTGGCTGGGCCGATGAACTAACTCCAACAGCTCCGGAAGATGCAGCAGCAGAGCCAGAAGCCATTGCTATATCTGTAAACAAAAGAAGAAATGTGGATTAAAAGTCAGTCTTATAAGGATTGCAACATGAGATTCTATAAAAAATTTCGGCAGCATCTCCCCTTATTCGGGATCTACCCAAAAAGAATAGGGAGTCACCAACCAAGATGGGGTGATCCCAGAAGCGAAGGGATTGAATCCCCAAAAGACGTCACCCAGGACGGAAGGACTCGCGGCCACCGCCGAGAGGATGAAGACGGCTCGCGCCGAAGAGAGGAAATGGAGAAAAGTTGAAGAAAGAGAAAGAATGGTGAAGAATGAAGAAAAATAGGCCGTCGGCGCCCTAAATAGGGGCCCAGGCGACCAGGGTCTCGGCGCGGTGAAACGCGCGCCGAGAACCTCCAGGCCGAGAGCCCCCAGGGGCCAGAAGGCGCGCCGAGAAGACCCCGCGCCGAGAAGGCTCCCAGGCCGAGAAGACCCCAGGCCGAGAAGCCCCCCAGGCCGAGGCCCCTCTACGGCCAGGGCGCGCCGAGAAGGCTCCCAGGCCGAGAACACCCCAGGCCAAGACCCCCTGCGCCAGGGCGCGCCGAGAGGGTCCAGGCCGAGAGCCTAGCCAATCAGGCTGCGCCGAGAGACCCCTGCGCCGAGAAGCTTCGCGCCGGGAGGTCCTGCAGGCCGAAAAGCCCCAAATGCTGAAAATAATGATAGAAAATATGAAGAGAAGAAACATCGATGTGCAGAATACTGTTACAGCGAGATGATCAGGTCTGAGAACTGAATTGAAGACAAATTGAGGAAGATACCCTCCAATAGTAAAAGACACCTGCAACCCCCGTGGCGCTTATTTTGCGCTTACGCCGCCCGCAGGTGGGGGGCATTTGTTGACACCCGAAAAATGAACAAGGGTGGAAGCATAATTGAAAAGAAGATCTGACCAACAGCGAAAGACTAAGGATGAAGCTTATCAACCTTTCACCCGGCTAAAGCCCTTGTCGGCCAAAGCTGATGCCCGGTGCCAATGTCACTCAGACGGCAGCACTGATAAAGCAGCAGTCACTCGACTAATGAGATCTTCCATCCCTTTAAGAAGAGCTGTACTACTGCTTCGTCCAAGAAGTCACAGACGATATGTTAGGGTAAGTCAGATGTCGGCTTACTGACAGGAGTAATATGAGATAAAGATGAAGCCAGCACCGGCAGATGAAGATGATAAAGGCTCCTGAGAAGATAGAGCAGAAGAAGAATCGTCTCCACAGATTATGCACCCGGCTGAGGTCTTCCCAGACTAAGGCTGATGTCCGAGCTCGTCGTCATTCGAGTGACGATATTGATAAGATGAAATCCCTGTCTACGGACTGATGAGAACCCTGTCTACGGACTGATGAAACCCTGTCTACGGACTGATGAAACCCTGTCTACGGACTGATGAAATCCCTGTCTACGGACTGATGAAATCCCTGTCTACGGACTGATGAAACCCTGTCTACGGACTGATGAAATCCCTATCTACGGACTGATAAAACCCTGTCTACGGACTGATGAAATCCCTGTCTACGGATTGATAAAACCCTGTCTGCGGACTGATGAAATCCCTATCTACGGACTGATAAAACCCTATCTGCGGACTGATGAAACCCCTGTCTACGGACTGATAAAACCCCGACTGCGGACTGATGAAAATTGCAATCATGATTTCAATACAAGATGTTTCATAGAGGATAGACCCTTTGGGGTGATGATACACTTAAAGAAACCCCAAGTGGGCCTACATGAAGGTGGCGCCGAAAGCCCATGTCGAAGCCCAGATACTGGCGCCGAGAGACCAAATTCGAGCGCGCCGGGAAGCTTACCTCAAGTGCGCCGTGAAGGTGCCTGCCGAGAAGGAAGAGGAAAAGGGTTATAAAACCCCCTCCCTTCGAAGAAAAAAGAGAGAGGAGGTGGCTGAGAAGAAGTAGGGGGAAGAAGAAGAGAAAAAGCCAAGCCAGATAGAAAAAGGGGATCGAGAGAAAAAGGGGATCGATCGGAAGAAAGAAAAAGAAAAGATAGAGCAATAGAAAGATAGAGAGGGAGTCCCGTTCGGAGAGCAAGAGCCACCCCCCCTTTCAACCAACAGAGAAGAGAAGAAGAAGGAAAGCTCCAGGTGGGCACTGGGGAGGGAGAGGAGTCAATGCTCCACCCTCCCCTCCTCCATGTTTTTCTTTTATCTGATGTAATATAGCGAGTCCTTTCTCGATTTATCAACTGTAGCCGGAGAGTTCCGGCCTTGATTTTTACCTTTCTGTCTTGCATTTCTCTTTCATGATCAGTGTAAGATTTTTATGCAATGCAATGAAACATCGATATGGCCCGCCTGGGCACTGATTGATCAAGATATCCGATCTCTGTCTCTCTATGTATATGGTCTTTGTCTGAAAGAAATATAGATTAGACTCCTTGGGTTTCAGAGCCGATCGTATGGGTTTGTTCTTCGAAGAGGGACGAGGATAGGACTCCTACCCCCATCTAATGGGTTATTGAGTTTTGTTCTCTCCTTCCCTCTCCGATCTCAATGGATGTTTCCCTATATATAATCTGAGTTTTCTGACGAGCTCCCTTATGCGGTTTAGGAACCAGAGATATCAGTCTCTTGGTTTCCTGGACTGTCCAGCTCTCATAAATGATGATCCGATCCCAGGGTCCTCCATTCTAAGTATTGAATGCTTAGGGCCTGAAGTTTCTGCGTTGAGAGTCCCTCCTTCTCTGGTTTTCAATGTCACTGGGCTCATCTGGAGGGGTCAGAGGACAGTCATCTCTTGACTCCCCCAAATGGCCTGCAACAGATAGATAAAACCCTCCACAGGATCAGGTGATGGTCTGATTTCTTTCATTGATTCCATCGTCCAATTCCCTTGGCACCCTTCTAATAGAAACATCCATGAGTCTCCCCTTTTGCACTCCTGGCTCGGCATCAATTCGAGCTTGAAATCCCAGAAAACATCTAAACAGAGCATCGTTTTTGAGCTCTGAAACCCTGAAATCCTTCTGCATTTCATCTTCTCGGCGTGCGAGTTTCCCCGCCGAGAACCATAAGGCCGAGAGGCCTTCTCCTTCTTTTAGCTAAATGACAAACCAGTCTGTTACAGCACTTTCCACATGACTCCCTGTGCAAGGCTCCCGGCGGCAGATATTTCAACTCTGAAACCCTGAAATCCTGCAACAATCCCACCTTCTCGGCGTGCGAGTTTCCCCGCCGAAAGCTCCTCTGCCGAGAGAGCTGTCCCCTTTGCTAAACGACAACCCAGTCTGTTACAAATACTTTCCACGTGAGGCTATGTGCAAGGCTCCCGGCGGCAGACTCCCGGTGCGGCCAGGAGCGCGCCGGGAAACCCTCTGCCGAGAGCCCCTCTGCCTTCGCAGCCATTCACACCCCTTTTGCCCAAAACTTGATGATGCCCCTCTCGGCGCCCCCCTTTCCGGCGCGCCCAGGAGCCCGCCGAGAAGCTCCAGGCCGAGAGGCCTCCCTCCCTCTCTTGGCCGGATAGAACCCTGGCCGAGACCCCTTGTTGGCCGCCGAAAACCCCTGGCCGAGACCCTTCTTTGGCCGCCGAAAGCCCCTGGCCTTCCTCCCTCTTTTGGCCGGCCAAACCCCTGGCCGAGCCTCTTTTGCCCGCCGAAAACCCCTGGCCGAGACCTATTTTTGGCCGCCGAAAGCCTCCAGGCCGGGACCCCTCCTTGGCCAATATCAAAGCCACGCCGAGAGCCCCTTCTTGCCAATATCAAAGCCACGCCGAGATCCCTCCTTCAGTCAATGAAATCCACTCCGAGGCCCATCCCTGCACCATCTTTCTTCAAACTTCTAAATCCCCCCCTACATCTGTTCAAGGGGATACTCACAGACCATCACTTGTGTCTTGATGAGATACAATAATGGGGAAGATCTCCCCTACAGCTCTCGCCCCGAATCCGGATTTCACCGCTGCCTTATGAACCCAAAGAACCATGTCATTACATGTGTTCTGATGGGTTCCAAGGGAATATTGATCAATGATATGAAGGCAAGAGATGTCCCTGGGCCTGGTGCCCATCTTTGTTCGGTCGTTGTCCCGGCTCTCCGTGGATGATGACCTATCCTCCCTTGGCACAATCCAGGTTGAGGGAACATGCTGCCAAAATTTACATATACCCCACCAATCGAGTGTGGTACTCTCTTCTAACCCCGCTGGCCCACGGAGTTATGCCCTTGCGTGATCTCCGATGGTCCTCCGAAGGGGGATATTAATAAGACATCGCACTCGTACCGGGTGTGTTACATCAGGCCGGTCCCCATCCGGATTCCGGGTTATGTGTATACACCCGATCTTTTATGGATCCCACCCTGCCGCTGCATGGGTGGTTTCCTATTCCCCACTTGGCATCATCCAAGATGGTGGGAACATGCCGTCGGGTTTCTCCCGTAATTAACAAACCCCTGCTCTGTTCAAATACATTTAACGTCTTGCAAACAGATGAATTTTGTCTCCTTTGAGCATACGGCTTTACCGCTGTCTTCCTCCTACCTCTAGCGTTTAATCAAGGGTTGTCTTCCTTAGGGAGGACGTAATTAACGTCATAGCGTTCAGGGTATGACAGACTTCTAGTCCAGACACGATCACTCACAATCGACTGACCATGTCAGATCTAGCGCACAATAAGAATCGTCACCACGGTGACTGGCATGCCAATGAACCAATAAATCAATAAATAATAAATCAATCCAATAAATTAAATTAAATAAATAAATAAAGATACAACCATAAAAAAAATCGCGTCCACAGGGCTCGAACGGTGGCGCCAGATGGATTTTTGATTTTCTGACATGTATCGTCTTGGCTTCGGCCTTTCTGATGTACAAGCAAGTTGTTTGAATAAAAGAGGAAAAGAAACTTTTGTTCTATTTTATACTGCTTACACAATGCTCGGTGTTCAGAAATAGAACTTGCGTAGTGTAGTCACGTTCCACATCCGAGGGATGGGTTCTCCTTCCATAGTAGATAGCCGGTATGCTCCTTTCCCGAGCGTCTCGACCACTTGGTAGGGGCCTTCCCAACTAGGGGATAACTTGCCCGCCGCCTCGAGTGGTCGAGAGGCTTCGGCTTTCCTGAGAACGAAGTCTCCCGGTTGAAAGTGTCTATCTCGGACTTTGGCGTTGTAGTATTGAGTGAGGCGGCATTGATATTCCGTTGTTCGGACGCTGGCAATCTCTCGGAGTTTATCCGCTAGGTCGAGGTTTTCGAGCAGTTTCTGGTCGTTTGCCTCGGGCGAGAAACAGATGACTCGAAGGGAGGGATTGGCAATCTCCAACGGGATCACGGCCTCGGTGCCGTACACCAGCTGAAAGGGACTTTCACCGGTTGCCGTTCTGGGAGTCGTTCTGTGCGACCAAAGTACGCTTGGCAATTCCTCGAGCCAGCTGCCCTTGGCTTTGTCGAGCCTGGTCTTGATGCCTTTCAAGATAGTCTTATTGACATTTTCGACGAGCCCGTTAGCCTGAGGATGGGCGACTGAAGTGAAGTGATTGCGAATGCTTAGGTCGGCACATCTGTCTCAGAAATAACGAGAATCAAATTACCGGCCATTATTGCTCACTATCACCCGGGGGATGCCGTAGCGACAAATGATCGATTTCCAGACGAAACTCCAGATGACTGTCTCGGTGATCCTAGCTGTGGCTTCGGCCTCGATCCACTTGGTGAAGTAGTCGATGGCGACGATGACGAACTTCTTTTGGGCCTGAGCCATAGGGAACGGCCCAAGGATGTCGATCCCCCACCGAGCGAAGGGATAAGGCTCGGCTAGGGTGACGAGCTCTGTTGCCGGATGATGGACCAAGTAATCAAATCGCTGGCATCGGTTACACTGTTGCATGTAGGTCGAGCAGTCCCGCTGCAGAGTGGGCCACCAGTAACCCTGCCGAAGTAAGATTCTGGCGAGTGACCTTCCTCCTAGATGCGCTCCGCACAGGCCTTCGTGAACCTCTTGGATCGCTCGGTTGGCTTCGTCAGCACTGATGCACTTCAGGAGGGGACCGGAGAGGGATCTGTGGTATAAAGTATCGTCCAGAATGATGAATCGCCGAGCTTGGTACTTCAATCTCCGGGCTTCCCGAGGGTCGGGAGGCTCCTGAGAGTCTTGGAGCCACGATAGATAGGCGGTATGCCAGTCGCTTGGGGAAGCCGAGTCAACAGCCATGAGCTCTGAATCAATGCTCGGTCACTCTATCTCTTCGAGAAGGACCGATCGAGTACCTTCGGGGTCAAGAGAGGAGGCCAGTCGAGAGAGGGCGTCCGCTCGGGAGTTTTCCTCCCGAGCTATTCGGACTACCTCAAAACTCTCGAATTGTTGTGCCACGGTTCTGACCAGCTGGAGGTATTTGACCATCGGTGCTTTCTGAGCTTCGTAATCACCGTTGACCAGGCTAGCGACCAGTTGGGAGTCAGTGTGAATTCTGACTCGCTCAGCCCCCAACCGCCGGGCCATACGGGCTCCCGAGATAAGGGCTTCATACTCAGAGGCGTTGTTGGATGCCTGGAAGTTGAACTTTAGGGCGTATTGCAGCTCTGCTCCTTCGGGGGACTTCAGGAGGATCCCAACGCCGCTCCCGACCGAGTTGGAGGATCCGTCGATGAACAATTCCTAGGTTGACCCGGGTACGGAATGAGATTTTTCTTCGGCCGGGATGGTGCTCTCGGTGATGAAGTCGGCGAGCGCCTGTCCTTTGATAGCCGAGCGGGGCCGGTACGATATATCATAGGCCCCGAGCATGATGGCCCATTTGATGAGGCGTCCCGAGGCTTCTGGGTGGGCGATGATCTTCTTCAGTGGTTCTCCGGTTAGCATGATGATGGAGTGCCCTTGGAAATAGGGTCGAAGGCGCTTGGCCGAGATAACCAACGCTAGCACGAGTTTCTCGATTACAGGGTACCTTCTTTCAGCCTCATTGAGCACCTTGCTAGTGTAGTAGACCGATCTCTCGACTCCCGAATCATTTCTGACCAGGACCGAGCTAACTGTAGATGGAGTTGCCGAGAGGTAGAGATGCTAGGCTTCACCTGGGATAGGCTTGGATAGCACCGGGGGTGAAGCCAGGAACTCCTTAAGCTCGACGAACGCTCTTTGGCATTCCTCATCCCATGCGAACGTAGCAGATGCCATTTTGGGCCCCCTCAACAGTTTGAAGAAGGGTAGGCATCGTTCGACTGCACGGGACAGGAATCTGCTGAGCGCGGCAATGCGCCCGGTCAGGTGTTGAACGTCCTTGGTACAGGTGGGCGGGCGCATGTCCAGAATGGCCTGGACCTTGTCGGGGTTGGCCTCGATCCCACACTGGGTGACTAAGAAGCCCAGGTTTTTCCCGAACCTTACTCCGAAGGCACACTTGGTGGGGTTGAGCTTCATATTGTACCTCAGGAGGGTGTCGAAGGTCTCTGCTAGGTCGGCGAAGTGGTCCTCGGCCTTGGGGGTCTTGACGAGCATGT
Source organism: Amorphophallus konjac (assembly GCA_022559845.1). Lineage (NCBI taxonomy): Eukaryota > Viridiplantae > Streptophyta > Magnoliopsida > Alismatales > Araceae > Amorphophallus > Amorphophallus konjac. Next base: position 301,356,636 of record CM040120.1, read on the forward strand.
CGTCAATATAGGCCTCGACGTTCCAGCCGAGCTATCCCTCGAACATATGATTGACCAGCCTCTGGTACGTGGCTCCAGCGTTCTTTAACCCGAAAGGCATCCGGGTGTAGCAGTATACGCCGAAGTCGGTGATGAAGGTGGTATTCTCGATGTCTTCTAGATTCATTCTGATATGGTGGTAACCTGAATAGGCATCCAGGAAGTTGAGTATCTTGTTGCCCGAGGTTGAGTCAACCAGTTGGTCGATGCTCGACAATGGATAGCAGTCCTTTGGTGTGGCTTTGTTCAGGTCAGTGAAGTCCACGCACATTCGCCACTTTCCTAAAGCTTTTGCCACCAGGACGACGTTAGCCAGTCACGTAGGGTACAAGACCGGTCATGTTTTACCCCTTGGTGACTTGCTCCTTGATGATCACCTGCTTTTCTAGCGCGTGCTTCCTTCTGCGTTGTTGCACGGGCTTCACGGTTGGGTCGAGGTTGAGTTCGTGCATCACCGTCTTCTCCGATATTCTGAGGAGTTGATCATCAGACCATGCAAAGACTCGGATGTACACGGAAAGAACCTCTTTGTATTGCTGCTGAACCTCAGATGATAGGTCGGCTCCAATCTTTACTCCCAGGGTCGGGTCGTTGTTTAGGAAAATCGTTAGCAACTCGCCTCCAGGCTCGGAGGTTGCGGGTTTTTCCTTGACTTCCCGGGGGCCCTTGTTCTCCCCGTCCGGCCTTGTTGCTTCAATCGAGATATTATAGCACCTTCTGGCCATCGCCTGGTTGCCTCGGACTTCCCCCACCCCATTTTTAGTGGGGAACTTCATCTTTTGGTGATAGGTAAAGGGCACCGCTTTCGTTCGACTAAGGATTCCGCGGTCGAAGATTGCATTGTGTGCTATCATACCCTTGATCACTACGAAGTCCACCATAACCGTAACGGTTTTGGGTGGGGTGCCGAGAGTAACCGGCAGGCTTAGGACTCCCTCAGGATAAGTGGCCTGGCCATTGAACCTGCAAAGGGGGGTTCGGATCTGGCGGAGTTTAGATGGATTCTCCCCCATCTTAAGGAAACACTCATAAGATAAAACATCAGGGTCACTTCCATTGTCAACTAGAATCCTGTCTATGTTACAATGGTTTATCGTGACCGATATGACTAGGGCGTCATCATGCGGGGTGGTCAGCCCTTCCAGGTCTTGGTCGGAGAAGACTATGACTTGGGGCTCACTTGGCGGGGCCTTGGGAGGCTCAATGGCTCGGCTCGCCCACTCAGCATGACGCTTCCTTCCTCGGCCACTGTCTCCTCCTGATGCAGCTCCTCCATCGATGACGTTGATGTGGACCCCGCGAGGGGCATTGTCGATTTCCTCTGGGGCACCTCGGTCTTACTTATGCCCGGCCACGAACTGGGACAGGTGTCCCTGGCGGACGAGGCGCTCGATCTCATGCTGGAGCTGGTGGCAATCACCGGTGTGGTGCCCGTGGTCGCTGTGGAACATGCAATGTTTGCTGCGATTGCGGCTTTTTGACTTCATATGCTCGGGTTGGCGGAGGAGGCCCGAGCCTTTAATTTCTTCATATATCTCGTACACTGGAGAGGTTAAGGGAGTGTACCGCTCATACTTTCGGGACGGTTCTTTGCGCTCCCCATCTCGATTCTGCCTTTTTCCTTGGCCCGAGCTTGACTCGGGTGCTCGCTTCTTGTCCCCCTCCCGACCCGAGCCAGTTGCGCCTCGGCATGTGCTGAGAACTTCTTCGCACTCAGCATGGTGTAAGGCCAGAGTCACTAGCTCGGAAAGGGTCGAGGGAGGGTGGAGGACAAGTTCGCGACGGAGGTTTTCATCCCGGGTGCCTTCGGTCAGCACGGTTATGGCGAAGGCTACATCCAGGCGGGGGATTCTCAGGGCTTCCGACTTAAATCGGTTGATGTAGGCCTGGAGTTTCTCCCCTTGTGCCTGTTTGAGAGCCAATAGCCCCGCTACCGACCTTAGGGGCCACTGCCGGTGAAACTCTCCTTAAATACTCACCCAAACTGCTTGAAGTCTCAGATGGATCCAGGGGTGAGGGCTCGGAACCATGCTTGGGCGCCTTGGTCCAGGGTGGTCATGAAGGCTCGGCATTTGATGGCGTCGGACGCCCCGTGAAGGGTCATCAGGGCGTCGAAGCTGTCGAAGTGGTCGGCCGGGTCACCCTGGCCGTCGTAAGACTTGAAGGCTGGAATGGGGATTCTGGGAGATACCCCTACCTTCAAGATATAGTCAGAGAACAGGGATTTCTCCTCGTCCTCTGCTGGGGAGGTCTTCTGCAAGGCGCGTAAGGCGCGCTCCTACTCTGCGAAGCGCCTCTCGAACTCTCGTAGATAGAGGGATAACTCCGGCTACCGTTGTGCCGTGGGGCTAGGGGGACGCGATGGCAGGCTGTCCTGGCGCTCCCTGGGGACTTCGGTCTCAGGGTGCGGATGGCGTGCCCCAGGTTTTCCCCCCTTCGGCGTCGACGAAGCCTCTTGCTCCGAAGGAGGGGCTTGTGAAGGTCCTCCTGACCTGTTGCGAATAAGCTGCCGTCCTCAGAGGGTGAAGCGACCTCCGGCAGTGTGTTGGGACGCGTCTCCGAGGGGGGGGGGGCTTTCCGAGGGACGCGTGACCTTCCTTCCCTGGCTGCCTGGGTCCTCATGAGTTCCACGAGGACATCCAATTTTATGTTGAGGGCTTGGAAAGCGTCAGCGCCCTCGTTGGATGGTTGCCCTATTGCCGCGGGTGGAGGTGGTTCATCGGCTGGGGTGCTGGCATTGGAGGGGGGGTCTTGTGCGGACTGAGAAGGGCCTTCTCCCCCTGCCACCATGGCCTTCCCCCTATCGTCGGCGGATCTCCTCCCTGTACTTCTTCGCACCATGCTGGCTCTTTGATCGTTTCCTACAGACGGCGCTAGATGAAGAGGGGCGATCTCGTGCTGGTCCTGAGCTGGGGAGATGATCATCGATCAGTGAACTGCAAGAAAGGGAAACGGATCAGGAGGCCCAGGGGTGGTTCCCTAGGGTAAACCCTCCGAAGCCTAAGTCAGTAGAGCAGTGGTGGAAGCTATGAAAAGAGGAGTGGGGAGATGCAAAGGATCCCTCTCCACCAATGTGGTGAAGTGGTTCCTGCTCAGGAAGTTTTTGGCAGATGTAGGCCTTAACGTTTGCTGGAGGGAGTCCCCGGTTTAAATAGTACGCTAGCCTCATGAGTCCCGTAAGCTGAGGAGTTCCAGGCGGGGGTTACGTCCTCGACGTGGGCTCTTTACGTCTTCATCGTGGGCTCTTTATAACCTTGAGGACTTGTGGGTCCCTTATCTTTGTGAACTCCTGCTCATAAAGGACTCTCAGCGGCAGCGTGGATAAGCAATCATCGGTCGACCCAAGCATGAAGAGTGCCAGCCCTATCCGGGCGATAAGCATAGCTCGGATGAAGCTCGGTCGGAGTGGGCGCGAGGCGCTAGCCTTTATCCCGGTGAGGGGGATAGGTCGGGCTTGGATCTTCCTCCGACCGGATCGATGCTTGGGCCTTCTGAGCCTAACGGCCGCCGAGGAAGGGCTTGACCCCGAGTGATCTTATTGGGCTTTTATGCTAAGTGGGCCCTGCGGGGCTGTCACTTAGATGAGCTAGGCCTTGTTTGGTCTTGCTGGATCTGGTTCGGCCGCTCTTAGATGGGCTACAGAAATCCCCCTCTCCAACTTCTTTTTTAGGATCTTATTCTTCTTCCCTAGTTTTTCATACGATTCTAACAGGTTGGCATAGGCATCTTCCCAATAATCTAAAGTGTAACTAGAGAATGGATTATTTACCTCTTCAGCATCTCGAACTCATCTTGATCACTGCTATGGTTGCTCTCATTAACCATCAAGCAGATGCCATTACTTCTCTTATAGGCTGCCATCAATTTGTCCATGATATCTTTAGCAGACCTGAAATTTGTAACAAATGGAAAGATGTCAGAATCAACAGTCCTTCTTAAAATGCTTAGAACTCTCGTATTTTCATTATTTTTCATTCTATGTTTGTCCGTCCATTTGGACACATCTTTAGGCATTCTGTGTGGACCTTTGGAAACAAGATTCCAGAGGTTAGGATTCACTGAATTTATGAACGTGCACAGACTGCCAAGCCAGTTAGGGAAATCAGACCCATTAAAAATCGGAGGATGAACCATTGGCAAATCGGAAGCAGACAACCAGTAATAGTAAATGGCACATAGAGGAAGAAACCACCGAGAAACACTAGGAATTACTGCAGATCGTTGGATCTATAAAGCCAGTAACCCGCTCTGATACCAATTGTTAGAGTGCAAAGCATGGATTCAGAGGGGGGTGAATGAATCCCCGTTCAAAAACTATTATTAAATTAAAATCTCAGATGGCTTAATCAATTAAGCACTCTTCAGTTGACACATGAAAGCACAGGCTGAATGACTAGCTCACACTAAACCGTAAACTGACGGACATAATATCAAATACTAATCGAGGACCCAGACTGATCTAACGATGAACACTCTACCAAACCTTCAAGCACCCAATAGCAAGCTGTCACACAGAAGAATCTTTTAACAGTACTCAATATAAACTAATGAGACAACTGAGCTTTTCTCTTTTCACAACTGTGAACTGAGAAACTCAAGCTCACATATGGGTTGTAATTCTACTGAGCGTATGAACAAACACTTAACATTCATATTAACTCCCCAAGATATCACAAATAATGAAGCACACATAACCTGTGAAGGGGAGATAGATGATATGGAAGAACGCACAAAGCAAACCATGATAGACATTATTTTTAGGTGGTTCGGTCCTCCAGACCTACGTCCACCCCTCACTCCAAACCGGAGTGAGGCTTCCCTTGCGAAATGCAAGACGCAGACTCAGTCTGCAAACAAAATGCTGCCTAATAGCTTGAAAACCGAGGGAAACAAATCCCTCAACCAAGTTCTACAACCCACAGAACCAGAACCGGAGGATCAATCCTCCCTTCCTCCAAACTGGAGGGAAACCCACGAGTGGCACACCACTACTCGCAACCAGTGACTCACGTCTCTCTTCCTCTGAATCCACAGAGGGCAAACCAGAGATACACTCTCCCTTCTCCTATGTCCACAGGAGGAACCCGACCTCAAACCAGTGAATCAGAAGAAAAAGTGAAATCAAAAAATGAACAAAGGAAAATACAAATGAAGGAAAGAAAATGTAGCTCCAATTGGAGCAGGACTATTCAGGATTTGATCCTGGAATAGATGACTACAGAACTTCACGTTAAGAACCGGTTGCTTCGATCTCGACCTCTCTTCTCACCTCTCTCTTGTTCTCTCTTCACTTCTCAACTCTCTCGCACTTTCTTCACTTCCTTTTTCTCCCTATTCCTGTTGCTCTCTGAATTCTCTTCTTCTGACCTTTTCTATCTTCTCTTTTTCGTTCTCTTACTGGCTCTCAGACTCCTTTAGATTTCTCTTGCTCTACTACTCTATTTCTCCGTCTATCTCCCATCTATCTTTTCGTAGTAGCTTTCTTTTTCTCCACGCTCCCCTCCTCTTCGAAGGATGAGGTGGTCTTTATATATCGCAGAGCCTCCGAATGGATGATGTAAACAAAAACCCTAGTGAAGCCCCATTGGTCCACGTGGCAGGGACGAGAATGTTCCTCTGTTAAGGTGTCTTGGATCACATGCCCGCCTGTAGCCTTTTGGGAACATGTGCCTGCTTCATTTCAAGCTCACATGTTGCTTTAAACTTGTCAGACACAAGAGAGGCATTTCGTCAAACATGCTGTTGTCAGCTAGTTTTCAATATGCACAGACCTAATAGAAGCTTAGACGAGAAGAATGCTCGAACATAACAATGTGCTTAGACTTCAATTGCACATATGCTCAGACCTACATGTGCTGGGACTTGATGCATGCTCAGACCTTCATAACATATGATCAGATGTGCACAGACATGGTACTGCAAGATGAGAACAATGCACCGACCTTGTTTATGGAAAAACAGGCCGCTGCACAGACCTTGGATGGTAAGAACACGGATGCACCGACCTTCTAAATGAGCATGCAACAATAGATGCACAGACCTTGTTAGGATATAGCCATACTAGCATCGACCTTAGTTAGTGAACCCACATACTAACACCGACTTCACTTAGTATAAAAACATACTAACATCGACCTTAGTTAGTTATATGATCATACTAGCTTCGACCTTAGCTAATATACCAGCATACTAACACAGACCTGATGCATGAGACACAGTTGCCTTACTTGACTAGCATCGACCTTGATGCATAGAGCAATGACATGCCCACCAACTATTCGATGAAATGCACACAACTGTCTACATGAAGAAATGAAATGTGCATGGACCTTCAGCATGCACAGACCCAAAACGTTGCACAGACCTCACGCAAAGCTAACACAGACTTTATATGCAACCAAATGGAAGTCTGAGATATCTGTACTGACCTGAACATGTATCAAACTTGGATGATCATTGACTTTACCTGTCAAAAGCTGATTCACATTTTACCAGAAATTGACTTGCTGTCAATTGGAGTTGACCGTTGACTTTCTTTTCATGTCTTCTTGAATCATCTTTAGAACCTATTCCGACATATTTCATACTTTTTATAATTGATGATGTCATCAATGAATGCATCACAATTAAGTGAACGAGGTCATATATAAAGAGACATAATATTTGTCATCATCAAAACTTCAGAACCACAGGGGACACAACAGGGGCCCGTGGCACCCGACCGCTCAATCACTCGAGTTACAACGGTGCCCCCAACACCCGACTACCGAGTCTAGATGGCGTCGGGCTACTCTAGCCTCAATGGCGCTGAACAACTTCAGTCACAACGGTGCCCTTGGCACCCGACTGCCCAGCTGTTGTGTCCCTGAAGTTTGAAGATAGCAAACACTATACGTTATCCCGTGTTTGCATAAAAATTGAATGATGATGATGCATTTGGTTATGTTGGGTTCGGTGCAGGTATTCAGAGGGGGGGTGAATGAATATTGCCCTTTTAAAAAATTCACCCAAATTAAAAACTTATGCTCACAAGACAGATTTAGACAATCTGAAGATCTAATTGAATTCTCTTATAAGCCACTAAGCAGAAAAGTATGGAATCTCAATATCACACTCAAGCATATAATGGGCACAGTTCGCTTAACTTGACAAACTTGAAGTCTAATAAGCGATGGCAGAAATAAATAAACACTCAGTGTGCAATCAAAATAAGATTTCGCTCACTTGATAACTGGAATGCTAACAAGACAAATTAGACACTCATCTACTGAACCTATGATCAAACACATGGAGCGCCCCTATGCAATCATCTAGCGGAAGCAAACAGATAGAAACATCAAACCACTGCACAAGGGGTTTTTAGGTGGTTCGGTCCAACAGACCTACATCCACCCCACACTCAACCCGAGTGTGGCTTCCTGCTGACTCACAGCTTGAACAGCTGGGCATCACAGTGATGGGGACATCGAGGTAAGACCGTCTGCATTTTGTTTGCATTTATGTCCTTTCATATGTGTATGTATACCCTTGTGTTATATGGGTACGCAATTGTAAGTTTTAGTGGGTTTATATGTAAAATTCCAGTAGGCCCAATCCAGGGGGCCCTCACCCCTTTCCCATTGGTCCACCTAGACCATGTGGGGCTGGTCAACCATCCTAGGTGGCCATCTAGAAGGGTTTAATGCCAATTGACCACATGGGAGACAAAGGGGGTAAATTTTCCAAGGTAGGCTACCTACCCTTTCCAACTTGTCCCCTCTTGGTCAAGGGGGCGCCCCTCCCCTTAATATTTTATGGTTTTTTTGTGTGTTATTCACACTTCATCCCAGCCATCCAATCCCCTCCCCTAGATCTAATGGTGTAGATTAGGTTTGATGTAAGGCATATAAAAGGTTGTATTTTCCATTTGTTGGCATTAATGAAGAGAAAATTGTTGAAAAATCAAGAGTGTTCTTGAGCCCCTCCTCTCTCCCTCTGGTTTCTCTCCTCCAACCTCCAGTTCTAGAGTGATTCTACCTTCTATCCCCTCCCCTCTATCTCCGGTGATCATCTGTGCCGCCGCCGCCGCCGTTCGTGCCGCCTTCGAGCCGCCGCGGAGCCGTCTTCAAGTTTCTGTCCTGCTGGATAGAGGTGTAATTCATGAATTCTTGTTGCCGGCCACGAGCTCAGATGGATTTAAAATTTTGAGGGTGTGTTCTTACCTTGAATCCCCACCTCCACCTAAATTTTCATGTCCAAAATCCTCCATTTAGTAATTTTCCATTTTCATTCATTTGTCATTCCCAGATCTATTTTGTCTCTATCTACAGTGACAATAGCTCTGAGTTTCTCATCTCCGACCACCTTTTTTATTTTTCCAAACCCTCCCAATTTCACTGGGAGTTCTGTCCATAATCCCCTACATCCATGAAGTTTCTTAAATTTTGATCAGCCTTCCATCTATTTTTAAAAATTCGTGTTCTTCCTCAACTACAGTGTTGTCAGCCAGATTCCAGACCCGACCCACTGCTAGTGCAAAAATCATAGAAATTAGTAGCCTTTCCCAAATCCATATACAAAAATAGTCTTGATTTTCTAGCGTGATTTACAACAACGTTTATGAAGACCATAACCTCAGATTCAGACGTTCACATATCGGTCAAAGGCAACTCTCAGGAAAGTTTCCTGCAAGTCTGAGAGTTCAGGCACTGTACAACAGCAACCTTCAAAATTCGCCAATTGGAAGTGCAGGTTTTGTTATTTTTCTGTAATTACAAAGAGTTGAAGCCCTTCGAAGTAGCTTTCCAACGGCGCTAGTTTCGTCGCATTCCGACGTTGGGGCTGATCGCAGCGTCCGTTCTCGCCGGAGCGCGCGCCGGAAAACAGAACCGGCAGATCCGTGGCCGGTCATCCCGACCGGTGCCGAACGGAGCCGCCTGGCCTCCGGTCGACGAACCAGCATGCCGCCAGCCCAGGGAACACTTCCACAAGTGTCCCCACCACAGTGGTGACATCGTGTCCCGCACGGTCCCTCCGGATAGCGCGTGGGCCACACAGCCACAAGTTCGGGTGCTGCCGAAGAGACGCGAGAAGCCGCCCGTCAACCTGAATTCGGTCCTCCCGGGCCCAGTTGTGTAGCCCTTTACCTCCCTACGTGGAGTGGGCGATATTTCATTGCAGTCATCATTGTGTAATATTTATCCCGGGAGTACGAGTTTCGGCCGGGTCCGTCTTCCCCACGCCGAGCGCGTGGAGGTATCGCATTCGCTCCCTTACTTGGCATTTTGCTTACTTCATATATATTTGTTTATGCCGCTGCTAGAGAGCATGTGTAGAGATATCTAGCTCGCTTTATCTATTCATTACCGCTGCTGCGAGAGAGTGCGAGACCATCCCGTGACCCGATCCGGGCACACGAGAGAGCCGATCACCCTAGCTCATTGCCGGTTTCTCAATCGCGCACGTCCGACGCTTCCCTCGTTAAGGGACAGTCACGAGCTTGTCGTGTCCATGGTCCCGTCCCGCATCACACAGCTTGCCATACATCAACTGGGACTCACAACTTGCCATCCGCTGAGCATCACAGCTTGCTTCCGCTGGGCAATACAGCTTAGCCATCGCTGACTCACAGCTTGAACCTGATGTGACACCAAATGCAGCGGAGGATAATGATACCAAATTTTGATGTGACGCGACTCCCTTGGACTTAGGATAGCAAGCAACACTATGAGTCGGCAACGTCACACATGCGGTTTCACTCGCGGAAGCACGCTCGGATCCATAGGAGGACCGGCGATGGTGGTGAGGGTCCGAGTTTGGACCTTGCGGCTCCAAGGGTCGGCCGGATAGGGATAGATCCCAATGGGCCAGGGATGCCCGATTTCACGGGTAGTCGGCACGCCGAGGGCGTGGGATGTAATGGCTCTCTCTCAACTCGCCCCGCGGTGAACACTCGATTGGATTGAATTGCGGATCGGACACTCGCCTCACCTCCGACGGTAACTAAGAGCGATACTAAGCTAAGCAACAGTAAAAAACCAGCAAGGGAGAGTGGCCAGGAGCTCACCTGATCGGCGTGAAGACGCCGATCCCGGGCGGAGACGAGGGCGAGCGGGGAAGTGTGGTCCCCGCACACTGCGCCGATGTAGCTTCAAAAACCTGTTTAAGTTTACATTCACTACACCTCGCGCAGGAGGGTGGTCTCGGGGGTGGGAATTAGTTGTATTACATTCAAACACAACCTCCACGCAGGGAGGGGCGGTGAGCCGGCCAAGCGGGGGCGGGAGATTCGCCGGAAGTCGGGCCGGTGAAGCCGAACGGAGTTCCCTGCTTGCTGTGATCACTGACAGCCCGCCACTGTAGAGGTCGTAAATCACGTTCAAGAATTTTTCCGGACACGAGATCAGCTGCATCGTCTTTGTAACTGAACCGGAGACGCCTCAGAATTTTTCCGATTTCTTCTGGGGAGGGTACTGGTTCGGGCTGGACTTTGAGCAGGATGACAGATCCTGGGCGCAGCCGCTCCTTGTTTCTGCCAACAACTTGCAGAAGTGGACCTGGTCGCTCCTGGATGCCAAATCATGAACCGTCAGAAGTTCTGGAACCGTGGTCGAACCCTTTTTGCAGAAAAACTGGCGGGGAGGTCGCCGGAGGTCAGGGTGGCCTGGGGGATGCCGATGAGTGACTGTTGGCCGTAGAAGACTGGGGAGGGCAGTCCCGCGCGACTGAAGGAGAAAAATCAGAACTTGGGCTCCCGGATGCCGACTGTACTTCTGTTTCATGCTCCTGGTCGGGGACAGGGGGAGGAAGATCTTTGAAGAAGAAACATCAGCCTGATTCCGCCGTGGCTCGCCGTGGCAGAGCTTGCAAGCTGGTTCTGATTCTCTGCAGAGGCTGCACCGCGTGGTCCAGGTTCTGTAGCAGCAGGTTGCACACGCTGTCACGGGCACTCCCGAGCTCCAAATGGCACGAAACCAGTGGCGTCGTCTCCGTGGTTAAGGTGGCTTTCAGCAGGAGTCAACGGGGTTGCAATCAAAGGCCGTGGGCGGTTGGTGTGCCCTGAAGAGTAGGTACTGGTCGCTGCCGACTGCAGGAGACAGATCCGTGCGACTGAGGAAGAACGTTTGCAACTCTGGCTCTCGGATGCCGAATTAAGTTCCACCTTCTGCTCCTGGAAGTAGACAGGGGGAGGAAGAACTTTGAAGAAGAGACTTCAGCCTGATTCCTCCACCGTTGGTCGTGAAGCAGCTTCCAATCGGGCTCAGGCTGGCTGCAGGTGGTGTCTGGCGCAGTCGGGGTAGAACAGCTCTCACGGGCGGTCACGAACTCGGAACTGGACGATTCCACCTCGCCTGCGAAGTGGACAGGACGACCTTTCCAGAATGGTAAGGTATGCCTTCAGATGTCACCGTATGAACGCAGGGGAGCTTCTGCAAGACGGACCCTCTTCTGTTACCTGCAGATGTGACCAAAGGGATGGGATGGTGGTGGGGTTAGGTTAAGGGGGATTGAAGTTTGTTAATGGAGGGAAAGGGGAGGTGTTTGCAGATGGGGGAGGGATGTGTGGGGGTGAAGAGAGGGGCGGAGCTGGTGGAATGGGGTGCTGGGGTGGAGGGGAGTGGGGGGGCCGAACCTAGGAGATGGGGGAGGGGAGTGGTCGGCCAAGGCTAGAGGGGTGGGGAGTGGTGCGCAAACTGATGGCTTGGGGTGTGAATGAGGGTGTGGGGAAGTGGGAGGGTTGCTTGGGGGAGAGGGAAGGTTGTCTTGGATGTTGGAAGATGTGTGGGGAATAGGGAGGATTGTCTAGGGAAGGTGAATGGTTGCTTGGGAAGGTGGAATGAGTAATGGAGAGAGTAATGGGGCCTTGGGAGTTGAAGGGACTTGCCTAGGTGGCAAGTGAGGTGGCAAGGGGTGAGGAGAGAGGGGGAATTCGAAATTTAGAGAGAGAGAGGGAGGAGAGAGAGGGGAATTCGCCCCTAGGAGAGAGAGAGAGAACTAGAGAGAGAGAGAGCTAGAGAGAGAGAGAGAAGACTCAAGGGGGATTCAAGTGGGTTTCAATTTTCATGTATTCATCAATTAGCTTCAAAATGAGGAGTTGGGGTCCTATATATAGGGAATCCCCAATTACATAGAAGTCCCTAGAAAATGGACTAATAACAGAAGACCAAGGGGTGGGGAAGGGGGCGCCCATGGGCCAGGCCCAATGAAATGGCCCATTAAGGCCTACAACCCACTAACCTATTAAACCACTTAATGAATCCTTGGACTTAGGTAAATGACTAACTAACTTAGATAATAGACTCAATAAAAGGCAAAATTACATGATTATGACTCAAGAAAAATGTGGAAATTACATGGCAAGACTCAGAAAATGATGGCGAACAAAGTGGCGAGTAGCAGGACCCCACGGAGTGAAAGGGTAAGGGATGTCCCCATCAGAACCCGCTGGGGATTACAGCTTAATCCCTCCGAGACCAAGTCTCGCCAGCTGAGGATTACAACTTTACCTGTCCAGTGGAGACCTCCACTGCATCCGCTGACTAACAGCTTGAAGAAGGGATAAAATGAAAAACGAAAATAGAACAAGACAGCAATCGGAAAGCTGTAAATGAAAAACACAATATAGCTCTCAACAGAGCAGACTGGCCTGGATTTGATCCACGGTCCAGCAAATAAATCTTCAGACTTCACTCTTCTTCTCTCGATCTCACTGTCTCTCTTTCTTTCTCTCTTTCTCTTCTTTCTCTTCTTCTTCTGCTAATCTCTCACTCTCTGCTCGAGCTCTCTATCTCTTCCTTTCTCTTCTTTCTCTTCTTCTTTCACTCTCTGTCTGGATCGTGGCTCTCTGTATGGACTTCACCTCTTGCCAACTCGATCAGCATTCATCTGTGGACGAAGACCTCCTTTTATAACAGCAGCCAGCAGGAGGGCAGCACTGGGCGCGTGTGGCTTCCACATTTCCCGCCCAGAACTTTTGGCCACGTGTCAACTTTCTATCAGTCCTTCAGCCTCGGATCACGTGCCCTCCTTAAGCTTCACGATCAGAGCACCTGTCAGACAGAGTATCGGATAAGTCATCAGTTTAAGTGAAGAACTCTGTATAAACTTTGAAATGAAGTGCACTTTATAGACTTTATTTCAAATCCAATGTATAGACTTCGATGTATGGACTTTACAATGCAAACAACAATGTATACACTTTGCCCCAATGTGTAGACTTCAAGCCAAGGTCCAAGAGCAATGTATAGACTTTTCAATAGCATAACAGCAAGTATGAACATTGTGAGAATGTATACACTTGAAACCTTTCAACGTCCTCAGTGTATAGACTTTAGCCAACTAGAGACACTGTACAGACTATGAAGTACAACCAGTGTATAGACTTCGCGAAACAGAGTCCAATGTATAGACTTGATAGGTTGACCCACTGTACAGACTTTGAAGATCCACTGTGGATGTATAGACTTGAAGACCCTGAGCCATTGTATAGACTTTGCCTTAACAATGAATGTGTAGACTTGAGACAGAAGTCAGGCAAACGGATGTGTAGACTTGGCCAGAACGTAGGTAAAAGATATGGCTGTATAGACTTGGCCAGAACGTAGGGAAAAACACCAATGAGCAGACTTGATCATCCAGCAGTGTATAGACTTCGTGTCAAGCAACGTAGGTAAAAACCCAATGTATAGACTTCAAATAAGATGCTGCATGAGACGATGCATGCTGTATAGTCTTGGCATGAGACGCAAGTTGAGACGATGCAATGTATAGACTCTGCCCAATGTATAGAGTTCCTATATGCAGTGTTGTGCGATGTACAGACTTCATATATGAAGGCACTCGTTGTACAGACTTAGGCAATGTGAAGACTTGGACATACAACTGACAATGTATGGACTTCACGATGTACAGACTTGCCAAGACGAATGAACGATGTACATACTTGGGAAAACACAGTCTGTATAGACTTTACCAGTGAGCAGACTTTGAAGAGCATTCAGCAATGTGCAGACTTCACTGCATATGAAGCAGCGTATAGACTTGACCAAGCAATGTACACACTTGCTGAGTTGATGCTACAAGACACACTGAGTTGACGCTACATGAAACATGGACAGTGTACAGACTTTATGAATGAAATGCATTGTGCAAATGAGAAAGTCTGTACAGACTTTGTGAAGCGTGACTTCAATGTACAGACTTTGCTGAATGAACGTTGTGAATACGAGTCTAGTGTACAGACTTAGCCGTTGCAGACCTAGTCTAATTGAGACGCTGAGAAAGACGATGGATGTACAGACTTCTAAATGTACAGACTTTCCACCGACCAATGTATGGACTTGGCATAAGACGCAGCATGAGACGCTGAACATCCAGGACTGTATAGACTTCTAAATGCTGATGGACACTGTACGAACTTGACATAAGACGCAAGTTAAGACGGTCAAATGTACAGACTTATGCTGTGCAGACTTAGTCCAAGTGAGACGCTGGGAAAGACGGTCCACTGTCTAGACTTTACAGTAAATGCATATGCCAATGTTTATACTTCAAAGCTCGACCAGTGTACAGACTTGCCACCGACCAATGTATGGACTTGAGATCTAATGCAAACGGCTGTACAGACTTGAACGTCAAGTGAGACGATGAATGAGACGATGCACTGAACAGTGGTGTACAGACTTTGACTCAATTATGCATATGAGACGCTAAATGAGACGCACCAGTATATAGACTTTATGCTGTGCAGACTCTGACTCACATGTGCATATGAGACGCTAATCAAGACGGACCAATGTACACACTAAGCCAATGCAATGTATGGACATTGCATAGACGATGCATGAGACACAGACACTGTGCATGAACAGTGCATTGTATAGACTTATGGACTTTGAGTTCGTGCATCTACAGTGCAAATGTACAGACTTTATGAATAGTGATGCATTGTACACACTTGTGATGCATGAACAGGCCAGTGTGCAGACTTCATGAATGTGCAAACTTGTCAACGAAATGTACAATGTATAGACTATGCACATGCATGAAGAGTGTATAGACTAATGCATGAAGCAAAGCAATCTGATGTGTAGACTTCAGAAATGCATCTGAGGGGGTCGACCCGTCTAAGAAGGGGGTCGACCCACAAAGCCAGCACACTCATGCATAGAACAGATCAGATAGAACATACTCAAGCATTCTCCATAAATCAAGCACACTCAAGAAATCTTCCACGGAATATATCAGTTATATGCATTCAAATCAATCATGCCATCATCAAAACATGCCATCATCATATAAAGGACATTTCATGACACTGTCTAAATAATATCCAAAGCACTCATTGTGTTGCTATCATCAAAATAAAACAGCATTGCTATCATCAAAACAACATAGCACATGCTTGTGCCTAAGGGGCACAACATTCTCCCCCTTTCTGATGATGGCAACACAATGTGACATAGAGTCACACACAAAATTTTCTCCCCCTTTGACATAATCAAAAAGATAAAAAATAGTATGAACATGAGTGCAAAGTGCATTATGCATGCAAATTTCCCTTATGAACATTCTCCCCCTGAATGTAAGACTCCTCTTGAATTATTTCTCCCCCTAAATAATAGCTCCCCCTTTGAGAAGGAATATGAACAGATAATTCAAAGGTAGAGAAGGTAGGAGGGTCACTAGACAATAGCTGAATCATTGGTTCAGAGAATAAGCCTGATTATAAACAATAGTTAAAGTATAAGAATCATCAACATACAATTTTTAAAAATTCAGGTTTAACAGTGATAAATCTAGAGTAAAACACCCGACCCCTGAAAAAGAGTTTTAGATTCCATTTATAGCAATGAATCTAAGCCACATGGTATTAATAGATAAGTCAGAAATAATACCCTTTTGTGATTAAACATGGAATTTCAGGAAAGGCAACTTGAATATGTATTGAGAAAAATAATTTTCACTCATTGACTTTTGATTTCAAAGGGTTACAGCAGTTTGTTTTTCAATTTTTTTTTAATTTTTCTGAACCTGAACTAAGTGAATAGACATGTGGCATTTATGCTGTTGACATTAGGTGTACACCTTGATTAGAGGCAGGTACTCCCAGTTACTAGGCATAAACTACAAGATCTACTTCAGGTCAAGGCCTACAAGGAACAATCTTCACCTTTGACATTAAGGGCACACCTTGATCAGAGGCCAGTACCCCCAGTTACTTGGTGAGGACTCCCCCTATAGATTCGACCCTATGAACAGAGTTAGCTTGAAGCACTTCATGACATGTGAATTTTTCTGCTTCATTGGAGGAGTTCACAGTTTCTCAGTGCAATCAACCATTGCTCTGTCACAATGTTCAATTCTTTACATTTATGATCTTATTTACTGCTGCCCTTAATTCTTTTAGAGTGATTGTTTGAAAAATATTACACACTCTTGTTCACCTGTTCTAGACATTTCCAGATTAACACATTCAGGTATAAAAAAAAACTTTTTCTATTCTTACCATGAAACAAAGATTAAGAGCTATAAAAGTTTTCGTTTATCTCAAATTCTGAAGTGCAGACACTTAACTCTCCAATTTATAAAGGTTAAACCTTTAATTCCTTTCAATTTGCAAGAGTGATTCTTATAAGTGAACACTTGCAATAATCACAACTCAATATACTAAACCAAAAACAGTTGCTGTTGTTCAGTGAAACTGATGGGGAAAAGATAGCAATTGGCAAAAAGGTTCAATAGCATCTGATGACAGTGAATATGAATCATTTGAATGGGGACAATGAGAACTAGACTCTTGGTACTTGACGGAGAACCTGGTCACAAGGACCATCTCACACATTGTAAGAACCTCCAGGCAGATTTCCATGCCTTTTAGTAACTTACCATTTGATATACCAGAGTCATGCAAGACAATGCAACATAAAGCAGTCCTACATGCATTGAACAAATTCATTGACAGTCATGCAATTGATGTATGCAAAAATAAGACACATGCATTGACTGTGTACACTAAGTGAATCATTCACAATCAACAAGTTATGCATTTAACAACAAGCATGCAATGCATTAACACAAAACACATGCATTGACACAAAGTCTATATAGTGCATCAACTGAATACACTAAAGAAGCATTCAAATTCAGTTCAACATATAGCAAGAGAAGAGCATCAGATATGTGGAATTGAATTCAATAGCTGAGTCTGGAATGCAGACTAATCAGCTAGACATGAAGAGATCATCATAAATCAAGCAGATAGTTCAACAATTTCAGTTAATGAATTTAAAGCAAAGTTCAGAACTGACCTGAAATATAGAATCCTGGGATTTTCTGTTGAGTGCCTTGGATCATAAACCCCTTTATTCATCAGCTTCCAAGGCACACCTGCAGCATGTCAATCAATTTGATCCTGTAGGGACCCAAGCAGCCTTGGGTCCTGCATTTACCCGGGCAGGTGTTCTAAACACCCTTTTTGCAGCATTATCATCAAATTCCATTAGACAACAATCAGACATAGAATGTCCAAAATTTCCACAGTAATAACATGAAACAACAGATTGTCTGGTTCTATGATGCATATCAGCAGCAGCATGAGACCTATGAAACTTAGCATGAAATGTTCTGTTGTTTACATGGACATTTTGTTTCTTACCAGCAGCATTGGGAGCAGGAAATTTTACAGATTTAAAATTAAATCTACTTCTTTGAGCATGCCAACAGTCCTTGACTGTGTGGCCATGCCTCCCAAATTCGAAGCACCTTGTGTGCTTACCTTTGGAACCAATATTATTTCTATCAAAAGCATCTTTGTTAACATGGAAATTAACAAATTCAGAATTGAATCTCTTTCTCGGATTCTGCCAACATTGAGCAGCAATGTGACCAAACTTCCCACAACAAAAATAATTTAGATTCTTTCTCCTAGAAGCATGATTTCTAGCATGAAATTCTTTAACATTCAGATTACCCTTTTTCTGATCAGACAGAACTTTTCTAGCATGCTTTCTATCATCTTGTTTCATCACAAAACACTCACTCATAAAGTGTCCATGCTTACCACAATAATGACAAGAATAAGAACCATTAGATTTCTTTAAAACATGGCACTTATCAGATGAGTTTTTAGCATGCAGATTGTTCCTTTGAGTTTTTGGGGTTTTCTGATCTTTATTTCATTTTTGAATTTCATGAGCAGCAGCTTCTTTCAATGATTTATTTGAGGGACCAGCTACTTTAGAACTCGGCACAAATGTGGTGTATAGCAGGTTTCTAATACCATTCTTAACTCCAAAGCTACTTTCCACCCTTTCACTTTGACTACTCACTTCATCTTCTAGAAACATTTTCATCTTGCCTTTATCCTTGGCCAACTTAGATGAAGTACTATTCAGCTCAGTAATTTTATTTTCCAAGGAGATTATAAGATTTTCTGAATCAACTTTCTCCTTCTCATAACTAGCCAGTTTTTCTTTTAACAGACAAAGTTCTTTTTCTAAATCAACAGTGTGTATTACAAAGCTAGTAATTTCTTCGTCACTGCAATTGATATACTCTTTCAAAACAGATTTTTATTTTTCAATTGCCATCCATCTTTCAGAGAAAACAGTATTCAGAACCATCAACTTTTTATTTTGATCTTTCAAGTAGACATTTTCTTCTTTTAGAGATTTGATTTGTTCCTTTTGAAAACTGTCATCCGAATCAAAATCATTAATCATGTCTTCGAGAATGGCACATGCTTTACAAGAATTATCTTCACTGATGAGTTTGTTTCTAAGATCTTCATTCTCAGATTTCAACTTGTTCAACTCATCTTTTTCTTTATTCATGTCAGATTTCAAGTTTTCATTTTCAGCTTTCAGACTTCTAACCTCATGCAACATTTCTTTTCTTATTTTTCTCTTTTCAGATTTCAGTCTATCATATTTATTCAATAAATGCTCATTCAATTCAATCAATTTTCCAGAGAAAAATTATTAGTATCAGAGTTTACCTGTGACGAAGTGTCCTCCTCATAATCTTCGTCTTCTTCTATTCCCATGAGACAATTCACTTTATCCTGGGTTCTGCTGCTTGCTATCATCTCGACCACTTCGGAGGCACTGCAGCAATTAACTACACATGGAAACTTGTCAGTGTTTATAGCCCTTTGAGTTAGCTCCAGGGCCTTCTGATTATCAGAGAATTTTTGTCTGTCTGAAGTTTTCCATAAGGATTCATTCTTTGGAACTTCATAGGAACTGTGTGCAATGACTATCCACAAATCTGGATTAGTTTGCATCACATATTCTCTGAACTGATTAAACCAATTGTAGAAACCCGAACCTTCAAACTTCGGAGGATCAACAGTGAGTTCCATGCTTTAGACAGAATAAGAGTTCTAGGAAGAACACTAATCAAGCACAATGAATCAACTCAAATAACACCAAAAACAAATGAGCAAAGCAAAGCACAAGTCAATGAAGCAACACACGATTTCAAAAGACCCACTCTGAAATGCACCAGAAGCTAGCAGGATCCTCTGCAGATTGTTAGATCTGATAGATCAGAGACCTTCTCTGATACCAAGTGTTGGGTTCGGTGTAGGTATTCAGAGGGGGGGTGAATGAATATAGCCCTTTTAAAAAATTTGCCCAAATTAAAAACTTATGCTCACAAGACATATTTAGACAATATGAAGATCTAATTGAATTCTCTTATAAGCCACTAAGCAGAAAAGTATGGAATCTCAATATCACACTCAAGCATATAATGGGCACAGTTCGCTTAACTAGACAAACTTGAAGTCTAATAAGCGATGGCAGAAATAAACAAACACTCAGTGTGCAATCAAAATAAGATTTCGCTCACTTGATAACTGGAATGCTAACAAGACAAATTAGACACTCATCTACTGAACCTATGATCAAACACATGGAGCACCCCTATGCAATCATCTGGCGGAAGCAAACAGATAGAAACATCAAACCACTACACAAGGGGTTTTTAGGTGGTTCGGTCCAGCAGACCTACATCCATCCCACACTCAACCCGAGTGTGGCTTCCTGCTGACTCACAGCTTGAACAGCTGGGCATCACAGCTTGCCATACATCAGCTGGGCCTCACAGCTTGCCATCCGCTGAGCATCATAGCTTGCTTCCGCTGGGCAATACAGCTTAGCCATCGCTGACTCACAGCTTGAACCCGCTGGGGATTACAGCTTAACCCGTCCGAGACCAAGTCTCGCCAGCTGAGGATTACAGCTTTACCTGTCCAGTGGAGACCTCCACTGCATCCGCTGACTAACAGCTTGAAGAAGGGATAAAATGGAAAATGAAAACAGAACAAGACAGCAATCGAAAAGCTATAAATGAAAAACACAATATAGCTCTCAACAGAGCAGACTGGCCTGGATTTGATCCACGGTCCAGTAAACAAATCTTCAGACTTCACTCTTCTTCTCTCGATCTCACTGTCTCTCTTTCTTTCTCTTCTTCTTCTGCTAATCTCTCACTCTCTGCTCGAGCTCTCTATCTCTTCCTTTCTCTTCTTTCTCTTCTTTCTCTTCTTCTTTCACTCTCTGTCTGGATCGTGGCTCTCTGTATGGACTTCACCTCTTGCCAACTCGATCAACATTCATCTGTGGATGAAGACCTCCTTTTATAACAGTAGCCAGCAGTGGGGCAGCACTGGGCGCGTGTGGCTTCCACATTTCCCGCCCCGAACTTTTGGCCACGTGTCAGCTTTCTGTCAGTCCTTCAGCCTCGGATCACGTGCCCTCCTTAAGCTTCACGATCAGAGCACCTGTCAGACAGAGTATCGGATAAGTCATCAGTTTAAGTGAAGAACTCTGTATAAACTTTGAAATGAAGTGCACTGTATAGACTTTATTTCAAATCCAATGTATAGACTTTGATGTATGGACTTTACAATGCAAACAACAATGTATACACTTTGCCCCAATGTGTAGACTTCAAGCCAAGGTCCAAGATCAATGTATAGACTTTTCAATAACATAACAGCAAGTATGAACATTGTGAGAATGTATACACTTGAAACCTTTCAACGTCCTCAATGTATAGACTTTAGCCAACTAGAGACACTGTACAGACTATGAAGTACAACCAGTGTATAGACTTCGCGAAACAGAGTCCAATGTATAGACTTGACAGGTTGACCCACTGTACAGACTTTGAAGATCCACTGTGGATGTATAGACTTGAAGACCCTGAGCCATTGTATAGACTTTGCCTTAACAATGAATGTGTAGACTTGAGATAGAAGTCAGGCAAACAGATGTGTAGACTTGGCCAGAACGTAGGTAAAAGATATGGCTGTATAGACTTGGCCAGAACGTAGGGAAAAACACCAATGAGCAGACCTGATCATCCAGCAGTGTATAGACTTCGTGTCAAGCAACGTAGGTAAAAACCCAATGTATAGACTTCAAATAAGATGCTGCATGAGACGATGCATGCTGTATAGTCTTGGCATGAGACGCAAGTTGAGACGATGCAATGTATAGACTCTGCCTAATGTATAGAGTTCCTATATGCAGTGCTGTGCGATGTACAGACTTCATATATGAAGGCACTCGCTGTACAGACTTAGGCAATGTGAAGACTTGGACAGACAACTGACAATGTATGGACTTCACGATGTACAGACTTGCCAAGACGAATGAACGATGTACATACTTGGGCAAACACAGTCTGTATAGACTTTACCAGTGAGCAGACTTTGAAGAGCATTCAGTAATGTGCAGACTTCACTGCATATGAAACAGCGTATAGACTTAACCAAGCAATGTACACACTTGCTGAGTTGACGCTACAAGACACACTGAGTTGACGCTACATGAAACATGGACAGTGTACAGACTTTATGAATGAAATGCATTGTGCAAATGAGAAAGTCTGTACAGACTTTGTAAAGCGTGACTTCAATGTACAGACTTTGCTGAATGAACGTTGTGAATACGAGTCCAGTGTACAGACTTAGCCGTTGCAGACCTAGTCCAATTGAGACGCTGAGAAAGATGATGGATGTACAGACTTCTAAATGTACAGACTTTCCACCGACCAATGTATGGACTTGGCATAAGACGCAGCATGAGACGCTGAACATCCAAGACTGTATAGACTTCTAAATACTGATGGACACTGTACGAACTTGACATAAGACGCAAGTTAAGACGGTCCAATGTACAGACTTATGCTGTGTAGACTTAGTCCAAGTGAGACGCTGGGAAAGACGGTCCACTGTCTAGACTTTACAGTAAATGCATATGCCAATGTTTATACTTCAAAGCTCGACCAGTGTACAGACTTGCCACCGACCAATGTATGGACTTGAGATCTAATGCAAACGGCTGTACAGACTTGAACGTCAAGTGAGACGATGAATGAGACGATGCACTGAACAGTGGTGTACAGACTTTGACTCAATTATGCATATGAGACGCTAAATGAGACGCACCAGTATATAGACTTTATGCTGTGCAGACTCTGACTCACATGTGCATATGAGACGCTAATCAAGACGGACCAATGAACACACTTAGCCAATGCAATGTATGGACATTGCATAGACGATGCATGAGACACAGACACTGTGCATGAACAGTGCATTGTATAGACTTATGGACTTTGAGTTCGTGCATCTACAGTGCAAATGTACAGACTTTATGAATAGTGATGCATTGTACACACTTGTGATGCATGAACAGGCCAGTGTGCAGACTTCATGAATGTGCAAACTTGTCAACGAAATGCATAATGTATAGACTATGCACATGCATGAAGAGTGTATAGACTAATGCATGAAGCAAAGCAATCTGATGTGTAGACTTCAGAAATGCATCTGAGGGGGTCGACCCGTCTAAGAAGGGGGTAGACCCACAAAGCCAGCACACTCATGCATAGAACAGATCAGATAGAACATACTCAAGCATTCTCCATAAATCAAGCACACTCAAGCAATCTTCCACGGAATATATCAGTTATATGCATTCAAATCAATCATGCCATCATCAAAACATGCCATCATCATATAAAGAACATTTCATGACACTGTCTAAACAATATCCAAAGCACTCATTGTGTTGCTATCATCAAAACAAAACAACATTGCTATCATCAAAACAACATAGCACATGCTTGTGCCTAAGGGGCACAACAGGTTATTGCACTATGCATAACCATGCTTTGAATACTGTGCATTTGGTTACTGTGCATTGGGTTTGATGATGTCATTTGTGTTGATTTGATGAATTACTGTTGCTATTGCATTTGGCTGTGATATAGTCTGTATACATGCAGTCAGTTCACAAGGTCGATGCACATGACTCTGATATGCTCACTAAGGTCGGTGCTAGTGTGTACGAGTACTCACTAAGGTCGGTGCTAGTGTGTATATGTTTCTCACCAAGGTCGATGCATGTTTTGTGCATGTGTGAAAGGTCGGTGCATGCTCTGTTCCAAGGTCCGTGCATGTGTAAATTCAAGTCGGTGCACATACAAGTAAGGTCGATGTTAGTTGCCTGAGCATGAAGCATAAAGTCTATGCACATCATGCTAAAGTCGGTGCACTTGTCACTAAGGTCCACGCTCATACAGACCTGTTGTTTGTCAAGTCTAAGCATATGTCATCAAGGCCGGTGCACATCTTGCCAACGCAGAACGAAGGTTAGTGCACATCAGGCAAGGTCCGTGCATGTTTTGCTACAAGGTCTGTGCATATGTGAAAGGTCAGTGCATGTTGTGCTACAAGGTCTGTGCACATTTTCACCCAGTGTTAACTAAGGTCAGTGCATGTTTTTCTACAAGGTATATGCACATGCAATTTTAGGTCTGAGCATATATGTTACATACATATAGGCCTGTGCACATGCAATTTAAAGTATGTGCACATGCATTGTCTAGTGTTTCAAAGTCTGTGCATACACATAGTAAGGTCTGAGCATATGTGCATGAGCGCACATTAAGGTCTGAGCATCTTCGATTCATGTTAGAGCATATGCATGAACAAGGTCTGAGCATATTCTCACTAGTCAGAGCACATGCATATATCTTGCATATAAATGTCGGTGCAAATGCAAAATTCTTTGATACAAAGGTCAAAGCACATGAAGAACTCAAGTCTGTGCACATGAAGAACTCAAGTCTCTGCACATGAAGAAACAAGGTCTGAGCATACTTTGAGGAAAGGCATAAGGTGTTTGATGAAATGCCTGAGTGAACACTGGTT
This sequence comes from Amorphophallus konjac, assembly GCA_022559845.1. Lineage (NCBI taxonomy): Eukaryota > Viridiplantae > Streptophyta > Magnoliopsida > Alismatales > Araceae > Amorphophallus > Amorphophallus konjac. The sequence goes on from CM040120.1 coordinate 301,380,886, forward strand.
GGCAGTAGCGACACTTAAGTGAGACTATGCGAACTCAAGGTAGGCACATGATCCCAAGATTGGCAGAAAGCTGGCACGTGGACCCAGGGAGCATTTGATGGGCACGTGATCCAAGATGAAGTGGCATGCTCTTTCAGAGGTTTCCAGAGGAATATTCTACTACCACATGGACCAAGGAGATTTCATTAGGTCTTTTCTACCTCATCCTTACGGAGGCTCTGTTCTATTTAAAGACCGCCTCATCCTCCGAGGAGGGAAGCTGAGACTGCCAGAAAGCTGCAAGAGCCCCTACTGTGAAGATCCCATCTGAGAAAAGAGCAGCGTCAAGAAGAAGAAAAAGAAGTGAGTCAGTAGAAGGCAAAGAAAGAGAGAGAGCTAGTGTGTGAGCAGAAGAGAAGAAAAGAGATGAGGATCGAGATTGAAGCAGCCGAGCCTATATTTGAAGATCTGTTTAAAGATTGGTCTCGTGGATCAAATCATGAGCCATCCTGCTCCTTGGAGCAACATTCTATTGTTTTCCTTTTTGTCTTTTTGTTTGTTATCTTTCCATTACTTTAGTGTTCTTCTGATACCCTGTTGGGAATCGGGTACCTCTTGTGTGTTCAGGAGAAGGGAGAGCTATCTCTGGTTGTGAGTGACTAGGTGTCACTCACGGGTTCCCTCTGCACGTTAGAGGAAGAGAGGACGTGTCCTCTGGTTGTGGGCAACTGGGTGTTGCTCATGGTTCCTCCTGAGGATTCAGGAGAAGGGAGATTTATCTCTGGTTTCCCTCTAGGTGTCAGAGGAAGGGAGACTGTGTCTCCGGTCACGAGTGGTGGTGTGCTACTCATGGTTTCCCCTCCAGTTTGGAGAATGGGAGGATTGGTCCTCCGGTTCTGATATTTCTAGTGACAAGGTCAGGTTTCAGATATGTGGGTTGCAGGATCGGTGTTGAGGGATTTGTTTTCCTCAGTCTCAAGCTATTTGGCAGCAGTTGTTTTGCAGACTGAGTCTGCGTCTTGTGTTAGCAAGGGAAGCCTCACTCTAGTTGGAGTGAGGGGTGGACGTAGGCAGACTAGTGTCTGGCCGAACCACCTTAAAATCTCTATGCCGTGGGTTTGCTTGTGGTGTGTATTTCCATATCTTCAATCCCCCTTCGCAGGATGTTTGAGTCTTTCTATTTATAGCTCTGCTGCGTGTTATCTGTTTGTATCCATCCCAGCTGCTTAGTGCATATGCGTGCTTTGTAGAGTCTTAGACTACGTGTGTTGGCTAAGTGTTCGAGTGTGAACCTCAATAGAATATCTGCTTAGCTGAGTCTCCTAGTCTTATTTCCGCACAAATCTTCCAGAGATTGTTTTAATCGAAGTAAGTCTCACAAGAACCTTCATGGTGTATTTGAGCTCAAATTAAGATTTGCACAAGTATTTGTGTCTTCTATCATCTTCATAGATCGGGTGAGTGCTAAGTGTTTTGAGATCTATTTTGGTTGAGCAGTATTCACTTCTACTTTGCCGTGTTCTGGTATAGACCTCGCTGTACCAGAGTTCTTAATTGAGCCATCTTTATGGTTCTAGCTTTCATATTTTAGTATTGGCAAAAATTTTGTAGAGGTATCCATTCACTCCCCCTCTGGTTCCCTTCGTGCACCCATCTATTTTCCTAACAAGTGTCGTATCAGAGCCCCAGCCGTTGCGCTAAAAGCTCGAGCTGGCAGCGAAGGTGGACCATATTTCCTTATGGCACAGCAGAGCCCCACGTCTATGCGTGCTGTGGGCGGGCCTGAGGGGCTTCGCACATGAACCCCATAATCCATGCGGCGGGTTGGGCTGTCAAGCACCGATGCTCCACGTGGGCCGCATAACCCACGTGGGACATCAAATCCCTAAGGGAGACACTGGCATAAACCAACAATCTCCCCCCCAACGACACCCGGGGGATTTGAACCCGCAACCTCGTTCTGATACCAGTTTTTAGGATCAAGCCCTAACCGTTGCGCTAAAAGCTCAAGCTGGCAGCGAAGGCGAACCGTATTTCTTTATGGGATTGTAGAGCCCCATATCTATGCTTGATGTGGGCGGGCCTGAGGGGCTTCGCACATGGACCCCATAATCCAAGCGGCGGGTTATGCTGTCAAGCACCGATGCTCCACGTGGACCCCATAACCCATGTGGGATATCAAATCCCTAAGGGAGATGCTGGCATAAACCAACACCAGCTACTCCAGTCTCAGCGGTGCCCAACGGCACCCGATCGCTCAACCACTCGAGTCAAAACGGTGCCCCCGGCACCCGATTGTCGAGTCCAGACGGCGCCGGGCTACTCTAGCTTCATTGGCGCTCAACAACATCAGTCACAATGGTGCCCTTAGCACCTGACTGTCCAGACACACCAGTCACATCGGGGCCCACGGCACCCGACTGCTCAACCACTCGAGTCACAACGGTGCCCCCAGCACCCGACTACCAAGTCCAGATGGCGCTGGGCTACTCTAGCCCCAACGACGGTCAACAAGTCCAGTCTCATTGGTGCCAACGGCAGTCGACTGCCCAGCTACTCCAGTCACAACGGTGCCTCCGGCACCCGACTGCCTAACCACTCCAGTCTCAACGGTGCCCCGTGGCACCTGACCACCCAGCTACTCCGGTCACTACGGTGCCCATGACACTTGAATGTCTAGCTAATCCAACTACCATGATGTCCAGGGCACCCAACTCTCCCAGTTTCAACGGCGCCTGGTCGCCCCAATCACAATGCTTAGGACACCCAACTACTCCAGTCACAATAATGCCAACGAAACCCAATTACTCCAACCACAGTGATGCCTACGTCCTTGACTGCCCCAGTCACAATGGCGCCCACGACACCCGACAGTTCTGAGCTTAATGACTCTTGGTCGCTCCAGTCATGGCGATTCTCACGCCACCTGACCGCTCCAGTCTCAATAGCGCTCGACCGCCCCTGTCTCAACAACGCCCGGCCGCTCTAGTCATAATGGTATTTGCACCATCCAGTCACCCCTATCTTAACGACGCCTAGCTATTTCAGCACAGTGGTGCCCTCGGCACCCCAGCTTCCCCGATCTCGACGATGCTCCGTATCGGGGATATATCACGACACCCTTCGGGCGGCATACTACCGAGTCACAAGTCCTTTGACGGACACTATGTACCAATGCGGAAATACCCGCACAATAACGCAATGACCCGGGGACCGTCACGAATGATAGAATTGTCCCATGCCTTGCACACATTTGTAATCGGGCTTACACGCCCCGTATAAATGCCTGTCATGGTATATAGTGACATAATCCAGTCCGGGAGTTGATCCCCATCCTTTCCAGCTGTCAATCTCGAGGCTGGCCAACAAACCGCCACCTGTCTCTCAGCTCGGTCCATACTCCTCTAGCCGGATGGACCCTACATCTGAGTCAGGACCTGCCTGCTCCCTGCCGAGTCAATGTCCGCTGCTCCGCTGTCCAAGCCAATACCTCCATCTCACAAACCCATAGTTTCTATACTTTCCAGTGTCCACACTGGAACCAGTCTCTCTCCCCCCAATTATCCATGCCGTGTTACTGTTGCCCTATCACTGTTGCATGGACTAAGCCCTCCCGATGTCGCGGCTCCCAGGGTCCCTGACTCTTTTCTTTGGCAGTAGAAACAAAGGTGTTTGGGCTCTATCCGATGTAAAATAAACACCAATTGCTTGCGGTCAATGGGGGAGAGGTCAGCACATGAGCCCCCACAATCTTCTACACTCATACCAGCAGAACCTCTTTCTCTCCACATGGCGCACGACATTCTGTGCCCACGTGCCGTGTCATGTCCCGAGCGCGGAAGGAACTCGGTACGCGTGACGAGTTATATCAATCATGTCAATCAGAGCATAAGTGTATTCGACACATAGATAGAGCGCGTAAAAGTAGAGATAAACCAAATCCTTTATTCATAATAACCATCAAGGTAATTCTATTACATAATCTCCATAAAAGTACTAAGGACAAGCTTGACTCAATAAAAGAATATTACAATGATTGACTCAAGAAATAGGAAAAAGACTCGACTAGATAACGACATCGATAATTGGAACAGCTCTACGCTCTTCACTCATATCCATTCCCTTCCGAGTGATCTTCGTCATCAGAATTACCTGAAAAATAGGGAAAAACACCAGGTGAGTGAACGCTCAGTAGGAATTATATCTCAAGTACAAGCTTGCTTTAAGTAATTACATGTTACATGAATGCAAGTCTAGCTATGCATGTACGCAAGATAAAGATGAGAGTTAGAGGAGTATCAAGATTAACGAACTAGCAAGATTTCAAGATATTCATATAGAATGTATCAAGATGGTCAAGCATGTAAACATATCAAGTCATGTCACGAGGATTGGCTATCATAATATCAAGCAAGTAAATACCCTTTCCGGGCAACGCAAGTCATGTCATGTCAGGTCAAGTACGAGTCGTGGAATGCCATAAATCAAGCTAGTCATGCACTTCGGTGCAATGCCACACCGTGATCAATCAACTCCCATGGGCACAAGTACTTTCGGGTGCTCCTCTCAGGACCAGATCAGGATCTACATGCGAAGGCATTGGGTCATATATATTTCAGACGTCCACTATAGTTATAACCAATATAGAGTTCCAAAGAAAAAACCATTGTAGGTTGATAAGATAGATTTTTCGAATGAAGGAGATCAAGGGCTGAACTTTGAACAAGCAAGACACATCATTAACCCTCACGAAAATCAAGACATGGCGTGAAATTGGGTAAATGGTGCCCACTTAGTCGCCACCAATTACAGAAATAGCACCCACATGCGTGGTCGCCCATTCCTGTGAACAGTACGAGCTGGATGAAATAGCGCCCAGGCTCAGGTCGCTATATCAGGGAAATAACGACACTGGACAGGTCGCCAATTCCTTCTAGCGCCCAAGTCCGTGTCGCCAATTACTGACACAGAATAGACTTCTCAAAGAGGCTAGAAACAGCACTCTATGAGGGCTAAAACATCACGTTTCTTCAGAGTGACGTGACAAGACACAGTTTTATGGGTTTTTAGGGTACAACCTGCTTGACTACCTCAGGGGAATCCAAGGCTAGCGTTAACTTACGGAGGTCTCTATGATGAAATCAACAGTCCAAAGGAAGGAATATCCTACGGAGGGTTCAAACATCACCGATAATTTGTGTGTAATCGATAGAATCAAAATAGAAACCCCATCTACGGATGTGAGATGAAAGTGTCAATAGACCCGCGATATGGGCCATAAAAATGCGATAAAACTATGAGATAGGAAATCTGCGCCTGTACAGAAGTCGCCATTTAATGAAATAGCGACCTTCTGAAAGGTCGTTCAATCAGAATTTATAATAGAATTTTCATGAATATAATGAAAATTAACGGCACTGTATAAGGGCGTTAATTCTAGGATTTTCCAGAAATTAATATCTATGATTTCAATTAGCGACTATGTATAGTGGCGTTCATTCTTTAAATGACTAAGGGAATGTCACCCATTCTTTGTCTGGTGATACGTATCGGGCAGATACGTTCATAGACACATATTACTATTCATAAACTGGAAGGTCAACAGATCAGGAAAGTAAAGACATGAATAAATAGAGAAAATTATCAGGAATCCATAATCATATTCATGCATTAATTTTAACGTCAGGTTTTGTAGATATAAATTTTTAAACAGGTGATATTTATTAAATGCTTAAAAGAAATAGCAGATTAACAAAGGGTCCTTCATTAAATGACGCCCTGAGAACTATCGCTATTTCAAAAGAATTAACGGCATCGCATGCGGTCGTTCATTAAATAAGTGCCCATGCCAAGGTCGCTATTGACTAAAATGTAGTAAAACTACAGGCACTGAAACAGAAATCATGGTATCGTGCTATATGACCAATATGTATGAAATTACGGGGATTAACAGGTTGGGCTTTGTAACTTGAGAACACCTACCTCTTGTGGTTGATTGGGACGACAAATAGAGGAGAAGAATAATAAGAAGTGCAGTAGCAGCTATGGCAACAACTGCAGAAAATGGAAGAGGAAGCAGTAGAGCTTCTTCACGTTGTAGGCAGCAGCGAGAATAGACAGCAACTGCAGTGGCAGTAACACTCAAATAGAAGTAACAGTATCAACTACAACTGCTACTCACGAACAGGAAGGAGGATGCAGTAGCAGCAACCGACGTAAAAGAAGACTTGCTCCTTCTTATGACTACAACAATCGACCAAATAGGAAAACCAGTGTGTAGGAAGATGAAGAAGCAGACGATACTCTTCTTCTCGCACGGCAACATGATGTAGGAAAACGACGTCGACACAGGGCTCACGAACTAACAGAGGTAGTAGCCTTTGTATGTTCAAGAGGGGGTTATTTATAGGATTTGGGGTTTAGAATCCTAATAGTATTTAAATTTCTATGCATGGACTCCTATTAGAATAGAAGTTTCCCACGTATCAATCCATCTTGGTTAAAACTTTCCCAAACCATAGCCACTTTCCGGGATGGCATAAACCCTAACGCATGCAAGCTTCATACGTGATTTAGTTTTTATATATATATATATTTATATCCATATCCTATTCCTTCTTTGGACGTAGGGAGGGTTATGGGCTTTTAAGGCCCTTTAGCGATTTTATTATATATATATATATATATATAAGAGGTTAAGGCCCTTTGAATGATTTATTTGGGTTTGACCATTTGGCTGATTTGGGCCCTTTATCATTTAATTGGAGGTTTGGAAATTTAATTTCCTCTAATTTATCCGGGTTGCTACATGTCGTGCCCCGGCGGCACATCGCTAGTCAAAAACTTGGTTCCGCAGGTGATCATCGAGAAATTGACTGGCACGCCCGCATTCCATCCAGCCATCCCTATCCTAGTTCTCCAGAGTGATTAACCATACGCCACTTCTTCTTGTGCGTTCCTATCATTCTCTTCACCTTCTTGTAAATACCCCCGAAATTAGCGCGTGCCAAGTTGACCTATCTCGGCCTTTCGGAAAAGGCGAGTTTGCATCACCGCCACGAGGAAAAACAGAAGTGACTCCCCGTGTGTGTAAACAGCCATACGTATGGCTCACATGGAAACTGCTTCCCAAAGAGGCTAACGGCATGCGGGGACAGCCCTCAGCACTTATACCGATACACGGTAACTCGACAAAGAGAAACACGAAAGCACGGAACACTCGGGGTCACCCGGACCCTCAAAACCCATGGTGATGCGGGATGGGATGCGACTCGATGCCAATTTGAATGCGAACCTTGGACTCTAGGCAAACTCGTGACTCGTCCCTAGCGAGGGAAACGTGCGGATGTGCGCGGTTGAGAAACTGGCAATGAGTCAAGGGTGGTCAAACTCACTCTCGTGCTCGGATCGAGTCACGGGACGGGTCTCGCTCTCTCTCGCAACGGTGATTGAAATAATATAAGAGCTAATTACCCTAACACTCATGCTGCGGTATATAGAAATATACGAAGTAAGCAAAATGTTGAGAGAGGGCAGCGGACAATGAAAAATTGCTAAAAGGGGGTGGGTTATTTTAATCCCACATGGGGACAAGAGCGGGGGGCTTGGTCAATGTACGCAACACATTTGACCACATGTTGTGGAATGGAGAGGGCTCCTACGTGGGTGGTATTCTCCCTTTGAAAGAGGAGGATGTGGCTAGTAGACAAAGTCTACAAGTGTGGCTTGGAAGAGGAGAATGTGGACATATGTAAATAAATGTCAACAAAGGTGGCTATGGGATGGGGGAATTTTTTTAACCTTGGTCAATATTTTCCCATGGACCAAAGACCAACCCATGTGGGCCCTAGATTCTAGGTGGCCCAATGAGAGAGAAGGTGGGGGTCCCGCCAGGCCTACGTGGCCTTTTGCAAAGAAATCCACTAATTCTTAAGGACTAACACATTAGCTTATAATTACCATACAATTGACTCAAGGATATAAATGCAAATAAAAAGTTAGTGGCCTTGTTTTGATGTCACCATCACATGGGCACGCTAATTAAGGTAACACAGTACCTCTAGACACCTAAAAACATGGTCACGGTACCCAAAGGGTGCCCGGGACATCCACAGGGCCATAGGTCGACCAATGGGTCACAACAGGGTCGACCAGGGGCCAAAACGGGCCAAGACAGGGGATTTCGGTCGACCGATGGCCTTGGGTCGGTTGACCAATTGAATTGGTTGACCGGCCCACAAGGGCGGCTCGCCCGACCAGAACGCGGTCGGTCGCCTGACCGCGACCGCCCTGCAACACCCCCGTGGCGAACGGCCATTCGTTCGACCGAACCGCCCGGGACGGTCGATCGAAAATGGCAGAGAACTCTCAAAAACCCGCCTAGGGGTCCTATTCCACGCTCCAATCACCCCCGGGTGATGGGGAAACATGGGGAACCCATTCCCTCGCCTCTAGACCACCAAGAGGTGCCATTCAATCCCCAAAAATGCAATCAAAATGGAGAATCCATCGAAAATCAGGCTTTTAACCCCCAGCGTGAAATAAAAGCCTCTTGGCCTCACCTAGGCCTATAAAATACTGGGAAATGAACCACATGGGTTAGGGAACCATCCCCCTACCTCCACCGAAGATTTTCCGCATCGAGATCACCGTTTCCACGTGAAACGGCTCACGAATCACCGCTGGGTTCACGAAATCTACGGACGAACGCCACGCCTCCACCGCCTCATCTCTCGACCCATCCTCGCCTACTCATCACCCTCATGCCACCTCCGTCTCGCCCTCCTCGCCTCCGTCGGCCGCCCGGAGAAGATGGGAAGAGAAAGAGAAGAGAGAGGGAGAGAATGAGAAGTGAGGAGAGAGAGAGAGAGAGGGGTGGGTTGGTTTAAATTGAAAACCAATTCAGAATTCTAATAATTTGGAAAACACAAAATTAGGAAAAAATCATTCCCACGATCCTCGAAAAATGCACAACACGCCTGCAACGTCCCGGAGCCCGACAACACATTGGTTCACCCTACATAGGGTTCCGAAGGCTCAATAGTCAAAAGCCCGATTAAATCATAAAACACGTTCCAAGACTCACAAAAGCACTCCGAAATCCATGGATTCTGATTTGAAAAATCCAGGGTGTTACATGTAATGACCCAGACTATTCATATTATTTCAGGAATTATTAAAAATTCATTAAGGCCCAATTATGGTAAACGATTAATCTAGCCTATTTAATTGAAACCCAAAAGGTTTAAGGACCAAGCCCATTAAGTTTAGCCCTTGTTCTAGAGGGTTATTTAGCCTATTTATGAATTTTAAGGATAAATATCCTTTTTTAGATAATCATGTGGATAAAATAAATAAAAGAGTTTGAATGAAGTTGAATTCTACGCGCAGTAGCTGTAGCGGTCTATCGTGCGACCGCCACAGGCATGTAACGCACCAAGAGTCGACCGCCACGCTCTGTCAGTTTCGTGAATGGAAGAAAGAGTAAAAAGATTAGATTTTTGCTAGTCTATCTCTTGGGGATCGAGATGGGAGGACTAGTAAACATGTTAAGGACTCTCTGAAGTCGATCTAAGCTATAACAAGGACTCTAGAATCGATCTAATCCATAAAACCCTAGCTAGAACCTATAAATAGACCCTAGTTTTGACCTGTGCGACCCCTACATTGGCTCGCGTGGAACTAAGGTAAGGAGATAGTATTTCAGGTAAGTTCTGTAGAACTTTTTATTCCTTATACATAGGACTAATCTTCCTCAAAATTTTGTGCTAGGAGATCAACTACACAAGGAGTTTGAAGCTTCCAAAGTTACTGGTTTGACCATAGCGACCCAGGAATCTGAGCAAAAGTCCACTGAAGATCAGGAGATTAGAACACCAAATCGAGGTAATTAGCCTAAGTGTCTTTAGAACTTTCTATTCCCCTTAGTTTCACCTTCTTACCCTCCAAATTTGACGTCCTTAGGTCAAGAGATTGAGGAGTTAGAGTGACGTGAAGTTGCTGAAAACTCATAGGAAGGGAAGAACTAGGGCGTGTCTTGCAGTCACAAATTGGAAGTTGAAAGCCCAATAAAGAGGTAGGTTATCTCATCAACGGCAAGAATATCATGATAGGAGTAAAAGCCCTCTGGTTATACTTGATTCTATGCACTGTAGACCATGAATTTCATGTTTTAGTAGGTCTATGCATACATGCATGCCCTTAGCCTAATTTAAAGATAAAAAATATTCTCTTGTTCATTCACTGCGACCTATGCATCTAGATGGCCTATTCTTAGTTCTGTCATGACTAGAGTAGTTGTTTATTCTCATTCTCCTTGCATGAAGGGTTTTAAACCATAGATCTTTTACTTACTGTTAGCAGTACTCTGACGGATGATAGTTAGACCGTCACATGACTCTGACGGCCTTACGATAAGCCGTCAGACCGCCTGTTGTACTTAAATTTCTCTGTAATCTCTGACGGACTAGAATCAGAGCGTCACAACCCTCTGACGGCTCCACGATAAACCGTCACAGCCATATGACGCCCCTATCTTAGACCGCCAAAGTGCTGTGTTCTGTCTATTTGGGACAGAATTGAGAACAGTCAAGGTAGCTTATAAATAAGCCTAGTTATCTAAGTTTTGACCTATCTTCATGAACTTTGAGTTTATAAATTGATTCATGCATGTCTAAAGCACTTTGAGTTATTTTAAGTACATGTTAATTTCATTTGCTAAAACTATATAGTTTTATATTAAAAGCATGATTTTAAACGATGTATCGATAGAGTTTCATCATGGTTTCACATCGTTACACATTCTTTCCATCTATAGAGTCAATTTCTCTAAGTACATGGCATATATTCCGGTATATGACCATTAGTTCACACTTTGCACATAGGAACATATTCTTGGACTTGAGGACCTCTCTATTGGATATTCCTTCCAATGGACTAGGAAATCTGGTTTCAAGGCCTCCGTACTTCTCCGCGAGCCTGGGATTCCCACTAGGACATTGTGGACGTCAAAAAAAAATGATAATGATCATGCGGCATGCACGTCGAGAGCAAGTCAAAGACGGAAGGGCCGAATAAACCCTATGCCTCCTCCAAGCAGGACGAATACCTACCCGGTGCTCCGCCACCCAACAAAGAAGCCCCTCGGGCTGAAGAAATGGCCCCGGCTCTCCAGTCGGCATTGCCGAAGGCCGAATCAAAAGAAACTCAGGAATTCAGACACATGTTCGGCACGCGCCGGAGATCACTCAAAGTTCCGAATCGGGATTCAGAGGCCCTGAACTAAACACCCCAACGGCGGTGCATTACAACTGAAGCAACACGGGAGGACAAGTGTCCGTCCGAATAGCCGCGAAGCTGAGATGAAGTCTAATCCGGCTCGGCCTGCACTTAAACTGACGCGCCCTTGCTTGGGCCTTAAACCGGCGCGCTTTTCCTGTGGCCATTAAACCGGCGTGCCCCATATTGGCTATAATCTGGCGTGCCTATTTGTATGTTGTTAATCCGGTGCGCACAACACCGCGCCAGTTTAACTCAAAAGTTGTCTCGTCCGAGCTCCGGTACTCTGTTCTCCCATCAGCTTCGGGCGCAGACGCAAAAGGGCATGACATTTAATGCTTGAAGCTCTGTCTCCATCTCCGTTCGACAGCGCATCGGCATCAACGGTGAAGGCATGCATCCACGGTGGAGAAGCGGCAGCAGATCTCCCGGTAGATCTGTGAACACCCCGTCCTAGGATGAGCGCCAGTGTATGGCGCGAATCAGCAGCATCCAACACAACAACAACGTTGTTGCGAACACGGCAGGGGTGGCGGGAATCCTCTCCCCCACTGTCCGTTCTATAAAAGGCATGCTCCACTGGAGAAGAAGAAGAGAGAAGCTGGAACCCCCTGGCTGGCCATTGAAGAGAAGAAGAAAAAGAGAGAAGAGAAGCTCCATTCCCCGGCGCCCGTGAGGTGAAGAAGAAGAGAGTGAGCGTGAGAGAAGAGAGGTGAGCACGGAAGGGGAGAGCTTGTGCTCTGTTCCCCCTCCTCGTCCATGTATCTCTTTCCTTTTCCCCTCTGCAATGTATTTCTCTCTTTTTTGGGATGAAATCTCTTGGGTTTGAGCCGTTTTCCCCCTTCGGTGGATGAATAAACAGAAGTCCCTTCTGGCAAGCACGATTCATTGTCTAGCTTCTTCTCTCCCTCTTTCTCTAGGTTTTCTTCTCATCCAAGGGCCTTTAGAAGTCTACCTCTCTGTGGCATGACCTTCTAAGGAACCCGCAGATGGATGAACATCTACAGCCCTCCTGTGGCATACATTTGTTCCCCCCTTTGAGGGATCATTACCTGTGAGTCGTGAGAGCTCTTGAAGGCCAGTCCTCGAGCTTCTCCACACTCACATCTGGGTTATTGGACCGCTGTGAGGTCTGGATTTCGAGGTTCACCCCGGAGCAATCCGTTTGGTGTCCCTCTTTTTTCTCTGGCGAAACCTCAGTCCGGGGGAGATGCTGCCCAATTTTTGCCAGGAGCATGAACAATAAGAACTAAGAACGAACGCACATAGAAGTGAACAGACTAGGCTTCTTCCTGCTAAGAACTGCCTAACTCAGAAAGTCCCCCCCTCTGTTGAAATCAAACTCAAACTGAACTGTCCCACAACAAACTCTTCTAATAAAACACTCGAATCTTCATGCTAATCCACCTTAATAAAAAATTAAAACACTTAAACTTTCTCCCCACAAACATAATCCACCAATTCGGTGAACAAATCAATCAACAAATTAACTTGCAGTTGAAAGAAAGAAGAAACAGAGCACAACAAGAATGAAATAAAACCCACAGAGTTTAATCCGGCGCCCCCCTAATCCTGCGCGGGTTAATCTGGCGCTCTCCCCCCCCCCCCCCGCCGGTTTAGCCCCACACTCAAATCCACTTTCAAACTTCTGAGATGAATAGTGCCCCTCCAATAGCCTTATTCCGGCGCGCCAGTTCATTGGCCTTAATCCGGCGCCCCCCCCCCTTTTGTTGCCCTATCCGGCGCGCCCCATGGCATTCTTCTTTAAACCGGCGCGCCCCGTGCTCCACACTTAAACCGGCGCGCTCCACTCTCCCCTTGGGATCCCATTAAATTGGCGCGCCCCTTGCACCTGTTATTCCGACGCGCCCTGCTTTGTATCATGCTAAACCAGCGCGCCTCCTTAACACAAAAAAGGATAAGTAGCCAATAAAAAAAAGGGGGAAATATTTAAAACTAAAATAAATGAAAAAGGGATCAATCTTAATAAAAAAGGAAACAAACGCCATCACCCTTTCTATAATCAAATTTTGTTCCGAGTGCCCCCGGAAACCCCCGCAAGGGGCGCTGCCCCCATGACCCCCGCGACCTGACCGGGCAGGTCGAACCCCACGACCTAACCGGGCAGGTCGAGCCCCGCGACCTGACCGCGCAGGTCGATACGCGTGCGAGGGCGCACGTTGGCGAGTTTGGGCTTCACACCTAACGATTCACTTCCCCGGACTGTGTGTGAAGAGAAAAGCAATGACGCCCCGTGGCATCAGACGTGGTCCTCGAAAACCCCAATATGGCCATAGTCTGCAACCACCTCGAGCCAATAGATCATCAGCTTGACTCACCTCCATCGGGATCCAATCCCGCATCCACATTAAACTTACCATACTCACGGCGGACATTCGTACGGTTTGGTGAAGAGAAAAGTAATGATGCCCCACTAGATTGGACTTGGATCTTGGGAGCCCCCACCCGGACATGACCATGATCCGAACTTATCCCGGGCCGGTAGTTTGTTAGCTTGACATGTCTTCATCGGGATCCGATCCCGCACCCACATTAAACTTGCCGTACTCGCGGAAGACATTCGTACGGTTTATCATCATTTTCGATGCTGCTAATACGGACTTCCGTCCGAATAATGAATGGTCTGTTATTGACCGACATATATACCGGGATCTAATCCCGCGCTTGCATTAAACTTGCCGTACTCACGGCAGACATTTGCACGGATTCGCTCCCGTCACCGTCTTGTTTTCTATACGAACCTTTGTCCGAACATAAAATGGTCCGTGTATGACCGATAAAATCTGAATGGAATGAGGCGGCTCTCATCCTCCTCAAACCCTACACATGGGAACATCGATAAGACTGTCGTGAGTCATGCTCGGACCTCGGGTTCGCCCCAACCATGGTCATCGCCTGACCCACATCCTTGGCCTATAGCCAGCTATCTATGTACACATCTTTGTTTTGGAATCTAGTCCCGGGACACTTTCCCGCTGCCTTTCGGCACCGGAAATATTAACGATGCCCACGCAAGCCTCGTTTGGACCGCGGGAGGCGCCCCCAGAATGGTCCTGACTCGATCTCGCACCGGGCCAATAAACTCGCTGATTTTTGACCACTCTAACCGGGATTCAACCAAATGTCTTCTATCCCTTTGAACAATAAATTTGCCGTACCCCGGCATACACATGCTCCAGCTTTCCCCGTGACGATCATGATTCTCTGAAGCCGGACGCTCGTCCGAATATCAAAATGGTCCCTTGAGTGACCGACATCTTTTGAATGCTTGCTTCCCTAGACATAGGGCTTTTCAACTGATTCGAGACCGCTATCGGCTTGTTTCTCTCGATATAGTTTCCTGGCCATGAGGCCCTGATTCCCGATGATTAATCAAGGGTGTTCCCCTCTCCGAGGGGATGTAAATAACGCCGTGACCTTTATGGCGCGGCGGGTCTCAGTCCCGACACGAACCACACAATCGTCTGATTAGTCAGATCGAGCGCACAATAAATCGTCACCTTCGTGACTGGCACGCCCACGCACTTAATAAACCCAATAAACAAATAAACAACGATTTTAAATAAAAAGTTCGTCCACAGACGTCGAGTTGGTTGTACCATTAAAGCCAATTGTTTAGAAAGCACTATCGATGTTTTCCAATTTTTACTATGTAACGGCCTATTACTCGACCGTCAGGCCATCTAACGATCCAGTATACAACCATCACATATACTGAGTCTAATTTATTCTCTTTGGATTCAGCCCGATCTAACGGCCCAATTATAGACCGTCACGTTCCTGTAACGGCTTATTAATTGACCGTCACAATTCCTGAGTACTTTAACCCAAGATTTGACCCAAGGGTTGATATTCCAAAAGTTTCTAGATGGATTATTGATGGTCTAGGACTTGTCATATTGCTTAAGATACTTAATTTTAAATTATGGAAGATAGGGAATATATTGTTATGCTGTCGAATTGTTCTACAAGCATAACGTTGTTTTAAGTCATTCTTGATCCCTCGCATTCTTAAATTGAAGCGTTCATTTATTGGAACTTATTGAACTTGTTATATTACTGGCCATATTTATTGCTTGAAACGTGGAAGTAGCTTGATTTATACTTGAAGATGCGATCGAGCACTGATTGTGTTCAAGGGCTCTATGCTAGTCCCCTCGACTGATTGTCAGAAACATACTATTGTAAACCATGGGGTATGATGCTACTGGCGTCGCATTGCGCTGGGAGTACTTTCTTTATAAATAAGTGAAAATCCACGGCTCGTGAAGTGAAAATCCACGACAGGAGATATACACGTACATGACTTTCTAGCTTGTTACATGATATTCCACAGAAATTCATGAAGTACTTGTTACTAAGTGAAGAGTACATTCTTGATTGATACATGACTCTCTAGTACATTCTTATTTATGAAAGGCCATATCATATTCTTGTTACATTCTTGCTAGTTCATACTTGCTCATTCTATCTTACATGATCATCTTTGTTACTTTGGTAATCGCATGATTGATCGCATTCGCATGATTTTACCTTATTTCTTTAGAGCTAAAATGCTAATCACTTTAATAGTGCCTTCATGTTGATGCGAATATACCTACTGGGCAAGTGTGCTCATTACCTATTTCTAATCTTTTCAGGAGATGGAGGTGATACGAATTCGGATTCGAGTTATACAAGTAGCGGGTCCGAGAGCGAATGAAAGTGTTATCAAAATGAGAGTGAAGACTTAGGAAAGTCACTATTGTTTAGATCGAGTCCTGTAATTTTTCCTTTTTTCTTGAGTTTGATGGATTAAAGAAGGTTGAAAAGTTATTGTAATAGAATATTTTGATTATTAATGAAGTAAGTTGGAGTTTGAGTAAACTATTGTGCAATTACATCTCATGTGTGATTGTCTTGCACTCTGATCGTTCTCGCTTGCAAGAGGCTTACTATGTCGGCTGTCCACGATTCCCCGAGTTAGTCTTCCGCTGTAATAAAGGCTCGGGTCGTGACAGTTAAGTTGGTATCAGAGCCTAAGTCTCAAGACTTAGGGAAAAGAGTCACGTCATAGGATAAGTCCAAGGCTTAAGGACCCATACCTATGAACTAAGGAAGAAATTTCCTCACCCATGCGAGAATTGGGTATAGCCCGGGATAAGATAGTTAATTAGTTTTAAGATTTATCTCTTTCTAATTCTATGAGAATTAACAAATTTTTATTTCTCTCAGGTACCTCATTATTACAATGGCTCATCGCGTAGATTGGGGTGGCATGTAACAAACAGTTGCTGGCCTTACTCAGGCATTACAAACTATGGCCCAGGTAGGCGCAGGGGCGAGGGCTGGTGACTTGCATCGTAATTTTCAGAGTTTAAACCCTCTGCGTTTCTACAATTCTTCTAATCCGGATGAGGCAGAAAACTGGATAGATGAAATGAATCGTATCTTCGATGTTATCTAATGCACGGACCAAGAAAAAGTGTGTCTCGCAACCTTTCAACTCAATAAAGATGCACGCACATGGTGGAAATCAGTACCCACACCTCCGGCATATGCACCTCATACATGGGACGGTTTTCTCACTCTATTCCATGCTAAGTACTTTTCTGAGCATGTTAAAGAAAGAAAGGCCATGGAGTTCACCTCTCTTCGTCAGGGAATGATGACAGTTGCGGAGTATGAACTTCAATTCTCCAGGCTAGCACCCTATGCATCGCATTTAATCAGTACCGATTTATTGAAGGCTAATCGGTTTATGGACGGGTTACGACCCGGTTTCATTCAGCAGCTCGGGACCCAAAACATCCGTACCTATGCAAAGATGGTTCAGCGGGCATATTTATGTGAGAGGACCTTAGAGAAGGTCGAGAAATTGAAAGGAAAGGGAGAAGAGTCTAGCCGACGATCTGATCGGTGTTATAAGGAGGAGAAATTCAACATCACGGAACCTCATAAAAGCCGTGATAATAAGAAAAGATCCAGGAGCGGGAACGGTGGAAGTTCCCAGAAGAACAAGAAAGTCAAGGAGGAGAAGGAGCAAGTCATGGCGACTTGCACATTTTACGAGAAGTTCGGCCATTCGACTGAAGAATGTTGGAAGCACCTTGGTGCTTGTCTATGTTATGGAAGCAGGGAGCATCGTATGCCAGATTGCCCTCTTATGAAGGATCAATCGTCTGGTGGTGGACGTAGGAGGTAGGCTCGCCTCAATGCTGTTCTAGAAGAAGAAGAAGAAGCGCCCAAGGATGGTGGGCTTATGGAAGGTACCCTTCAAATTTGTTCCCGTTCTGCATTTGTGATATTTGATACTGGTGCCTCTCATTCTTTTATCTCCACTACTTTTTCAAAAATAATACCAAGTGCATCAGTTCCCTTACCTCCAGATCTTGCTATTACCACACACTTAGGCTCTGGAATAAAGTGTTGGATTTTTGTGACTTCCCTAGTGTTTTGATGATGAGCATCACTATGTTAAATATTGTCATTTTAATCAGATATCTTGCGTAATGTTATGCATTTGAAATTTCCATGATTAACAGGAAAACTGCTATGAGGTAGTACCTTGTATGTCCGTACTGTTCCTTTCATACTTCGTGTTGTTTGTGTTTACTACACTTCGTGTTGTCCTTTTGTACATCGTGTTGTTCCAACTATGTTTGTTGATTGTCTTCGTGTTGTTTACTGAAGCAGCTCGACTTGTTCTGATGAACTTCGAGTCATTTCCTGTGAACCTCGTGTCGTTTCTTCAGTATTTAGTTGCTCATCTCGAGTCATCCTTTTTATTTTTGCTCTTGTGTTTTCGTGTCATTTACTGTAGTTACTCGAGTCGTTTTCCTGCTTTCACTGTGTTATCACGTGTCGTTGTAGCCATTCCTGTCTTCTGTCTTCGTGTTGTTTTTCCTAGACCCCGTGTCCTTTTTGCTTTGTGACCACACTTCGTGTAGGGTTCTGTTTTCGTCTTCGAGTTGGTTTCAGTCCGTGTCGTCCTCGTCTTCGAGTCGTTCGTAAGTTCGAGCAATTTTGTATTCGAGTCATTTTTTAATGTCTTCGTGTTGTTTCTGTGTTTGTGTCTTCGTGTTGTTGTTTTTGTGTCTTCATGTTGTTTTTGTATTTGTGTCTTCGTGTTGCTTCTTTCTATCTTCATCCAAGGTTCCTCTGATCGTGTGTTTCTATCGTTTCACTCCGTGTTATTTCCTTCTCACCTCGTGCTGTTCTCATCTGACCTCGTGTCATTCTCTCTTTATTTCGTGCTGTAGTCATCTTGTGTATCTCGTGTCGTTCTCAGTATAGTGCATCTCGTATTGCTATCACATACCTCATGCAGTTTTAGTTTTTGTGACCCTGAGTTTTAATGGTTTTAATTTCTTTGCAGGAGAAGAAGAAAAATAAAAAGAAGAAGGTGGTCTGAGGAAGAATATTCCCCAGTGTCTGGGCTGCACGTGATCCAATACTAAAGGAACCAATGCTATAAGGGCACGTGGCAAGAAGGTTCTGGATCGAGCACGGGAAGCACACGCCTTGCATGAACCCTCCTGATCGCTTATAAAAGCACTGCCTCACCATCTACGAAAAGAGAGGAGCTCCGAGGTTACAGAAAAGAAATTTGAGTGAGAGCAGACGAGAAAGAGCCTCCCTGAGAAACTAGAGTGATCCAGTTGAGAGAGAAGAGAGAGCAGAAGAGTGATCAGAAGATGGGTATTGACTTACGGATCAAATCCGAAGTCTACTGCTCAGTTTGAGCTACATTGTTTCCAGTTTCTGAAATTTGGCTTCCTTCTTTCGTGTTTTCATTTTTATCTGCTTTTTCCTTCTTGATTGAAAGTTCTCTGTGTTACCTCCTGGTGTTCAGGGGAAGAGAGAGACGTGTTCTCTCTGGTTCACTTGCAACAGAGGTTGCAGTATTGTTCCCTCTCGTAGAAGAGGTGTTCCCTCTGGGCTTAAGAGGAAGAGAGACATTGGCCTCTGGTTCTAGTGATTGCAGATCACTAGTGTTCCCTCCGGTTGGAGGAAGAGGAACTTGTTTCCTGGTTTCTAGGGACTTGGCGTCCTTAGGGTTCCCTCCGGGTGTGGAGGAAGAGGGGAGGGTATTCCCCTGGTGAAGCTGTGAATCAGCCGTTGTCGCAGACTGCGTCTGCTTTGCTAGCAGGTGCTAGTGGAAGCCTCACTTCGATTTGAAGTGAGGGGTGGACGTAGGCAGACTGGAGGTCTGACCGAACCACCTTAAAAACCTCTGGGTACTCGTGTGATTGTCTGTGGTGATTTTGTGGTGTGCCTTCTATCCACTCGAGCTATTGTCCGCACTGCGTTTTTGTGGGTTCAACTCCGAGATTGCTTGTTTTAAGTGAATCATTCTTCAGAAATTTTTAATCGGTTGAAAACAGTGATCTATTCATCCCCTCCCCTTCTAGATCACTTTATATTTCTTGTATCACTTGGTATCAGAGCGGGTATTTCCCAATATGTGGTCCAACGGCCAGGGAAACGGATCCGCTGGTTCTCGCAGCTACATTGCTGAAGGGCAGTCAATCACCCGTCCCCCTTTCTTCGATGGTAATAACTATTTCTTTTGGAAGAACAGGATGGAAGTCTTTATCAGGGCCCAAAGCCACAAGCTCTGGAGAGTAATTACAGATGGTCCGTACCAACTTCCACCGAACGAAGACATGTGGACAGAGGAACAGGTTAAACTCTCCGCACTGAATTGGACAGCTCTTAACATCATACAGTGCGCCGTCCACCCGGAAGAGTACTTGAGGATTTCAGCGTGCAAGACTGCAAAGAAAATATGGGATGAATTGCAGTTAATGTATGAGGGCACATCTCAAGTGAGAGCTACCAAGATCAATATGCTTACAACTCAGTATGAGTTGTTTAAGATGAAGCTAGAGGAGTCGATCACAGAAATGTATGCTAGATTGTCTGTGATCATCAATAGTCTGAGAGGATTTGGAAAGGAGATTCAGCAAAAAGACATTGTCAGGAAGATCCTTAGGTCCCTAACTCCCATCTGGGATACTAAGGTGACCGTCATAGAGGAATCTAGAGATTTATCCACCATGTCAGTAACCCAGCTGATTGGGTCTCTCATGACCCACGAAATGAACTTCAAACAAGGGAATGATGGACATGACAGAAAGGGAAAGAATGTTGCTCTGAAAGTCTCACGACATACTAAGAAGAGCAGCAGTAGCAGCAGCAGTGGTGGTAGCAGCGAAGACTCTGACGAATTCTCAGACCTGGACAAGGGCGAGCAGGCCATGCTCACCAGGCAATTCAGAAAGTTCTTGAGGACTAAAGGGAAATTCTACAGGAGAAAGAAATTTAATGCTACAAGGAAGTCTCCTGAACGAGAACTTGAGAAGAACCGGTTTGTTAAGAAGGTTACATGCTACCATTGGCAGAAACCTGGTCACATGAAAAGTGAATGTCCAGAGCTGCAAGCTAAGACTCCCGGATACCAGAAGAAGATGGTGCACAAGAAGAAGAAAGCCATGCTGTGCACATGGAGCGACGAGGAGGAGGATCCAGAAGCCACCTCGTCCAGTGAAGGTGAAGAGAAGACTTGCCTCATGGCCAACCATGAGGAAGAGGTAACGAACTTATTTGAGAATTTTACTTTGGACGATTAGGAGGACGCCTATGGCGACCTGTTAGCTAAATATAATTTTCTAACCAAGGATCACAAAATGCTTAAACGAAAGTTTCACTCTGTTTCTGAGGAACACTCTATTGCTGTTACGGATGACATTAAAACCAAGGAGATGGCCATTAAGCTAGATCAGGCTAGAAGTGAGATCGAGAAGTTTAAAATGGAAAGAGAGGAAAATCTAGCTAGGATGAATGAGCTGAAGAGTAAAACTGAAGAGAGTAAAACAGAGTTTAGACTGATTGCAGAAAAATATGAGGCGGTTAGAAAAGTTAATCAAGAACTCCAGGACCAATGTAATGAACTTCAAAAGGAGATTGAGGACAAAGGAAAAATGCTAGAAAAATTTACAAAGGGGAGAAACAATCTGAATGCCCTTCTGGGGTCGAGGGTAAACTTCAATAGGGAGGGATTATGATACTATCCCACAAGTAAAAAACCCTTTGAATTTAAAACTGTCACGTTCTGCCCTGCCAAGGGCAAAGAAAAACTGGAAACACCATCCAGTTCCAAATCTGTCTCTACATTGAAGGTTTCGACCAGCAAATCCATTCAATCCACTGGTCAGCAAGCTAAGTCAGGAAATCCTGAGACTAGAACTGCTCCTGTGCAACAGTTGTGGAACAAAGGTTTTCACATGACCATTCCTATTGATGTCACTAGAAAGGTGAACAGTTTCGCTAAGAAAGTTCAGCATGCTAGTTATCGAGGAAAGCATGCAAACATGCATCACTTTCAGCACAATTTTCATTTGAATAAAAATGGTTACATGAATTATGCTCAGCACACACGTGTTTCCTCTAAGAGGCCAAACAACAATTTTTCTGTTCGGAAACAGCATAATTTTAATAGGAATAGGCTCATTCAACACCCACTGAGAAATGCCAAGAAGGAAGAATCAATCCACATGAAATCACTGAAAAGAACAGTAAAACAAATGTGGGTTCCTAAGTGTAATTTGCATAAATTGAAAACTATCTTTGGACCCAATTTGAATTGGGTCCCACATTACTTTATCTGAACTCTCGCAGGTTAGCCTGGCAGCCGAGCATAACAAGTGGTATCTTGACAGCGGCTGTAGCAGGCACATGACAGGAGACCGGTCCAAATTTAGCAAACTGAAAATGAAGTTTGGGGGCTTGGTCAAATTCAGTGGAAATAACAGAGGAAGAATAATTGGAATTGGTACAGTTGGTAAGTCCTCTACTAACTCCATTGAAGATGTGTATCTTGTAGAAGGACTTCAGCACAACTTGGTAAGTATAAGTCAACTCTGCGACAAAGGACACAAGGTACTCTTTGACCACAATTCCTGCACTGTTTTTGAGCTGAATTCTGATAACGTCATGTTCAAAGGTCATAGAGTAAATAATGTATACATCGTAGACCTGGATGATAATCCTGAAACTAACTTGTGTATGTCTGCTAACTCTGAACAGGTTGCTTTTGACTGGCATAGGCGTCTAGGCCATGATAGTTTGTCTACAATGAATAAACTGTCTAAGCATAACCTAGTTAGAGGTTTGCCCAGAATAAGATTTCAGTTAGGGTCCAAGCTATGTGATGCTTGTGCACAAGGTAAACAGACTCGTGCAGTTTTTAAGTTGAGAACTGAGAGTCTTTCATCTAAACCGCTGCAGCACTTGCACATGGATCTCTTTGGTCCTACTCGCATACAAAGTTTGTCAGGTAAGAGATATGGATTAGTCATAGTTGATGACTTCACTAGATTTTCTTGGTTGTTTTGTTTAGCAAATAAAAATGATGCTTTTGTTCACTTTGAAGAACTTTTCAATAAAATCAAACTGCAAGGTGAACATAATATCATTACAATTCAGTCTGACCATGGAGAAGAGTTTGAGAACTCTTCATTTTCTGAATTTTGCTCAAGAGAGGGAGTGACTCACAAATTCTCTTCTCCCAGGACACCGGAGCAGAACAGAATTGTTGAGAGAAGAAACATGTCAATAATTGAAATGGCCAGGACTATGCTGATTGAGAGTGGACTTCCAAGGAGATTTTGGGCTGAAGCTGCGAATACTACATGCTACATTCTAAACCGAGCCTTGGTAAGACCTACTCATAGGAAAACTCCTTATGAACTTCTCAAGGGTAAGCAGCCAAACATTTCTTACTTTAAAGTTTTTGGCTCCAAATGTTTTATTCATAATAATGGTAAGAATAGTTTGGACAAATTTGAAGCTAGAAGCTCTCCTGGAATTTTTCTCGGATATTCAGAAACCTCAAGGGCTTACAGAGTTTTCAATAAAGATGATCAAACTTGTTGAGCTATGGTTTTGATGATAACTAAACTTCGTGTGTAATGAAGATTGTAAGCTATGACTTTGATGATAACTAAACTATGTGACATATTGTGTGCTTGATTAGTGGAAAACATCTTCATGATAAATGAACTCACATGCGGCTATCTTATCTTGCAGGTTGCTTTACTAAGTAGGTTGATGATTGAATCATGCATGCTGTACATTAGTCTTTGGAGGTTCCATGTGAAGACTATGCTTCTCAGTGAAATGGTTGAGTCTTTATGGATATGAAATTGATTGCATGGCCTTGTGTTGTATAAATGCATAGCCATTTCATTACATACTCTGTTGAGGATTTCCTCTGGTTCCTGTATATCATGAATGCATGAGTGATGCCTCCTAGTCATTCTAATCATATGGCTTAAATGCTTTGAAATGGTTTGTGGGAGAATTGGGTTGAAGTCGGGATCTTCAGATTCATTGGCTTAATATCAACTTGCCTCTAAATTCCCAGAAAGTGCAGGTTAATGTTTCCTACATTGTGATGGATTCAAGGTAAGCATTTACATTGGAATCCAAGGTGATACTCTAATAATCTTGAGTTGGATAAATAGGTTCTCAAGTGCTTTCATATAGATCTTTCATGTGGATTCTTATATGCCTCATGATAATGCTGTCGTAATCATATTTCATGTCATTTGGGTCTTGGTCTCAAAACTAGCTTCATATGTTAATGCATGACCCATATATTTTGATCTTGATCTAACCTCTTGGTTTATCATATTTTTCAGGATGTAAAATCATTGTTGATCTTCATGGGATTATGGTAACATTTAATCAATTATTTCCCTTTGGTTTGATGGAGGTTTTAGTTGTTTTTCAAACTCAAACTGTCTTACAGTCTTCACCATTTTCAATCCCACCGTTGGATCTCCCCATAAAAATTATATGTTGTAGCTCTGCGAGTCCTCTTTCCAACGCCTCCAGTCTCGCTTCGATCGGAGTTCGGAGCTAGGAGAAATAATTCCTGCCGCCGGAGCGCGCAGTGCTGTTTTTTTGTAACTTACCTGAAAAAGGGTCGACCCCAAGGGTCGACCCCTGTAACACAAGGTGCTGTTTTGTATTTTTCAGCAACCTGTTGCCCGAGGGTCGACCCCTTCCGGACGGGACTTCCGTAAGTGTTTAAAACTCATCCTAAACCCCTTGAAACTTTACCAAAACACCCCCCAATGGTTCCTAATCATACTAGGGTGTTTCTAACATGTTTTGTGAGGGTTTTATGTGTCTTTTCATGCTTCTCATATTGGCCTATATAGGAGTTACGAATTTGGGAGATGAGAACCCTAATGCTTATATTGTTCTTTCTTGTAGGTGAAGAAAAGGGGGAAAAGAAGGTGGAGCTCTTGCAAGGTGGTTATCATCTACATCCATGAAGATTTGGAGCTCGTGGTAGAAGAAGAAAAGAAGCGGATTGAGGAGAGGAACAAGAGGACTCCAAAATCGCCATCATCTGACATCAAAGCAAGAAGAACCGGAGATTCGATTGAAGGGTCGCAACAGCCACCTCTAGTCCTTGTTCCTCTTGTGTTTGTGCGTGAATGTGAAGGGAAGAAGGAGGATTCGAAGTTCCAATCAACCCTCTACTGCTGGCTGTGAGTGAAATCAAGATTCAAGCTCATCCGATTCAAGATCGTCAAGAACGTCTTCCTGCTGCACAAGTGTTCGATTAAATTCGAGAAGAGAAAGGGGGAGCTTCCACAAGGATAATTCATTCTCTCTTCACTCCTTTCATTCTGATTCTTTGAGTTTAAACTTCAGCATATGTTGTAATCTTTATCTCAGATATTTGTGTGTGTGTGGATCATTGTTGGATCCGTGGTCGTGTGTGTGTCGTGATTTATTCGTGTGTGTATGTAGGTCTTCCTAGATCTACGTTTGTGTGTGTGGGTGTCTAGTTAGATCCGTGTTGTATCTTGTGTGTGGTTTGCTGCACGTGTGGCAGCGTGTGTTCGTGTTGGTGATCCGGCCATCGGATCGTGTGTGTGTTGTTATTCCGGTCGTTGGACTGTGTGGGAGACTACGTCTCCGTGTGTGTGTGTGTGTGCTTTGGGGCGTGTCCCCGTGTGTGTGTGCAGGCGTCGTCCTGCGTGTGTGTTTGGAGCGTCGTCTCCGGTTGGGAATTTATTCTCGAGTGAAGCCTCACCTAGTTTGGTGAGGGGTGGACGTAGGGAGCCCGTCGTGATCCCGAACCACCTTAAAATCCTTGTGTATTGTGGTTTGCTTTGCGCACTGGTTTGGTTTATTTTGTGTATCCATCTATATGATCGTGTGGGATCGGTGAACTTGAGAGAATCGGTTTAATGGCTTAATCAACTTCCTTAATTCTGTTATATGTCTTTAACTCCACCGTGTGCACTTGTCTTGTCTTATAGTGTTGTTGTTATCGAGCTTGCCAGATCAACAGTTTTGGGTGTTTTAATTGTTATCTCATTGCCTTTGATAAAAGGTCAAGAGTTTTATTTAAAATTTATAGTCACCCAATTCACCCCCCTCTTGGGTGTCATTGATCGAGGGACCCAACAATTGGTATCAGAGCTAAGGCTCTTATTTCATAGATCTAACGATCTAGAGTGATCCGGATCAATGACTACCAACACTTACACCTTGAATTCTCCACCGGTGTTTGATGGTTCCAAGTTTGATTTGTGGTTAGGAAGAATGTGCAGTCTTGTCAACTCTTATGACCCTAAGCTATGGAGGCTTATTTCATATGGTCCTTATGAGTTGCCCAAGGACAAGAATATCTGGACTAAAAATCAAAAGTCTAAACATGATCAAAATTGCTTAGTTTTAAAGTTACTTACTGCTGCAGTTGATTCTAATCATTTCCCTTTTGTCTCCCATTGCAGATCCGCGAAGGATATCTTGGATGGCCTAACCAAGATTTGGGAAGAGCATGGAGACCAATGTCTTGTGGCAGGGATGAGTGAACAAAGGAGTGATCAGCCAAGTGAATCAAGCTCACCAAGTGGATCAAGCTCAAGGGTAAATTCTGAATCTGATTGTGAAGATGATTTTAACTACGAAGAATTGTTGAATGCCTATGAAGAGCTTGCTGAAAAATACAAGAAGTTAAAATCTGAAAATAAAAAATTGAAAAAGAATGTTGGTCAAAATAGAAGTGATTCCTCTTGTAAAGAATGCTCACACCTTAAGGAATTGATTGATAGTTACATGTTTGACATTGAAATTCACAAAGATCAAATCTCTACCTTAAGAAATGAAAACAAAGAGCTGAGAGAGAGAGTTAGTCTTATGAACAATGGTCAAAATGAGCTTGCTCATGATAAAAATCTTGAAATAGAAAATGAGAAACTGAAGGAATTGAATAATACCATTTCTGAAAAATTGCTTATTTTTGAAAAAGGAAAAGGTTTGCTTGTTGATCAATGTAAAGAAATGCATGTGATGAAACAAGAAATGGAAACCTACAAAATCATCAACACCCAACTACATGAACAAGTCAAGACTTGTGAGAATAAGATGGTCGCCTATGAATTGCACATTTCATCACTTGAAAAAGAAATTTCTGATTTGAATGCTTCTTTATCTAGATTTGTCAATGGTCAAGAAAACTTGGATAAACTGTTGGGAATGAAAGTAAACTTTCAAAGAGAAGGGCTGGGGTTCAATCCTGTGAACAAAAAGAAATTTGAAAGTAAAATATATACTTCATTTGTTCATGACAATTGTGCACCTACCACCTCCACATCTTACTCCCAGCAACCCACTGTATCAAGAACCCAATCAAATCAGAAAAACAATGTGAATGTCCAAAAGCTTCAAAAAGAAAACAAAAATCAGAAAATCAACATGCATCAAAAATCCAAAAATGCTGCTAGCATCTCCATGCATGTTGAACATACTTCTTCCACACACACACAACCACCTAGAAAGAAATTTTCATGTTTTTATTGTGGAAAATATGGACATGCCATGCATGATTGTTTTATGAGAAAGAATGATGATTTAGAAGCATGTAGGAAAAGAATGAAACCTTTTGCAAATGGGAAACAAGAGTGGAACAAAAAATCACATGCTTCAAAGAATCCTCGTGCTTTTAAGAACTCAAAGTCATGTTGCAACTACTGTGGTAAATTTGGACATATGGTGCATGATTGTTTTCTAAAGAAAATTGATGATTTGAATGTTGTTATGAAGTGGAAGCCACGTGCCAAAGATGCTGCTAACCCACAAGAACCCAAGATGGTTTGGGTACCTAAGAATGCCAAATGAGAAATTTGTTTTGCAGGTGTGCCTTGGGAATGTAAAGCATGAAATCTATTTTTCTCACGAAGGTAAGGCACACAAGTGGGATAAATCAGGTTAAAAGAAAAAACCAAAACTGAAATTTGAAAATTCAGGTGATATCCCTCTCACTCTCTTCAGTAATTATGTCATTGTTTGATTCATATTGTGCTGAATTGTCTTGTGTTAATGCACATGTTTGTTCATGCATTCCATCCATAGATAGTTGCATACACTTGTGCATATCATCCTCATATAGCATCTTGTTGAAGTGGTGCTTTGAAACTATCAATAAAGTTCACTACATTTGTTGAGCTTGCATGCACCCTCATGTTTGCATACACCCTTTCACATATTATCTTGCATAAGTTGAACATTGTGAAGTCATGTCATAATGCATAGCATTCCTCCTACCTTCATCACCCTTGACTACATAGTATATCAAATGGTGACATGTGGAAGGGCAGGTTATGCCTGTCTGAGAGCTATCACTACGCGTGAGGTGATCTTTGGATCCAAGTTCTCCGCCTAGTACTATGAGTCGTTTACTTAAAAGGCTGCATATTACATTGGATTGTTACTGAACATCTTGCATTCTTGCACACACTAAGGGGGAGCAACCACATTCTTCATATGAGCTCAGTGTTTAAGGTTCACACATGAGTCATGCATTGCATCTTGAGCTATCTAGTGGATTTTGGTTGTTAAAATAATTTGTTATGCCAAAGTTAATAAATTTGAATCAAAATTGACAAATCAATTCTTGTTGTTCTTGGATACAGATTACACTCCCAAAATCCAAATGCTGATGGGCTGGCCGTGACCAAGTTTGAATCAAATGAGGAATACCTTGCAAGGATGAAAATGATAAAAATTTTCTCAATCCCCCACTGGGAGATAGGAAGTGATTTTGATAGTACCCAAGACATGGTATGAAAAGTGCGCGTCTCTGTTAACAAAGGATGGGTTCAATAGGTGAAAGACTTGGAAGAAAAAGGATTCTCAAGGCAAAGGTAAGAAAGCAAAATCTGAAATATCAACCCCTGTGAGGTTGGCAATCTCAGTGATTGAAGGCTTCCAATCTTGTCTCCTGAACCAAGGTAATTCAACCTTGTTAAATCATGCAATGGTCTTTTTATCACTTGGTGATACCTTTAGATGACAAGTGTTAATTCTAAAAACTTGAGTTGTCATTTACTAGCATGCTGTGACAAATTGGTTGAATCTAGTTTGATGTGATGAACATACTTAATTGATTTAACAGAATGAATCCTTGAGATGAGTTATGTGACTTGAAAATATGTTTGTGATTATATGATCCATACATTTTACTTCTGGATGAACTCTCATTTCAAAACTTGTGAAAGACCTTTCAAAATCTATTTTTGAACAATTCTGAAATTTGGGTTGCACTGCTTACTTTTGATCATTTATGCACCTTCATTCATAAAGGTCTTGTCATAAACAATGTTTGCTGATTCATGGATTGAATGTGGATGAACTTAATAAGAATTCTGTCACACTGACTTGGAAATGAAAGCTCTCATCTTCTTTTTGCATCCTATCCTTCATTCTCATACAGTAATAGGCTGCATACATCAGAATCCAATGCATTAGGTGCATTTAGTTCTCTCAAATGAAAAACCAAAAACACACACCTTGCACCCATGTTAATTTCTGCATTGCATTAGAGCTCATGCATTCGTCACACTTAGTTCATTCGTTTGGCATCTATTTAATTAGTATCAAATTGACATCACATTGCTCGCATACATGTCATAGTGCATTTGCATAAACTCCCAATGTGTGCTTGTGTGTTATTATATGCTACTCACCCCCATCCTTGAAAATTCTATGACCTTATGCATTCTTGATAAATAATGTTGCATTTGAGTCATTATTGGTGTGCTTCATGTTGTACACTTTGGGGGGAGTAAAGTGCATCTATTTAGGGGGAGTTGTATTGTTATGTATTCATGGTATTTTCGGTATACAAGTTGAATCAAATTCACACAATTCATGCACAGAATATGAAAATGAGTGTTAAGAATAAGGATATATGTTTTTCTTTTCAACACTCTCGAGATGTTAAACTTGCTGCATGTATGTTGTAGAGACAGTTGAGGAAAAAGCTGCCTACCTATCTTTGTTGAAAAATCTGAAATGAAAATGAATGGTAGAGCAATGCTTGGTCTCACTGAGTAAACTGGGCACATGTCACCTGAGACGTGATGTGGTTCATATCTGAAAAGTGTGGACTAGTACCTCTGTTCAAAATGAGGTGAGATGGTTCAGTATTCTAAGTAACCGGGGATTCTGGCATGAGCTCCATGCGTCTACTCGCGTAAAAAGGAATCATTTTGGACCTGATCACTCTTGAAAAATTCTGACTATCATGTGGTACTGGTTGAGTTGAAAAAATGATGGTGAAAACTCATTGTGGTAGAGCGAAGCCTCCAATACGCTGCTCTCAAAATTGAAGTGCAGTCTGTAAAATGTCTCCCTGTGTTGATCTGAAAATCTGAATATCCATATTGAAACTATCACTTTTCATGTTACTCACTTACACATCTGAGAATTTGATTTAATATGTATTCAGAAAGTTAATTGATTGCATTAGCAATTGCATTAATCTCCTATATGATTGGAAAATCTCCCATGTGATACACATGTGTATTCTAATTGCCATGACTCTCTTGCATCTTTCCTATACCCATCCCTTCTTAAGTACGTACGGGGGAGCAGTGTTGCATGTATATATATATATATCTTTTTGTTTGCTTGTGTATGCATCTCACATGCCATGCATCTCATGCATTTCAAACCACAAATCCAAAATTAAAAATCTGGAAAATACTGAAAACCAAAAAATTGAGTGAACTTCCCATGCTATTTACTTGCTCGATACATTCTTGTGCTTGCTTGGCTAATGGGGAGAAATATTGGGCACAACCAAGTAATCAACATTTGGTATCCTTTCTCGCCAACACTTGGTGTTTCCCATACATTCCATGAACCCACTCATTTATAACTTACTCCTGCTTTATCAGAATTTCAAATGTGGGTTACTATTCCTTGCACATTTATCATGCTACAATGTGCATCTCCTCTGTTTCTTCATCGTGAGGGAGTATGTTTGGCCTTACCCGGCTTTTTGATAATGTCAAAGGGGGAGAAATATTTCATGTGATTCATGCTTGCTAGATTCATGATTGGGGTTTCATGAAAAACATGCCACTCGTTTGTCATCTTCACTAAGATTGTCATCATTCATCACTAAGTTTGTCATCATCAAAAAAGGGGAGATTGTTGAGCTATGGTTTTGATGATAACTAAACTTCGTGTGTAATGGAGATTGTAAGCTATGACTTTGATGATAACTAAACTATGTGACATATTGTGTGCTTGATTAGTGGAAAACATCTTCATGATAAATGAACTCACATGTGGCTATCTTATCTTGCAGGTTGCTTTACTAAGTAGGTTGATGATTGAATCATGCATGCTGTACATTAGTCTTTGGAGGTTCCATGTGAAGACTATGCTTCTCAGTGAAATGGTTGAGTCTTTATGGATATGAAATTGATTGCATGACCTTGTGTTGTATAAATGCATAGCCATTTCATTACATACTCTGTTGAGGATTTCCTCTGGTTCCTGTATATCATGAATGCATGAGTGATGCCTCCTAGTCATTCTAATCATATGGCTTAAATGCTTTGAAATGGTTTGTGGGAGAATTGGGTTGAAGTCGGGATCTTCAGATTCATTGGCTTAATATCAACTTGCCTCTAAATTCCCAGAAAGTGCAGGTTAATGTTTCCTACATTGTGATGGATTCAAGGTAAGCATTTACATTGGAATCCAAGGTGATACTCTAATAATCTTGAGTTGGATAAATAGGTTCTCAAGTGCTTTCATATAGATCTTTCATGTGGATTCTTATATGCCTCATGATAATGCTGTCGTAATCATATTTCATGTCATTTGGGTCTTGGTCTTAAAACTAGCTTCATATGTTAATGCATGACCCATATATTTTGATCTTGATCTAACCTCTTGGTTTATTATGTTTTTCAGGATGCAAAATCATTGTTGATCTTCATGGGATTATGGTAACATTTAATCAATTATTTCCCTTTGGTTTGATGGAGGTTTTAGTTGTTTTTCAAACTCAAACTGTCTTACAGTCTTCACCATTTTCAATCCCACCGTTGGATCTCCCCATAAAAATTATATGTTGTAGCTCTGCGAGTCCTCTTTCCAACGCCTCCAGTCTCGCTTCGATCGGAGTTCGGAGCTAGGAGAAATAATTCCTGCCGCCGGAGCGCGCAGTGCTGTTTTTTTGTAACTTACCTGAAAGGGTCGACCCCAGGGGTCGACCCCAAGGGTCGACCCCTGTAACACAAGGTGCTGTTTTGTATTTTTCAGCAACCTGTTGCCCGAGGGTCGACCCCTTCCGGACGGGACTTCCGTAAGTGTTTAAAACTCATTCTAAACCCCTTGAAACTTTACCAAAACACCCCCCAATGGTTCCTAATCATACTAGGGTGTTTCTAACATGTTTTGTGAGGGTTTTATGTGTCTTTTCATGCTTCTCATATTGGCCTATATAGGAGTTACGAATTTGGGAGATGAGAACCCTAATGCTTATATTGTTCTTTCTTGTAGGTGAAGAAAAGGGGGAAAAGAAGGTGGAGCTCTTGCAAGGTGGTTATCATCTACATCCATGAAGATTTGGAGCTCGTGGTAGAAGAAGAAAAGAAGTGGATTGAGGAGAGGAACAAGAGGACTCCGAAATCGCCATCATCCGACATCAAAGCAAGAAGAACCGGAGATTCGATTGAAGGGTCGCAACAGCCACCTCTAGTCCTTGTTCCTCTTGTGTTTGTGCGTGAATGTGAAGGGAAGAAGGAGGATTCGAAGTTCCAATCAACCCTCTACTGCTGGCTGTGAGTGAAATCAAGATTCAAGCTCATCCGATTCAAGATCGTCAAGAACGTCTTCCTGCTGCACAAGTGTTCGATTAAATTCCGAGAAGAGAAAGGGGGAGCTTCCACAAGGATAATTCATTCTCTCTTCACTCCTTTCATTCTGATTCTTTGAGTTTAAACTTCAGCATATGTTGTAATCTTTATCTCAGATATTTGTGTGTGTGTGGATCATTGTTGGATCCGTGGTCGTGTGTGTGTCGTGATTTATTCGTGTGTGTATGTAGGTCTTCCTAGATCTACGTTTGTGTGTGTGGGTGTCTAGTTAGATCCGTGTTGTATCTTGTGTGTGGTTTGCTGCACGTGTGGCAGCGTGTGTTCGTGTTGGTGATCCGGCCATCGGATCGTGTGTGTGTTGTTATTCCGGTCGTTGGACTGTGTGGGAGACTACGTCTCCGTGTGTGTGTGTGTGTGCTTTGGGGCGTGTCCCCGTGTGTGTGTGCAGGCGTCGTCCTGCGTGTGTGTTTGGAGCGTCGTCTCCGGTTGGGAATTTATTCTCGAGTGAAGCCTCACCTAGTTTGGTGAGGGGTGGACGTAGGGAGCCCGTCGTGGTCCCGAACCACCTTAAAATCCTTGTGTATTGTGGTTTACTTTGCGCACTGGTTTGGTTTATTTTGTGTATCCATCTATATGATCGTGTGGGATCGGTGAACTTGAGAGAATCGGTTTAATGGCTTAATCAACTTCCTTAATTCTGTTATATGTCTTTAACTCCACCGTGTGCACTTGTCTTGTCTTATAGTGTTGTTGTTATCGAGCTTGCCAGATCAACAGTTTTGGGTGTTTTAATTGTTATCTCATTGCCTTTGATAAAAGGTCAAGAGTTTTATTTAAAATTTATAGTCACCCAATTCACCCCCCTCTTGGGTGTCATTGATCGACGGACCCAACAAAACTGTTGAAGAAACACCACATGTAGTGTTTGATGAAAATGATTTCTCTAACAAAGTGATGAATGATGACAGGGAGCCATCTAATGAGGGAGATTTCTTGGAGAAAATTGAAGAAGAAGAGATGCAGCCAGTTGCTCAACCAGAAAACTCACAGCAAGAAGGAGCAGCTGAGGTAGGTGAACCCTCAGGTGAGATAATATTTCACAAAGACCACCCTAGTGAAAATGTCATAGGCAATTTGCATGATCCTCCTAGGACAAGGTCTCATTTTAGAATTGTCCAAGAACAGGACTTAGCTGCATTGGTATCTCAGGTGGAACCCAAATCTGTGGAAGAAGCCTTAAAATTGGGTATCCGCCATGTGTGAGGAATTAAATCAATTTGAGAAAAATATTGTATGGGAACTAGTTCCCAAACCTGATAACACTCATGTCATTGGCACTAAATGGGTTTTCAAGAATAAAGTTGATGAGAATGGAGCTATTTCTAGAAACAAAGCAAGACTTGTAGCTCAAGGCTACAGTCAGGAATTTGGTGTGGATTTTGATGAATCCTATGCCCCAGTGGCTAAGATGGAAGCTATAAGAATTCTGCTTGCATTTGCATGCTCTAGGAACATTCGGCTGCAGCAGATGGATGTCAAAAGCACATTCTTAAATGGGTTATTGAAGGAAGAGGTATATGTTGAACAACCTCCAGGTTTTAATTTCTCTGTTCAGCCTAACATGGTTTTTAGGTTGAATAAAGCCCTCTATGGATTGAAGCAACTCCCCGAGCCTGGTATGAGAGACTTTCGGAATTCCTCTTGAGCAAGGGCTACACTCGAGGTAAGGTTGACCAAACCCTCTTCACCAAAAATCTCAGAAAGGATTTAATAGTGGTCCAGGTATATGTTGATGATATCATCTTCGGATCTAACAATTCAAAATTGTGTAAAGAATTTTCTGAATCTATGTCTCATGAATTTGAAATGAGTTTAGTTGGCGAACTAAAGTATTTTCTTGGGCTGCAGGTCAAACAGACGGAGGATAGTTGTTTCATAAATCAAACCAAGTATACTCTGGAGATGCTGAAAAGGTTTGGAATGACCAAACTCAAGACTATCTCAACACCCATGGGCACCAACTCCTCACTGGATTCAGACGAAAAAGGTAAAGAGGTGGATGCTAAATTATATAGAGGTATGATCGGTTCACTCCTCTACTTAACAGCATCCAGGCCTGACATTCAATTTAGTGTAGGGATGTGTGCCAGATACGAGGCTAGGCCTACTGAATTACATTTGACAACTGTAAAAAGAATCTTTAGATACTTATCTGCTACCCATGATCTAGGTCTTTGGTATCCTGCATCATGTAGTTTAGATCTCATTGCATATACATATGCAGATTATGCAGGATGTAAATTGGACAGGAAAAGTACTAGTGGTCACTACGAATTTTTAGGAGGGTGCCTAGTCTCTTGGGGATCCAAGAAGCAACACTCTGTGGCTCTTTCTACTGCTGAAGCTGAGTATGTGGCAGCAGGGAGCTGTGGCACACAGGTTATATGGATAAAACACCAGCTTCTGGATTACTCAGTTGAGCTAGGTTGCACTTCCATCTTTTGTGACAATACTAGTGCAATAAACATTGCAAAGAATCCTGTACTACATTCTCAAACTAAACACATCGAAATCAGGCATCATTTTATTCGAGATGAAGTAGCTAGGAAGACCCTTGAGTTGATCCATGTTGGCACTAACTCACAAATTGTAGATATTTTCACTAAGCCACTAGATACTGAAAAATTTAGCACATTGCGTAGAGAATTAGGTATTTACATAATTTCATGATTGAATAATTGATCTCTGAATAATCTGTCATGTGCTCTTGTGCTTATCTATACTCATTGTCTGTTGCTGAAAATAACCTCATTATGAGTGTTTGCTGATTCACTCATATTGATTGATATAACTTTGTTTTTCTTTGAGGTGTTTTGAGGTATGTCTTGGTTAAGTCTGAGTTGGAGTCAAGGTCTCAGGGGGAGCTAGATTAATAATATGTGTCATGCTATTTTGGCCAAATCTGAACATACTTTGAACGGATTTTTGCTGACCCTATAAGAGAATCAGTTTGAGTAGGTGTATAAAATTTTTTTTGGATGTTTTATCCGTTAAGACTGTTCATCTAATTTCTTGTTGGAATTTCAGCTGTTAGTCCCACTGAGATCAAAATCTGAATTCAAGACTATCTTCCTACACTGTTACTGACTTCTGATCTAGCCAGTACAGCATACCTACTTAGTCTAGTTAAGTCCGAAATGAGGTTTATAGTGTTTTAGTCTGAAAAACTTTGGAGCTGGTGTATTGTTCTCAAACTGAATCAAGACTAATTTACAAGGTTTCAAGTGCAGTTTAATGAAAAAAAAAATTCATGAAAGAAGTTTTAACAACCTTGTTAACTGTTCATTGAGAAACTGGGACTTTCATCAATGAAGTGAAAGCATCCCATGTCATGAGATGGCAGTATAAATCAGGTTTAATTAGCTGTCTTGATCATACAGAGCTATGGTACATATCTGGTTAGTAACTGGGGTGTCTGGCCTCTGGTAAAGGTGTCACCTTAATGTCAACACCAGTTAGAATACTATCTCTGTCCTCTTGTCAGAAGGGGTAATGTGGTCTTGCCACCAAGTAACTGGGGATTCCTGCCTCTAAACAAGGTGTCTCCCTAATGTCAAAGGTGTACTTGACATATTTACCTTTGATCTTGACCATCTTTAAAAAAAAAAATTTCTCCCTCTTGGTATCAAGATCCTGTTCACTTGGCATATAGTTCTTGGTTTGTTTGTTTTCAATACCACAGGTCTTTATTTTCCTGACTTCCTTGCTTTATACTCTCTGAGTAAAGACTTACTCTGACCATACTGGTATCTTGTACCTTACTTGCTTAGAATCTGGTTCTGTGTATGGAGCAGATCTTCATTCACCATTTTGCACACAGTCTAACTAACTGATCTTCAAAATCCTCACATTAAATTAATGGCTTTCTTAATTGCCTAAATATCTCAATAACTTTCCTTTATCAGCCATACTCTCTCTTATTTTCTCTCCACTGTCAGCAATTTTCTTTTCGTGATATCTTCAGACCTGCCCCTAGTTTTGATGATGTCAAAGGGGGAGAATGTCTTGCTTGTGTTTTGCTGAGGGGGAGCGAAAGATAAGTGCCCTGAGTTATCTAGTCAGAGGAAAGCAGTTGTTGTGTTCAGGGGGAGCTCTTGGGAGTCGTCAGAGGAGGCGAGTGTGTTGTGTGTCTGCATTGCTTATCTTCACATAATCTCATTGCACTTCATCTCTGTTATTTAATATAGTGTTGCCATCATCAAAAAGGGGGAGATTGTTGGATTTTTGTGACTTCCCTAGTATTTTGATGATGAGCATCACTATGTTAAATATTGTCATTTTAATCAGATATCTTGCGTAATGTTATGCATTTGAAATTTTCATGATTAACAGGAAAATTGCTATGAGGTAGTACCTTGTATGTTCGTACTGTTCCTTTCATACTTCGTGTTGTTTGTGTTTACTACACTTCGTGTTGTCCTTTTGTACGTCGTGTTGTTCCAACTATGTTTGTTGATTGTCTTCGTGCTGTTTACTGAAGCAGCTCGACTTGTTCTGATGAACTTCGAGTCGTTTTCCTGTGAACCTCGTGTCTTTTCTTCAGTATTTAGTTGCTCATCTCGAGTCATCCTTTTTATTTTTGCTCTTGTGTTTTCGTGTCATTTACTGTAGTTACTCGAGTCGTTTTCCTGCTTTCACTGTGTTATCAAGTGTCGTTGTAGCCGTTCCTGTCTTCTGTCTTCGTGTTATTTTTCCTAGACCCCGTGTCCTTTTTGCTTTGTGACCACACTTCGTGTAGGGTTCTGTTTTCATCTTCGAGTTGGTTTCAGTCCGTGTTGTCCTCATCTTCGAGTCGTTCGTAAGTTCGAGCAATTTTGTATTCGAGTCATTTTTTAATGTCTTCGTGTTGTTTCTGTGTTTGTGTCTTCGTGTTGTTATTTTTGTGTCTTCATGTTGTTTTTGTATTTGTGTCTTAGTGTTGCTTCTTTCTATCTTCGTCCAAGGTTCCTCTGATCGTATGTTTCTATTGTTTCACTCCGTGTTATTTCCTTCTCACCTCGTGCTGTTCTCATCTGACCTCGTGTCATTCTCTCTTTATTTCGTGCTGTAGTCATCTTGTGTATCTCGTGTCGTTCTCAGTATAGTGCATCTCGTATTGCTATCACATACCTCATGCAGTTTTAGTTTTTGTGGCCCTGAGTTTTAATGGTTTTAATTTCTTTGTAGGAGAAGAAGAAAAACAAAAAGAAGAAGGTGGTCCGAGGAAGAATATTCCCCAGTGTCTGGGCTGCACGTGATCCAATACTAAAGGAACCAATGCTATAAGGGCACGTGGCAAGAAGGTTCTGGATCGAGCGCGGGAAGCACACGCCTTGCATGAACCCTCCTGATCGCTTATAAAAGCACTGCCTCACCATCTACGAAAAGAGAGGAGCTCCGAGGTTACAGAAAAGAAATTTGAGTGAGAGCAGACGAGAAAGAGCCTCCCTGAGAAACTAGAGTGATCCAGTTGAGAGAGAAGAGAGAGCAGAAGAGTGATCAGAAGATGGGTATTGACTTACGGATCAAATCCGAAGTCTGCTGCTCAGTTTGAGCTACATTGTTTCCAGTTTCTGAAATTTGGCTTCCTTCTTTCGTGTTTTCATTTTTATCTACTTTTTCCTTCTTGATTGAAAGTTCTCTGTGTTACCTCCTGGTGTTCAGAGGAAGAGAGAGACGTGTTCTCTCTGGTTCACTTGCAACAGATCTTGCAGTATTGTTCCCTCTCGTAGAAGAGGTGTTCCCTCTGGACTTCAGAGGAAGAGAGACCTTGGTCTTTGGTTCTAGTGATTGCAGATCACTAGTGTTCCCTCCGGTTGGAGGAAGAGGAACTTGTTTCCTAGTTTCTAGGGACTTGGCGTCCTTAGGGTTCCCTCCGGGTGTGGAGGAAGAGGGGTGGGTGTTCCCCTGATGAAGCTGTGAATCAGCCGTTGTCGCAGACTGAGTCTGCTTTGCTAGTAGGTGCTAGTGGAAGCCTCACTTCGATTTGAAGTGAGGGGTGGACGTAGGCAGACTGGAGGTCTGACCGAACCACCTTAAAAATCTCTGGGTACTTGTGTGATTGTCTGTGGTGATTTTGTGGTGTGCCTTCTATCCACTCGAGCTATTGTCCGCACTGCGTTTTTGTGGGTTCAACTCCGAGATTGCTTGTTTTAAGTGAATCATTCTTCAGAAATTTTTAATCGGTTGAAAATAATGATCTATTCATCCCCTCCCCTTCTAGATCACTTTATATTTCTTGTATCATAAAGCTTACCAAGTATTATCCTGATAGTGAGGTAATAGTAGAAGGTCACAATCTCCCCGCAAACTTAGTATGCCTTGACATGAAAGGTTATGATGCCATCTTAGGGGTAGATTGGCTTATAGATCATGATGATGATATTAACTGCCGAAATAGGATTATATCCTTTTGAAAACCCAGTCTTCTAAGATTTTCTTTCCTTGGTATCAAGTATAGGAAACATCCCACTATCATATCCTCTCTTCACGCTTGCAAACTTATCTCGCAAGGGTGTGAAGCTTTTCTTGCTTCTGTCATTGTTACCGAGTCCAAGGAAATCATCATAGCAGACATCCCTATTGTAAATGAGTTCCCAGATGTGCTTCCACCCGATTTACCCAGCTTACCACCCGAGAGGGAGGTAAACTTCACTATTGAACTCATTCCAGGAGCAGCACATGTTTCTATAGCCCCTTACAGGATGTCCCCCACGGAACTTAAGAAACTAAAGAGGTAGTTGCAGGAATTATTAGATAAGGGTTTCATCAGACCTAGCACATCCCTCGGGGGTGCGTCAGTTCTTTTTGTTAAGAAGAAGGATGCCTCTCAGGCTATGCATAGACTACCGATGACTGAATCAACTCACAATCAAAAACAAGTATCCGTTGCCGAGTATTGATGAGCTCTTCGATCAGCTTTCAGGAGCAGAGTATTTCTCCAAGATTGACATCAGATCATGTTATCATCAGCTTAGAATTAAACATTTATAAATCGGCTTTTCGAAGTCGTTATGGCCACTATGAATTCGTGGTGATGCCGTTCAGGTTAACAAATGCCCCAGCAGCATTTATGCAACTTATGAATAATGTTTTCCAGCCATATCTGGACCAGTTCATCGTCGTCTTCATCGATGACATCCTGATATATTCCAAGACAAAAGAGGAACATAAAGGACATCTGAGGATAGCTTTGCAAACACTTAGAGAATATAAACTTTATGCCAAGCTTAACAAGTGTGAGTTCTGGCTCAAGAAAGTTTCATTACTAGACCACATTATTTCAAAAGAAGGTATCGCTGTAGATCCTTCTAAGGCAGAAGCTGTCAGAAACTAGAGCCGGCCAATGACTGTATCAGAAATAAGGAGCTTTCTAGGTCTAGCTGGTTATTATAGGTGGTTCATTAAGGACTTCTCAAAAATTGATGTTCCTTTAACTAGACTCACAAGAAAAGAAAATTCTTTTGTCTGGTCAGAGGAATGTGAGAAGTGTTTTCAAACTCTTAAGAATCATCTTACTACAGCTCCTATTCTATCACTACCGGTGGAAGGCGGTGGATTCAAAGTATATACGGATGCGTCTAGCATTGGCTTAGGGTGCGTCCTCATGTAAAATGGAAAGGTAATCTGTTATTCTTCAAGACAATTGAAATGTCACGAGGAAAATTATCCCGTGCATGACTTAGAACTAACAGCTGTTATTTTCACCTTAAAAATTTGGCGTCATTATCTCTATGGAGAAAAATTCACGGTCTACTCGGACCACAAAAGCTTGAAATACTTATTCTCTCAAAAGGAGTTAAATATGAGGCAGAGGAGATGGTTAGAATATCTCAAAGACTTCAATTTTGCTATTCAATATCATCTTGGCAAGGCTAATGTTGTAGCAGATGCACTGAGCAAAAAACCAATGGGAAAGCTATCAAGTCTTATGATTAGTATGACTAATCTTATTCCTTAATTTGCTCAGTTGAACTTAGATATTGACATGAAGGAAGAAGATTGTTTTATAGCCAATATCCGAGCTCAACCTACATTAATGGAAGATCTAGTCATGATACAAGATAATGATCCCGTATTACTTGAAATCAAAGCCAACATAGAACATAGGCCAGATTTTTCTATTTCAAATGACGGAAGATTGCTATTTAAGGGCCATGTGTGTGTACCAGCTCATGAGGATACGAAGAAACTAATCCTAGAAGAAGCACATAAATCCAAGTACACTATTCATCTAGGTGGTACAAAAATGTATCAAGATCTCAAAAAAAAATTCTGGTGGCCCAATTTGAAGAGGGAAATAGCTGATTTCGTGTCTTGCTGTCTCACTTGTCAACAAGTAAAGGCGGAATATTTTAGACCCGCAGGTAAATTACATCCCTTAGATATTCCAGCATGGAAATGAGAAAGTATAGGAATGGATTTCATTCTGGGTTTACCAAAGACAAGAGGTGGATACGATGGTATATGGGTGATCATAGATCGATTGACTAAATCTGCACATTTCATACCAATTAAAAGTCAATGGTATGTAGATATTCTAGCAGCCTTATACATGAAGGAAATTTTCAAGCTACATGGTGTCCCTGTCACTATCATATCTGATAGAGATCCTAGATTCACATCGCAATTCTGGAAGGGTCTACAACATTCACTAGGGACCAAACTGAACTTTAGCACGGCATTCCATCCACAAATTGATGGTCAGACTGAAAGAACAAATCAAGTGGTAGAAGATATGCTTAGGGCTTGTGCTATTGACTTTGGAGGAAGTTGGCATGATCACTTGCCTCTGGTAGAATTTGCATATAACAACAGTTATCAGGCCAGCATACAGATGGCACCTTTTGAAACTTTATATGGAAAAAGCTGTAGATCACCGACATGTTAGAATGAAATAGGGGAAAGGCAAATTCTAGGCCCCGACATTATCAGGGATTCTTCAGAGAAAATAAAGCTCATTCAAGAAAGATTGCATATGGCACAAGATAGGTAAAAATCTTATGCTGATAATCGAAGGCACAACTTGGAGTTTCAAATAGGAGATCATGTATTTCTTAAAGTCTCTCCAAGTCGAGGTATTCGAATATTTGGTATTAAGGAAAAACTTACTCCAAGATTTATCGGTCCTTTTGAAATTCTGGAAAGAGTTGGTGAAGTA
Organism: Amorphophallus konjac; assembly: GCA_022559845.1. Taxonomy (NCBI): domain Eukaryota; kingdom Viridiplantae; phylum Streptophyta; class Magnoliopsida; order Alismatales; family Araceae; genus Amorphophallus; species Amorphophallus konjac. The sequence goes on from CM040120.1 coordinate 301,422,553, forward strand.
GCTTATCAGATTGCTTTACCTCCACAATTGTCTGAAGTTCATAATGTATTTCACGTCTCGATGCTCAATAAGTATGTACCTGATCCTTTCCATGTCATCACTTACGACAATCTGGAGATTCAGAAGGATATGACATACGAGCAAACACCAATAAAGATTCTGGATCGGGAAGTGCGTCAACTAAGGATTAAAGCTATTCCTATGGTCAAAATTCAATGGAAGAAATCATGGCCATCCGAAGCTACTTGGGAAACCGAAGAAGCTATGCGCAAAAGATTTCCAGAATTATTTGAATGTAAGTATACTCTCCACAATCCATGTATTAAATTTGGGGACCAAATTCTTCTAAGTGAGGGAGGGTGTAATGACCCTGAATATTCATATTATTTCAGGAATTATTAGAAATTCATTAAGGCCCAATTATGGTAAACGATTAATCTAGCCTATTTAATTGAAGCCCAAAAGGTTTAAGGACTAAGCCCATTAAGTTTGGCCCATGTTCTAGAGGGTTATTTAGCCTATTTACGAATTTTAAGGATAAATATCCTTTTTTAGATAATCATGTGGATAAAACAAATAAAAGAGTTTGAACCTGGCCATTGAACCGGCAAAGGGGGGTTCGGATCGGGTGGAGTTTAGACGGATTCTCCCCCATCTTAAGGAAACACTCATAAGATAAAACATCAGGGGCACTTCCTTTATCAACTAGAATCCTGTCTATGTTACAATGGTTTATCGTGGCCGATATAACTAGGGCGTCGTCATGCGGGGTGGTCAGCCCTTCCAGGTCTTGGTCGGAGAAGACTATGACTTGGGGCTCACTTGGCGGGGCCTTGGGAGGCTCAATGGCTCGGTCCCCCGGCTCAGCATGACGCTTCCGTCCTCAGCCACTGTCTCCTCCTGATGCAGCTCCTCCATCGATGACGATGATATGGACCCCGCGAGGGGCATTGTCGATTTCCTCTGGGGCGCCTCTGTCTTACTTATGCCCGGCCACAAACCGGGACAGGTGTCCCTGGCGGACGAGGCGCTCGATCTCATCCTGGAGCTGGTGGCAATCGCCGGTGTGGTGCCCGTGGTCGCTGTGGAACATGCAATGTTTGCTGCGATTGCGGCTTTTCAACTTCATTGGCTCGGGTTGGCGGAGGAGGCCCGAGCCTTTAATGTATTCATATATCTCGTACACTGGAGCGGTTAAGGGAGTGTACCGCTCAAACTTCCAGGACAGTTCTTTGCGCTCCCCATCTCGGTTCTGCCTTTTTCCTTGGCCCGAGCTTGACTCGGGTGCTCGCTTCTTGTCCCCCTCCCGACCCGAGCCGGTTGTGCCTCGGCATGCGCTGAGAACTTCTTCGCACTCAGCATGATGTAAGGCCAGAGTCACTAGCTCAGAAAGGGTCAAGGGAGGGTGGAGGACAAGTTCGCGACGGAGGTTTTCGTCCCGGGTGCCTCCGGTCAGCGCGGTTATGGCCGAGGCTACATCTAGGCGAGGGATTCTCAGGGCTTCCAACTTAAATCGGTTGATGTAGGCCCGGAGTTTCTCCCCTTGCGCCTGTTTGAGAGCCAATAGCCCCGCTACCGACCTTGGGGGCCGCTGCCGGCGAAACTCTCCTTAAATACTCGCCCAAACTGCTTGAAGTCTCGGATGGATATGGGGGTGACGGCTCGGAACCATGCTTAGGCGCCTTGGTCCAGGGTGGTCACGAAGGCTTGGCATTTGATGGCGTCGGACGCCCTGTGAAGGGTCATCAGGGCGTCGAAGCTGTCGAAGTGGTCGGCCGGGTCGCCCTGGCCGTCGTAAGACTTGAAGGCTGGAATGGGGATTCTGGGAGATACCTCTGTCTTCAAGATATAGTCGGAGAACAGGGATTTCTCCTCATCCTCTGCTGGGGAGGTCTTCTGCAAGGCGCGTAAGACGCGCTCCTGCTCTGCGAAGCGCCTCTCAAACTCTCGTAGATGGAGGGATAATCGTCACGCCTCGAACCAATAGCAGCGGAACGTGTCGTTTGCTCGGAACGTGGCAGTTAAACAGTCGTGAACAATCAAGAGCAATGGCATGAGACCAAATAATTTGGAGCAATAATAAAAATTTTATTTCAATATAAGTCTCTTACAATTTTAAATTTCAAAACTTGCAGACTCAAGTACATCATAATGGAAAGAAATGACTAAAGACACGCTAGCGAACTTGGCCAGACAATTAATGAGAAATACTCTCTAGACTCAAGAAAGATAAAAGATACAGGTTCACTAATTTTTGAAGCTCGCTTGCACACTTGTCCCTCCCGTGTGAGTCTTGGTCTTGCTAGCCACCTGCTTACCTGAAAAATATTGGAATAAACTGGGAGAGCGAACGCTCAGTAGGAATTATATCTCAAGAACAAGCTAGCTTTAAGTAATTACATGTTACATGAATGCAAGGCTAATATACATGAATGATTGCAAAAACAGAATGCAAGTATATCAATTAAACTGAGATATGGAAGTTCTAGTAAAACGGGACAAGCGAGAGTTAAAGATAGTATCAAGCATGAGATATTGGCTATTTAGAGTTCTAGCAAGTACCACGACAAGTCACGCACGCAAGTAATATCATATAAAGTCACGAGAGAGAGTAGTGGAATGTCTCTAGAATGACGAGTACTTCGGTGCAATGCCACACCGTGATCATTACAACTCCCATGGGCACTAGTACTTTCGAGTGCTCCTCCCAGGACAAGATCGGGCCCTTATATGCGTAGGCATTGTATAATGCACTTTCGACATCCACGATAGTTATAGCCAATGTAGAATTCCAAGGAATGAAACTTGTAGGAATTTTAAGGTAGATTTTGCAGAATATATCAAAAAACTAGGTGGAATTGGCTCCCTAGTGGGTGCCATGAGTACTCGAATAAGCGTTCATAATCACATGAGCGCTCGTTCTTTGTACATGATAAGGTAAAAGAATTGGTGTCTACGTGGAGGCACGCAATCCAAGATGATTAGCAATGGCATGGTTTCCCATTCCATTAGCTCAAGAATTAATCTCATGGCGGCTATTTAGCATACCATGAGGGCCGGTATACCATGTTCCTAGAGGGTCATGGTAATAAAAGTGTTATGGGTTTTAGTGGTACAACCTGCTAAATCGGCCTTGAGGGAATCCAAGGCTTCGAGGAGACTTATGGAAGCCTCTATGATAAATTCCCCAGTCCGAAGGAAGGAATATCCCGCGGAGGGCTCATTTATCACCGAGAAATATAGGGTTAATCGACAAAACACTGAGAGACGTGGGACTATATTCACGGACTGGAATATAGTGCCATATATATATATATATATATATATATATATATATATATAAACCCATTGTAATGGGTTTACTGGAAACAATCGAAAAAAAAACATGTACTCAGGAAAATGGCACCCTAGGCAGGGTCTCCATTTCCTGAATAGTGGTCCTTCGTTGTGTCATAAATTTGGGTATCCACAGTTTATAGTTTAAGCTTGTACATAACTTCAATATATATTTAATTCTATAACAGGGTCATATATGCTTTATTTACATGATGGGATTATAAATGTATAATAGGATTATATACGTTTTTCCGGTTGAGATTAAACAGCGCCCGGGGTCAAGCCACGTTTCAAGAAAATAGCGCCTGAGCCTAGGGCGCATCATTAAATTAGCGGCTGGGTCAAGGTCGTGCAATCAATTAAGGTTATTATGGCATGAACATTGGCCTTTTTCAAAATAAAATAATATTTCAAGAACAATTATATGATCAGATAGAGAAAAATATCAGGAGTCTCACAGTATGCTCATGTATTAGATTAGATTTCATGGTTCTCAGTTATTAAATTTAAAACATGGGTTTTTATTAATTTGCTAACATAATAAAATAACGACGGACTGTTTTAAATGGAATAGCGCCCTATACAGGGTCGCTATTTCCCTGTGTAATGCAAAACACATAAATTCCGATACAGTAAATCTTCCTACTAATATTTAATGACCTATATGCATGCAGAAGACTTTTTAATTATAGGGTTTGGCTTAAAAACTTGAGAACACCTACCTTGATTGGGTTGGTTTGGGTTGACTGACGTGAAGATATTGTAGAGAGAGTAAGAGCAGCAATGTAGTTTATCCCCACGATACTCTGTTCTACAGCTTCTGAGCAATTGCAACTCTTTTAATAGACAAAGGGAGACAAGGCTCTCTCTTTACAGCAACAAGACGAAAAGGAAGAAGATGCAGCTTCTGTCGGATTAGCAGCTCTTCAACGGACAGTGCTTTCCTTTGCACTAGAAAAAAGGAGAGGGGGATGCACAACAATAGGCTTCTCCAGCAAGAGGAAGAAGCAGAGAGAAGAAGATGTAGTTTCTTCTTGTTCGGGAAGAAACTAGCAGCAAGTCGCCATAGAATACTCAGAGGCAGTAACCCCTATATGTTCTGAAGGGTGTATTTATAGAGTTGAAATTCCTATTAGAGTTTGCTTAGGAGTAGGATTCCCACATAAGATTCCTACCGATATTCGACTTCCTACGTAGAATCTTATTAATAGTCAAACTACCCATGTATTAATCCCTTCCCAAAACAATCCTATCTTGATAGTCTTCGGTTTCCCAGTTTGAACAAAATACGACAATCACCGTTACTATTTTTAACCTGCAGGTGAATAGCGCCCAAGGGAGGGGCGCTGTTCAAGAATTTACGCCTCTCCAAGGATGCTTGTATTCGGAATTGGTGCCCATGGAGGGGGCGCTCTATTATAAATAGCGCCTGTTAAACGGGCGCTTTTCAGTGTTCGTTTGTTTAAATATGTATTTGTTTCATTTGTTAATATCTGTTACAACCGTTTAAAATTTTATATTCATTGAATCATATTAATACAAATAGTAAAGTGTATATTTGTATGATCCCTATATTTTCTGATAATTTTCATAATTTTATTTCATTAAAATATACTAGAATAAATTTTAACCTAATTATTCGGCTAAAACACCGCATTTAACTTCAATGATTTTTATCTTTTAAAATTGATGGAATCTATTTATAAAATTTCATGGCTAAGATCTTTATATTTTTCTCTTATTTTTTCATATAATTTATTTTTACAAAATTCCTTTTAAATACAAAGTGGCACTATTCATCATTAAGGAAATAACGACTTAATTACTGTCGTTATATACCTAAGAAACGACATGGTAGCAGGCACTATATGGATTTGTTACTTTTTCCCATTCCCCTCTTAAAGATCGAAATTGCCTTTATACCTCTTTTACACTTATCTATATACCTTATTCCTTTAAATAAAAATATAATGTAATAAATATTAAATATTAAAATTTCTAAATTTTTAACAAAATATAAATTGATGTTTTCTTCAAGTTTTATTGATTTCTAATTCAAATAAAAATACATAATGTTTTTAAATGGTTACTTAAAATGATGCTAAAATCATAATCCCTTAAAATTTAAGAGTAGGATCTATGAGATCTTTTTAAGGCCCATTAGGGAATCACGGGGTTATACACAAGATCTGGGTCTTAACTAAGTTTTGGTTTTAATTTATTATTAATTCAAAATAGAAGTAGAATATGAATTAAATGCCTTCTTAAAAATAACTCTCTATTCCATATTAATACCCTTTTTAATCACGGTCTTGGATATAAGAGACAGGTTCGATCTTAACAAGACTTTTACTTCCACCCCCTAAAGGGAATATCACTTAGCCATTTACTTATAAATTTTATTTATTAAACATTATAAACTTATTTGTAGGAATATGTAATTATCATTTATGTATAAGTTTTCTTCTATATATATATATATATATATATATATATATATATATATATATTTCAAAACCTAAATATACTCATTCCTATTTCAAAATTACTGGGCGTTACATCCTCCCCCACTTAAAAGAATTTGGTCCCCAAATTCACATCACCTTCTACTCTAGACGGGGGATTCATTATGATACAATACTGGTAAAGAGGAAATCTTAAGTATGTTGAATGGAAAAGAACAAATTTAGGATTGTGGGTGAGGGGTACCTTTCATAACTTCTTTCTTGGCAAGTTCGGCCACAGCTTGACTTTCTCTTGAAAGCTTCTTAGTCACAATAGGGCATTCCGCTATTTTATGATCTAAGCTCCCACAACGCAGACATGCTCCCGAACTCCACCAACACTTTTCCGATTTGTGACCATATTTTCCACAAGATTTACACTTACCTAGCGAGTGATCTGTCGAAGTTCCATCTTTATTACACTTCTTACATTTCTTGCACTTCTTACACTTTTGTGAGCTACCACCCTCGTTTACCCTTTTCTTGGTAACGGTGAACTTTCCAGAGTTATCTGTTTGATCTTTCCTTTCAACTCTCTCTTTTTCTTCCACCGCCTTCTCTAGCTCCTGGACTCTTCTAACGAGGTCCGCATAAGCTTGGACATCTACTAGTACCATCTCAGGGATAAAGCTTGGCTTAGACGCTTCCATTTTATCTAGGTTCCTGCAAAGATAAGTGGGGAGATAATTTATTGACTCAAGAAATAATGTTAATGAAATGTAAATATTTTATCTTTCTTTTATAACTTTAACCCCAAGTTCTACCCATCTCTCACAGAATTCCTATAGGATGATCGACAAGGATGCTTAACCTATCTCTTGGACTTGATGCCCTAGGGAGTTGACAGTCGAAGCTCTGATATGACTGACAATGATACTTGACCTATCATTGGAATCTAATAACTAGAGGATATGAAAGCCGAAGCTCTGATACCACCTCTTTCACGCCTCGAACCAATAGCAGCGGAACGTGTCGTTTGCTCGGAACGTGGCAGTTAAACAGTCGTGAACAATCAAGAGCAATGGCATGAGACCAAATAATTTGGAGTAATAATAAAAATTTTATTTCAATATAAGTCTCTTACAATTTTAAATTTCAAAACTTGCAGACTCAAGTACATCATAATGGAAAGAAACGACTAAAGACACGCTAGCGAACTTGGCCAGACAATTAATGAGAAATACTCTCTAGACTCAAGAAAGATAAAAGACACAGGTTCACTAATTTTCGGAGCTCGCTTGCACACTTGTCCCTCCCATGTGAGTCTTAGTCTTGCTAGCCACCTGCTTACCTGAAAAATATTGGAATAAACTGGGTGAGCGAACGCTCAGTAGGAATTATATCTCAAGAACAAGCTAGCTTTAAGTAATTACATGTTACATGAATGCAAGGCTAATATACATGAATGATTGCAAAAACAGAATGCAAGTATATCAATTAAACTGAGATATGGAAGTTCTAGTAAAACGGGACAAGCGAGAGTTAAAGATAGTATCAAGCATGAGATATTGGCTATTTAGAGTTCTAGCAAGTACCACGACAAGTCACGCACACAAGTAATATCATGTAAAGTCACGAGAGAGAGTAGTGGAATGTCTCTAGAATGACGAGTACTTCGGTGCAATGCCACACTGTGATCATTACAACTCCCATGGGCACTAGTACTTTCGGGTGCTCCTCCCAGGACAAGATCGGGCCCTTATATGTGCAGGCATTGTATAATGCACTTTCGACATCCACGATAGTTATAGCCAATGTAGAATTCCAAGGAATGAAACTTGTAGGAATTTTAAGGTAGATTTTGCAGAATATATCAGAAAACTAGGTGGAATTGGCTCCCTAGTGGGTGCCATGAGTACTCGAATAAGCGTTCATAATCACATGAGCGCTCGTTCTTTGTACATGATAAGGTAAAAGAATTGGTGTCTACATGGAGGCACGCAATCCAAGATGATTAGCAATGGCATGGTTTCCCATTCTATTAGCTCAAGAATTAATCTCATGGTGGCTATTTAGCATACCATGAGGGCCGGTATACCATGTTCCTAGAGGGTCATGGTAATAAAAGTGTTATGGGTTTTAGTGGTACAACCTGCTAAATCGGCCTTGAGGGAATCCAAGGCTTCGAGGAGACTTATGGAAGCTTTTATGATAAATTCCCCAGTCCGAAGGAAGGAATATCCCGCGGAGGGCTCATTTATCACCGAGAAATATAGGGGTAATCGACAAAACACTGAGAGACGTGGGACTATATTCACAGACTGGAATATAGTGCCATATATATATATATATATATAAACCCATTGTAATGGGTTTACTGGAAACAATCGAAAAAAAAACATGTACTCAGGAAAATGGCACCCTAGGCAGGGTCTCCATTTCCTGAATAGTGGTCCTTCGTTGTGTAGCAACCCTGATGAAATAAAAAGGAATAAATAAATCAAAATAGATTAAAAGATTTTAGAATAAAAATAATTAAACCCTGATGAAAATAACGCCTCAGATATAGGCGCTACTTTACAAGAAAACGTCTTCACCAAAGGCGTGTTTTGAAGAAAGGATGCCCACATGTCAAGGCGTCAAATTTCAAACGACCAAAATAAATAAAAAGGGCAAGTTTGCATAACGTCCTTTGAGTGGACGCGTTTCAACAAGTAACGACGCATGACAAGGCGTCAATTTAAATTCGACGCCTTTACTTAGGACGCTAATTCAGTTTGAGTTTCGTTCGACCCAGGAGTCTATCCAGGGTAAGTTGATAACTATGAGAAAGAGTTCGAATGTAGTAATAACTCTAATATGGATGTATTACTTCCCATCAAACACTAACTCTATTAAGATTCTAGAAATCCTATAAATAACCTACTGCTTGAACCGAGAACGCTATTTGGCGTTCGGACTCTTCTAAGGTACGTAAAGAACAGCATGTTCTTTTTCTTTACTCTGTCTATCGAATTTGTGAAGAATACTGATGATTCTTCATCTACTTCTGATTACAGGTTGAAAGCTTCTGTCTTCCGAAGAACAAGTAAGTTCTTTCCCCTTGCTTTCAGTTACGTATAAGAAGATTTTAATATCTTCTTCTTCGTTTCTTCTACCTCTACAGGTTGCCTGTAGAAGTGAACCCGGTTGACTGAAGAATTGAGGGTTCTTCCTCTGCATCCTCTTACTACCCTTGCTGCTGCTATTAAGATCGAAAGCTTCAAAAGACTCTGTTTATAAAACAGAGTATCGTTCCGTTCACCGAACCTGCATCCGTTCAAATCTTTATCAAGGTAGGTTTTCTCAAGCAACGTAGCCCAAACAAGTTAAATTCATAGTAACAAATCATGCATGTCATGTATATAAGTTTCCTGATGGTTTCTACACGTTTCTGTAATGTTTTTGCAAGAGACGCCCGTGTCCAGGGCGCTACTTTAAAGAAACGACCTGCACCAGGTCGTCAATTACAGATTTGACGCCCTGCCCTGTAGGCGTTAATCTTATGAAAATCACATGTAATTAATAATTGATCCACGTTTAAAAATTCAATAGATATGAAATATCCAATCTAATATATATTGCATGACTCGACCTGTGAATCCCTGCTAATTTTCTGTCATGATCATGTCTCTTGTCTCTTGGAATTTTATTTCCTGAAATTTCTTGAATTCACGACCCTGTATAGGTCGTCTATCACTTGACTAACGCCCCTGTGCAGGACGTGAATTAAAAAGTAACGCCCCTGTCCAGGGCGTGTTTTGAGAAAATTTTGAAAATATATACTTTGTAAAAATAGAAGGAAAGAATGGATGATTTGCGTCGTCAAATTATAAATAAACGCCCTTCACCAAGGCGCGTTTTTGGTAAAATACTCAAATATTAAAATTTTGCAAAAAAGTAAAATAGATAAACGCCCTGACGGAAGGCGTTAATTACTTAAGTAGTGACTTTACTTAAGTCGTTATTTTCCTGTAAAAATGTTTTTGCCTGTTTCTGATAACCGATGGTTTCAGTATATCTATATATATGTATATCGGCACTATATCTCCACTCCGTGAGTATAGTCCCACGTTTCATGATGTTTTATCGATCACCCTCAATTCTCATTGACATACAAGCTCTCCATTGGACATTCCGTTCCTTTGAACTAGCGAGTTAGTCATAGAGACCTCCGTAAGACTCCTCGAGCCTTGGATTCCCTCAAGGCCGACTGAGCTGGTTGTACCCTAAAAACCCATTACACTATTGAATGCCATGTCACTCTAAAGAAACATGGTATACCGGCCCTTATGATATGCAAAGAGTATATCATGAGAATTCTAAATGGGATGATGATATCATGCCATTTGTTGATGTTCTTGTGGACCTCAATTCTATAATAAGAATGAGGGTATCTTGCCTTTGATATACTGTTCATGTGGACCTCAATTGTCATGGTACCCGAGTTAAGGGAACCTAATTCCACCTAGTTTCATCGTTCATCGTGATTGTACCGTTGTTATCGCCTATCTATGTCCAATGTCGTATTTTTGGACTCCATTCTCTCAAAGTTATCCTACGTTTCTACAAGCTTAAATTGTTGAAATTCCATATTGGCTATATATATATACAAGAGTGGATGTCAAAATACATGATAAATGCCTGCGCATTTAGGGCCCGATCTGGTCCTGGGAGGAGCACCCGAAAGTACTTGTGCCCATGGGAGTTGAATGATAAGGTATCTGGCATTATACCGAGTGCATGACTAGCTTGATTGGACATTCTACACAAATCTTGTACTTGACTCGTACTTGACACGACATGAATTGCGTGACCCGAGAAAGGGTAATTACTTGCTTGCTTGATACATGATAGCCAAAGTTCTTGACATGACTTGCTAAAAAGTACTTGTTTGAATATCTTGTTATCTTTTCTTGAAAGCTCATGACTAGTTCATCTTGCTGTCTTATTGATAAATTCTCTTTCTACCTTGTCGTTTTATACGAGCATGCATAGCTATAGTACATACATGAAAGATGTAATTATTTAAACCCCTTGCTAGCGCTTGAGATATAATTTCCTACTGAGCGTTCGCTCACTCCGTGTTTGCCCCTTACTTTTCAGGTAAGTCCGACGAAGAAGGTCAATCTGATGGGGAAAGTCAAGAGTGAAAGAGCTAGAGCTTTTCCAAGTGTCATCTAGTCTTTTTCCTATTTTCTTGAGTCAACTATGTACTTTTTCCTTTTTAATTGAATAGAGTATTAGATTTGTAATAGTCTATCCATTATGAAATAAAGGATTGGGTTATCTTTACTTTTGCGCATCTCTGTTTTGGTGTCGAATACACTACTACTCTGATTGACATGATTGATATAAACTCGTCGCGCATATCCGAGTATCTTCCGCGCTCGGGGCGTGACAGTTTTTGTGGTATCAGAGCCTAGGGTATTCAATTCCTAGGAAAACCCAAGTCCAAGGATAAGTTTTAACCTTCAACAAGTGAGATTGGGTAGAACCAAGGGTTAAAGTTAACATAGTATATGAGTCTTTAAATACAAGCACATATTAATCTAGTTATTGTAATTGTAGGATAATGGCTGCCGAACGTTCTCAATGGCGCAACATGCAGCGTACCCTTCAAGGCATGACTCAAGTGCTGCAACAAGTAGCACAAGGAGGTGGACAACGAGCAGGAAGTCTCCACCAGACCTTCAAGAACATGAACCCACCCAAGTTCACGGGTTCTACTGATCCAGATGACGCTGAACACTGGATTCGGGAGATAGAACGTATATTCCGTGTTATGCAATGCACGGATCAGGATAAAGTTTTATTAGCTACTTTTCAGTTAGAAAGGGATGCTAGATGCTGGTGGGAATCAATAGAGGCTACTATAAATCAAGATCAGGTTTCATGGGAGGAATTCGTTGAACACTTCAACGTAAAATATTTCTCGGACCGAGTTCAGGAAAAGAAGGCTGCAGAATTTGCTGCATTAAAACAACGATCCTTGTCAGTAGCCGAGTATGAGGCCCAATTCTCTAGATTGTCTCGGTATGCTAAGCATCTAGTTAGCATCGAGAAAATGAAAGCTGGGAGGTTTCTTAATGGGCTCAGGCCCCAAGCTATTACTCAACTAGCGCCGATGGACATTCAAGTCTACTCGGAGATAGTACGCCGAGCTCAACTATTAGAAGATGCCACGGAACTGTCTGATAGGATTCGTGGTAAGGATAAGAAGGAACAAGTTACTGGTTCGGGTTCCTTTAAACCCAACTTCAAGAAAAGGCCTAGCAATGGAGGAGCATCCTCACAAGACCAAAAGTTCAAGAAGACCAAGCCCTTCTCTATCACCACTACCTCTCCAAATACAGTGTGCAAACATTGTGATAAAGCGGGTCATAGAGCAGAAGAATGCTGGAGGAAACTAGGAGCATGTCTCCATTGTGGGAGTCGTGAGCATCGGATTCCCGATTGCCCACTACTAAATAATCAAGCCGATGACGGAAAACGCCCAGTAACCAAGAATGCTCGTCTTCATGCAATCAAGGAGACCGAGCAAGAAGAAGGCGGCGGCTTAGTGGAAGGTACATTGAAAGTTTGTTCCAGGAATGCATATGTCTTAATTGATACTGGTGCGTCGCATTCTATTGTTTCTAAGAAGTTTGCTGACCCATTACCCCTAGAACCGGAATGGATAAAGTTAGTTTTGTCTACTCCTCTGGATGATGAGACTGATATTACACATCATTACCAAAACTGCGAAGTATTGGTTCAGGGTAGAAATCTCCCTATTGATCTCATATGTTTAGATCTGAAAGAGTATGATGTTATACTAGGGGCAGATTGGTTATCCAAGTATCAGGCAACGGTTGATTGCCGCAATAGTAAGGTTACATTCAAGGAATTTCCAGAACTAATATTTACTAGCCCCAAGAGTCGGAGCAAATCCCCTATTATTTCAGCTCTCCGAGCTAGCAAGCTCATCAGGAAAGGATGTGCATCTTTCCTCGCATTTGTCACAGTTAAAGAAGCTAAGGAGATTAAGCTAGAGGACATTCCAGTAGTGCAAGAATTTCCGGACGTGTTTCCGGAAGATTTGCCGGGATTACCCCCGCAAAGAGAAGTGGCCTTCACCATTGATTTAGTCCCTGGTGCTGTTCCAGTGTCAAAGGCACCTTATAGGATGTCACCTGCTGAACTCAAGGAATTAAAGGAGCAATTGATGGAACTCATTAAGAAAGGATTCATTAGACCAAGTACTTCCCCGTGGGGAGCGCCTGTACTATTTGTAAAGAAGAAAGACGGATCCATGAGGTTATGCGTCGACTATCGACAATTGAATCATCTCACTATCAAGAACAAGTATCCACTGCCGAGAATCGATGAATTGTTTGATCAAATTTCAGGATCCATGTACTTTTCCAAAATTGATCTTAGGTCCGGATATCACCAACTAAGAATCAAGGACGAGGATATTCATAAAACCGCATTCAGAAGCAGGTATGGCCATTATGAATTTATTGTTATGCCTTTCGGACTAACGAATGCCCCTGTTGCCTTTATGCAGTTAATGAATAGTATATTCAGGCCTTATTTAGATCAATTCGTGGTGGTCTTTATTGATGATATATTGATTTATTCTAAGACCAAGGATGAGCATGAGGAACATTTGAGGATTGCATTACAAATATTAAGGACAAACCAATTATATGCAAAACTTAGCAAGTGTGAATTCTGGCTTGAAGAAGTGACTTTTCTCGGACATGTTATATCAAAGGATGGCTTGTCTGTAGACCCATCAAAGGTTGAAGCTGTAAGGAACTGGGAAAGACCGACCAATGCTAGCGAGATCCGAAGTTTCTTAGGTCTTGCCGGCTATTACAGGTGATTCATCAAGGATTTCTCAAAAATCGCCGTGCCACTTACGAGGTTAACTCGCAAGGAGATCCGTTATGAATGGGATGAGGAATGTGAAAGAAGCTTCCAAACTCTCAAGGATCATCTTACTACAGCTCCTATCTTAGCATTGCCAATTGAAGGAGAAAAGTTCGAGGTATACACTGATGCTTCTGGCATTGGCCTCGGGTGTGTTCTAATGCAACAAGGGAAGGTTATAGCCTACTCTTCCCGTCAATTAAAGAAGCATGAAAAGAACTACCCCGTCCATGACTTAGAATTGGCCGCGGTAGTATTTGCACTCAAAATATGGAGACATTATCTTTATGGAGTACAGTTTACTGTATACTCCGATCACAAGAGTCTCAAATATCTTTTCTCACAGAAGGAACTAAATATGAGGCAAAGACGATGGCTGGAATATCTCAAGGACTTCGACTTCAATATACAATATCATCCCGGAAAGGGTAATCATGTAGCAGATGCCCTTAGTCGAAAGCCGAGGCCAATTGTCTGATTCAAGAATGGAAATTACTGGAACAATTCTCTGAACTCAATATAAGCATGGACACGGACCCTAGATGTGTCACATTATCTCATGTAAGCATACAGTCAGATTTATTGTCTGAAATACAAGCACTTCAGAATGATGATCCTACATTAGTAGAAATCAAGGGCAGATTAGAAGGACAATCGGATTTCCAATTAGCTTCTGATAGAAGATCAATGTTCAAGAATAGAACTTGTATACCGGACTGCCCAGAATTGAAGAAGAAGGTCTTAGATGAAGCTCATAGGTCAAGGTATACGATTCATCCTGGATCTACCAAGATGTACCAAGATGTGAAAAGAAATTTTTGGTGGCCCAATATAAAAAGGGAAATAGCAGACTATGTATCACGTTGTCTCACATGCCAACAGGTCAAGACAGAACACCAAAAGCCTGCTGGAAAATTACATCCTCTGGATATTCCCAAATGGAAGTGGGAAAACGTCGGTATGGATTTCATCATGGGATTATCTAAGTCAAAAGGAGGACATGATGGAATATGGGTTAACATTGACCGATTGACTAAATCGGCGCATTTCTTGCCAATCAAAAGCCGATGGTCAATTGATATTTTGGCTGCATTATACATCAAGGAGATAGTCAGATTGCATGGTATTCCTGTTTCAATCGTGTCTGACAGAGATCCCCGATTTACTTCTCATTTTTGGAAGGGACTACAACATTCGTTGGGGACGAGACTTAATTTTAGTACAGCTTTTCATCCTCAAACGGATGGTCAGACCGAGAGAACCAATCAAGTAGTCGAAGATATGCTAAGAGCATGCATTATTGATTTTGATGGAAACTGGCATGATCACTTGCCTCTGGTCGAATTTGCATACAATAATAGCTACCATGCAAGTATACAAATGGCACCTTTTGAAGCCTTATACGAAAGGAGTTGTCGATCACCCTTATGCTGGGACGAAGTTGGAGAGAAACAACTGTTAGGTCCAGAAATGGTAAGGGACACTATCGAGAAGATACAATTGATCAAAGAAAGACTGCAAGTTGCTCAGTCTAGACAAAAGGCTTATGCTGACACAAGAATAAGAGATCTTGAATTCCAAGTTGGAGATCATGTATTTCTCAAGATATTGCCTGGACGTGGAATACGAAGATTTGGTGTTAAGGGCAAGCTTACACCAAGATTTATCGGACCTTTTGAGATACTAGAAAGAGTTGGCGAGGTTACTTATCGCATCGCATTGCCACCTCAACTGTCCGAAGTACATGATGTGTTCCACATATCTATGTTGAAGAAGTATGTACATGACCCATCACATATTATTGAGTATGGAGACCTAGTGATCCAGAAAGATTTCACATATGAGCAGAAGCCCATACGAATACTAGATCGAGAAGTACGAACCCTAAGGAATAAGGTTATTCCCATGCTAAAAGTACAATGGAATAAGAATTCAGAACATGAAGCTACATGGGAGACCGAGGAATCTATGAGGAAACGATTTCCAGACTTATTTTAGAAGATACATACTCTACACTCTCCATATGTAAATATATAATATAGAATTTGAGGACCAAATTCTTTTTAAGTGGGGGAGGGTGTAGCAAACCTGATGAAATAAAAAGGAATAAATAAATCAAAATAGATTAAAAGATTTTGGAATAAAAATAATTAAACCCTGATGAAAATAACGCCTCAGATATAGGCGCTACTTTACAAGAAAACGCCTTCACCAAAGGCGTGTTTTGAAGAAAGGACGCCCACATGTCAAGGCGTCAAATTTTAAACGACCAAAATAAATAAAAAGGGCAAGTTTGCATAACGTCCTTTGAGTGGATGTGTTTCAACAAGTAACGACGCCTGACAAAGCGTCAATTTAAATTCGACGCCCTTACTTAGGACGCTAATTCAGTTTGAGTTTCTTTCGACCCAAGAGTCTATCCAGGGTAAGTTGATAACTATGAGAAAGAGTTCGAATGTAGTAATAACTCTAATATGGAAGTATTACTTCCCATCAAACACTAACTCTATTAGGATTCTAGAAATCCTATAAATAACCTATTGCTTGAACCGAGAACGCTATTTGGCGTTCGGACTCTTCTAAGGTACGTAAAGAACAGCATGTTCTTTTTCTTTACTCTGTCTATCGAATTTGTGAAGAATACTGATGATTCTTCATCTACTTCTGATTACAGGTTGAAAGCTTCTGTCTTCCGAAGAACAAGTAAGTTCTTTCCCCTTGCTTTCAGTTACGTATAAGAAGATTTTAATATCTTCTTCTTCGTTTCTTCTGCCTCTACAGGTTGCCTGTAGAAGTGAACCCGGTTGACTGAAGAATTGAGGGTTCTTCCTCTGCATCCTCTTACTACCCTTGCTGCTGCTATTAAGATCGAAAGCTTCAAAAGACTCTGTTTATAAAACAGAGTATCGTTCCGTTCACCGAACCTGCATCCGTTCAAATCTTTATCAAGGTAGGTTTTCTCAAGCAACGTAGCCCAAACAAGTTAAATTCATAGTAACAAATCATGCATGTCATGTATATAAGTTTCCTGATGGTTTCTACACGTTTCTGTAATATTTTTGCAAGAGACGCCCGTGTCCAGGGCGCTACTTTAAAGAAACGACCTGCACCAGGTCGTCAATTACAGATTTGACGCCCTGCCCTGTAGGCGTTAATCTCATGAAAATCACATGTAATTAATAATTGATCCACGTTTAAAAATTCAATAGATATGAAATATCCAATCTAATATATATTGCATGACTCGACCTGTGAATCCCTGCTAATTTTCTATCATGATCATGTCTCTTGTCTCTTGGAATTTTATTTCCTGAAATTTCTTGAATTCACGACCCTGTATAGGTCGTCTATCACTTGACTAACGCCCCTGTGCAGGACGTGAATTAAAAAGTAACGCCCCTGTCCAGGGCGTGTTTTGAGAAAATTCTGAAAATATATACTTTGTAAAAATAGAAGGAAAGAATGGACGACCACTGATTGCGTCGTCAAATTGTAAATAAACGCCCTTCACCAAGGCGCATTTTTGGTAAAATACTGAAATATTAAAATTTTACAAAAAAGTAAAATAGATAAACGCCCTGACGGAAGGCGTTAATTACTTGAGTAGTGACTTTACTTAAGTCGTTATTTTCCTGTAAAAATGTTTTTGCCTGTTTCTGATAACTGATGGTTTCAGTATATCTATATATATGTATATTGGCACTATATCTCCACTCTGTGAGTATAGTCCCACGTTTCATGATGTTTTATCGATCACCCTCAATTCTCATTGACATACAAGCTCTCCATTGGACATTTCGTTCCTTTGGACTAGCGAGTTAGTCATAGAGACCTCCGTAAGACTCCTCGAGCCTTGGATTCCCTCAAGGCCGACTGAGCTGGTTGTACCCTAAAAACCCATTACACTATTGAATGCCATGTCACTCTAAAGAAACATGGTATACCGGCCCTTATGATATGCAAAGAGTATATCATGAGAATTCTAAATGGGATGATGATATCATGCCATTTGTTGATGTTCTTGTGGACCTCAATTCTATAATAAGAATGAGGGTATCTTGCCTTTGATATACTGTTCATGTGGACCTCAATTGTCATGGTACCCGAGTTAAGGGAACCTAATTCCACCTAGTTTCATCGTTCATCGTGATTGTACCGTTGTTATCGCCTATCTATGTCCAATGTCGTATTTTTGGACTCCATTCTCTCAAAGTTATCCTATGTGTCTACAAGCTTAAATTGTTGAAATTCCATATTGGCTATATATATATACAAGAGTGGATGTCAAAATACATGATAAATGCCTGCGCATTTAGGGCCCGATCGGGTCCTGGGAGGAGCACCCGAAAGTACTTGTGCCCATGGGAGTTGAATGATAAGGTATCTGGCATTATACCGAGTGCATGACTAACTTGATTGGACATTCCACACAAATCTTGTACTTGACTCGTACTTGACACGACATGAATTGCGTGACCCGAGAAAGGGTAATTACTAGCCAAAGTTCTTGACATGACTTGCTAAAAAGTACTTGCTTGAATATCTTGTTATCTTTTCTTGAAAGCTCATGACTAGTTCATCTTGCTGTCTTATTGATAAATTCTCTTTCTACCTTGTCGTTTTATACGAGCATGCATAGCTATAGTACATACATGAAAGATGTAATTATTTAAACCCCTTGCTAGCGCTTGAGATATAATTTCCTACTGAGCGTTCGCTCACTCCGTGTTTGCCTCTTACTATTCAGGTAAGTCCGACGAAGAAGGTCAATCTGATGGGGAAAGTCAAGAGTGAAAGAGCTAGAGCTTTTCCAAATGTCATCTAGTCTTTTTCCTATTTTCTTGAGTCAACTATGTAC
Organism: Amorphophallus konjac; assembly: GCA_022559845.1. Taxonomy (NCBI): domain Eukaryota; kingdom Viridiplantae; phylum Streptophyta; class Magnoliopsida; order Alismatales; family Araceae; genus Amorphophallus; species Amorphophallus konjac. The sequence continues at coordinate 301,441,150 of CM040120.1, forward strand.
TTTTCCTTTTTAATTGAATAGAGTATTGGATTTGTAATAGTCTATCCATTATGAAATAAAGGATTGGGTTATCTTTACTTTTGCGCATCTCTGTTTTGGTATCGAATACACTACTACTCTGATTGACATGATTGATATAAACTCGTCGCGCATATCCGAGTATCTTCCGCGCTCGGGGCGTGACACGTTGTGTCATAAATTTGGGTATCCACAGTTTATAATTTAAGCTTGTACATAACTTCAATATATATTTAATTCTATAATAGGGTCATATATGCTTTATTTACATGATGGGATTATAAATGTATAATATGATTATATACGTTTTTCCGGTTGAGATTAAATAGCGCCCGGGGTCAAGCCACGTTTCAAGAAAATAGCGCCTGAGCCTAGGGCGCATCATTAAATTAGCGGCTGGGTCAAGGTCATGCAATCAATTAAGGTTATTATGGCATGAACATTGGCCTTTTTCAAAATAAAATAATATTTCAAGAACAATTATATGATCAGATAGAGAAAAATATCAGGAGTCTAGCAGTATGCTCATGTATTAGATTAGATTTCATGGTTCTCAGTTATTAAATTTAAAACATGGGTTTTTATTAATTTGCTAACATAATAAAATAACGACGGACTGTTTTAAATGGAATAGCGCCCTATACAGGGTCGCTATTTCCCTGTGTAATGCAAAACACATAAATTCCGATACAGTAAATCTTCCTACTAATATCTAATGACCTATATGCATGCAGAAGACTTTTTAATTATAGGGTTTGGCTTAAAAACTTGAGAACACCTACCTTGATTGGGTTGGTTTGGGTTGACTGACGTGAAGATATTGTAGAGAGAGTAAGAGCAACAATAGTAGTTTATCCCCACGATACTCTGTTCTACAGCTTTTGAGCAATTGCAACTCTTTTAATAGACAAAGGGAGACAAGGCTCTCTCTTTACATCAACAAGACGAAAAGGAAGAAGATGCAGCTTCTGTCGGATTAGCAGCTCTTCAACGGACAGGGCTTTCCTTTGCACTAGAAAAAAGGAGAGGGGGATGCACAACAATAGGCTTCTCCAGCAAGAGGAAGAAGCAGAGAGAAGAAGATGTAGTTTCTTCTTGTTCGGGAAGAAACTAGCAGCAAGTCGCCATAGAATACTCAGAGGCAGTAACCCCTATATGTTCTGAAGGGTGTATTTATAGAGTTGAAATTCCTATTAGAGTTTGCTTAGGAGTAGGATTCCCACATAAGATTCCTACTGATATTCGACTTCCTACATAGAATCTTATTAATAGTCAAACTACCCATGTATTAATCCCTTCCCAAAACAATCCTACCCTGATAGCCTTCGGTTTCCCAGTTTGAACAAAATACGACAATCACCGTTACTATTTTTAACCTGCAGGTGAATAGCGCCCAAGGGAGGGGCGCTGTTCAAGAATTTACGCCTCTCCAAGGATGCTTGTATTCGGAATTGGTGCCCATGGAGGGGGCGCTCTATTATAAATAGCGCCTGTTAAACTGGCGCTTTTCACTGTTCGTTTGTTTAAATATGTATTTGTTTCATTTGTTAATATCTGTTACAACCGTTTAAAATTTTATATTCATTGAATCATATTAATACAAATAGTAAAGTGTATATTTGTATGATCCCTATATTTTCTGATAATTTTCATAATTTTATTTCATTAAAATATGCTAGAATAAATTTTAACCTAATTATTCGGCTAAAACACCGCATTTAACTTCAATGATTTTTATCTTTTAAAATTGATGGAATCTATTTATAAAATTTCATGGCTAAGATCTTTATATTTTTCTCTTATTTTTTCATATAATTTATTTTTACAAAATTCCTTTTAAATACAAAGTGGCACTATTCATCATTAAAGAAATAATGACTTAATTACTGTCGTTATATACCTAAGAAACGACATGGTAGCAGGCACTATATGGATTTGTTACTTTTTCCCATTCCCCTCTTAAAGATCGAAATTGCTTTTATACCTCTTTTACACTTATCTATATACCTTATTCCTTTAAATAAAAATATAATGTAATAAATATTAAATATTAAAATTTCTAAATTTTTAACAAAATATAAATTGATGTTTTCTTCAAGTTTTATTGATTACTAATTCAAATAAAAATACATAATGACTTTAAATGGTTACTTAAAATGATGCTAAAATCATAATCCCTTAAAATTTAAGGGTAGGATCTATGAGATCTTTTTAAGGCCCATTAGGGAATCACGGGGTTATACACAAGATCCGGGTCTTAACTAAGTGTTGGTTTTAATTTATTATTAATTCAAAATAGAAGTAGAATATGAATTAAATGCCTTCTTAAAAATAACTCTGTATTCCGTATTAATACCCTTTTTAATCACGGTCTTGGGTATAAGAGATAGGTTCGATCTTAACAAGACTTTTACTTCCACCCCCTGAAGGGAATATCACGTAGCCATTTACTTATAAATTTTATTTATTAAACATTATAAACTTATTTGTAGGAATATGTAATTATCATTTATGTATAAGTTTTCTTCTATATATATATATATTTTCAAAACCTAAATATACTCATTCCTATTTCAAAATTACTGGGCGTTACATTAACTCCGGCTACCGTTGTGCCGTGGGGCTAGGGGGACGCGATGGCAGGCTGTCCTTGCGCTCCCTGAGGACTTCGGTCTCAGGGTGCGGACGGCGTGCCCCAGGTTTTCCCCGCTTTGGCGTAGAGGAGGCCTCTTGCTCCGGAGGAGGGGCTTGTGAAGGTCCTCCTGACCTGTTGCGAATAAGCTGCTGTCCTTGGAGGGTGAAGCGACCTCCGGCAGTGTGTTGGGACGCGTCTCCGGGGGGGGCTTTCCGGAGGGACGCGTGACCTTCCTTCCCTGGCTGCCTGGGTCCTCATGAGTTCCACGAGGACATCCAGTTTTGCGTTGAGGGCTTGGAAAGTGTCAGCACCCTCGTTGGATGGTTGCCCTATTGCCGCGGACGGAGGTGGTTCATCGGCTGGGGTGTTGGCGTTGGAGGGGGGGTCTTGCGCGGCCTGAGAAGGGCCTTCTCCCCCCGCCGCCATGGCCTTCCCCCTATCGCCGGCGGATCTCCTCCCTGTACTTCTTCGCACCATGCTGGCTCTTTCATCGTTTCCCACAGACGACGCCAGATGAAGAGGGGCGATCTCGCGCTGGTCCTGAGTTGGGGAGATGATCATTGATCAGTGAACTGCAAGAAAGGGAAACGGATCAGGGGGCCCATGGGTGGTTCCCTAGGGTAAACCCTCCTATGCCTAAGTCAGTAGAGCAGTGGTGGAAGCTATGAAAAGAGGAGTGGGGAGATGCAAAGGATCCCTCTCCACCAATGTGGTGAAGTGGTTCCTGCTCAGGAAGTTTTAGGCGTATGTAGGCCTTAACGTTTGCTGGAGGGAGTCCCCAGTTTAAATAGTACGCTAGCCTCATGAGTCCCGTAAGCTGAGGAGTTCTAGGCGGGGGTTACGTCCTCGACGTGGGCTCTTTACGTCCTCATCGTGGGCTCTTTATAACCTTGAGGACTTGTCGGTCCCTTATCTTTGTGAACTCCTGCTCATAATGGGCTCTCAGTGGCATCGTGGATAAGCAATCGTCGGTCGACCCAAGCATGAAGAGTGCCAGCCCTATCCGGGCGATAAGCATAGCTCGGATGAAGCTCGGTCGAAGTGGGCGCGGGGCGCTAGCCTTTATCCCGGTGAGGGGGATAGGTCGGGCTTGGATCTTTCTCCGACCGGATCGATGCTCGGGCCTTCCGAGCCTAACGGCCGCCGAGGAAGGGCTTGACCCCGAGTGATCTTATTGGGCTTTTATGCTTAGTGGGCCCTGTGGGGCTGTCACTTAGATGAGCTGGGCCCCGTTTGGTCTTGTTGGATCTGGTTCGGCCGCTCTTAGATGGGCTACAGAAATCCCCCTCTCCAACTTATTTTTTAGGATCTTATTCTTCCCTAGTTTTTCATACGATTCTAACAGGTTGGCATTGGCATCTTCCCAATAATCTAAAGTGTAACTAGAGAATGGATTGTTTACCTCTTCAACATCTTCGAACTCATCTTGATCACTGCTATGGTTGCTCTCATTAACCATCAAGCAGATGTCATTACTTCTCTTATAGGTTGCCATCAATTTGTCCATGATATCTTTAGCAGACCTGAAATTTGTAACAAATGGAAAGATGTCAGAATCAATAGTCCTTCTTAAAATGCTTAGAACTCTCGTATTTTCATTATTTTTCATTCTATGTTTGTCCGTCCATTTGGACACATCTTTAGGCATTCTGTGTGGACCTTTGGAAATAAGATTCCAGAGGTTAGGATTCACTGAATTTATGAACGTGCACAGACTGCCAAGCCAGTTAGGGAAATCCGACCCGTTAAAAATCGGAGGATGAGCCATTGGCAAATCGGAAGCAGACAACCAGTAATAGTAAATGGCAAATAGAGGAAGAAACCACCGAGAAACACTAGGAATTACTGCAGATTGTTGGATCTATAAAGCCAGTAACCCGCTCTGATACCAATTGTTAGAGTGCAAAGCACGGATTCAGAGGGGGGGTGAATGAATCCCCATTCAAAAACTATTGTGAAATTAAAATCTCAGATGGCTTAATCAATTAAGCACTCTTCAGTTGACACATGAAAGCACAGGCTGAATGACTAGCTCACACTAAACCGTAAATCTGACAGACATAATATCAAATACTAATCGAGGACCCAGACTGTTGTAACGATGAACACTCTACCAAACCTTCAAGCACCCAATAGCAAGCTGTCACACAGAAGAATCATTTAATAGTACTCAATATAAACTAATGAGACAACTGAGCTTTTCTCTTTTCACAACTGTGAACTGAGAAACTCAGGCTCACATATGGGTTGTAATTCTACTAAGCGTATGAACAAACAATTAACATTCATATTAACTCCCCAAGATATCATAAATAATGAAGCACACATAACCTGTGAAGGGGAGATAGATGATATGGAAGAACGCACAAAGCAAACCACGATAGACAGGATTTTTAGGTGGTTCGGTCCTCCAGACCTACGTCCACCCCTCACTCCAAACCGGAGTGAGGCTTCCCTTGCGAAATGCAAGGCGCAGACTCAGTCTGTAAACAAAATGCTGCCTAACAGCTTGAAAACCGAGGGAAACAAATCCTTCAACCAAGTTCTACAACCCACAGAACCAGAACCGGAGGATCAATCCTCCCTTCCTCCAAACCGGAGGGAAACCCACGAGTAGCACACCACTACTCGCAACCAGAGACTCACGTCTCTCTTCCTCTGAATCCACAGAGGGCAAACCGGAGATACACTCTCCCTTCTCCTGTGTCCACAGGAGGAACCCGACCTCAAACCAGTGAATCGGAAGAAAAAGTGAAATCAAAAAATGAACAAAGGAAAATACAAATGAAGGAAAGAAAATGTAGCTCCAATTGGAGCAGGACTGTTCAGGATTTGATCATGGAATAGATGACTATAGAACTTCACGTTAAGAACCGGCTGCTTCGATCTTGACCTCTCTTCTCACCTCTCTCTCGTTCTCTCTTCACTTCTCAACTCTCTCGCTCTTTCTTCACTTCCTTTTTCTCCCTATTCTTGTTGCTCTCTGAATTCTCTTCTTCTGACCTTTTCTATCTTCTCTTTTTCGTTCTCTTACTGGCTCTCAGACTCCTTTAGATTTCTCTTGCTCTACTACTCTATTTCTCCGTCTATCTCCCATCTATCTTTTCGTAGTAGCTTTCTTTTTCTCCACGCTCCCCTCCTCATCGAAGGATGAGGTGGTCTTTATATATTGCAGAGCCTCCGAATGTATGATGCAAACAAAAACCCTAGTGAAGCCCCATTGGTCCACGTGGCAGGGACGAGAATGTTCCACACCTTCGTAGCCGCTGCGGTGGCTCCGTCCACCGTCGCCCCTCTCCCTAGCTCTCCAGACCTGCATCTGTCTTCCCCCTGGCCGGTGGTTCCTGCGGCGCTGCCACCCTCTGCTGTTGCTTCTGTCAGTGTGGAGGCTACTCCCCGTCCTCCAGGAGTCGTCGCCCCCCCTGCTGTCCCTCTTCCGAGCGCGGGCTTTGCTCTTGCTCCTCATGTGCCCCCTGCCTTGGAGTTGTCCCTTGCAGAGCCCTCCTTACAGGCGGTTGTGCTCGGCCACCCAGCGCCTTCGGAAGCTGCTCCGGGCCATCCCTCTCCTGGCCAGCTCCCTACCGAGGTGGCCCCCTTGCCTGCTGCTGTGCCGGTTCCTGACCGGGCCCCCACACCTGAGGTGCTTCCCCCCCGGATTCGGGAGGGTGCGCCACCGCCGTGTCCAACTTCGTCTGAGCCTACAGCCACGTCCTCATGTGCCCGGGTGGCTGGTCGAGCTGCTGCTACTTCGATGGTCCTCCGGCTCCAGGCCCCGGATGCTCCTCCGTTGTCTCCTGCTGAGGCTTGGTGCTCTGGACAACAGCCCTCCACCTTGGCGGGTGGGGCTGCTGGTCCGGTGCCACCTTCCTCTACTCCTACTTCAGCCCCCCGGCTCTCCTTTGCTCAAGCTCTGAAGAAGAAAATCAACCGGGATCCGCCCGGTCCGCTTATGGTCTCTGCTCCACCCTCTGCTCCTTTGCGGACAGCGGGCCTTGGTTCTCGTATCAAGTTACCTCAGCTTCAGGTTCTATCTTTTCCCGGGCTTGAGCCGACGTCGGGCTTCTCAGACTTTGTGGCGGCTCATACGGCCTTCGTGGGCAACCCTGTACTAGACCGTTCGCGGATGGGCTCGAGGTCGGAGCGTGACGCCCCATGGCGTTCCTACCGGCACTCCAATTCCACTTCCTCTTCGGGCGATCGGCAATGTGTTTTCGAGGATGCTCCTCCTGCTCCCCGTCGCTCACTTCATCTCCAGTCGGCTTCTGCGGCACTCCTCCAGCCGGTCCACTCCTCCCTCTCCGAGGAGCTCGATCCTGGTGGCTCGGGCCGCGACCCTCTTGGCTCGCCAGGTTCCCCGGTCCGTCTGCGTGGAATCCGTTCGGTGTTCTCGTCTGACTCTAAAGGGGTCTTCGATGAAGATTCTTATTTGTAGGGGCATTGTTTCTTCTGTGGGTTCTTGGGCCTTTGTTTCTGCCCTTGCCCGGGTTCTTTTGGGTTTTTTTCGCTTTCTTGGGCCTTTGGCCTTGTACCCTTCTTGCCCTTTTCGGGCCTCCCCCTTCCCCCCCCCCCTTTTGTTCCCCCCTTCTTTTACTGCTTTCCTTAATGAAAACACTTGCCTGGCGGTTGGGTAGTGTGTTCATCTTCTTCCGCAATGAAGGGATGAACCCCCTCCCCTTTCTACCTTCTTGCAAGGATTGACTTGAGTTTAAAAAAAATGTTCCTCTGTTAAGGTGCCTTGGATCACATGCTCGCCTGTAGCCTTTTGGGAACACGTGCCTGCTTCATTTCAAGTTCACATGCTGCTTTAAACCTGTCAGACACAAGAGAGGCATTTCGTCAAACATGCTGTTGTCAGCTAGTTTTCAATATGCACAGACCTAATAGAAGCTTAGACGAGAAGAATGCTCGAACATAACAATGTGCTTAGACTTCAATTGCACATATGCTCAGACCTACATGTGCTGGGACTTGAAGCATGCTCAGACCTTCAGATGATCAGAAGTGCACAGACATGGTACTGCAAGATGAGAACAATGCACCGACCTTGTTTATGGAAAAATAGGCCGCTGCACAGACCTTGGATGGTAAGAACACGGATGCACCGACCTTCTAAATGAGCATGCAACAATAGATGCACAGACCTTGTTAGGATATAGCCATACTAGCATCGACCTTAGTTAGTGAACCCACATACTAACACCGACTTTAGTTAGTATAAAAATATACTAACATCGACCTTAGTTAGTTATATGATCATACTAGCTACGACCTTAGCTAATATACCAACATACTAACACAGACCTGATGCATGAGACACAGTTGCCTTACTTGACTAGCATCGACCTTGATGCATAGAGCAATGACATGCCCACCAACTATTCAATGAAATGCACACAACTGTCTACATGAAGAAATGAAATGTGCATGGACCTTCAGCATGCACAGACCCAAAACGTTGCAAAGACCTCACGCAAATCTAACACAGACTTTATATGCAACCAAATGGAAGTCAGAGATATATGTACTGACCTGAACATGTATCAGACTTGGATGATCATTGACTTTACCTGTCAGAAGCTGATTCACATTTTACCAGAAATTGACTTGCTGTCAATTGGAGTTGACCGTTGACTTTCTTTTCATGTCTTCTTGAATCATCTTTAGAACCTGTTCTGACATATTTCATACTTTTTATAATTGATGATGTCATCAATGAATGCATCACAATTAAGTGATCGAGGTCATATATAAAGAGACATAATATTTGTCATCATCAAAACTTCAGAACTACAGGGGACACAACAGGGGCCCGCGGCACCCGACCGCTCAATCACTCGAGTCACAATGGTGCCCCCAGCACCCGACTGCCGAGTCTAGATGGCATCAGGCTACTCTAGCCTCAATGGCGCTCAACAACTTCAGTCATAACGGTGCCCTTGGCACCCGACTGCCCAGCTGTTGTGTCCCTGAAGTTTTGATGATAGCAAACACTATACGTCATCCCGTGTTTGCATAAAAATTGAATGATGATGATGCATTTGGTTACTGCACTATGCATAACTATGCTTTGAATACTGTGCATTTGGTTACTGTGCATTGGGTTTGATGATGTCATTTGTGTTGATTTGATGAATTACTGTTGCTATTGCATTTGGCTGTGATATAGTCTGTATACATGCAGTCAGTTCATAAGGTCGATGCACATGACTCTGATATGCTCACTAAGGTCGGTGCTAGTGTGTAAGAGTACTCACTAAGGTCGGTGCTAGTGTGTACGAGTACTCACTAAGGTCGGTGCTAGTGTGTATATGTTTCTCACCAAGGTCGGTGCATGTTTTGTGCATGTGTGAAAAGTCGGTGCATGCTCTGTTCCAAGGTCCGTGCATGTGTAAATTCAAGTCGATGCACATACAGGTAAGGTCGATGTTAGTTGCCTGAGCATGAAGCATAAAGTCTATGCACATCATGCTAAAGTCGGTGCACATGTCACTAAGGTCGACGCTCATACAGACCTGTTGTTTGTCAAGTCTAAGCATATGTCATCAAGGCCGGTGCACATCTTGCCAACGCAGAACGAAGGTCAGTGCACATCAGGCAAGGTCGGTGCATGTTTTGCTACAAGGTCTGTGCATATGTGAAAGGTCAGTGCATGTTGTGCTACAAGGTCTGTGCACATTTTCACCCAGTGTTAACTAAGGTCGGTGCATGTTTTGCTACAAGGTATGTGCACATGCAATTTTAGGTCTGAGCATATATGTTACATACATATAGGCCTGTGCACATGCAATTTAAAGTCTGTGCACATGCATTGTCTAGTGTTTCAAAGTTTGTGCATACACATAATAAGGTCTGAGCATATGTGCATGAGTGATGTGACACGCCTAAGGATGATGATGCTCTGATACCAATTTGATGTGACACGCCTAAGGATGATAATGCTCTGATACCAATTTGATGTGACACACCTAAGGATGATGATACTCTAATACCAATTTGATGTGACACGACCCCTCGGACCTAGATTTGCAAGCAATCGAACCGAACGGCGGACCCACTCAAGCGGGTTCACCTGCGTCGCGCACACCCGGGTCCGCAGGTGGACCGGCGATAGTGGTGAGGGTCCGAGGTTGGACCTTGCCTTTCCGGGGATTTGACCAGCTTGGGCTGAACCCCCTAGGGGCCTGGGATGCCCAATTCCGTGGGCGGCCAGCACGCCAAGGGCGTGGGATGTAGTTGCTCTCTCACAACTCGCTCCGCGGGGCACTCAATTAGATGGCAATTTGAGATCGGGCGCTCACCTCACCGCCGACGGGCAACTTAGAAACAATACAAAACTAAGCAGAGTTGAACCAGCAAGGAGAGAGGGGGCCAAAAGCTCACCTGATCAGCGTGAAGACGCCGATCCCGGCCGGAGACGATGGCGAGCGGGGAGGCGTGGGTATGCACCCGCACGCCGCGCCGATGTAGCTTCGGATGGCGACCTGCTAGTACACTCACTACACCTCACGCAGGAGGGGGATCTCGGGGTGGGGATTAACTTGATTTACAACCAAAACTACCTCCACGCAGGGAGGGGCGTTAAGCCGGCCAGGCGGGGTGGGGTGGTGAACTAGCTAGTGCCGAATGATCTGCCCCAATCTGGAATACTCGGACAGGGGGTTGATGTAGACGCTGCCACGCACTCCTCCGAACTCGGAAGTCGACGAAACCAGCGTCGAAACGTCGCTGACAGACCCAAGAAAGCCTGTGAATTTTTGTGGGTGGTCCCGACGTCGTCACCGGCTGGGGCGATCTCTGGAACAGGGACCCTGCGCTCTGGTTCTGGCCGTCCCAGGGAATTGCAGCTGCTTGCCGTTGGTGCCACGGCTGCTCCCGGAGTCTGATTGAGGCGGGACCAAGTCGAGGACGTCCGTGGATGATTCCTCTTCGAGCAGCAAGCAAGCAGAACACCGGACGATGTCGGGGCGGCGAGGAGGGGCCCGTTGAGCGTGGGGGGGTCAGGACAGGACCCGAATGAACTGTCTGCGCACCTGGGAGAGAAAATTTGGAAAACGCTCTTCCTGATGCCGAACGGGACGCCGCTTGTTGGTGATGGTGGGTGCCTTGTGGTAGCAGCTCTCGGCTAAGTGGCGCCTTCAGAAGTTGAGAGGTGTGGCCGTGGTAGCCTCTGTACTGCAGCTCTGGTTCAGGTTCTGGTCCTGGTTGTGCAGTTTGACGAGAACGGGCGCCACGCACTGTGCCGAAGTCAGAACGAGGCGAGACCACCTCAGAGCGTTGACGACGTGGAGAAGAAGCAACTCTCAGAAGAGAGTTCAGGCTGATTCGTGCTGCTGACGTCGGTGCAGGCTCTGCTAAACGGACCTCAGGTTCTGGTTCAAATCTGGCGTAGCTGCACGAGAATGGGCACCACGATCTGTAGTGAGGTTGGAACGAGACGATTCCACCTCAGGAGTGTTCAGGACTTGGAGAAGAACCAACTCTCAGAAGAGAGTTTGGGCTGAATCGCGATGTTGACGTCGGTGCAGCCTCTGCCAAATGGACCTCAGGTTCTGGCTCACATCTGGCGCAGCCGCACGAGAATGGGCACCACGATCTGTAGCGAAGTCGGAACGAGACGATTCCACCTCGCTTGCGAAGAAGACTGGAAGACCTTTCCGGCAATGTATGGTGCACCTCCAGATGACGTCGGACAGCACCGGGGCAGTCTCTGCAAGTGGAGCTTCCACTGCTGCCTGCGAACTGGATAGAGTAGGTTGGTGAAATGAAGTTGATAATGGTGGGAAGGGGTGAAGGGGCTGCAATGGGGAGAGGGCTAATGGCTGTGGGGCTTGGATGGAGGTGGATAGAGGTGGTGGAGAGGCTGGAGAAGAGGGCTGGGTCGCAGCTAGCAGGTGGAGGGGGAGGGGGGATGCGGCCAAGGGTGGAGGGTGAGAGAGAGAGAGGGGGGGGCGCAAGTGGCTTGGAGGGAGAGGGAAATTTGAACTGAGTTTAATGTGGGGTTGGTTAATGTGGCCTTGGGAAGGGGAGGAGTTGCCTTGGGGAGGGGAAAGGTTACTTGGGAGAGGGGATTCTCTCTTGGGAAAATGAAGGGTTGTATGGGGAAGGGGAAAGGTTGCTTGGGAGGAGGGAGAGGTGCCTAGGAGAAGGGGCTTCCACCTAGGGGTTGGAGGGGGATTAAATGGGAGGTATGGGGAAGGGGGAGGGGTCTTAATTAGAGGTGAATAGGGAGGAGAGAGAGTGAATTTCGAAATTTGGAGAGAGAGGGGAGGAGAGAGAGAGGGGTTCGCCCCTTTTAGTGAGAGAGAGAAGAAGAGAGAGAGAGAGCTAGAGATAGAGAGAGAGAGATGCACAAATGCTTTGGCAAACTTTTATCAATACTTCATTACCTTACAAATGAGGGATTGGGGTCCTATTTATAGGAATCCCACAATTTAACTTAGGTCCCTAACTTTTGGACTTCTAACACTAAACCAAGGGGAAGGGGGCGCCCCTGGGCCTAGCCCATATAATTGGGCCCAATAACACACATAATGACTTAAGACTTAGGTAAATAGCTACCTAACCTAGGTATTGGACTCAAATAAAAGGAAAAGTACATGATAAGAAAATGAAAATTACATCATATGACTCGAAATAAAGTGGTGAACAAGATGTAGCATAGGTGGCGAGCATCGGGATCCTCGATCATATGAAAGTGTTGGTGATGTCCTCATCATACCCCCGGGGTGCGGAAAACTCGACTCCGTCGAGTATGGGCCCACCGGGGAAGTGGTCCTCTCAAACAGCTCAAAGTGAACCTCAACCTCCAAACTCAACCCTGCGTCCGCAACCAGGGTACGGTCCTTCATCCTCTCGAGGTGGCTCAGGCGCACCCTCTTGCTGGCGATGGAACCCTGCTTGCCTAGTATTGCCTCCGTGTGCACACGTCAGACTCTCAGGCTGATTTTTGGGGGCTCTCCGAGGGTGTCCCTCTCAAAGGAAGATAAAGGCTCGAGGCACTCACTAGGATCCTCCGCGGTGCCCATATAGGGTGCCGGATCCGCCACGTGGGGTGAATCCCAAAACCCATTAGTAAGTCCAACTTGATAGCTGGGTTGCCAAAGTCACTCGGAACTTGGGAAGGTCCAAGTCCACGTGCCCTCGAATTGGAGGTGACCCTAGGGTAGAGCCACTCCAATGTCATCATCACCAGATTACCTACTTGGAATTCCAAGCGGCGCTCGCGAGCTCTTGTCCGCTCTTTGTGAACCTCACCGCTCGTCAAGAATTGCTTGCGTGTATGCTCATGCCATGCATCATAATGCGGTGAGTGGGTGTGAAAGTGGATGGCATGCAAAGGTGGACCGGGGCAACCGTACATAGACCTATCATGCATAGATGTGATGAAGACTCTTATGGACTTGGGGGGGCCGGGGAAACCATAGGTGGATCTATCGTGCATGGTTGTGATAATTACCGGGGGGCCCGGACATCCATGTATGCTCCTTTCATGCTTAAGAGTTATGACGAATGTGGGAGGACCCGCACATCCAAATGTGAGCCAGTCATGCATTGGGCCTACGGTGTGAGTGATATGTATGAGATGACTGGGCTTACTAGCCCTACCAAATGATGCAAAATGTAGTGGCACATGCATTCCCATCCAAATGGCTCCTTCTATGTGTATGGCTTGGGGTGAGATTTTCCACTCATAGGGGTCAAAGGGGTCTAGAAAATGGAGTGGGCTTGGTCCCATAAGGTTGGTTGGGTGGGAAAAGGTTGGTGGTGAGTAAGGTGGGTGGGTATAGGAAGGGATCGAAGGGGTCATGGTAAGGGTCACCTAAGGAGAGGAACTCTAGGTCTTTTTGGTCCTCACAACCCCTTGATGGCGGATTCTCGTCCTCTAGTAAAATGGCCGGGCCAAAGTTTTTGGTGGGATGGTCAGCCATGAATGGAGGGCTGGATGTTCTACCCGAGATAAGCAACTCAAGTTTGTGGATAGCATCGGGCTCATCGGGTGTAGGGAGGAGTAATAGAAGGTCGCTAGTGTAGCAACCCACAGTGTAGATTGAGGAGATGGACCCGACACATAGGTGTAGGAGGTCAAGGCTCCTAGGTCGGTCAATCACCGTGGTCAACATACCAGTCAGCTCCACTTGCCATGCTAGGCCGTGAAGGAGGTCTCCTAAAGTTTCTATTTGGTAGGAGGATTGGATGGTAGTGTGATAGGAGGAGAAGGGAACTATGGGAAAGTTTCACTCCATGGGGGAGAAAACATGGGCTGTGATCTCTCTAATTGGGCTCTCCTTTAGCCAATTAACAAGGGGTTCTCCTAAGATGATCTCGGTACCATCTAGAGAGGGTGGTGTAAGGCGAAGACCACCATGTGAGGGTTCTTCTTCTTCTTGGACATGGGTGGTCTCTATGGCGGGGATTTGGTCCGGAGTGTTCACTACTATGGGGTCGGGTATGGGTTCCTCTACCAAGGAGGTGAGTGGGTCCTTTGAGGGCAGGATGATAAAGGTTGGTGTAAGGTGTACCCAAGGTGGTGAGTGAGGCCGGACTTGGGTTGGGGTTGGGAGTGGAAGTAGTGGAGGGCTAGGTTTGGGTAGGATAGGAGTTGGAAGCGGAAGGTGTTGGGGAAAGGTGGCTGTCACGGGTCTAGGTGGAGGGGTGGACATGGGGTCCATGTGGGTTTGAATGGTGAGGGTGGAGTGAGCCATGATGCTTCTTCCACATGGGATGGGAACTTCTTGGCCTAACCCATGACATTGTGACTCGTATTCTTCTTCCCAATCTGGGGAGGCCTCATGTTCCTCGATTACAATCTTATCCCTTTGGGGTGTGGGGGTCTTACTCTCCAAGGGAATGGGAAAGTCTTTTGGGGATGGGGTGATGAAAGTTGGGGCATGGTGTACCTGGGGTGGTGAAGTTTGGACCCTAACGGTGGTCTTGGGTTGACTGGGAGAGAAAGGAGGAGTGGGAGTGCTCCTCGGGTTATGGTTCTCAAGGTAGGAGTGGGAAGGTCGGGGAGTGAAGATCTTCCTAATCTCAATCCTTATCTCTTCCAATGAATCTAAGGGTCCTTTGGGTGGTGGAGTTTGGGTCCTAAGGGAGGTCTTGGGTTGACTGGGAGGGAAAGGGGGAGTGGGAGTGCTCCTCGGGTTGTGGTTCTCAAGGCAGGAGTGGGAAGGTCGGGGAGTGTAGATCTTCCTAAGCTTGATCTTCATCTCTTCCCTTGATCCTATAGGTTCTTGCCTCCAAATCCTTCTTAAGCCCACTACGCGATCCCACTCCTTCTTGGCTTGTCCCCGAAGCAGCCCTATGGCCCTGCGGACCCTAGCGTGTCCATAGACCCTAGTCCTATCAAAGTGTTTATCCATGGTAGTCTCCCACTTTAGGTAGGCATTAGGACTGGATCCGTCAAAACTAAGGTCTCCTTCTAGGATGATGTCCATGAGGAGGGGGTCAATCGGACTCTTGTGGGAGGCCGTGTTGAGGGGACTTAACCAATGTGGAGTGTACATGATGATGCACCGGGTGGCCCAAAAATGACTCTAAATGCGAATGCGCCCTAGGACCAACTTGTAGAGAGACAAGTTGTGAACTTGCTCTGATACCAATTTGATGTGACACGCCTAAGGATGATGATGCTCTGATACCAATTTGATGTGACACGCCTGAGGATGATAATGCTCTGATACCAATTTGATGTGACACGCCTAAGGATGATGATGCTCTAATACCAATGTGATGTGACATGACCCCTCGGACCTAGATTTGCAAGCAATCGAACCGAACGGCGGACCCACTCAAGCGGGTTCACCCGCGTCGCGCACACCCGGGTCCGCAGGTGGACCGGCGATAGTGGTGAGGGTCCGAGGTTGGACCTTGCCTTTCCGGGGATTTGACCAGCTTGGGCTGAACCCCCTAAGGGCCTAGGATGCCCAATTCCGTGGGCGGCCAGCACGCCAAGGGCGTGGGATGTAGTGGCTCTCTCACAACTCGCTCCGCGGGGCACTCAATTAGATGGCAATTTGAGATCGGGCGCTCACCTCACCGCCGACGGGCAACTTAGAAACAATACAAAACAAAGCAGAGTTGAACCAGCAAGGAGAGAGGGGGCCAAAAGCTCACCTGATCAGCGTGAAGACGCCGATCCCGGCTGGAGACGATGGCGAGCGGGGAGGCGTGGGTATGCACCCGCACGCCGCGCCGATGTAGCTTCGGATGGCAACCTGCTAGTACACTCACTACATCTCACGCAGGAGGGGGATCTCGGGGTGGGGATTAACTTGATTTACAACCAAAACTACCTCCACGCAGGGAGGGGCGTTAAGCCGGCCAGGCGGGGTGGGGTGGTGAACTAGCTAGTGCCGAATGATCTGCCCCAATCTGGAATACTCGGACAGGGGGTTGATTTAGACGCTGCCACGCACTCCTCCGAACTCGGAAGTCGACAAAACCAGCGTCGAAACGTCGCTGACAGACCCAAGAAAGCCTTTGAATTTTTGTGGGTGGTCCCGACATCGTCACCGGCTGGGGCGATCTCTGGAACAGGGACCCTGCTCTCTGGTTCTGGCCGTCCCAGGGAATTGCAGCTGCTTGCCGTTGGTGCCACGGCTGCTCCCGGAGTCTGATTGAGGCGGGACCAAGTCAAGGACGTCCGTGGATGATTCCTCTTCGAGCAGCAAGCAAGCAGAACACCGGACGATGTCGGGGCGGCGAGGAGGGGCCCGTTGAGCGTGGGGGGGTCAGGACAGGACCCGAATGAACTGTCTGCGCACCTGGGAGAGAAAATTTGGAAAACGCTCTTCCTGATGCCGAACGGGACGCCGCTTGTTGGTGATGGTGGGTTCCTTGTGGTAGCAGCTCTCGGCCAAGTGGCGCCTTCAGAAGTTGAGGGGTGTGGCCGCGGTAGCCTCTGTACTGCAGCTTTGGTTCAGGTTCTGATCCTGGTTGTGCAGTTTGACGAGAACGGGCGCCACGCACTGTGCCGAAGTCAGAACGAGGCGAGACCACCTCCAGAGCGTTGACGATGTGGAGAAGAAGCAACTCTCAGAAGAGAGTTCAGGCTGATTCGTGCTGCTGACGTCGGTGCAGGCTCTGCTAAACGGACCTCAGGTTCTGGTTCAAATCTGGCGCAGCTGCACGAGAATGGGCACCACGATCTGTAGTGAGGTCGGAACGAGACGATTCCACCTCAGGAGTGTTGAGGACTTGGAGAAGAACCAACTCTCAGAAGAGAGTTCGGGCTGAATTGCGATGTTGACGTCAGTGCAGCCTCTGCCAAACGGACCTCAGGTTCTGGCTCACATCTGGCGCAGCCGCACGAGAATGGGCACCACGATCTGTAGCGAAGTCGGAACGAGACGATTCCACCTCTCTTGCGAAGAAGACTGGAAGACCTTTCCGGTAATGTATGGTGCACTTCCAGATGACGTCGGACAGCACCGGGGCAGTCTCTGCAAGTGGAGCTTCCACTGCTGCCTGCGAACTGGATAGAGTAGGTTGGTGAAATGAAGTTGATAATGGTGGGAAGGGGTGAAGGGGCTGCAATGGGGAGAGGGCTAATGGCTGTGGGGCTTGTATGGAGGTGGATAGAGGTGGTGGAGAGGCTGGAGAAGAGGGCTGGGTCGCAGCTAGCAGGTTGAGGGGGGATGCGGCCAAGGGTGGAGGGTAAGAGAGAGAGGGGGGGGGTGCAAGTGGCTTGGAGGGAGAGGGAAATTTGAATTGAGTTTAATGTGGGGTTGGTTAATGTGGCCTTGGGAAGGGGAGGAGTTGCCTTGGGGAGGGGAAAGGTTACTTGGGAGAGGGGATTCTCTCTTTGGAAAATGAAGGGTTGTATGGGGAAGGGGAAAGGTTGCTTGGGAGGAGGGAGAGGTGCCTAGGAGAAGGGGCTTCCACCTAGGGGTTGGAGGGGGATTAAATGGGAGGTATGGGGAAGGGGGGGGTCTTAATTAGAGGTGAATAGGGAGGAGAGAGAGTGAATTTCGAAATTTGGAGAGAGAGGGGAGGAGAGAGAGGGGGGTTCACCCCTTTTAGTGAGAGAGAGAAGAAGAGAGAGAGAGAGCTAGAGATAGAGAGAGAGATGCACAAATGCTTTGGCAAACTTTTATCAATACTTCATTACCTTACAAATGAGGGATTGGGGTCCTATTTATAGGAATCCCACAATTTAACTTAGGTCCCTAACTTTTGGACTTCTAACACTAAACCAAGGGGAAGGGGGCACCCCTGGGCCTAGCCCATATAATTGGGCCCAATAACACACATAATGACTTAAGACTTAGGTAAATAGCTACCTAACCTAGGTATTGGACTCAAATAAAAGGAAAAGTACATGATAAGAAAATGAAAATTGCATCATATGACTCGAAATAAAGTGGTGAACAAGATGTAGCATAGGTGGCGAGCATCGGGATCCTCGATCATATGAAAGTGTTGGTGATGTCCTCATCAATGAGCGCACATTAAGGTCTGAGCATCTTCGATTCATGTTAGAGCATATGCATGAACAAGGTCCGATCATATTCTCACTAGTCAGAGCACATGCATATATCTTGCATATAAATGTCGGTGCAAATGTAGAATTCTTTGATACAAAGGTCAAAGCACATGATGAACTCAAGTCTGTGCACATGAAGAACTCAAGTCTGTGCACATGAAGAACCAAGGTTTGAGCATACTTTGAGGAAAGGCATAAGGTGTTTGATGAAATGCCTGAGTGAACACTGGTTGGCAGTAGTGACACTTAAGTGAAACTATGCGAACTCAAGGCAGGCACGTGATCCCAAGATTGGCAGAAAGTTAGCACGTGGACCCAAGGAGCATTTGATGGGCACGTGATCCAAGATGAAGTGGCATGCTCTTTCAGAGGTTTCCAGAGGAATATTCTACTACCACATGGACCAAGGAGATTTCATTAGGTCTTTTCTACCTCATCCTTATGGAGGCTCTGTTCTATTTAAAGACCGCCTCATCCTCCGAGGAGGGAAGCTGAGACTGCCAGAAAGCTGCGAGAGCCCCTACTGTGAAGATCCCATCTGAGAAAAGAGCAGCGTCAAGAAGAAGAAAAAGAAGTGAGTCAGTAGAAGGCAAAGAAAGAGAGAGAGCTAGTGTGTGAGCAGAAGAGAAGAAAAGAGAGGAGGATCGAGATTGAAGCAGCTGAGCCTATATTTGAAGATTGGTTTAAAGATTGGTCTCGTGGATCAAATCCTGAGCCATCCTGCTCCTTGGAGCAACATTCTATTGTTTTCCTTTTTATCTTTTTGTTTGTTATCTTTCCATTACTTTAGTGTTCTTCTGATACCCTGTTGGGAATCGATACCTCCTGTGTGTTCAGGAGAAGGGAGAGCTATCTCTGGTTGTGAGTGACTGGGTGTCACTCACAGGTTCCCTCTGCACGTTAGAGGAAGAGAGGACGTGTCCTCTGGTTGTGGGCAACTGGGTGTTGCTCATGGTTCCTCCTGAGGATTCAGGAGAAGGGAGATTTATCTCTGGTTTCCCTCTGGGTGTCAGAGGAAGGGAGACTGTGTCTCCGATCACGAGTGGTGGTGTGCTACTCATGGTTTCCCCTCCAGTTTGGAGGATGGGAGGATTGGTCCTCCGGTTCTGATATTGCTGGTGACAAGGTCAGGTTTTAGATCTGTGGGTTGCAGGATTGGTGTTGAGGGATTTGTTTTCCTCAGTCTCAAGCTGTTTGGCAGCCGTTGTTTTGCAGACTGAGTCTGCGTCTTGCGTTAGCAAGGGAAGCCTAACTCTAGTTGGAGTGAGGGGTGGACGTAGGCAGACTAGTGTCTGGCCGAACCACCTTAAAATCTCTATGCCGTGGGTTTGCTTGTGGTGTGTATTTCCATATCTTCAATCCCCCTTCGCAGGATGATTGAGTCTTTCTATTTATAGCTCTGCTACGTGTTATCTGTTTGTATCCATCCCAGCTGTTTAGTGCATCTGCGTGCTTTGTAGAGTCTTAGACTACGTGTGTTGGCTAAGTGTTCGAGTGTGAACCTCAATAGAATATCTGCTTAGCTGAGTCTCCTAGTCTTATTTCCGCACAAATCTTCCAGAGATTATTTTAATCGAAGTAAGTCTCACAAGAACCTTCATGGTGTATTTGAGCTCAAATTAAGATATGCACAAGTATTTGTGTCTTCTATCATCTTCAGAGATCGGGTGAGTGCTAAGTGTTTTGAGATCTATTTTGGTTGAGCAGTATTCACTTCTACTTTACCATATTCTGGTATAGACCTCGCTGGACCAGAGTTCTTAATTGAGCCATCTTTATGGTTCTAACTTTCATATTTTAGTATCGGCTAAAATTTTGTAGAGGTATCCATTCACCCCCCCTCTGGATCCCTCCGTGCACCCATCTATTTTCCTAACAAGTGTGGTATCAGAGCCCCAGCCATTGCGCTAAAAGCTCGACCTGGCAGCGAAGGCGGACCGTATTTCCTTATGGCACTGCAGAGCCCCATGTATATGCGTGCTGTGGGCGGGCCTGAGGGGCTTCGCACATGGACCCCATAATCCATGCAGCCGGTTGGGCTATCAAGCACCGATGCTCCACGTGGACCACATAACCCACGTGGGACATCAAATCCCTAAGGGAGACACTGGCATAAACCAACAATCTCCCCCCCAATGACACCCGGGGGATTTGAACTTGCAACCTCGTTCTGATACCAGTTTTTAGGATCAAGCCCTAACCGTTGCGCTAAAAGCTTGAGCTGGCAGCGAAGGTGAACCGTATTTCTTTATGGGATTATAGAGCCCCATGTCTATGCGTGCTGTGGGCGGGCCTGAGGGGCTTCACACATGGACCCCATAATCCATGCGGCGGGTTATGCTGTCAAGCACCGATGCTCCACGCGGACCCCATAACCCACGTGGGATATCAAATCCCTAAGGGAGATGCTGGCATAAACCAACACCAGCTACTCCAGTCTCAACGGTGCCCAACGGCACCCAATCGCTCAACCACTCGAGTCAAAACGGTGCCCCCGGCACCCGTTTGTCAAGTCTAGACGGCGCCGGGATACTCTAGCTTCATCGGCGCTCAAAAAGATCAGTCACAACGGTGCCCTTAGCACCTGACTGTCCAGACACTCCAGTCACATCGGGGCCCATGGCACCCGACTGCTCAACCACTCGAGTCACAACGGTGCCCCCAGCACCCGACTACCAAGTCCAGACGGCGCCGGGCTACTCTAGCCCCAACGACGGTCAACAAGTCCAGTCTCATTGGTGCCAATGGCAATCGACTGCCCAGCTACTCCAGTCACAACGGTGCCTCCGGCACCCGACTGCCCAACCACTCCAGTCTCAACGGTGCCCCGTGGCACCTGACCACCCAGCTACTCCGGTCACTACGGTGCCCATGACACCTGAATGTCTAGCTAATCCAACTACCACGATGTCCAGGGCACCCAACTCTTCCAGTTTCAACGGCGCCTGGTCGCCCCAATCACAATGGTGCTTAGGACACCCAACTACTCCAGTCACAACAATGCCAACGAAACCCAATTACTCCAACCACAGTGACGCCTACGGCCTTGACTGCCCCAGTCACAATGGCGCCCATGACACCCGACAGTTCCGAGCTCAATGACTCTTGGTCGCTCCAGTCATGGCGATTCTCACGCCACCTGACCACTCCAGTCTCAATAGCGCTCGACCGCCCCTGTCTCAACAGCGCCCGGCCGCTCTAGTCATAATGGTATTTGCGCCATCCAGTCACCCCTATCTTAACGACGCCCAACTATTTCAGCACAGCGGTTCCCTCGGCACCCCAGCTTCCCCGATCTCGACGATGCTCCGTATCGGGGATATATCACGACACCCTTCGGGCGGCATACTACTGAGTCACAAGTCCTTTGACGGACACTATGTGCCAATGCGGAAATACCCGCACAATAACGCAATGACCCGGGGACCGTCACAAACGATAGAATTGTCCCGTGCCTTGCACACATTTGTAATCAGGCTTACACGCCCCGTATAAATGCCTCTCATGGCATATAGTGGCATAATCCAGTCCGGGAGTTGATCCCCATCCTTTCCAGCTGTCAATCTCGAGGCTGACCAGCAAACTGCCACCTGTCTCTCAGCTCGGTCCATACTCCTCTAGCCGGATGGACCCTACATCTGAGTCAGGACCTGCCTGCTCCCTGCCGAGTCAATGTCCGCTGCTCCGCTGTCCAAGCTAATACCTCCATCCCACAAACCCACAGTTTCTATGCTTTCCAGTGTCCACACTAGAACCAGTCTCTCTACCCCCAATTATCCCTGCCGTGTTACTGTTGCCCTATCACTGTTGCATGGACTAAGCCCTCATGATGTCGCGGCTCCCAGGGTCCCTGACTCTTCTCTTCGAAAGTTGAAACAAAGGTGTTTGGGCTCTGTCTGATGTAAAATAAACACCGATTGCTTGCGGTCAGTGGAGGAGAGGTCAGTACATGAGCCCCCACAATCGTCTACACTCATACCAGCAGAACCTCTTTCTCTCCACATGGTGCACGACATTCCGTGCCCACGTGCCGTGTCATGTCCCGAGCGCGGAAGGAACCCGATACGCGTGACGAGTTATATCAATCATGTCAATCAGAGCATAAGTGTATTCGACACATAGATAGAGCGCACAAAAGTAGAGATAAACCAAATCCTTTATTCATAATAACCATCAAGGTAATTCTATTACATAATCTCCATAAAAGTACTAAGGACAAGCTTGACTCAATAAAAGAATATTACAATGATTGACTCAAGAAATAGGAAAAAGACTCGACTAGATAACGACATCGATAATTGGAACAGCTCTACGCTCTTCACTCATGTCCGTTCCCTTCCGAGTGATCTTCGTCATCAGAATTACCTGAAAAATAGGGAAAAACACTAGGTGAGTGAACGCTCAGTAGGAATTATATCTCAAGTACAAGCTTGCTTTAAGTAATTACATGTTACATGAATGCAAGTCTAGCTATGCATGTACGCAAGATAAAGATGAGACTTAGAGGAGTATCAAGAGTTAACGAACTAGCAAGATTTCAAGATATTCATATAGAATGTATCAAGATGGTCAAGCATGTAAACATATCAAGTCATGTCATGAGGATTGGCTATCATAATATCAAGCAAGTAAATACCCTTTCCGGGCAACGCAAGTCATGTCATGTCAGGTCAAGTACGAGTCGTGGAATGCCATAAATCAAGCTAGTCATGCACTTCGGTGCAATGCCACACCGTGATCAATCAACTCCCATGGGCACAAGTACTTTCGGGTGCTCCTCCCAGGACCAGATCAGGCTCTACATGCGAAGGCATTGGGTCATGTATATTTCAGACGTCCACTATAGTTATAACCAATATAGAGTTCCAAAGAAAAAACCATTGTAGGTTGATAAGATAGATTTCTCGAATGAAGGAGATCAAGGGCTGAACTTTGAACAAGCAAGACACATCATTAACCCTCACGAAAATCAAGACATGGCGTGAAATTGGGTAAATGGTGCCCACTCAGTCGCCACCAATTACAGAAATAGCACCCACATGCGTGGTCGCCCATTCCTGTGAATAGTACGAGCTGGATGAAATAGCGCCCAGGCTCAGGTCGCTATATCAGGGAAATAACGACACTGGACAGGTCGCCAATTCCTTCTAGCGCCCAAGTCCGTGTCGCCAATTACTGACACAGAATAGACTTCTCAAAGAGGCTAGAAACAACACTCTATGAGGGCTAAAACATCACGTTTCTTCAGAGTGACGTGACAAGACACAATTTTATGGGTTTTTAGGGTACAACCTGCTTGACTACCTCAAGGGAATCCAAGGCTAACGTTAACTTACGGAGGTCTCTATGATGAAATCAACAGTCCAAAGGAAGGAATATCCTATGGAGGGTTCAAATATCATCGATAATTAGTGTGTAATCGATAGAATCAAAACAGAAACCCCATCTACGGATGTGAGATGAAAGTGTCAATAGACCCGCGATATGGGCCATAAAAATGCGATAAAACTATGAGATAGGATATCTGCGCTTGTACAGAAGTCGCCATTTAATGAAATAGCGACCTTCTGAAAGGTCGTTCAATCAGAATTTATAACAGAATTTTCATGAATATAAAGAAAATTAACGACACTGTATAAGGGCGTTAATTCTAGGATTTTCCAGAAATTAATATCTATGATTTCAATTAGCGACTATGTATAGTGGCGTTCATTCTTTAAATGACGCCCTGACCTAGGTCGTAAATTTATAATTTTCAGTATATTATCTATTTACTGGTTATTTGTAAATTAGCGCCCTTGTGTGAGGGCGTTCATTATTTAAATAGCGACTAAGGGAATGTCGCCCATTCTTTGTCTGGTGATACGTATCGGGCAGATACGTTCATAGACACATATTACTATTCATAAACTGGAAGGTCAACAGATCAGGAAAGTAAAGACATGAATAGATAGAGAAAATTATCAGGAATCCATAATCATATTCATGCATTAATTTTAACGTCAGGTTTTGTAGATATAAATTTTTAAACATGTGATATTTATTAAATACTTAAAAGAAATAGCAGATTAACAAAGGGTCCTTCATTAAATGACGCCCTGAGAACTATCGCTATTTCAAAAGAATTAACGACATCGCATGCGGTCATTCATTAAATAAGTGCCCATGCCAAGGTCGCTATTGACTAAAATGTAGTAAAACTACAGGCACTGAAACAGAAATCATGGTATCGTGCTATATGACCTATATGTATGAAATTACGGGGATTAACAGGTTGGGCTTTGTAACTTGAGAACACCTACCTCTTGTGGTTGATTGGGACGACAAATAGAGGAGAAGAATAATAAGAAGTGCAGTAGCAGCTATGGCAACAACTGCAGAAAATGGAAGAGGAAGCAGTAGAGCTTCTTTACGTTGTAGGCAGCAGCGAGAATAGACAGCAACTGTAGTGGCAGTAACACTCGAATAGAAGTAACAGTATCAACTACAACTGCTACTCACGAACAGGAAGGAGGATGCAGTAGCAGCAACCGACGTAAAAGAAGACTTGCTCCTTCTTACGACTACAACAATCGACCAAATAGGAAAACCAGTGTGTAGGAAGATGAAGAAGCAGACGATACTCTTCTTCTCGCACGGCAACATGATGTAGGAAAACGACGTCGACACAGGGCTCATGAACTAACAGAGGTACTAGCCTTTGTACGTTCAAGAGGGGGTTATTTATAGGATTTGGGGTTTAGAATCCTAATAGTATTTAAATTTCTATGCATGGACTCCTATTAGAATAGAAGTTTCCCACGTATCAATCCATCTTGGTTAAAACTTTCCCAAACCATAGCCACTTTCCGGGATGGCATAAACCCTAACGCATGCAAGCTTCATACGTGATTTAGTTTTTATATATATATATATTTATATCCATATCCTATTCCTCCTTTGGACGTAGGGAGGGTTATGGGCTTTTAAGGCCCTTTAGCGATTTTATTTTATATATATATATAGGAAGCCCATTAGTTCATGTATATATATATATATAGGAGGTTAAGGCCCTTTGAATGATTTATTTGGGTTTGACCATTTGGTTGATTTGGGCCCTTTATCATTTAATTGGAGGTTTGGAAATTTAATTTCCTCTAATTTATCCGGGTTGCTACATGTCATGCCCCGGCGGCACATCACCAGTCAAACACTTGGTTCCGCAGGTGATCATCGAGAAATCGACTGGCACGCCCGCATTCCATCCAACCATCCCTATCCTAGTTCTCCAGAGCGATTAACCATACGCCACTCCTTCTTGTGCGTTCCTATCATTCTCTTCACCTTCTTGTAAATACCCCCGAAATTCCCGCGTGCCAAGTTGACCTATCTCGGCCTTCCGAAAAAGGCGAGTGCGCATCACCGCCATGAGGAAAAATAGAAGTGACTCCCCGCGTGTGTAAACAGCCATCTGTATGGCCCACATGGAAACTGCTTCCCAAAGAGGCTAATGGCATGCGGGGACAGCCCTCAGCACTCATATCGATACACGGTAACTCGACATAGAGAAACACGAAAGCACGGAACACTCGGGATCACCCGGACCCTCAAAACCCATGGTGATGCGGGATGGGATGCGACTCGATGCCAATTTGAATGTGAACCTTGGACTCTAGGCAAACTCGTGACTCGTCCCTAGCGAGGGAAACACGCGGATGTGCGCGGTTGAGAAACCGGCAATGAGTCAAGGGTGGTCAAACCATGCCATTGCTAATCATCTTGGATTATTTTCCTCTAATCTATGCCAATTTTAAACCATAGATCTTTTACTTACTGTCAGTAGTACTCTGATGGATGATAGTTAGACCGTCACATGAATCTGACAACCTTACGATAAGCCGTCACACCGCATGTTGTACTTAAATTTCTCTGTAATCTCTGACGGACCAGAATCAGAGCGTCACAACCCTCTGACGGCTCCACGATAAACCGTCACAGCCATATGACGCCCCTGTCTTAGACTGCCAGAGTGCTGTGTTCTGTCTATTTGGGACAGAATTGAGAACAGTCAAGGTAGCTTATAAATAAGCCTAGTTATCTAAGTTTTGACCTATCTTCATGAACTTTGAGTTTATAAATTGATTCATGCATGTCTAAAGCACTTTGAGTTATTTTAAGTACATGTTAATTTCATTTGCTAAAACTATATAGTTTTATATTAAAAGCATGATTTTAAACGATGTATCGATAGAGTTTCATCATGGTTTCACATCGTTACACATTCTTTCCGTCTATTGAGTCAATTTCTCTAAGTACATGGCATATATTCCGGTATATGAGCATTAGTTCACACTTTGCACATAGGAACATATTCTTGGACTTGAGGACCTCTCTATTGGATATTCCTTCCAATGGACTAGGAAATCTGGTTTCAAGGCCTCCGTAATTCTCTGCGAGCCTGGGATTCCCACTAGGACGTCGAGTTGGTTGTACCATTAAAGCCAATTGTTTAGAAAGCACTATCGATGTTTTCCAGTTTTTACTATGTAACGGCCTATTACTCGACCGTCAGGCCATCTAACGGTCCAGTATACAACCA
This sequence comes from Amorphophallus konjac, assembly GCA_022559845.1. Classification (NCBI taxonomy): domain Eukaryota; kingdom Viridiplantae; phylum Streptophyta; class Magnoliopsida; order Alismatales; family Araceae; genus Amorphophallus; species Amorphophallus konjac. The sequence goes on from CM040120.1 coordinate 301,467,868, forward strand.
TCACATATACTGAGTCTAATTTATTCTCTTTGGATTCAGCCCGATCTAACGGCCCAATTATCGACCGTCACGTTCCTGTAACGGCTCATTAATTGACCGTCACAATTCCTGAGTACTTTAACCCAAGATTTGACCCAAGGGTTGATATTCCAAAAGTTTCTAGATGGATTATTGATGGTCTAGGACTTGTCATATTGCTTAAGATACTTAATTTTAAATTATGGAAGATAGGGAATATACTGTTATGCTGTCGAATTATTCTACAAGCATAACGTTGTTTTAAGTCATTCTTGATCCCTCGCATTCTTAAATTGAAGCGTTCATTTATTGGAACTTATTGAACTTATTATATTACTGGCCATATTTATTGCTTGAAACGTGGAAGTAGCTTGATTTATACTTGAAGATGCGATCGAACACTAATTATGTTCAAGGGCTCTATGCTAGTCCCCTCGACTGATGTCGGAAACATACTATTGTAAATCATGGGGTATGATGCTACTGGCGTCGCATTGCGCTGGGAGTACTTTCTTTATAAATAAGTGAAAATTTACGGCTCGTGAAGTGAAAATCCACGACACGAGATATACACGTACATGACTTTCTAGCTTGTTACATGATATTCCACAGAAATTCATGAAGTACTTGTTACTAAGTGAAGAGTACATTCTTGATTGATACATGACTCTCTAGTACATTCTTATTCATGAAAGGCCATATCATATTCTTGTTACATTATTGCTAGTTCATACTTTCTCATTCTATCTTACATGATCATCTTTGTTACTTTGGTAATCGCATGATTGATCGCATTCGCATGATTTTACCTTATTTCTTTAGAGCTAAAATGCTAATCACTTTAATAGTACCTTCATATTGATGCGAAGATACCTACTGGGCAAGTGTGCTCATTACCTATTTTTAATCTTTTCAGGAGATGGAGGTGATACGAATTCGGATTCGAGTTATACAAGTAGCGGGTCCGAGAGCGAATGAAAGTCTTATCAAAATGAGAGTGAAGACTTAGGAAAGTCACTATTGTTTAGATCGAGTCTTGTAATTTTTCCTTTTTCCTTGAGTCTGATGTATTAAAGAAGGTTGAAAATTTATTGTAATAGAATATTTTGATTATTAATGAAGTAAGTTGGAGTTTGAGTAAATTATTGTGCAATTGCATCTCATGTGTGATTGTCTTGCGCTCTGATCATTCTCGCTTGCAAGAGGCTTACTATGCCAACTGTTCACGATTCCCCGAGTTAGTCTTCCGCTATAATAAACGCTCGGGGCGTGACAGTTAAGTTGGTATCAGAGCCTAAGTCTCAAGACTTAGGGAAAAGAGTCACGTCATAGGATAAGTCCAAGGCTTAAGGACCCATACCTATGAACTAAGGAAGAAATTTTCTCACCCATGCGAGAATTGGGTAGAGCCCGGGATAAGATAGTTAATTAGTTTTAAGATTTATCTCTTTCTAATTCTATGAGAATTAACAAATTGTTATTTCTCTCAGGTACCTCATTATTACAATGGCTCATCGCGTAGATTGGGGTGGCATGCAACAAACGGTTGCTGGCCTTACTCAGGCATTACAAACTATGGCCCAGGTAGGCGCAGGGGCGAGGGCTGGTGACTTGCATCGCAATTTTTGAAGTTTAAACCCTCCGCGTTTCTACGGTTCTTCTAATCCGGATGAGGCAGAAAACTGGATAGATGAAATGAATCGTATCTTCGATGTTATCTAATGCACGGACCAAGAAAAAGTGTGTCTCGCAACCTTTCAACTCAATAAAGATGCAAGCACAAGGTGGAAATCAGTACCCACACCTCCGGCATATGCACCTCATACATGGGATGGTTTTCTCACTCTATTCGTGCTAAGTACTTTTCTGAGCATGTTAAAGAAAGAAAGGCCATGGAGTTCGCCTCTCTTCGTCAGGGAATGATGACAGTTGCGGAGTATGAACTTTAATTCTTCAGGCTAGCACCCTATGCACCGCATTTAATCAGTACCGATTTATTGAAGGCTAATCGGTTTATGGACGGGTTACGACCCGGTTTCATTCAGCAGCTCGGGACCCAAAACATCCGTACCTATGCAGAGATGGTTCAGCGGGCATATTTATGTGAGAGGACCTTAGAGAAGGTCAAGAAATTGAAAGGAAAGGGAGAAGAGTCTAGCCGACGATCTGATAGGCATTATAAGGAGGAGAAATTCAGCATCACGGAACCTCATAAAAGCCGTGATAATAAGAAAAGATCCAGGAGCGGGAATGGTGGAAGTTCCCAGAAGAACAAGAAAGTCAAGGAGGAGAAGGAGCAAGTCATGGCGGCTTGCACATTTTGCGAGAAGTTCGGCCATTCGACTGAAGAATGTTGGAAGCGCCTTGGTGCTTGTCTACGTTGTGGAAGTAGGGAGCATCGTATGCCAGATTGCCCTCTTATGAAGGATCAATCGTCTGGTGGTGGACGTAGGAGGCAGGCTCGCCTCAATGCTGTTCTAGAAGAAGAAGAAGAAGCGCCCAAGGATGGTGGGCTTATGGAAGGTACCCTTCAAATTTGTTCCCGTTCTGTATTTGTGCTATTTGATACTGGTGCCTCTTATTCTTTTATCTCCACTACTTTTGTAAAAATAATACCAATTGCATCAGTTCCCTTACCTCCAGATCTTGCTATTACCACACCCTTAGGCTCTGTAATAAAGCTTACCAAGTATTATCCTGATAGTGAGGTAATCGTAGAAGGTCACAATCTCCCCGCAAACTTAGTATGCCTTGACATGAAAGGTTATGATGCCATCTTAGGGGTAGATTGGCTTATAGATCATGATGCTGATATTAACTACCGAAATAGGATTATATCCTTTCGAAAATCTGATCTTCTAAGATTTTCTTTCCTTGGTATCAAGTATAGGAAACATCCCACTATCATATCCTCTCTTCACGCTTGCAAACTTATCTCGCAAGGGTGTGAAGCTTTTCTTGCTTCTGTCATTGTTACCGAGTCCAATGAAATCATCATAGCAGACATCCCTATTGTAAATGAGTTCCCAGATGTGTTTCCACCCGAATTACCCAGCTTTCCACCCGAGAGGGAGGTAAACTTCACTATTGAACTCATTCCAGGAGTAGCACCTGTTTCTATAGCCCCTTACAGGATGTCCCCCACGGAACTTAAGGAACTAAAGAGGCAGTTGCAAGAATTATTAGATAAGGGTTTCATCAGACCTAGCACATTCCTCGGGGGTGCGTCGGTTCTTTTTGTTAAGAAGAAGGATGGTTCTCAGGCTATGCATAGACTACCGGCGACTGAATCAACTCACAATCAAAAATAAGTATCCGTTGCCGAGTATTGATGAGCTCTTCGATCAGCTTTCAGGAACATAGTATTTCTCCAAGATTGACCTCAGATCATGTTATCATCAGCTTAGAATTAAACATTTATAAATCAACTTTTCGAAGTCGTTATGGCCACTATGAATTTGTGGTGATGCCGTTCGGGTTAAAAAATGCCCCAGCAGTATTTATGCAACTTATGAACAATGTTTTCCAGCCATATCTGGACCAATTCATCGTCGTCTTCATCGATGACATCCTGGTATATTCCAAGATAAAAGAGGAACATAAAGGACATCTGAGGATAGCTTTGCAAACACTTAGAAAATATAAACTTTATGCCAAGCTTAACAAGTGTGAGTTCTGGCTCAAGAAAGTTTCATTCCTAGACCACATTATTTCAAAAGAAGGTATCACTGTGGATCCTTCTAAGGTAGAAGCTGTCAGAAACTGGAGCCGGCCAACGACTGTATCAGAAATAAGGAGCTTTCTAGGTCTAGCTGGTTATTATAGGAGGTTCATTAAGGACTTCTCAAAAATTGCTGCTCCTTTAACTAGACTCACAAGAAAAGAAAATTCTTTTGTTTGGTCAGAGGAATGTGAGAAGAGTTTTCAAACTCTTAAGAATCATCTTACTACAGCTCCTATTCTATCACTACCGGTGGAAGGCGATGGATTCGAAGTATATACGGATGCGTCTAGCATTGGCTTAGGGTGCGTCCTCATGCAAAATGGAAAGGTAATCTGTTATTCTTCAAGACAATTGAAATGTCACGAGGAAAATTATCCCGTGCATGACTTAGAACTAGCAGCTGTTATTTTCGCCTTAAAAATTTATCGTCATTATCTCTATGGAGAAAAATTCACGGTCTACGCGGACCACAAAAGCTTGAAATCCTTATTCTCTCAAAATGAGTTAAATATGAGGCAGAGTGATGCGGGACGAGACCACGGACACGACAAGCTCGCGATTGTCCCTTAGCAAGGGAAGTATAGGACGTGCACGGTTGAGAAATCGGCAAGAGCTAGGGTGGTCAATTCACACTTTCGCGCCTGGATCGGGTCACGGGACGGTCACGCTCTCTCTCGCAGCAGCGGTCATATGAAAATAAAGTGAGCTACGATCCTAGAACATGCTCTCTAGCAGTGGCATAAATAAGTATATATGAAACTAAGCAAATGCCAAGTGTAGGGAGCGAGAACGATACCTCCACGCGCTCGACGTGGGGAAGACGGACCCGGCCGAAACTTGTACTCCCGGAACAATAATACACAATATTACAGCAATACACGTCACTGCCCACTCCACGCAGGGAGGTAAAGGGATACACAATGGGGATACGGGAGGACCGAATTCGGGTTGACGGGCAGCTTCTCGCGTTGATTCGGCAGCACCCGAACTAGTGACGGTGGGGCCCACGTGCTGTCCGGAGGGGTCGAGTGGGACCCGGTGACACCGCTGTAGTGGGGACACTTAGGGAAGCATTCCCCGGGCTTGCGGCACGCTGGTTCGCCGGCCGGAGGCCGGGCGGCTCCGATCGGCACCGGTCGGAATAACCGGCCACGGACCTGCCGGTTCTATTTTTCGGCGCGCGCTCCGGCGAGAACGGACGCTGCGATCAGCCCCGACGTCGGAATGCAACGAAATCGGCGTCGTTGGAAAGCTGCTTCGAAGGGCTTAAATCCTCTGTGATTACAGAAAAATAAGAAAGCATGTACTTCTAATTGGCGAATTTTGAAGGTTTCTATTGTACAGTGGCCTAACTCTCACATCTGCAGGGCTATTCTCTGAGAACTGCCATTGACCGCAGGGCAGATGTCCGATTCAGCTCTTGAGGTCTTCATCAAAGTTGTAGGAAATTGAGCTAGGAAGACGGAAATATTGGTTTTGATAAGTTTGGATGTGTCTTCGAATTGATAGGATTTTAGTACTAACAGTGGGTCGGATCTGGAATCTGACTAAAAGCACTGTAGAAGAGATAGAACATGAATTTTGAAAAATAGGTAAAAAGCTGATAAGAAATTAATAAAATTCATCAATGTAGGGAACGATGGACAGAACGCCCAGTAAAATTGGGAGGGTTTGGAAAAATCACAAAGATGGTCGGAGGTGGGAAACACAGAGCTGCTGTCACTGTAGACAGAGACAGGACAGATCTGGGAGTGAAAGATGAATGAAAATGTAAAGATATCAAACGAAAGATTTTTGACCTGAATGTTTTTTTGGAGATGGGGATACAAGATAGGAACAACCTCTAAAAATTTCAGATCAAAAGGACGTCGTGGCTGACTGCAGAATTTCGTGGAAGTCACCTCTATCCAGCAGGATAGAACCTTGAAGATGGCTCCGCGGCGGCTCGTAGGCGGCACGAACGGCGGCAGCGGCGGCACCGATGATCCCCGGAGGTAGGGGGAAGAAGATAACACTCTGGAATGGGGGTTGGGGATGAAGAAACCAGAGGGAGAGAGAGGGGAGGTCGAAATTCACTCAGGGGGGGGGGGTCTTGCACAATGCTTTTTTCTCATTTCATTAATTCTAGAGTAATAGAAATACATGACTTATATAATAAATAAAAAAAGACCATGAATACCCTTAGATCTAGGATCTGGAGGGGCATTTAAGGGACTTCATATTTGATCCAAATAAAATAAAAAAAATAAAATTCCTAATTAATTCTAATGGGGGGACAAGGTAGGAAAGGTAGGTAGCCTACCTTTGAATTTTTTAACCACTTGTCTACCATGTGGTCAATTGGTATTCCAACCTTCTAGATGGCCACCTAGGATGGTTGACCAGCCCCACATGGTCTAGGTGGACCAATGGGAAAGGGGTGAGGGTCCCCTTGCTTGGGCCTACGGGAATTTTACATATAAACCCACTAAGACTTACAATTACGTACCCATATAACACAAGGGTATACATACAAAGATGAAAGGACATAAATGCAAACAAAATGCGGACGGTCTTGTCTCGATGTCCCCATCAATTCTCCCCGGGTGGGAGGAACTCGACCCCGTCGAGTAGGGGTATGGATGCTCGAGTACTCCGGCGGATCCGTCACCGTGCCAAGTAACGCGGGTATGCTCCACTCCAAGTGACCGTCACCTGCTCATTCCATATATACTCGATATGCACAAGCTGTTGTGGGCTAGAGGTGGACACTCCGAGTGGGGCACTCTCAAAAGGGAAGGAAGCAGCTCGAAGACTCACTAGGAATCACCGCTGAGTCCCTGTAGGTGACTAGATCCGGGTGTAGATATAGAACCGATCCCATACTCATCGAATGAGTCCACTCGCCTCTTACTCATAAGAGAATGACAACGAGCTTGCACAAGACACATGCAGACAGACATACCACATAAAGAAAAAGCACACCGACTCATCTATGACCCTAGACACACCTAATGTTAGTTCGACCCGTACATGGGTGACGGCGGACCAGGACACCCGAACGTATGTCATGCATGCATCTGACGTAACCGGTGGTTGACATCATGCGGAAATCCTAGATCTCCTAAGATGGGCCATGCATACATATGGGATGTGGATGTGGGAGGGTCAAGATTATCTCCCCTAGATGATGGCGTATCTTGTAAGTGTACGGGCTTGGTGGGCATAGACGACCCGGCCTGTGGGGAAGGGGTGTGGTAGCGGACTCCCTCGAGGAAGTGAAGTGAATGTGGAGGGTCTAAGGATCCACTAGGGAGTGGGTCAAAGGGATCAAAGAAGGTATGACCCCTTATGGTGGGTTCCCACAAGTCACGGTCCCACGTGTAGAAGTTTTGAAGGTGTGGATAGTCACCTTCTTGAATGGTGACGGGTGGGACGGGGATCGTAGGCAAGAAGTATGATTCCTCCCTCGGACAAAAGGGTATGAATTCGGGCTCGTCCGGTAGTGGGAGAAGTAGAAGAACCTCCGTGGTGACACAACCCACGGTGCACTCGGAGGTAATGGACCCGAAGGCCGGATGGGTGAAGCTAAGACTAGCGGGTTGGTCAAAGCCTCATGCCAAAAGATGCGTCAACTCCCATTGTGAATCTAATCCCATGACAAGATCATCCAACGTATCAATATGGTGACGAGATCGAAATGTGGTATGGAATGAGTTGACCGGCACTATAGGTAGGATGGGGTCCATGGATGGAAAGGGAGGTGGGACCAAGCCATCCTTGAGCCAACTAAAAAGCGGCTCAGCGATGTATAGTGTACCCGTTAGAAATACGGGTGGCTCGGGCCTTGGTGGCTCCAAATGAGATGGTTGCGAATCAAGTTCGGAAATAGAGAGTGATGACATTGGAGCTCTCATGGGTGAGGAAGGAATGTCCTTCTCGTGGTGAAGGGGTCCTTGGGGTGGCTCCGGGAACAACCAATCTACCCCGATAGACCGATCTAGGCTAGTACTAAACCGATCTAGGCTTGTACTAAACCTTTGCACTTATCCCATCATGGCGTGGAACATTGCGCCCACTTCATCGGGACTATAGGCTCGGGATGCGGCCATGGTTGCAAAGATGGGGTTTGGCCCCCTAGGAATGGAGATGCAAGACCATTTTTTTTTGTTTTGTTTAAAAGCAAAATGTTATGCTAACCAATGCACCTAGACATGACCAAAACTCGGTACGTGGCGGAGATAACCGATCCGAAGATCACTCGCACAAGTGTGCGGCCTTCCTGATAGGCGTAGCCTAACGTTCGGACAACACCTTTTGATATACCGAGTAAAGGGATGTAAATGCGACTCAAAAGATATTTTTTTTTGTTTTAAAACAATGATGACCCTAAACGCGACTTATACAATGACTAATGACTAGATGTAAATGACACTTTTTTTTTGATTTGGACACCCTAGACTCAACTCGCTCTGATACCAAATTGATGCGGGACGAGACCACGGACACGACAAGCTCGCGATTGTCCCTTACCAAGGGAAGCGTAGGACGTGCACGGTTGAGAAACCGGCAAGAGCTAGGGTGGTCAATTCACACTTTCGCACCCGGATCGGGTCACGGGACGGTCACGGGATGGTCACGCTCTCTCTCGCAGTAGCGGTGATATGAAAATAAAGTGAGCTACGATCCTAGAACATGCTCTCTAGCAGTGGCATAAACAAGTATATATGAAAATAAGCAAATGCTGAGTGTAGGGAGCGAGAACGATACCTCCACGCGCTCGACGTGGGGAAGACGGACCCGGCCGAAACTTGTACTCCCGGAACAATAATACACAATATTACAGCAATACACGTCACTGCCCACTCCACGCAGGGAGGTAAAGGGATACACAATGGGGTCCGGGAGGACCGAATTCGGGTTGACGGGCGGCTTCTCGCGTTGATTCGGCAGCACCCGAACTAGTGACGGTGGGGCCCACGTGCTGTCCAGAGGGGTCGAGTGGGACCCGGTGATACCGATGTAGTGGGGACACTTAGGGAAGCGTTCCCCGGGCTGGCGGCACGCTGGTTCACCGGCCGGAGGCCGGGCTGCTCCGATCGGCACCGGTCGGAATAACCGGCCACGGACCTGCCGGTTCTGTTTTCCGGCGCGCGCTCCGGCGAGAACGGACGCTGCGATCAGCCCCGACGTCGGAATGCAACGAAACCGGCGCCGTTGGAAAGCTGCTTCGAAGGGATTAAATTCTCTGTAATTACAGAAAAATAACAAAGCATGTACTTCTAATTGGCGAATTTTGAAGGTTTCTGTTGTACAGTGGCCTAACTCTCAGATCTGCAGGGCTGTTCTCTGAGAACTGCCGTTGACCGTAGGGCAGATGTCCGATTCAGCTCTTGAGGTCTTCATCACAATTGTAGGAAATGGAGCTAGGAAGAAGGAAAAATTAGTTTTGACAAGTTTTGATGTGGCTACGAATTGATAGGATTTTAGTACTAACAGTGGGTTGGATCTGGAATCTGACTAAAAGCACTGTAGCAGAGATAGAACACGAATTTTGAAAAATAGGTAGAAGGCTGATAAGAAATTAAAAAAATTATGAATGTAGGGAACGATGGACAGAACGCCCAGTAAAATTGGGAGGGTTTGGAAAAATCACAAAGATGGTCAGAGGTGGGAAATACAGAGCTGCTGTCACTGTAGACAGAGACAGGACATATCTGGGAGTGAAAGATGAATGAAAATGTAAAGATATCAAACGAAGGATTTTAGACCTGAATCTTTTTGTGGAGATGGGGATACAAGATAGAAACAACCTGTAAAAATTTTAGATCAAGAGGACGTCGTGGCTGACTTCAGAATTTCGTGGAAGTCACCTCTATCCAACAGGTCAGAACCTTGAAGATGGCTCCGCGGCGGCTCGTTGGCGGCACGAATGGCGGCGGCGGCGGCACCGATGATCACCGGAGGTAGGGGGAAGAAGATAGCACTCTAGAATGGGGGTTGGGGATGAAGAAACCAGAGGGAGAGAGAGGGGAGGTCGAAATTCACTCAAGGGGGGGGGGTCTTGCACAATGCTTTTTCTCATTTCATTAATTCTAGAATAATAGAAATACATGACTTATATAATAAATAAAAAAAGACCATGAATACCCTTAGATCTAAGATCTGGAGGGGCATTTAAGGGACTTCATATTTGATCCAAATAAAATAAAAAAAATGAAATTCCTAATTAATTCTAATGGGGGGACAAGGTAGGAAAGGTAGGTAGCCTACCTTTGAATTTTTTAACCACTTGTCTACCATGTGGTCAATTGGCATTCCAACCTTCTAGATGGCCACCTAGGATGGTTGACCAGCCCCACATGGTCTAGGTGGACCAATGGGAAAGGGGTGAGGGCCCCCTTGCTTGGGCCTACGGGAATTTTACATATAAACCCACTAAGACTTACAATTGCGTACCCATATAACATAAGGGTATACATACAAAGATGAAAGGACATAAATGCAAATAAAATACGGACGGTCTTGTCTCGATGTCCCCATCACAGTGGAGATGGTTAGAATATCTCAAAGACTTCAATTGTGCTATTCAATATCATCCTAGCAAGGCTAATGTTGTAGCAGATGCACTGAGCAAAAAACCAATGGGAAAGCTATCATGTCTTATGATTAGTATGACTAATCTTATTCCTTAATTTGCTCAGTTGAACTTAGATATTGACATGAAGGAAGAAGATTGTTTTATAGCCAATATACGAGCTCAACCTACATTAATGGAAGATCTAGTCATGATATAAGATAATGATCTCGTATTACTGGAAATCATACCCAACATAGAACATAGGCCAGATTTTTCTATTTCAAATGACAAAAGATTGCTATTTAAGGGCCGTGTGTGTGTACCAGCTCATGAGGATACGAAGAAACTAATCCTAGAAGAAGCACATAAATCCAAGTACACTATTCATCCAGGTGGTACAAAAATGTATCAAGATCTCAAAAAAATTTCTGGCGGCCCAATTTGAAGAGGGAAATAGCTGATTTCGTGTCTTGCTGTCTCACTTGTCAACAAGTAAAGGCGGAATATTTTAGACCCGCAGGTAAATTACATCCCTTAGATATTCCAGCATGGAAATGGGAAAGTATAGGAATGGATTTCATTATGGGTTTACCAAAGACAAGAGGTGGATACGATGGTATATGGGTGATCATAGACCGATTGACTAAAGCTGCACATTTCATACCAATTAAAAGTCAATGGTCTGTAGATATTCTAGCAGCCTTATACATGAAGGAAATTGTCAAGCTACATGGTGTCCCTGTCACTATCATATCTGATAGAGATCCTAGATTCACATCGCAATTCTGGAAGGGTCTACAACATTCACTAGGGACCAAACTGAACTTTAGCACATCATTCCATCCACAAACTGATGGTCAGACTGAATGAACAAATCAAGTGGTAGAAGATATGCTTAGGGCTTGTGCTATTGACTTTGGAGGAAGTTGGCATGATCACTTGCCTCTGGTAGAATTTGCATATAACAACAGTTATCAGGCCAGCATACAGATGGCACCTTTTGAAACTTTATATGGAAAAAGCTATAGATCACCGATATGTTGGAATGAAACAGGGGAAAGGCAAATTCTAGGCCCCGACATTATCAGGGATTCTTCAGAGAAAATAAAGCTCATTCAAGAAAGATTGCATATGGCACAAGATAGGTAAAAATCTTATGCTGATAATCGAAGGCGCAACTTGGAGTTTCAAATAGGAGATCATGTATTTCTTAAAGTCTCTCCAAGTCGAGGTATTCGAAGATTGGTATTAAGGGAAAACTTACTCCAAGATTTATTAGTCCTTTTGAAATTCTGGAAAGAGTTGGTGAAGTAGCTTATCGGATTGCTTTACCTCCACAATTATCTGAAGTTCATAATGTATTTCATGTCTCGATGCTCAAGAAGTATGTACCTGATCCTTTCCATGTCATCACTTACGACAATCTGGAGATTCAGAAGGATATGACATACGAGCAAACACCAATAAAGATTCTGGATCGGGAAGTGCGTCAACTAAGGAATAAAGCTATTCCTATGGTCAAAATTCAATGGAAGAAATCATGGCCATCCGAAGCTACTTGGGAAACCGAAGAAGCTATGCGCAAAAGATTTTCAGAATTATTTGAATGTAAGTATACTCTCCACAATCCATGTATTGAATTTGGGGACCAAATTCTTCTAAGTGAGGGCGGGTGTAATGACCCTGAATAATCATATTATTTCAGGAATTATTAGAAATTCATTAAGGCCCAATTATGGTAAACGATTAATCTAGCCTATTTAATTGAAGCCCAAAAGGTTTAAGGACTAAGCCCATTAAGTTTGGCCCATGTTCTAGAGGGTTATTTAGCCTATTTACGAATTTTAAGGATAAATATGCTTTTTTAGATAATCATGTGGATAAAATAAATAAAAGAGTTTGAATGAAGTTGAATTCTACGCGCAGTAGCTGTAGCGGTCTATCGTGCGACCGCCACAGGCATGTAACGCACCAAGGGTCGACCGCCACGCTCTGTCAGTTCCGTGAATGGAAGAAAGAGCAAAAAGATTAGATTTTTACTAGTCTATCTCTTGGGGATCGAGGTGGGAGGACTAGTAAACATGTTAAGGACTCTCTGAAGTCGATCTATGCTTTAACAAGGACTCTAGAATCGATCTAATCCAAAAAACCCTAGTTAGAACCTATAAATAGACCCTAGTTTTGACCTGCGCGACCCCTACATTCGCTCGCGTGGAACTAAGGTAAGGAGATAGTATTTCGGGTAAGTTCTTTAGAACTTTTTATTCCTTATACATAGGACTAATCTTCCTCAAAATTTTGTGCTAGGAGATCAACTACACAAGGAGTTTGAAGCTTCCAAAGTTGTTGGTTCGACCATAGCGACCCAGGAATCTGAGCAAAAGTCCACTAAAGATCAGGAGATTAAAACACCAAATCGAGGTAATTAGCCTAAGTGTCTTTAGAACTTTCTATTCCCCTTAGTTTCACCTTCTTACCCTCCAATTTTTACGTCCTTAGGTCAAGAGATTGAGGAGTTAGAGCGACGTGAAGTTGCTAAAAACTCACAGGAAGGGAAGAACTAGGGTGTGTCTTGCAGTCACAAATTGGAAGTTGAAAGCCCAATAAAGAGGTAGGTTATCTCATGAACGGCAAGAATATCATGATAGGAGTAAAAGCCCTCCGGTTTTACTTGATTCCATGCACTGTAGACCGTGAATTTCATGTTTTTAGTAGGTCTATGCATATATGCATGCCCTTAGCCTAATTTAAAGATAAAAGATATTCTCTTGTTCATTCACTGCGACCTATGCATCTAGATGGCCTATTCTTAGTTCTATCATGACTAGAGTAGTTGTTTATTCTGATTCTCCTTGCCTGAAGAGTTTTAAACCATAGATCTTTTACTTACTGTCAGTAATACTCTGATGGATGATAGTTAGACCGTCACATGAATCTGACGGCCTTACGATAAGTCGTCACACTGCCTGTTGTACTTAAATTTCTCTGTAATCTCTGACGGACCAGAATCAGAGCGTCACAACCCTCTGACGGCTCCACGATAAATCGTCACAACCATATGACGCCCCTGTCTTAGACCGCCAGAGTGCTGTGTTCTGTCTATTCTGGATAGAATTGAGAACAGTCAAAGTAGCTTATAAATAAGCCTAGTTATCTAAGTTTTGACCTATCTTCCTGAACTTTGAGTTTATAAATTGATTCATGCATGTCTAAAGCACTTTGAGTTATTTTAAGTACATGTTAATTTCATTTGCTAAAACTATATAGTATTATATTAAAAGCATGATTTTAAACGATGTATCGGCAGAGTTTCATCATGGTTTCATATCGTTACACATTCTTTTCGTCTATAGAGTCAATTTCTCTAAGTACATGACACATATTCCAGTATATGACCATTAGTTCACAGTTTACACATAGGAACATATTCTTCGACTTGAGGACCTCTCTATTGGATATTCCTTCCAATGGACTAGGAAATCTGGTTTCAAGGCCTCCGTAATTCTCCGCGACCATGGGATTCCCACTAGGATGACGAGTTGGTTGTACCATTAAAGCCAATTGTTTAGAAAGCACTATCGATGTTTTCCAGTTTTTACTATGTAACGGCCTATTACTCGACCGTCAGGCCATCTAACGGTCTAGTATACAACCATCACATATACTGAGTCTAATTTATTCTCTTTGGATTCAGCCCGATCTAACGGCCCAATTATCGACCGTCACGTTCCTATAACGGCTCATTAATTGACTGTCACAATTCCTGAGTACTTTAACCCAAGATTTGACCCAAGGGTTGATATTCCAAAAGTTCCTAGATGGATTATTGATGGTCTAGGACTTGTCATATTGCTTAAGATACTTAATTTTAAATTATGGAAGATAGGGAATGTACTGTTATGTTGTCGAATTGTTCTACAAGCATAACGTTGTTTTAAGTCATTCTTGATCCCTCCCATTCTTAAATTGAAGCGTTCATTTATTGGAACTTATTGAACTTGTTATATTACTGGCCATATTTATTGCTTGAAACGTGGAAGTAGCGTGATTTATACTTGAAGATGTGATCGAGCACTGATTGTGTTCAAGGGCTCTATGCTAGTCCCCTCGACTGATTGTCGGAAACATACTATTGTAAACCATGGGGTATGATGCTACTAGCGTCGCATTACGCTGGGAGTACTTTCTTTATAAATAATTGAAGATCCACGGCTCGTGAAGTGAAAATCCACGACACGAGACATACACGTACATGACTTTCTAGCTTGTTACATGATATTCCACAGAAATTCACGAAGTACTTGCTACTAAGTGAAGAGTACATTCTTGATTGATACATGACTCTCTGGTACATTCTTATTCATGAAAGGCCATATCATATTCTTGTTACATTCTTGCTAGTTCATACTTGCTCATTCTATCTTACATGATCATCTTTGTTATTTTGGTAATCGCATGATTGATCGCATTCGCATGATTTTACCTTATTTCTTTAGAGCTAAAATGCTAATCACTTTAATAGTGCCTTCATGTTAATGCGAAGATACCTACTGGGCAAGTGTGCTCATTACCTATTTCCAATCTTTTCAGGAGATGGAGGTGATATGAATTCGGATTCGAGTTATACAAGTAGCGGGTCCAAGAGCGAATGAAAGTCTTATCAAAATGAGAGTGAAGACTTAGGAAAGTCACTATTGTTTAGACCGAGTCTTGTAATTTTTCCTTTTTCCTTGAGTCTGATGGATTAAAGAAGGTTGAAAAGTTATTGTAATAGAATATTTTGATTATTGATGAAGTAAGTTGGAGTTTGAGAAAATTATTGTGCAATCGCATCTCATGTGTGATTGTCTTGCACTCTGATCATTCTCGCTTGCAAGAGGCTTACCATGCCGGCTGTTCACGATTCCCCGAGTTAGTCTTCTACTGTAATAAAGGCTCGGGGCGTGACATTACAGTTTTATGGTATCAAGGTCAGGTTATTAAGACCCTAGGTTTTTAGATCATAGGTTCTAGGCCACCGTGGTTATTAGGTTAAAAAGTGTAGATGATGTGACACCACCTTGGGGGTGATAATCACAAGACCGAAGACCCCTCGGACCTTGCAAGCAAGCGATGCAACGGACCGGCAACTTCCCTCGAGTGGACTAACCCGCGTAGCTCGCACCTGGGTCCGTAGGTGGACCGGCGATGGGGATGAGGGTCCGAGGTTGGACATTGAGATTCCAGGGGGTTGGCTAGATTAAGATTGAACCCCCAAGGGTCCCGAGATGCCCACTCTCGTAGGCGGCTAGCACACCGAGGGCGTGGGAAATAATGGCTCTCTCACAACTCGCCCGCGGTAGTCGCTCAAATATAAGCAAATTTGGGATCAGGCACTCTCTCACCGTCAACGACACTAAGATGCAATACTAATTAAGCAAATGAAACCAACAAATAGAACTGTTCAGTAGCTCACCTGGTCAGCATGAAGACGCCGACCCCAGCCGAAGACAAGGGCGAGCGGGGAGTCGTGGGTACGCACCCGCACGCCGCGTCGATGCCGCTTGACCAGAAATTTATAGAGTACACCACTACTCCTCGCGCAGGAGGGTTGGACAAGGGTTGGGGATAATGTGATACACTCAAACACTACCTCCACGCAGGGAGGGGTGGTAAGCCGGCCAGGCGGGAAGGGGAGAATCAATCTAGGAACTTAAAGAAAGAAAAAATAACGGTTCTGTCCGCCCTCTGGAATAGGGGACAGGCGGTCGAAGTCGGCATTGCTACAGCATCTCCCGAACTCTGTTATCGACGAAACCAGTTGGAGATCCTTTGTAGTTGACCCAAGAAGACGTCCAATTTTTGGGGGAATTTTTGGAAGGCGGTGCTGGTCGGAGCAGAGGCGCGAACAGGGGCTCTGCTTGCTGGTTCTGGTAGCTTCTGCACCCCTACAACTGGAAGACGAGGCTACCACGGACGCTCCTCAGCTCCAATTCAGGCTTGGCCAGAGTCTCTGGATTCGTTGTCGAGTCCTCTTCGAATCGAGACCCACGAAGCTGCTAGAGGAGGTCAGAGTAGACAAAGACAGATCAAAAAGTGATCGGGTGTTCGTTCAGTCTCAGGAGGAACAGAACTGCACACCTGGGGAAGAAAAATGAGAACTCTTAGCTTCGGATGCCGAACGGGGTTCTGCTTCTTGATCCTGGAAGTAGACTTGTCGTAGAAGATCTCAGCCAAGCACCACCTCCAGATCCTCAAGAGGATGGTCATGGTTGAACTTGATCTGGAGCTCTGGTTCTCTGCTTGAGTGGTTCTGCGCAGTCGAGGAAGAATCGCTCTCACGGGCAGCTCGGTGCTTGGACGAAATGAAACCACATCGGTTGCAAAGCTAACTGGACGACGATTCCAACGGTATATGGTATGCCTCCTGAAGCTTCACGCTGATGCCGTGGCCGCTGCTGCAAGTTGCTGGTACACTGCTGCCTGCGAACTAGCATGTGCAGAGTGGTGTTAAGTGATGGGAAATGGGGGTAGATGGGAGGGGAAATGAGGTGGATGTGTGGGGGGGCAACCCCTGGATATGAGGGGGTCTAGGAGGGGGTGTTTCAAGGTGTGGGAGTGACAGAATGGGGGCTGGAAGGAGGTCTAGCAGGTGGAGGGAGGGAGAGCTGCGAATTTGGTTGGAAGGGAGAGAGGGAAAGGGTATTTGAAAATGGGTTTAAGGGTGGTATTAATTTCTGGTCTTGGGGATGGGAAGAGGTGTGTGGGAAAGGTAAAAGGGGGGGCTTGGGGAGTGGGGAATTCTCCCTTGGGAGATGAGAGGGTGCTTGGGGAAGGGGAGTGGGTGGTTGGAGGGTGGAGTGGGGAGTGGTGGAATCTCCCTTGGGGCTGGGGTGGAGTTAAGGTGGGGTAGTGGGGAGTTGGGGATGAGTTATTGGAGGGGGGGAGGGGTGAGAAAGGTGGTTGGGAGGGGAGGAGAGAGAAATAGGCACACCCCTCTTTAGAGAGAGAAAGAAGAGAGAGAGAGAGAAGAGAGAGAGAAGGGAAATCCACCCCAATAGAGAGAGAGAGAGAAGTGGAGAATCCTCTCCAATATTACACTAATTCACTCAATTTTTGATTGATCAAAGATTACAAATGAGGGGGTGAAGGGGGGTATTTATAGGGACTAGACTTTTCACATGACCATACTGACCCTGGCTAATGACTAAATGACCAGACAAGTCCAAGGGGGGGAGCCCCTGGGCTTAGCCCACTAGTTGGGCCCATTAGACTGCTTAATTAATCACATGACTCAAGACTTAGGTAAATGACTCTTATACCTAGGTACTAGACTCAAATAAAGGAAAAGTTACATAGTTTATGACTCAAATAAAATATGAAAATTACATGGATTGACTAAAAAAAATGTGGAGAACATAATGGCGCAAACCGACGATCCATTAGAGCTTCGTAAAAAGTGGAGGGGTAAGTGATGCCCCCATCATATCCCCGGGGTGGGGAGAACTCGACCCCGTCGAGTATGGGTCCACCGGGGAAGTGGTACACCAAATGCAGCTCCCGGTAAGCCACGATCTCCAAACTCAACCCCGTGTCCATGGCCGGGGGATGGCTCTTCAGCTTCACAAAGTGGCACTGACACACCCTCATGCTGGCAATGATACCTTGCTTGCCTAGTATTGCCTCCGTGTGCATACGTCGGGCTCTTAGGCTGATTTGTGGTAGCTCTCCGGGGGTGTCCCTCTTAAAGGAAGAGATAGGCTCAAAGCACTCACTAGGATCCACCGCGGTGCCCATATAGGGTGCCGAATCTGCCACGTGGGAAATGGGGTGAATCCCAAAACCCATCGGCAAGTCCAACCCGTAAGCCGGGTTGCCAAAGCCACTCGGAACTTGGCAAGGTCCAAGTCCTCGTGCCCTCAAATTGGAGGTGACCCTCGGGTAGAGCCACTCCAAAGTCATCATCGTCAAGTTGCCAACTTGGAATTCCAAGTGGCGCTCGTGACCTTTTGCCCGCTTCTTGTGATTCTCACCGCTCGTTGCTTGATGCTTGCATGGATGCATATGCCATGCACTATGATGCAGTGTGAGTGGGAAATGTGTGGTATGCAAAGGTGGCCCAGGACAACCACATATAGACCTATCATGCATTGATGTTATGAAGACTTTGAATGATTTGGGAGAACCGGGGCATCCATAGGTGTCCCTCTTATGCGTGGGTGTGATGAATGCCGGAGGACCCGGACATCCATGAAGGCTCCTAGCATCCATAAGACCAATGCTAAATTGGGGAGGACCGTTACACCTAAATAGGGACCACTCATGCTTCCTACTTGACATGTGGGTGATGTGAATGAATGGACCCAAGTTTCTAATCATGCCAAGTAGTGTGTTGTGCCAAGACTTATGCACTCCTATCCCAAAGATGACTTCGATGTGTATGGGTGTGGGACGGTCTTTGAACTTTCATGTGAAAGGGTCGAAGGGATCTAGGAAGGTGGGCATTATGGAGAGGAGCTCCTCCTTGCTTCCTAGGCATATGTTGCCTCACGCGATGGTTCCCTTTGTGTGGCCCGAGTATTGGAAGAGGTGAACTTGGTCCAACATGGTTGGTTGGGGTAGGGAAAGGTGGGTTGTGGTAAGGTGAGTGGGTCATATGGGTAACTAGGCTCCCATTGGAAGGGATCAAAGGGGTCGTGGATTGGGCTTCCTAGGGAGAAGTGCCATATGTCCTCAAGGTCTTCACAAGGTGGGTCATCCTCATCTATTGGGATGATTGGGCCGGTGTAGTGAGTGGGTGGGTTGGCCAATGTCCTTGGGATCTCAATGGTAGGGGAGTGGACTGAGATGGGTTCTTCCACCATGGGGAGAAGAAAAAGGAGGTCGCTAGTGTAGCAACCAGCAGTGCAAACCGAGGTGATAGACCGGTCACATGGGTGGATGAGGTCAAGGCTCTTGGGACGGGCCAACCATGGGGTCAATAAGCAAGTTAGCTCAAGCTGCCATTGTAAGCCTTTGATGAGATCATCAAAACCCTCTACCTCATAGTAGGTTTGGATCGTGTTGTGATAGGAGTGGATGGGCACGATTTGGGATTGGTATCCCAAGAGTGAGAGAGGTGGGGGTGAGCTAGGAATGGTGGGTCCTCGTTTGAGCCATTGGAGTATGGACTCATTCATGGTGAGGGTGTATGGCTCTTGAGGACCCGGTCTAGGAGGGGTGGGTGAGATGCGTGACTCTTGGATTTTCTTTATGGTGGGCGGTGGATCTGGATTGGCATCCATCTCCGCTTGGTTGGGTGTGTGGGCCATGGGTTCCTCTACCAAAGGGTTGGGATGGTCATTTGGGGTTGGGGTGGTGTTGGCCGGCGCATGGTGCACCTGAGATGGTGAGCAAGGTTGAACTTGGGTTGGGTTTGGTAGGGGAAGTAGTGGAGGCCTTGGTTGGGGTTGGATTAGAGTAGGGAGAGGGAGATGGGTGGGTTGAGGGGGTTTGGGGGAATTGGCCTTGGGAGGATTGTCTCTTTTGGGGGACATTGTAGGGGTAGTGGTGGCCGGGGTGGGAGTGGTTTCAACCACTATGGGCATCGAAGGATGCTTCTTAGTGGGGCATTGCCTGACGATGTGCCCCAATTGGTGGCACCTATAACATTCCGGCTCGCACTCACCCATGGTTGTCTCATTCACTTCTATCTCCATAGGGCCTTTTCCTTTTTGAGAAGGGGTAAGGTGAGGGGTGGAGGTGGAGGTGGGGGCCAAAGGGACTTGAGTAAGGTGGGTTGTGGAATTGGGTTTTGGTTGCATTGTGGGGAATTGGGGAATTGGAGTCTTGGGTTGGCCGGGTGAGGATGGTGGAGTTGAAGTGCTCCTTGGGCTTTGGTGATCCGAGTAGAAGGGAGAAGGTCGGGGAGTGTAGACTTTTCTATGTTTGGCTTTCATGTTTTCCCATGTGTTAATAGGCTCTTGCCTCATAACCTTCCTTAATCATTCAATGAGCTGCCACCTATCCACGGCATGGCGCACAAGCCGACTCTTGGCAAGGTAGATTCTCATGGGTTCAGTCATTGGAGTCCTCCTAAAGTATTTGTCCATGTTTTCCTCCCACTCTAGATATGCACTAGGGTGGTACCCGTCAAAGATAAGGTCCTCAAATAGGACTATGTCCATAGGGGTGTCAATCGGTCCCTTGTGGAGGGCCGAGTGGGACAGATGTGACCAATATGAAGTAGCCATGCTAGTGGGCAAGGTTGATGCACCGGGAGATGAATGCAAATGTGCCCTAGGACCAACTTGTGGAGAGACAAGTTGTGAACTTTCTCTGATACAACTTGATGTGACACCACCTTGGGGGTGACAATCACAAGACCGAAGACCCCTCAGACCTAGCAAGCAAGCGATGCAACGGACCGGCAACTTCCCTCGAGCGGACTCACCCGCGTAGCGCGCACCTGGGTCCGTAGGTGGACCGGCGATGGGGATGAGGGTCCGAGGTTGGACCTTGAGATTCCAGGGGGTTGGCTAGCTTGAGATTTAACCCCCAAGGGTCCCGGGATGCCCACTCTCGCAGGTGGCCAGCACGCCGAGGGCGTGGGATATAATGGCTCTCTTACAACTTGCCCGCGGTAGTCGCTCAAATATAAGCAAATTTGGGATCGGGCACTCTCTCACCGCCGACGGCACTAAGATGCAATACTAATTAAGCAAATGAAATCAGAAAAGAGAAGTATTCAGTAGCTCACCTGGTCAGCGTGAAGACGCCGACCCCAGTCGAAGACGAGGGCGAGCGGGGAGGCGTGGGTACGCACCCGCACGCCGCGTCGATGCCGCTTGACCTGAAAATTTATAGAGTACACCACTACTCCTCGCACAGGAGGGTTGGACAAGGGGTTGGGGATAATGTGATACAGTCAAACACTACCTCCACGCAGGGAGGGGCGATAAGCCGGCCTGGCGGGAAGGGGAGAATCAATCTAGGAACTTAATGAAAGAAAAAACAACGGTTCTGTCCGCCCTCTGGAACAGGGGATAGGCGGTCAAAGTCGGCACCGCTGTGGCCTCTCCCAAACTCCGTTGTCGATGAAACCAGTTGGAGATCCTTCGTAGTTGACCCAGGAAGACATCAAATGTTTGGGGGAATTTCTGGAAGGCGGTGCTGGCCGGGGCAGAGGTGCGAACAGGGGCTCTACTTGCAGGTTCTGGTAGCTTCTGCACCCCTACAGTTGGAAGACGAGGCTACCATGGACGCTCCTCAGCTCCGATTCAGGCTTGTCTAGAGTCTCTGGATTCGTTGTCAAGTCCTCTTCGAACGGAGACCTACGAGGGTGTCGGAGGAGGTCGTAGTAGACAGAGACAGCCCGAACAGTGATTGGGTGTCTGTTCAGTCCCAGGAGGAACAGAACTGCGCACCCGGGGAAGAAAAATTAGAACTCTTAGCTTCGGATGCCGAACGAGGTTCCGCTTCTTGATCCTGGAAGTAGACTTGTCATAGAAGATCTCAGCCAAGCTCCGCCTCCATATCCTCAAGAGGATGGCCATGGTCGAACTTTATCTGGAGCTCTGGTTCTTTGCCTGAGTGGTTCTGTGCAGTCGAGGAAGAATCACTCTCACGGGCAGCTCGATGCCTGGAAGAAGACGAAACCACATCGTCTGCGAAGCTGACTGGACGAAGATTCCAACGATATATGGTACACCTCCTGAAGTTTCACGATGACGCTGTGGCCACTGCTGCAAGTTGTTGGTACACTACTACCTGTGAACTGGCCTGTGCAGAGTGGTGATAGGTGATGGGAAATGGGGGTAGATGGGAGGGGAAATGAGGTGGATGTGTGTGGGGGCAACCCCTGGCTATGAGGGGGTGTAGGAGGGAGTGTTCCAAGGTGTGGGAGTGGGAGAATGGGGGCTGGAAGGAGGTCTAGCAGGTGGAGGGAGGGAGAGCTGCGAATTTGGTTGGAAGGGAGAGAGGGAAAGGGTATTTGAAAATGGGTTTAAGGGTGGGATTAATTTCTGGTCTTGGGGATGGGAAGAGGTGTGTAGGGAAGGTAAAGGGGGGGGCTTGGGGAGTGGGGAATTCTCCCTTGGGAGTTGAGAGGGTGCTTGGGGAAGGGGAGTGGGTGGTTGGTGGTTGGAGGGTGGAGTGGGGAGTGGTGGAATCTCCCTTGGGGCTGGGGTGGAGTTAAGGTGGGGTGGTGGGGAGTTGGGGATGAGTTATTGGAGGGGGGGAAGAGAGAGAAAGGTGGTTGGGAGGGGAGGAGAGAGAAAGGGGCGCACCCCTCTTTAGAGAGAGAAAGAATAGAGAGAGAAGAGAGAGAGAAGGGGAATCCACCGCAATAGAGAGAGAGAGAGAGAGAGAGAGAGAGAGAGAGAGAGAGAGAGAGAGAAGTGGAGAATCCTCTCCAATATTACACTAATTCACTCAATTTTTGATTGATCAAAGATTACAAATGAGGGGGTGAAGGGGGGTATTTATAGGGACTAGACTTTTCACATGACCATACTGACCCTGGCTAATGACTAAATGACCAGACAAGTCCAAGGAGGGGCGCCCCTGGGCTTAGCCCACTAGTTGGGCCCATTAGACTGCTTAATTAATCACATGACTCAAGACTTTGTTAAATGACCCTTATACCTAGGTACAGGACTCAAATAAAGGAAAAGTTACATAGTTTATGACTCAAATAAAATATGAAAATTACATGGATTGACTCAAAAAAATGTGGAGAACACAATGGCGCAAACCGACGATCCATCAGAGCTTCGCAAAAAGTGGAGGGGTAAGTGATGCCCCCATCAGTAGAGGCTAAAAAGTGTTACATTTGTCTCGTACTACACCTTTGAGATTTCTTTGGAGGGGAAGAGTGTCTGGCTACCCTAAGGAAACATGTACACACTAAACATTGCATCAGAAAGAGCGTTAGGTGTGATCTCAGGGGACAACCCTCTGATACTTAAGTCAGAGATGCGTGTGAAATTAAATGAGAGAGCAGAGAGAGAGAGAGACGAGGGCTATAGAGGTGAAGCAAGTGTTCGGTAGGGCACCGAGTGCTTGAAGACGTGGTTGGAGCCTGGAGGCGATGGAGAACCCGCTATCACTCTCTGGGGGCAAGAAGGCAACAAGGAGTCAGGACGTGGATCAGTCTCTACATATCAAAATGCGAGTATTTCTGTTCATCCCCTTCTTAGGTCCATCTAGGACCTATTTATATTGGTTGCCTTGGCGTTGTCTCTTTCCTGACTTAGCGAGGGCATAGTTTGTGGAGCACTGTTCTGCTCAATAGTGTGGATCATCTATTACCCACTCACCTATTCTCTGAGGAAAGGGCATCGTGGCGGGCAACTCGGCGACGTGGGTGTGATTCAGTGCTCGTCGGGATAAGCCCCTGTTGTACCCAGATAATTTCCCAGGAAAATATATGATGCGGGACGGACACGCGACCTGTGACTCTAGCTCGTGATCGTCTCTATGCGATGGAAACGCTGGACCGTGCGCGGTTGAGAAACCGGCCGTGAGTATCGGGTATCGGCCTTTCCACGTTAACTCGGGTCGAGTCACGGGACGGTACACTCACTCACTCTCGCAGCGGTGATAACAATATATATATAGCTAGGAACCTACACTCACAGTGGCATTCAAAGATATACGAGATAAGTAAAATGCGATAAAGAGTGGGGGAGAGTTTACCTCCACGCTCCGGGCGTGGGAAAGACGATCCCGGCCAGTTACGGTAACTCCCGGTAACAACAGTAAAATTTAGTTACAACAATGAAATCTATTGCCCACTCCATGCAGGGAGGTAAAGGGCTACAAGTGGGGCCCAGGAGGACCGACCCTGGTTTGACGGGCAGCAAACTGGAGGTGCGTTCGGCACGAACTCGGCCTGCTGGTCCGACTCGATCCTGCGCCGACTCGGTACTACGCCAACTCGATTCTGACTCGCTGTACAGCAAGGCGCGATTTCCAAAGGAACGTCGCCCTCTTGAGGTCTTCTGAAGGCGCCGCTTGGCTGGGACGATGGTGGGATGTCCCTGATCGACTCCCTGAAGTGGCGGTTCCAGAAGTTGACTTTTGATAATTTTGCACGAATTATTCCCGGACTGTAATTTCAGACCTGCACAGGGAACAGATCTGCACGTCTCGGCTGCAAGAATTATGGTGCTCAGATCCGGAGGCTGCTCGAGGCGTGATTGGTACCGTTGGAAAGAGCACTCACAGAACTACAACATATATTTTTTTCCTGTCAATCCAGAGAAGGGATAAGAAATGAAAAACTCTGCAAACTATGGGCTTTCCTGTGGATCAGGTTACTAACACTCAGGATAGAAAGAGATCTGCCCGAAACTGACCATTGACCGAGGGGAAAATCAATTTTATAGACTCCACGAAAATTATGGTGGAAGGGGGTATATGTGAGGAACACTGAGTAATTTTTGTGGATTTTTTGGAAATTGATAACGGGGTGGGAAAAATACGAACAGGTGACACTGTCCCGCAGATCTGCAAAAGGGCAGATTACTGAGAGGACAAACAAAAATATGGGAAAAATATCAAACTAAGGTCAAATGGCACGAAATTTGAACTGGAGATTAGGGGAGACAGGGGGAACAAACCCTCCAAATTAGGGCTTGAACAAACAACAATAAAAAAAGATAAAAGCTCGGAGATGAGATTCTATCCTGATTTGGACAGAACTCCGGTGTTGATGGCGGCGGTGCGATGGCGGCGGCAGAAACAGAATTCAGAGGGACTGAGGAGAAGGTAGAAGGGCATCACACCCAAGATTTAGCAGAAATTCATCTGCAAGAGGGGGAGGGAGAGAGGAGGAGGGCACACCCTTCTTTGGCTCCAACCAAATTTCACAAATTTTTCTCTTCATTAATCCTTACAAAACACTATACATGGGTTTATATAGAAGGGGAGAAAGGGGGAGGGGGTTGGAATTCATGGGAGAGAGGGGAGGGGTAGCATTTTCTTCTCCAATGTGGTCAATTGGCCTAAAAATATAAAATATAAAATGTTATTTTAATGGGGGGGCACCCTCTTGACTTAAGGGGAGACATCTTGGACATTTTGTAACACTTGTCCCCCTTTGAATGTCAAACCATCTAGAAGCCCACCTTGGACCTTTGACTGACCCCACATGAGCCCTAAGACTTAGGTGGACCAATAAGAAAGGAGATGGGGGCCCCTTGCTGGTCCTACTGGACTTTTGCACAAAAACCCAAAGAATCCTAAGGAATGATAAATTGGCTTATAAAGCCTTACAATTACAAACCTACTTTCCCAAGGATATAAAAATAAACTAAAGGACACAAATGTAAATTAAAATATCAGTGTTCTTGCTCTTATGTCCCCATCAATTCTCCCCAGGTGGGAAGAACTCGACCCCGTCGAGTAAGGGGTACGATTGCTCGAGTCGCTCTGGCGGATCCGTCACCGAACCTGGAAGCGCGGAGTACGCTCCACTCTAAGTAATCGACACCTGCTCATCCCGTATAGATTCGATATGCACACGCTGCCATGGGAATGAGGCTAGAGGTGGACACTCCGGGGTGGGGTCACTCTCAAAGGAGGGAAGGCGGCTCGAAGACTCACTAGGAAACACCACTTGTCCCTTATGTGACTAGATCCGATATGAAGTATAACCGATCCCAAAGTCTGACAAGTCTCGAACTCGAAAGGGACTAACATCGCGAGTGTACAAAAGATCGACTCAACTCGATGTATGCACAGACACACAACGGACAAACAAAACAATGACTCACAAGACCCTAAACAAATCTAATGTTCGTCCGACCTACGCATAGGCGACGGTGGACCAGGACACCCGAATATGTGCCATGCATGCATTTGACGTAACCGGTGGTTAGCGGAATGGGGAACACCTAGATGCCCTAGTATGACCCAGTCATGCATGGACGGCCCTTTGGATTTGGGAGACTTGAGAGGGCTAGGAGAACTGGGTGTAGAAGAGCCGGGTGTGGGTGTATCGAGATTGGGATTGGTGGGTGTAGAAGACCTGACCCATGGGGTAGGGGTGTGGTAGTGGACTCCCTCGAAGAAATGAAGTATATATGGTGGGTCAAGGGGCCCACTAGGGAATGGGTCAAAGGTATAAAAGAAGGTATGACCCCTTGTGGTGGGTTCCCACAAGTCACGGTCCCATGTGTAGAAGTCTTGAAGGTGGGGATGGTCACCTTCATGCATTATGGCGGGTGGGACGATGATCGTAGGTAGAAAGTATGATTCCTCCCTCGGACAAAAGGGTATGAATTCGGGCTCGACCGACAAGGGAAGGAATAAGAGAATCTCTGTGGTGACACAACCCACGGTGCACACGGATGTAATGGACCCTAAGGCCGGATGGGTGAAGCTAAGACTAGTGGGTTGGTCGAAGCTTCGGGCCAAGGAGTGCGTCAACTGCCATTGCGAGTCTAATCCCATAACAAGGTCATCCAAGGTATCAACATGGTGACTAGATCGGAATGTCGTGTGGTAGGAGTTGACGGGTACCAATGGTAGGGTGGGGTCCATGGATGGGTGAGGAGGTGGGACCAAGCCATCCTTGAGCCAACTAAGTAGTGGCTCGGCGATGAAAAACGTACCCATTAGAAACACGGGTGGCTCGGGCTTTGGTGGCTCCAAATAAGATGGTTCCGAATAAAGTTCGGAAGTAGAGGGTAGCAATGGAGCACTCACGGGTGGTGAAGAAGCACGTGTCCTTTCCAACCAATCCAGAAATATTTTCTCGATTTCATCAAAGGTGTGGGTTGGAGTAGGAACCTAGTGGTGGACTCGCTCCTCGTCTCTCGGCTCGGGTGTGGACCTAGGCTCGGCTAGAAGCAGGGATTCCACTTGGTGGGAGGTGACTGGGCAGACCACTTGATTGGGGTTGCTTTGGAGGGCTTGGATGGGGGTGAAGGGGCGGGGTTGGTTGGAGGTGTGGCCCACTTGATTGTAGGTGAGTTGGTGGGGCCAACTAGTGGTATAACCCCCATGGTTGGAGGTAGGTGGACGGGGAAGGTAGACCCTCCTGAGCGCTCTCTTCATATCCCACCATGACTCGATGGGCCTTAGCCTCCTATCTTCCCGGAAGTACTTGATGTCCGTCCATGTTTCGGCGGCTTCATAGAAAAGTCACCTTTTGGCAAAGTCGACTTGCGCGGGACCGGACATAAGGTAACACTCAAAGTAGTCGTCCATAATGGCTTCCCACTCTAGGTAGTCACCTGGGTTTTCGGATCCATAGAAATCCCGGGCTACGGGCCTACGGGGGTGGTCCGGGTGGTTTTCCCATCTTAGATAGTATCGCCACCATGCATAAGATCCGGGCGTTTGGTAATCCATGGGACACGGGGACACTAGTGGATGGACATGCCGACACTTGGATAAGACACTAGACTAACTATGCAAGATTTGGAATGCATGCACACTAAGGACCCTAGACTTAAACCAAGACTCGGTACGTGGCGGAGTTAATCGATCCGAAGATCACTCGCGCAAGTGTGCGGCCTTCCCGATAGGCGTAGCCTAACGTTCGGACAACACCTTTTGATATACCAATTAATGGTATGCAAATGTGACACTTAGACCGACTTAGACTTAGACTCGACTTAAACGACTCTTTTTTTGTGCTTTTTTTAAGCAAAGACTAATGACTACCCTAGACTCAACTGGCGCTCTGATACCAAATTGATGCGGGACGGACATGCGACCTGGGACTCTAGCTCGCGATCATCCCTATGCGAGGGAAACGCTGGACCGTGCGCGGTTGAGAAACCGGCCGTGAGTCTTGGGTATCGGCCTTTCCACGTTAACTCAGGTCGAGTCACAGGATGGTACACTCACTCACTCTCGCAGCGGTGATAACAATATATATATAGCTAGGAACCTACACTCGCAGCGGCATTCAAAGATATATGAGATAAGCAAAATGCGATAAAGAGTAGGGGCGAGTTTACCTCCACACTTCGGGCATGGGGAAGACGATCCCGGTCAATTACGATAACTCCCGGTAACAACAGTAAAATTTAGTTACAACAGTGAAATCTATTGCCCACTTGTGGACGCGGATTTTATTTTCATTTATTTCTATTATTTGTTTATTGATTTATTTATTGGCGTGCCAGTCATCGAAATGATGATTTCATTGTGCGCTCGACTTGACTTGGTCAGTCGATTGTGAAGTCCGAGTCGGGACCACAAGTCCGCCATACCATAAAGGTTATGACGTTAATTACGCCCTTCCTAAGAAGGACAACCCTTGATTAAACGCCAAAATAGGAGGCCGCTCGGGGCGGTTAAAAATGAAGTGCATGATATTAAAGCTATTATTATTCTAGGGAGGTAATTGGGTAAATGATAGGTTATTAAATCAGCATGACCCCTCTGTATAGGTCGTGCCGGGTAGATATAGGACACCGTCCGCGCAGCGACGGGGCAGGGTCCGGACAGTTATCTGGGACATGTCCCCCTTCGCGTTTCTCATCCGGCCAAAGGCCTCGCAGTGCTCATATTCCCCGAAGGATCGGGCCAGACGGGAGGTGCATGACGCGTACTTCCCGGGGCTTATCAGGGTTAAACATCAGTCGACATCTCGGCAGCATCTCCCCATAATCTGGGTTATGCCCAGGGGAGAATAGGCTATCACCCACGGAGTGCCGGGATGAAGGCCGAGAAAAAGAGGGAGCGAACCTCCCACACTGCTGATGTATGCCCTGGGGCAATGTTCGACTTTTCCCTTATAGAAGCCGGTGACAGTCATGCAGTGGCAGAGCTCACTTTAGCTAAAGGGGCGGCTCATAAATCCGATGCGGATCAGTGGAACATAAGAGAGTTTGGCTCTCTTCGATTGATCCCTGGGACAGGTCTGGTGACTCATGGGCATCCCTGGGTGGGTTTGATCTAGACGCCGGGAGTTCAATTGAATGGCAAAGTAGGCTCTCGGGGGAGCTTGGATGTGCACACAGTTTCCCGGCACGAAACAGCGTGGCAAGACGGGTTTTCGGCGCGAGGGCCAAACGGCCATGGTTCCCGGCGCCAGTGGCAATGGGGCCAAGGGGAGCTTTTGGCGCCAAATGATATGGAGGCAGGGGCTCTCGGCGCGGGGTCTTCCCGGCGTGAAGGAGAGCAGGCCAGGGAGGAGGCTCCCGGCGTGGGGTCTTCCTGGCGCGAAGAAGAGCCGGCCAGGAGGAGGCTTTCGGCGCGGGGTCTTCCCGGCGCGAAGGAGAGCAGGCCAGGGAGGAGGCTCCCGGCGTGGGGTCTTCCCGGCGTGAAGAAGAGCAGGCCAGGAGGAAGCTTTTCGGCGCGGGGTAAGGAGATGGGTCTCAGCACAAGAAGGCTCGCGCCGAGGGCTGTTCATCTCCTTTACTATTTGTGGAGCCGAGACAGACGAGGGCGCCGAGGCGAATTCAGGGTTTTACGGCACTCTGTTTCCAGATTTATAGAGGATTGGGGGGGGGGGGTTTCCTGATGGTTAAGGCTGAGATTGACGGGCCCTGAGGAGTCAAAGATGGATACATTTATTGAGTATCAGCCTGCTTTGGAATGGGTTTAGAAGGAAATCCGAGGGCAGAGGGAAATGAAAAGGGGGAACTGAACATAAGGAGCCTCTATCACCGTTACTTGAATAGACTTCCAGGAGGATGGCTTGATGTCATCATTCGTCATCCTGGGAACCAAGGGATATCTGTCCCTGGTCCAGAAACGACTCTGATGATGTCGGTAAACAAATCGGGCATCAGAAATTCCGGAATCTCACAGACGTAAATCATCATATGGCTTGGCTTCGTTCTGAAGGCCAAGGGATGGCCTGTCCCTGGCCCTGGAACAAGCGCATGAAAGCCTCTTCTCAAAATACATCAGAAGAAGAAGGAATATCATCCATCGAAATTACAAGAAGATGAAAATACAGAAATGGGGGGAAGATAGAATCCAGTAGCCCATTGGATAGGGATAGGGGTCCTATCTACGCTCCTCTGAAGAACAGATTCGTAGGGAGACTCTAAAGTCGGGAGCGTACAAACCATCGGACATTTCAGACAGAAGACATATATGTATACACGGAGGGACGAAGGGAAGGGCTTTCAAATGCCCACTTCATTTCATCTCATAAGCATTGTTTACATCATCTGCAAGGCAAAAGCCAAAGAACAGAAGAGGAGGGGAACAGGGGGAAGCGAAAGATAACTCTCGACATCGTATGAATAATCAAACACGAAGCTATGGACTATTACATACAGAGGCAGATCAAGAAAACAGCAAACATAGGGGGGGGAGGGTGGAGCATTGACTCCTCTCCCTCCCCCGAGCAGCCCACCTGGGGTTTCTCTTCTTCTTCTTCTCTCAGACTTCTCCTCTTTTCTTTCAGCGGAGGCCCTCTCTCTCTCCTTTCCGATCTCCTTTTCTGGATGGATCCCTTTCTTTCTTGCTGTCTCCCCCGTTTTTATCGAGAGGAAAAGAGTTTTTATACCACCCCTTCTCCCCCCTATCGGCATGGGTGTCTCGGCGGGCTGCTTATGACCTCCCGGTGCGCCTTGTTCGGAAGTAATGGGCTCTCGGCGCATCACTTCTCGGCACGGCCATTGTCGGGCTTTCGGCACCACACACGGATGGGCCCATTTAGGCCTTTTGGTATTTCATTCTTCTTATCTTAATAGTTGCTAAATCCCATTAATTGGTGAGCTAGCATGGTTTCATCAGAATATCTCTGGGGGTTTTCATCGGTCAGTGGACCGCAATTCTTCATCAGTAATGCCGTCTGAACGACAACAATACTGGACATCAGCTTGGCCGGGGAGGGCTTCAGCCGGGTGACAGCTTCAGTAACAGACTCTCCGCAATCCTGGCTTTGCAAGAGTTCCTTGGATCTTCGTTTCTGATTCAATCTCATCTTTTGTCTCCTCTCTATCCTTGGTTACATTTCCGGTGTCAACAAATGCCCCCCACCTGCGGACGGCGTAAGTGCAGCATAAGCGACACGGGGTCTGCAGGTGTCTTTCATCATTCGAGGGTATCTTCCTTAGTTTTATCTTTGACATTGTCCTCCAGCTTGATCATGTTGCTGCAGCAATATTATGCACATGTATCTTTCATTTTCATGTTTTTCATCTCCATATCTTCTGCTTTTACTGTCATCATTTTGGAGCCTTCTTGGCCTTGCCTTGGGCTTCTCGGTGCGAGGTATGACCTTTCTCAGCGCGGGCTGTTATCGGTGCGGCCGTCTCGGCGTGGCATTCTCGGCACGGGGGCCTTCAGCAGGCTTCTCGGCGCAGCGATCTTCCGCAGGGTTCTCGGTGCAGCGGTCTTCCGCAGGGTTCTCGGCGCGGCGGTCTCGGTGCGCCCCCCCTTTCTTCCGGCCGACGGGGGGGGGGGGGGGGGGGGTTCTCGGCGCGCTTTCCTTCGCGCCGAGAAGCCCCTCCCTCCTTCCTTTTTAACCCTCCCGAGAGGGTTTTCACCCTCATTTCTCACATCTCCCCTCTCTCTCTTCATCTCTTCTGCAGCGGTGAGCTCCCCCGCTCCGAGAGCTCCGTTTCATCTCCCCCCCTTTTCGACCGATTTAGTCTTGGGTAGGTCGTTATACGGGACTAAGTCCCCTTTTACGTTCGGGCTCACTCCCTCTTGGTGGGTGATTCTCTATCTTTCTTTGGGCAGACCCTGGACAAGAGGAGATGCTGCCGAAATTTTTGAGAATTGGTTGTCTCATTGTTTCATGCCCATTCATCCTTCTGATGCTTCTTTTCGTGTCTTTCCCTTTCTGCAGGTGCTGACATGGCTTCCGGCACTTCTGCTGCGGCCTCTATGACTGTCGGGGCGAGTTCATCGGCTCAGCCGGATATATCTCGGGCTAAAGTCAACTGGCTGAATGTGTACACCCTGAGCTTCGGTTATGACCAGATTGCTAGTGTCGATGAATCTTCTGATTCCGAGACTGACACAGTGCCGTCTTCCGGAGTCTATTCTTCCACAGAGGGTATCGATTTCAGAAGGGCCGCTGACTACCGTCCGGACCTGCCGAAGGATCGTCATCTGCTGCCATTTATCCGGACCTTCACCATAGGCGGAATGAGGGATTTCCTGCTTGCTCGGTCTGTGGAGGCGGCAATACTTGCTGACAGGGATAGCATGAAGGGTTCTGTTTATCGAGCCCGAGCTATATATCTCCCAGGCGAGCAGAGGGACTGGAATGCCGTGCTGGGCATTTCCGAATTAGAGCCGGAGAAGAAGATGCTGACCCGGGCTCCAGAGTTTACCCCGGCAAGGTGGGACCATGCAGCCGGTCGTGTCCATCGGGAGAAGCCCAACTTTGGACTTTTTCTAGCTCCTGTGAAGTGTGGTTACAGGGATGAGCCATTCATTCTGAACTGTCTGGCCGTTCAATTCAAATATCAGCTGACTGCCGGCTGGTTTGGGGACGCTAAAGTGACGGATGCCCATCTCTTCAGGGTAGGAGCAGTGGAGTTTACAGAATTTGTCTTGAAGGAATACGCCCCTTTACTGATTAGAGCTGGGGTATATCATAGTGTATTTGCCTCCAGGTTCCGCTATCCCATCTCCCGGGGATTATGTTGCGGCATGCTTGAAGTGTTCTGCCCACAGTTCAATACGTTCTATACAGTTGAAGGCGAGACTTCTCTCGATCTTTGGAGTCTTGCGCAGCTTTCAGGCCTGCCTATAGATGGGGAGCCATATGAAGAGGTCTGTCTAGACGACTCTGCAAAGGACGCCTCTAATGGAGAAGGCAGATATTCTTTTGGCTACGCATATCGGTACTTGATGAAGGCTTATCGGACCATTTGTTTGTCCTATAGCAGGGGATCTTCCAAATGATATCAACCCCGGGAAAAGAGCAGCAGGTTGAAAGTCCGTGTAGGACAGTGGATACAGTACTTCTTCGGGGGTCCTTTGAAGTATACAGACTTCCCTTCCGTGGGACCGACTCCCAGTAAGCAGATCAGGGCCCCTCGTTATAAATCAGCATTGCCGGCTTCACTGCGCCGAGCAGGTGTAGATGGCCCGAACCCAGCAGGGGTTGACCCCGTTACTCATTATGCAGCTTATCTGACCTTTTGGCTGTGCACTTTCGCTCTCCCCCAAGGGGACGAGATGATTATCAGACCGGAGGCTATATATCCGGCCTGTCAGATGGCCTGGGGGATGAGACTGTCTCTGTGCCCGGCGGCTTTGTGTTTAATTTACAAATCGCTGGGAGATTTGCATAGACATCGGGTTCCCCGTTCCTTACGGACTGTAGGCCCATTTCATTTCTTCAATGCTTGGGTTTGCAGCATTTTCCCCGAGCTGGCCCTGAGAACTTTACAGTCAGACACACTGCTCCCTCGGATGATTGAGTTTGTTAGCGCCGAACCCGGCCTTTTCTCAGAGCAGCTGTTTAAGATGAGGGGCAGGTTGACAAGAGTGCCAGTAGATGCTCCTGGCAGCATTCATTTCTGGAGCTTGGCAGTAGGTTCGGCTCCTTTAGTAGACCCTCAGAGGGAATGCAAAATGGAAGAGGTAGAAGTTTATGTCCATCCAGTTTCGGGGTCAAATGCCACCCGGCCCATATTAGAACCAGAACTGGTAAGGTGGGCTATGGCTATCCGACCCAGTGTATTGGTCTTCAGGAAGGGAGGCTTGCTCATCTTGGAGCCCTATTACCCATTCCGTTTTAGCAGAAACTTCGGCTACGATCAGCATATTCCTTCATCAGCCGCTCAGTTCCCTTTGGACAGCCGTGCCAAGCATGGGTCCTCCATTGCCAGTGACGGTCGGATATGGTGGGATTTCTTTCATCGCCGAGAGGGCGTAACCTTCAGGATCCCGACCGTTTCTAATCGTATTCCCTGGGTCACCTCAGAATACATCAAGTGGTGGAATACCCGCACCAATTTTTACAAGGATGGCAGAGGCGCCTTCTGGGACGTGGCCGAGCGCTCTTTCTTAAAGCGACAATCAGGGCCTGTATTTGAGATTGATGAGGTTCACCTGAAAAGGCTCTATTCACAGCATCCGAGGGAGGTGGACTCATACATCGCCAGGCGTCGGTCCTTAAAAGAGGAAGGCTCCGAAATACCCATGCCTGTATTTTCTGAGATCAATGAAGATGCTTTTACAAAGGACCTGAGGCAGCTGGGCCACATAGGGAGCATTCAGGTGGAGGTGCAGTATCCATTTCCCCCGAAGGAGCCTCTCCCGACAGTAGCCCCCTGGAGGGGCCCGGTAGATAGATTTCACCCTTATCGGACATTTGTGCAGAGGGAGGACCGCACCAACACATATTATCAGCACACTTCTTGGCTTTTCGTGCTACTGAATGTTCACGGGCTATCAGTAGAGAACCCGATAGCCGGTATTCTGAATAAGCCGCTTTTTATCTCTTTTCATTATGTGGACGGCTGGTGCATGGATTACCTCGGCCTGTTTCATTGCCTTGACTTCCACGGCCACCAAGATTTAGCTGCCTTGACAGAGAAATGCCAGACCATAGGTGACGTGTGCTGGCTTGTGAAGGAGGCTGCTTCCCGCTCGAAGGAGGTGGCTTATCTGTATTGGCCGCTTTCTACCTTCTATGACGGCCCAGCAGGTATGACCCTTCTTGTGCGCTCATGGCATTTTTCTTTTATCGTCATGTTATGCATCTGTCGACTATGACTGCCTTTCTTGTGTCTTGCACAGATAGACCGGACATAAAACGGCAGGGACTTTACAGGAAGATTATTGCACAGGCTGAAAAGCCTGCTTACTTTGAAATTCCTGCAGCAGCACCCACGACCACTCCCCTGCCTCCGGGCAAGAAGAGGAAGCCTTCTGCGGTGAAAACTGCAGTTGTCAAGGCCAAGAGGGCCAAAGTTGCTCGGGTCCAGTAGTCAGCTCCAGTTGCGACGGACGCCGGGACCCCTCTTCCAGACGTCCCCTCTTTTGACGAGTTCAGGTCTCAGAGGGAGGCTACTCAAGAACCCGCCGAAAGTAGCGGTAAATATCTTACGGATGCAATCCTCACTGTTTTCTTGACTGTTCTTTTAAGGCACCTTTCGAGACTGAGCTTCTCTTTATTTGATACAGCCCCGGAGCAGGTTGCAGTGCCTGCGGAGAGGGACACGAGGCTGCCTTCTCCTACCCCGGCTGGCGAGGAGGAGGGTAAATGTGCTCTCTCATCTTCTCTCTTTATACTTTTGCTGTTATTCTTTTTTCATTACACCCCTCAGAGTTCCCCTTTTGTTGAGGTGGCAGTCAGGGAGCCGACTGGGGCTACACTAGCAGTGGGAGAGCCGTCTCAGCCGCAAGAAAGTGAAAGGACTCAAACAAAAGAGAGCCCTATTCCGGCCAGACGCATAATCACCCGGTCTGCATCGCGGCATGCTTTAGAGGCGACCTTGCAGCACATAGCTAGAGTGGAGATATCCTCGGGCAGCTCCGAGACCGTGCCTGGTAATGAGGAGGAAGTGACCTTCAGTGGCAGCGAGGAGGAAGTCCAAAAATCAGAAGCCCTGCCTCTGCTAGCAAAAGGCCTTCCGCCCTTTCAGCCTCCTAAATTGTTGATGCTATCTTCTGAGGAGGAATTGCAAGAGGAGTTTGCCGGGCTTGACACTGAGGTCGACATAACCCCTCCATTTGTTGCTTCAACTACGGAGCTTGCTCCTCTTTTGTCTCATCTTGAGGGTATAGACCTCACTTTAAAGGTAAGCTTCTTTCTTTCTTTTTTTGCTTGCTGTTCTATTTATCTTCTTCCATCCATTGATGAGGATCATTCTGCCTTGTCCTCAGGACCCTGTCACTATCAGCTCCGATGCGGCCGCAGTCTCCATGGATGTCTCATCTACAGATTCGATCATCATCCCTGCTTTACCTTCAACTTGCATGGAAATTTCTGAGGTTGTTCACCCCGTGCCAGTGAGAATACAATCTTCAACTGACTTAACATCACTGGACTTGAGCTCATCAAGAGAGATTTCCATCCCTGTCAGGGCCTCAGAGTTTAGAGCCGAAGTAGACCCAGCCAGAAGCTCCGCTTTTATACCGGCTGCCATAATGTCAATTGCGCCCGAGTCAGCAGTCCCTGCCACAGTGGCTATAGAGACTGGATTTCTGCCTTCACAGTCTAGGGCACGTTTGTCTCCATCATCAGAAAGAGTAGCTGAAGGTGCAGCCTCCATTGAAGAGATAACTCCTTTACTTATTGATTCTCCTCCCGTGGATGTTCAAGACGTAGCTCCCGAGGCAGCAACCGAGGAGGAGTTTTCAACCCAGCAGGAGAGTACAGAGAGGGACCGGCCAGCTCTTTCAGCAGATTTGCCTTCTTCATCCTCCCAAGCAGACATTGGATTGTGGGCAGATATTGACGGAGAGGTGACTTTTGAGGTCGTCACGTCTGCTTCTTTTGGCTTTACTTCTCCTGACAGCTTCGTCTGGCAGCATCTGGACATGTTACGCCAGTTAGTAGAATCCCAACCTGGCTTGACATATCTGCAACTGAAGGAGATTGCCAATCACTTCACTGCTGGCCTGCAAGCCATGGGCTGCCCTTTGAACTTATGGGCTCGGCGGGTCTTGCTTCTGTTGAAATTCGTGCATCGGAGAGATTTCCTAGCACGGACCATGGTTGACAAGCTGACAGCATTGAAGTTGCAGAGGTCAGAATGCAGATCTGAACTGAGGAAGTTGATGCTGACACTCGACGAACGCCAGGCCGAGCTACAGGGCGTTGTTCAGCGGGAGGAGGCCGTCCAGAACCGGGTAGCCATTCTGGAGGCGGAACTCACCGAACTTAGGGCCGAGCTTCAGCAATTATCTTCTATTCGGCCACAGTCCGCCGAGGAGGTGGCTTTGCTGGAGGGACGGGTGATGTCTTTCCAGGACATGTCCATGAGGCTTCAGGAGGAGGAAGCGCGCCTTCATGAGCTAGGAGCCGCCCCCTATGTAGGTCTTCTGGCCTTTGAAGATATCTTTCGGCGGCCATGAATTATCTTCTCTTTATTTTCTTTTCTTTTGTGATACAATGTCCCCTCGGGGCCCTCTATGTACTCCCCTTTTTTAATGAAAAGGAATATCCGGCTTCATATGTATCCATCTTCTTTCCTATGTAGTTTCATTGCTTCGGGAAGCGGGGTAGTGGTTTTAGCGATCCCTCACGCGAACGGCTCGTACTTGGCAGGAGAGCGTCCACCCCTTCAGAGAAAGGATGGGGGACTCGCTCCACCGCGTGACGGCATCCGAAGAGGTGCTTAAACCGGATTTTGTGAGCGGCAGCAAAAATCCTTCTGGCCATGTGCGCCGCAAAGGAGACAATTTGCAGGAGTGTGAAAGGAGAGGTTCCATCAGAATAGACGTGAGGTCTAGATTGGGTAGAGGTTATAGTATGTGGGACGATTAAAGGATATGTGGTTTTCATCAGGACAGACGTAGGGTCTGAACTGGACAGGGTTTCATCATTGATCGGGCGAAATGCCAGTCGATCAATAGTTGGTTTCATCATCGATACTGGGTTGATATCGATGCGAACAAAGGGTTCAAGTTTCATCAGAAAAGGCGAACGGTCTAAGCTGGGTAGGGTTTCATCATTGATCAGGCGATGTGCCAGTCGATCAATGGCTGGTTTCATCATTGATATTGGGTTTATATCGACGCAAGGAAGAGTTTAAGTTTCATCGGGATAGACGAAAGGTCTAAACTATGTAGGGTTTCATCTATTCCGGCAGGCTTTATCGCGGGTGGGACTTTGCCAAGAAATATGCAGGTTTTATCAGGATAGACGTAGGGTCTAGCCTGGGTAGGGTCTATTAGAATGGTGATGGGTTTCATTGTCGGTGGGACGTTAAAAAAAAAGGTATGTAGATTCCATCAGGGTAAACGTAAGGTCTATCCCGGAAAGGCTTTATCATCGGTAGGGCATGGAACCAGATGACCGACGGATGGCTTCATCAATGAAGGAGAGGTGAAGACAGCGTGCCGGTTGGCATGAACTTTTGAATTACCATTTTACTGACCCAAGTGCCCTTTCGGGTTTTCACCGGAGCCAGCCCCCTCTTGCTTTTGCCCACGCGCCCTTTCGGGTTTTCACGTGGCGGGGTACCCGATTTTGCTTGCAGTGCCCTTTCGGGTTTTCACCACAGCTGGGTTTTGGCCATTTTTGCCCTTGTCCGGGATATCCGAACAAGCCTGGCGGGGTATCTCTATTTTTAACCCTATTTTTTTTATTTATATATACGTATATATATTCCTTGAGTTGGGACTTCAGCACGGATCAGACGATGTGCTGCTCCATTAGTAACTGCTCTTATCATCGGTATTGGGTTTATACCGATGCAAGGATTTCATAGGCTTCATCAGGATAGACGTAAGGTCTAGACTGGGTAGGTTTTATCATTGATCGGGCAGGGCGCCGATCAATCAATGGTAGGTTTCATCATCGATATTGGATTTATATCGATGCAAAGGGATTTATAAGTCTCATCAGAATAGACGAAAGGTCTAAACTGGGTAGGGTTTCATCCTTGATCAGATAGGGTGCCAATCGATCAACAGCAGGTTTCATCATCGGTATTTGATTTATACCTAATGCAAAGATTTCGTAGTTTTCATCAGGATAGACGTAGGGTCTAAACTGGATAGGTTTCATTGCTGATCGGGCCGTGTGCCCATTAATCAGCAGCAGGCTTCATCACGGTGGGATAGGAAGAGATGCAAGTTTAATAGGACGGGTTTCTTCGTCGATCGGGTAGGGTGCCCCCTCACTCACAGGGGGGTTTCATCATCGGTATTGGGTTTATACCAATGCAAGGATCTCATGAATCTCATCAGAATAGACGTAAGGTCTACACTGGGCTGGTTTTATCGATGATCGGGTAGTGTGCCAATCGATCAAAGCAGGTTTCATCATCGGTATTGGGTTTATACCAATGCAAAGATTTTATAGGTTTCATCGGGATAGACGTAAGGTCTGAGCCGGATAAGTTTCATCATTGACCGGGCAGTGTGCCAATCGATCAATAGCAGGTTTCATCATCGGTATTAGGTTTATACCAATGCAAGGATTTCATAGGTTTCATCGGGATAGACGTAGGTGTTGACACCCGTTTTATACCCAATAAGTCGGGTCATCTCCTTATTCATTCAATATGATGCTCCGAGTTGTTCACTCTTCATTGAGTTCCTTTTAATCAGTTGAAGCCTGTTTTCTGGGTCTCAATTCCTGGATTAGACCTGGTTCCTGGTGGCACTTCGTTCAAAAGCTTGGCAATCCCTCCATTCTATTTTCTTGAAAATCAATGATAATAACGGTCTGGACTAGGCGCGTCATTTCATAATAACGCATGAAGCCTAGGCCGTTAATCTTTGAAGAGTCCCAAGACTTAGGGCCTCGTTGTCCTTTGATAATAACGGTCTACTCCCTAGCCGTTGTTTCCTTATGACGCCCTATGCCCTGGCCGTTACTTACTTGCAGAGTCCTATTGTTTAGATCTTCTTCCCGTCGATCTTATCCTTTGGATAGGGTTGAAAATGACGGTAATTCCTTGGAGCGTTATTTCCAAGTGGCGGTCTATCGTGCAACCGTTACTTCCTTCAGAGAGTCCTGACAGTTCAGGCCTTTTCTCTGCTACTCCGTGGACGAGATAGGGTTTTGGATTGGCATTATCTCCTTCAATTCTAATCCTCAGGACCTCTCGTTTGTTTCTTTGGACTCTTGTTGATATTATCCTCAAGGATTTGCTAAGGATTATCCTCCTTTCTTGGCTGATTTATCTTCAACTCGACCTGAGAGTTTGAGGGAGTCTATAAATAGAACCCTTGATTTCATGACCCGGAAGAGGAGATTTGATTCACGACGAAGTGCTGCCAAATTCAGGAGCCATCTACATCCAGGAGGAGCTGCTTCCCACGTCCATCTTCCAAGTCAAGGGAGTAATTTTGGGTCTTAGCTTGTCAAGATCATCATCATTGCATGCTCAAGTTTCCCTTGGTTTTATCAATCAAAAGCATTGTCCCTCCTCTTCCTCCACGTTTTTCACTGTTGCTAAGCATACACATATCCTCCTAAACTTAAAAAACGCCCAGAGGGGTTAAAAAAACCAACAACTCCCC
Source organism: Amorphophallus konjac (assembly GCA_022559845.1). Taxonomy (NCBI): domain Eukaryota; kingdom Viridiplantae; phylum Streptophyta; class Magnoliopsida; order Alismatales; family Araceae; genus Amorphophallus; species Amorphophallus konjac. The sequence continues at coordinate 301,508,217 of CM040120.1, forward strand.
GGTAATCCCCTCTCCTTTTGATGTTCTTAAGCTTTTTAAGGATTGATGCTATACTTATGTTGAGGGCTAATTGAGGTTGTGTTGTTTTGCTTTCTACATCCTTGGCAGGTTTTACAGGATCACTAGCACGAGGCCCAAGCCTTCTAGCCGGCTGGAAGGGTTGGAGTTCAAAGAATTCACATCTTTTCACTGCAGGTTATCTGACGGTCAGGTGCAGGAGCGTTATTTCCTTCTGGCGGTCTATCTCACGACCGTTACTTCCAAGCGACGCACAGGGTTTGGACCGTTATTTGCAAGTTGATCTGCAGGCTTTCCTTGGTTTTCTCTCCCGTGGGCGGGTGTTTCATCCACCTACTTCCAAGGTATGTTCGAGTCTTTGACTCGTGTTTACTTTGGTGGCGATCACGACTTTCCTTAGTGTTGGGCACTAGCTGTCTTTTTCATCAAATCTCTTTATTCCCCTTGATTGTTCCACCCCTAGTGGTGTGTTTTTATTTATCTTTGCTCCACGCCCCGGCGTGTGTTTTTGTTTTTCCCTTAGCGTAATTTGATTGAGATAGCATGCCCATGCTAGAGTTAGATTTGATTGCCTAGGTTCATGTTCACATGTGCATAGGTTGAGCTGATCTTTGGTAGTTTATTTATCATCTCACCATATCATTTTTCAAAACCCTCACAATCAATAAAAAAAGAAAGAAGATAAGAAGAGATAGGTAAACAAACAATCAACAGATAATTTTTTGGCGATCACGGTGGGACAACTAGTGCCAATCGTGCTTCTGATTCCTGTTTAAACCTGCCATCATCTGTTTGTTCAGTTGTCTTTTGATCCCTTTGTTTTCACCCCTCTTTCTGGTTTTCTGAATCATATGACGGCCCTGTCTCAGCGCGTTACAGTGTTCTGACGCGGGGACATCAGGCCGTCGCTTGTCTCTGTGGTGTGAGCTTTCACGGGTTTTCTTGTTACTTCAGTTTGTTTTTTGGTTCCCTGGCTCATACGACGGTCTGGAACCCCTGCGTTACATTATTTATGGCGGTCTGGTATCTGACCGTTATTTGGCTCTAACGCAGGGGCCTTCGTCCGTCACTCTCCTGGCAGGTACGCATCCGAGGTGCAGTTATTTCCGCAGTTTTTGGCTGTGATTTATTGCTTGGGTGCTGTTTGATTTCTGCCATAATTCCATTCATATCTTCATATCATTATGTGCACCGTTGTTTGCTAGATTCTAGGCTAGACTTTGCATGCACTCCGGTGCACATAGGGTCATCCATCTTTTCATATATTAGACTGCATTTTCCTACCTTGTTGTGAGGACCTCTCGTCTCCATATTCCTTGGGGCCGACTAGGAAATCACAGCAGGGACCTCCATAAGTCCCCGCGAGCCGTGGATTCCCACACGGACGCCGGGCCGGTTGTACCTTTCCCCCCTTGTGTCTAGGGTTGCATAAGTGAAGGAGTGGTCACACTTAAAGTCAAGCCAAGTCCATATCCACCTCCTATTAGGAACCCATTTGGAGAGAGCACATATCAATCAATTCACTAAAGTTCCAAAGGAGAAGCCATAAAGAAACTTTGTTTGCATCATCTTAAGCAACTTGGTTGGCTTTTGAGTGTCTTCATTCCCTATCACTTGTATCTTGTTTGAATCACCTAGGTGCGGTTGCTCATTGTGTGTTTGTTGTGTTTGTTGTTTTGCATTTATCAAGGTTGTCCGTTGCATGTGGAGTTGTTTTCGTTCGTCCGAATCATCTCCTCGAGTCGCTTCCTCCTTCACATTCTATTCCAATCCCCTCTTCGAATCTACCATGGCATCCTGCAATCCTCCTCGCTCCCAAGAGGATTCCCTTCCTCAAGGGCTCCTTGAGAACCCCCCGAGGGTTATTTCTTTCTCCGCTGGAGAGGGGACCGCCCCTCTCTCATCCTCCACTCCCATAGAAGGTGGTCAGGTCATCCCTTCTTTATCCGCTCCTTCCGCGGGCTCTGTCCTCCATATGATGGCCCAGTTGGATCCGACCCAACTCCAGGTCCTCTATCAGGCCATGCAAGGGTCCAATCCTCCTCCCTCCGCTACCGTCCAGGGGCACTCTAATTCTTCCATTATTGGGCCGTCTGTTCAGCCCACCCCGATTGAGCTCACCCCGGTCCAGCCCCGGACCATCACCTTTGCTGGCATGGAGATGGGTCAATCCTCCAATCCGACCCATCAATCTTTTGATAAGGGGAAATCGCCTATCCCCTCTCTTCCGATGGATTATCACCCCTCTGCTCTGGCGGCTCCACAGGTCCTCGTGGGCCCATCCGATTTCTTGCCCCAACAGCACGGGGTGGCCCAATTTCACTCCAATCCGGGTCTATCTCAGGCCCAGTATCCTTCTTACGGCCCCCCTAATTCCACTAGTTATCCTTCTGCTCCTTCCTATGGGCTCCCGCCCTCGGCAACCGCCATTCCTCCTGCTCACCAGATACAATCAACTCCCTTCACTGCCCCTGCTCCCTCTCGAGAGCAGGATTTGCTTAATAAGTGGGCCACCATGCAGCAACAACTTGATTTTCTTCAGAAGAAGGTGGGCCCACAATCCTTGGCTGATATTCCCGTCCCAAGCTTCCAGAACATCCGTTTCCCTCCGCAGTCTGAGCTCCCCAACTACCGTAAGTATGATGGGAACAGCAATCCCTTCATCCATGTGAGGGATTTTCTGTATGAATCGGCGCAGTTCCAATATGATGATCGCCTTATGGCGTACCTATTCCGCCGATCATTGGATGGCGTTGCTCTGGAATGGTTTTATTCTCTGCCCCTAGAAGAGGCCGAGAGCTTCAAAGTGGTCAAGGACAAGTTTATTCAGCGGTTTCAAGACCGGGTCGGCCCGGAATATTCATTCACAGATCTGGTGGCCGAGAAAATGAAGCCGGATGAGGAATTCGCAACTTATGCAGATAGATGGAGGCAGATGGCCGCCAGGGTGCCCGGCCATATTCCAGAGGAAGAAAAAGTTAAGCTGCTAATTTCAAATGCTTCGCCCACCTTCAAGAACATCCTGGCAATGAACGATATAGCCAATATGCATCAACTGTATAGCCGGGCGCGATTTATACAAACTCAGTTTAAGGACTCCCCTATCCATTCTCTTTGTGAAAACCAAAAGCCCAAGTACCATAAGAAACCACAGGGGCCGGTTACCGAAGGAGTCCAGACAAATGAGCAAGTACAAGCTGTTGCTTTTCCCTACCAAGCCGCACCATTCCGCTACAACCAAAGCCCCCGCAATCCGCAAAACTCCGCTCCGCAACACTTTCAAAACACTCCACAAAACCCTCCGCCTACCTTCACCATCCCGCAAAACACCTTCACCGCACCACAACAACCACCACCATCACCGCAATACCATAACGTCCCTCCACCCGGCGGCTACAACAATAATAATCCCAACAGCAAGCGCCCGGCTCCCAGAAGAGCCCAGTATCCTCCATTGCCAGAGACACTTACAGACATATTCTCAGCGCTCATGGCAGTAAATGCAATTCAACTTCCTCCAGAAAGGACTGTTTGGAACCCAGCTGTTGATCAAACTAAGTATTGCATGTTCCACCGGCAGCCGGGTCACACTATAGAAGGATGCTTTCACTTCCGAGATCTCGTGTACGACTTACACGAAGGACAGAGAATAGACTGGGCCGAGATGCATAGGGCCATTATGGAAATCAAAGAGAAGAGAAGGCAGCCGCAGGGGCAGCAAGTGCAGCAGCATCCAGCACCGCAGCCGCAGCAGCCGCCACAACAGCAGCCACCGCAGCAAGCACAAGATCTGGGCATCCATCAGAATCCGATGCCGAACCATCAACCCGCTCCTCCGCAACAGCCGCCAGCACCGGCACAAGTTAATGTAGTCCAACCACCGGCCTCCAACGCCGGGTGGTCATTTGATGATGATGGCGCCGCACCACAGGTCATGGCCTTCCACCACAAACCTTCCTTCATCCTCCCTACACAACCAACACCCTCTCCGCTCATCCCACCATTCACACCCGCTCCACCAAATCCGCTCACCATCCCGTCGTATCCTTCGCCAACCCCCATCACCGTCATCACACCACCATCCAATCCCGCACCTATCCTTACCCATCCATTCACCCTGCCTTCACCAGCATCCACGTCCATCACCACCCTACCACCCACCAATCCTTCACCTATCATCCGCGCATCCCCCATTAACTTCACCAACCCTCCGCTTTACCAAACTGCCTCCCCCACGCCACCTATTCCACTCATTCGCCCCGCAGGGCCCATCATACTATCCCCCGATGCCGCGGCAAATTGTGCTCTAAGGAGCGGGAAGATGTTCCATCGGAACTACGCCACTACTAGCAATCCCCAGTCTTCCCAACCGGTGGCCGAGCAAGAGGAAGCTGAACCGTTACCGGGGACTCAATATGATTTACTGCATCATCTAGATCGGGTACCCGCCAAGATATCTGTGCTGGAGTTAATCAAGAGGTCCACTCTCCATCAAGATGCACTGAGGGATTTTTTGCAGAAGGTCATGGTTAGTGAAGACATGGCAGTCGACAGTCTACCAACGGCACTAGCAACTATCTCTAAAGGGCCGGCAATCACATTCTCTGAGACCGAGCTTGCACCTCCGGGGGCTCGGCAAATGCCGCTCTGCATAACAATTACTTTGAACAAAGTCGACGTTGAAGCAGCACTGGTCGACACTGGGGCCTCAATTAATGTCTGCCCCCTCAGCACTCTCCGAGCCTGCAATATATCTGAGGAGTTACTACGGCCTACCCCCACCACTATAGCAGCATACGACAACTCAAGGCGGGCATGTCACGGGGTAGTCACTATTCAGGCTGAGCTCGGGCCTCTTTCCATGGCTGTAGAATTCTATGTACTTGATATCGACCCTATGTTCAAGGCTATCTTGGGTCGTCCCTGGATCGACACACTTGGCGCCGTGCCCTCTACCGCGCACCAATGCATTAAATTCCCTTTTCAAGGGAGGGTCGTCAAAGTTCAAAGTTTATCCACGGTACAGTCAGTGAAGGCCATCTCTGAACAGATTCTTCCTACTCTCTGGCCAAGCAGCCGGCCCGTGCTATCAGTGCTAGACCTAAACTTTCCTTGGGCGTACACCACTCCTAAGCCCGTCACTACCCCGGTCAATATCAAGGCAAAGCCGCAGATTCGAGATTCAAAGGGGTGGAACATTATATTGAAACTGGGCTATCAACCGGGGAGAGGCCTCGGTGCACAGCTGCAAGGGATGACCAAGCCCATACCAAAAGGAAGAAAAATGGGCAGACGAGGTCTCGGTTACAAGGAGACAGCATTATCAATGATGGGTGACTCTGGGCCGCTTACCTGGGATTACCGTCAGCATTTTGTCAGAGGGCCCCCACAGCCGGGTACGTTAGCTGCGAAGCCAGTCCAGTCAGAAACCGACACGGTTTGTCCAGTCACCAGTCCACCCCCGTTGCCAAGGGGGCTAAATGACGATGTGATCGACTACAGCTGGGCCCTCCAGGGGCTGTTTTGTGAAAGAGGCAGCCAGAAGCCACAGAAGGTTCAGCTTATGCAGTGGAGGCCGAAGAAGCGGCCTGGTGATGATTCAAAGAAAGAAGGGAGCTCGCTGATTGCTCTTTCTCTATCTCCCTCTCATTTTCAGAGCATGATCCAGCTGAAGGGGTTTGTACCCCGTCCTCCTCCGATTATGATTAATCCATCTTTCAGTGATCCATTCCAGATTCCAATCAATCCTCCTGCTTATGGGCCTCGCTGCCCCATTAATCTGCCTGCTTTCCCCATCCCTCCATTTTTTAACTCTCAAATCCACGAGATGTGGGGTTCCTCCTCTTGTGATCTTTTCTTCGATTGCATCTTTCTGAGCTGTTCCCTATGCAGCTCCGCCTCCTCCGTCGTGCTGCGTGGTCTCCACTGATCTCCAAAAAAAAAAAACGTCAAATTTGAAACGGAGATTTCAGTGGAAGATTATGCTATCCTGTCTCCATCCTCCTCGTCCCAGGGGCACGAGTCCCCTGCTCCTTCCCTTCCATTAAGCTTCCTCTCTCCTAGGTCAGAGTTAGGGTCTAGCGAGTCTAGAGAAGTAGAGTCAGTTAGGTCTAGAGAAGTAGGGTCTTGTTCTAGGTCGTTCAACCCTTCCCCTCCTGAGCCGCGCTCGCTTGCGCATCCTTCCCGATCTATTCCTGATAGGTTCTTGCAAGATCTAGCTCAGCGGTGTCATGCTCTTTTGAAGTGCCCAGAATTCATCGCCACGGCGATTGCGATTGAAGATGAAGAGGAAATAGAAGGGGTGTGGAGCGATGACGGATTAGGCGTCTATGAAGTGCTGGATGAGAAAGATCCAATTGATGAAGACAGCGATGTAGAGGACACTGCCGACTTATATGCAAAGGGACTGAAGAGATTCGACCAGCCGTCGACGGCAGTGGATGAACCTACGAAGGAAATCAATTTGGGAACGGAAGAAGATCCAAGGCCCATCAATATTTCAGCTAATCTCCCTCCACAGGTAGAAGAGGATCTAATTAAGGTACTGAGGGAGTATAGCGATTCTTTCGCCTGGTCTTATGAGGACATGCCAGGTCTTGACCCCTCCTTAGTGGAACACCGACTCGTGCTTAAACCAGGGGCAACACCTGTTAAACAAAAGTCGAGAAGATTTCACCCCCACATGGCCTTGCGGATTAAGGAAGAGGTCGACAAACTTTACAAGGCCAAGTTCGTCAGAGTAGTTTTATATCCTCAGTGGGTGGCAAACATAGTCCCTGTTCTCAAGAAGGATGGAAAGTGCGCATATGCATTGATTTCAGGGACCTTAACAAAGCATGTCCTAAAGATGATTTCCCGCTGCCTCATATAGACGTCCTTGTTGATAACACTGCCGGGTACGAAGCTCTATCGTTCATGGATGGGTACTCGGGCTATAATCAGATCCGTCTCGCTCCTGAAGATCAAGAGAAAACTTCCTTCACCACGCCCTGGGGCACATACTGCTATGTAGTTATGCCTTTTGGATTAAAGAACGCAGGCGCCACCTATCAAAGGGCGATGATGGCTATCTTCCACGACATGATGCACATCTATATGGAAGCTTACGTGGATGACATTCTGGTGAAGTCAAGATCAAAGGAAGAACACCCCTCTATTTTGGCTAAAGTGCTGCAGAGAGCCAGGGAGTACAAGCTAAAGATGAATCCGAAGAAGTGCGTATTCGGAGTCTCCTCGGGGAAGCTGCTAGGTTTCATAGTGAGCAAACGGGGGATCCAGATTGATCCTAACAAAGCACAGGCCGTCATGGATATGCCTCCGCCAAAGAACATTACGGAACTTCGAGGACTGATTGGTAGATTGCAGTTCATTAGAAGATTCATATCCCAGCATTCTCAAAGGTGCCGTCCGTTTTATGAATTGCTCAAGGCGGGGGTCAAGTTCGAATGGAATCAAGATTGTCAAAAGGCCTATGAGGACCTCAAGGAATATCTATCCAATCCCCCGGTTTTGCAACCTCCTGTCCCTGGGAAACCCCTGATCCTATACATCTCGGTCATTGAGGACTCCCTAGGGGCGGTTTTAGCACAAGTGGATGACGAAGGAAAAGAGCGGGCTGCGTACTATCTTTCTCGGTTGTTTAATCCAGCTGAATCCAGGTACACCGCTATGGAGAAGACTTGTGCCGCCTTAGTGTGGGTAGTTCAGAAGCTTAAACATTACTTTCTCGCCCACCCAGTTAGGCTGATCTCTAGAATGGACCCGATCCGTTATCTCTTAGAAAAGCCCGTCTTTCTAGTAGGTTAGCTCGCTGGCAGAGCTTCCTCTCTCAATTCGATATCACCTTTGTCGTTCAGAAGGCAGTCAAAGGATATGCCATCGCTGAGCATCTTGCACATCTCCCTATTCCTCACACCGACTCTATTCAGGACGATTTCCCTGATGAGCATCTCTCTGTCCTTTCTCAGCATCCCTTCTGGTCTCTGCAGTTTGACGGTGCGCTTAACTCACAGGGCCAAGGGATCGGGGCTGTCTTGCTTACTCCAGAGGGAGTAACCATCCCCTTCGCTTATCAACTTCGATTCCTGCTACCAACAACATCGCTGAGTATGAGGCTCTCCTGGCCGGCTTGAAGCACGCCTATCTCTAGGCGCGCGTTATTTAAACATCATAGGAGACTCTCAGCTCGTCTACGGCAAGTTCTGTCCACTTACCGTACTCGTGACCCTAAGCTCAAGCCTTATCAAGATTTGGTCATGCTCCTCGCTAAGCGATTCCGCAAGCTAATCTATATCCATACTCCTCGTTCTCTGAACATTCTGGCTGATGCATTGGCATCCCTTGCCTCCTCCTTATCCTTCCCCTCAGTCGTAGTACTGAGACCATCGTCGTCCAGAGATTGGACGCACCCTCCTTCAGGATCCTTGGTTCATCAATCTCAGGAAGTCTGTAGAGTGAGAGCTGAGAAGGAGATCTCAAGGAGGTATCATTGCAGAACTAGAGGAGATTTGGATGAAGAAGAATTACCTTGGTATCATGAAATCGAGTTATTTTGCAAAGAAGGGTCGTTCCCAGAAGGGGCAAGAGCTGAGCAGCGTAAAGCAATAAGAAGAGCCGCCGCAAGGTACACTATCATTGCAGGAGAACTATATAGGCGCGCTACTAATGGAATGCTCATGAGATGCCTAGATGATGTAGAAGCTTGGAAGGTGGCTGAAGCAGCCCATTCTAGTGAGTGTGGAGGTCATGTCAATGGCCAGGCTCTAGCAAAGAAGATCCTTAGGCAGGGTTACTATTGGCCCACTCTAGAGGAAGATTGCTCCCTCTATGTCCGGAGGTGTCTTAAATGCCAACTCCATGCTGATAAAATTCACTCCCCAGCTTCATCCCTCCATCCTATGACTGCTCCTTGGCCGTTCTCTATGTGGGCTTTCGACGTCGTCGGCCCACTCGGTGATCCCAATTCTCAGATCAAGCAAAAATCCTTTATCCTCACCGCTACTGAGTACTTCACCAAATGGGCCGAAGCCGAGGCGTACGCAGAGATCAAAGCTCCAACGGTGTGCCGCTTTATCATGAAGAATATCATCTCGCGATTCGGAGTACCAAGCAGCATCATCACCGACAACGGACCCCAGTTTGTCTCCCAAGAGCTTAAGGACCTATGTAAGAAGTTCAAAATTGCACTGCATCATTCATCTCCATATTACCCTCAAGGCAACGGTCAAGCCGAGGCCACTAATAAAACCCTTCTTAAAATCATTAAGAAAACATGAGAAGCACATAAATTTTCTGATTGGCCTGAAAGATTGGTGGAAGCTCTGTGGGCTTACTGCACCTCCGTCCGCACCCCTACGGGACAAACTCCCTACTCTTTAACTTATGGGATGGAGGCGGTGCTCCCATACGAGATCTTTATCCCTTCCCTCAGAGTGCAGCTCGATAAGGAACTTAATCTCGATGAACGTCGAGAGGCGTTGCTGGTCCAGCTAGAACTCTTAGATGAGAAGAGGATGAATGCGGCCGATCACGTTTCTGTTTATCAAAAGAGGGTTTCGCGCTATTTTCAAAAGAAGGTAATTGAACGAAAATTTTATAAGGGTGAAATTGTTTTGAAACGCAAATTCATTCGGTCTGCAGGTCCTAGGTCCAAGTTGCAACCTAACTGGGAAGGGCCGTTTGTAATAAAAGAAGCTTATCCAGGGAATGCTTATCGTTTAGTAAACGCGGAAGGTGAGGAGCTCTCTCACCCGTGGAATGGGTTGTATCTTAAGCGTTTCTTTCCTTAAAAATCTAAACCATGTGCTTTTCCGGCAATAAGAAATGCCTCCCTATCTTCAAAAGAGAGTCTTGAGTAAGGTAAACACACACAACACGACGCCCCTGGTCAGGTTCCTTGTTTAAAAAGACACGGTTTTTCCTTGGCCATGCTTTGGGGGAAAGTCAAAGTCCCTGTACGTTTCATTCTTCGGCTGCATCCAGGGGCAAGGAGTAAATAAGAAGGAGACAACCGATCCAAACTCCCTAACGAGAAGAGGTCTCAAATAGGGGCAAGTCCGTTATGACCTGACTCCACAAGAAAGAAAAGAAAAGAAAAGCAAAGGAGTGCTCTTTACCATGAAATCAAAAGCATCATCTCAAGGTCTGTGAATGAATTCTCAAAAGCTCCAAAAGAAAAAGAAAATTAGGCATGACAAGAGTGGCAGTACAGTTCCCCGCGGGACGTTATGAGCCCGGTCGCATGCATGCCTAAGTGGATAAAGGTTCGATGACGGACATAAAAAGCCCCGGCACAACAGACCAAATCTCTAATAAGGTTGCACGGTGAGGGAATCAAGTTCTAAAAACTTCCATATCTGGCCTAAGCTTACCCCCATATTCTTTTTTCTTTTAGGACTGAGACGAGTACCCTAGGTATGACGTTGGTAAAAACACCGTCACAATGACCAGGTCTCAGCCAGGGGTTGTCACACTATTTGCACGCCGGTCTCGAGACTCAAGATAAAACAAGGGAGGTCTCGTGTTGCTAGAGAGGCACTGGTTTTTCAAAACCCAAAAATATCAAATATTTTCAAAAATCCAAAAACATCGAATATGTTTTCAAAATCCAAAAACATCGAATATGTTTTCAAAATCCAAAAACATCAAATATTTTCAGAACCCAAAAACGTCAAATATTTTCAAAATCCAAAAACATCGAATATGTTTCAAAATCCAAAAACATCAAATATGTTTTCAAAATCCAAAAACATCAAATATTTTCAAAATCCAAAAACAACAAATATTTTCAAAATCCAAAACATTAAAGATTTTCCAAAACTCCCAAAAAAAATACCATCATATGCATAGCATGCATCGCATTTTCATTATGTTTTTCGCCTATTTAATAAGGCTCCACCCCTTGACCAAATATCAAGAAACGGTCATTATCTAACTTGCTTCAAGGCAAGGGGTTGAGTCTAAGAACAGAGCTAACTTATTTCATGTCTAAGTGTGTGCAGAATACAGGGGCAAGCCCAAAGGTAAAAGCTCACAACTATGCAGGTTCAGGTGTGTAACGCGCCAGCATCAGACCGTTACAGTCATGTAACAGGCCCATCTTTGACCGTCACTTCCTTCAGGCATGGGCCTTCTTCCTTTCCATTGAACCATCATTATAACGGTCTGGGAGTCTACCGTTACTTAAAAATAACGGCCCATGACACATCCGTCACATCCTTAAGAAATTGGGCTCTTGATTACTCCGATTCTGGCGGCCTGTCGCAAGACCGTCATTTCCATATGACGGCCCAGAGTACATCCGTCATATCCTCCAGAAGCCCCATCTGTTTATATCATTCTAGCCTTCCCCATGATGGAACCCAAGATCTTTTAACTATGGCAATCTTATCTCACTCAAGCAAAGATTAATGAAATATAAATCTTGGTAAAATCAAAATTGATTGTCAATAACGTAAATATCTCTCATAAACAAAAGAAAATCAAGGTACATTCAACTTCTTATCCGCAAGAGGGCGGATTCTGCTCAACTCTTCCAAGTAATATCGGCGTGTTTCGTCGTTCTCTTCAACTTCTACTTGCCACGGACGCACCTTGCTGATCTCCCACATGGTCAGCGCGTTCCGGATCGCTCTTTCATCTTCCTCGGTCCCCATCTTCCTAGGTAGAAGGGGAGGGTAGTGTGATAGTACGAAAACGCTGGTTCGAGGTAATCCGATCTGAAGATGGCATCGGTGCGGGTTGTAGATCGTCATGGTAGTGTTCCCTACTAGCTGGAGGTCGAGGCCTTGACGCCGCGGTATTTTAAGAAGAATGCTTCGAAGAACGCTTGGTCGCATGATGAACTTTTCAAGAGGCAAAGTGTTGAAGAAGAGGCGCCATTCATCCCGAGTTTTCTTATCCGCGGTCTTACATTCAACCTGAGGAGAATATCCAAATGCCCCTCCAATAAAGAAGAGAGGGTGGCTCCCGAAGATCCGGCTCGCTGAAGTCATATCTTCCTTGGGAAGGAATTTGATTCTCACTCCTATCCAACACTCAAGGAGTATCATGGAACCGAACAAAGGCCCTCCAAGGCAAGCCGAGGTTAGTCCTTCATAGAGGTATGAGAGGACCGCTTGAGAAATAGACATACCCCGCCACAGTCCACTAATAATGCTAAGATTTTGGATATCTAAGAGGTGGTCGGTTGTGGAGAAAAGGAAGACCCCGCACAAGCAAACCGCCACCGCCTTGGCTATTGCTTCGTGTCTCTCCCACTTATTTTTACAGTGAGACGCTATCCATTGTGCCATAGGGATCAAGTGAATGTGGCACGGGCTGATCATGGTCCGCACGTCCTTTGGGTTATGAATGAAGTCGCTTAAGATCAAGGACGGATCAATAGGTTCTATTGTATAGCAAACCCGATCCTCATCCCCCACCTTAGTCTTAGGAAGGGCTAGGTAGGTCTCTACCTCCTCCAATAGGACGGTTGCTTCAAAGGAGGGGAAGATGAAGGTATGAGTTTGTGGATGCCATAGTTCCACAAGGGCTGAAAGGCATGGCCAATCCAAAGACAATTTCTGGAAGTTTTTGCCTAGAACCAAGAGGGGTTGGAGGTGCCATGCTTTGAGGATTGATACCATCTCTAAAGGGAGTGCCTTTACCATGGGAGCCACCCACTTCAGGTTGGAGTAACACCTTGGGCCAGGAAGAGGCTTGAAGAAGAAAAGAAGAAGGAAGGTTATGAAGAAAATTAAAGTGCAGCAAAAAAAATCTGAACTTTGGATGAAGTCATGCAAGCTTACCACCCTTTGGACATTAGAGCTTAGATGCTTGGGGATCAAGGATAGCCGTTGAAGCTCCCCATGTTCCCTCCTTGCAGCCTTAGGGCCGGTGTAGATCTTCTCTTCCATAGCCGCCATCTCGAAGCACCTCTTCATCTTGATTTCTGCTTGTTAGGGAGAATTCTTCAACCCTAGAACAGAGGTTTTTGCAAGCTGCGATTTTGGAAAAGTTTCCCAAGTTGCTGGGGCTTTTTATTAACTTTGGAAGGATAAGATTGGAGTTGGGAGGCTTTATCTGAAATTTGGATAAGTTCTAGCAAGAGATTAAGTGGCTGAACCTCGGACTCTAAGCTCTCACGGTCGAATCCGTTTTGGAAACGACCCAGACTCTGACGGTCTATCGTAGGGCCGTTACTTCACTCTGGCGCGCCTACCCTGGGCCGTCACTTTTTCTGTGGGTTGGGTTTTCCTTAAAACATGTTCTGTGGCTGTTTACGGTCTGGTCTCAGACCGTCTCCTTTCAACGGACGAACCCTAATCCGTTATATCCTTCAAATCGCTCAAGTCTCTCTCTTCTGGGCTGAACGCCATGTAACGGTCAGGTTAGGACCGTCGTTTCGTTATGACGCGTCCCCTTCAGGCCGTCGCGTTTTCTGAGAGTAGTTCTAAAACCATGTTCTGCCATGAACAACGGTCTGGTCTAGGACCGTTGTTTTCTTTTAACGCTCCTACCATGGGCCGCTATTTCCTCTATAGCCCGGCTATCAGAATAAGATATTTCATGAATGACGGCCTAAGGTAGGCGCGTCGTTTGATTATGACGGTCCAAGACCAGACTGTCATTTCCTCTGCTACTAAATTCAGGCAGTTAGTCTATCCTTTGCCTAGACCTGGCGGTCTTTCACATCTGTACACCACACCTTCTCCACACAAGCATTCATTCACACATACACATCCATCATGCGTACTTTCAATCACTCATTCGTGCATATCCATTCATACATCCACATAAAAAAGTCAACAAAATTTCATTTTCATAAAAAGGCATGTACAAGTGGTAAGAAAAGCATAAAAGTACATCATTCGGCCGGCTTATCCGTCGGGCCGCCCTCATCCTCCCCATCCTCTGGTCTCCTCATGGGCGGCGGTGCTTGGGAAGTGCTCTCCTCTGGCAGTCCCTGCTCTGCCCTCTCATTTCTCCGTTGGCCGACGGAACTAACTAGGAAATCCCCAACCGAGCCACTTGGGGCAGCACTCCTATGAGCCCCGCTCCGGGAAGAACTCCGCTCTGGTGCCCGGCCTAGCATCCGGACCGTCTGCTCCATGGTCTGCAGCCTGATCTTCAGTGTGAAGATCTGGCGTCGCGTCTCCCGTGCCTCGGTCCGGTAGCGATCAAGATCCGCGGTCCCAAGGCGAAGGTCCTTCACCTCGGCCCGCGCCCGTGCTAAATCTGCTCGAAGTCGCTCCATCTCCACATCGTCCACATGTCGAGGGGTCTCCGCTCTCAGTCGGGCTATCTCTGCCCGCACGAGCTCCATCTCTGCTCGAGCTCGATCAGTCTCGGCCCGGCTCCTCTCTACCTCTGCCCTCGCCTGGGTGGCCTCCGCCACTGCCGCTGCCAGCTCTATCGCCTGTAGATTGCATTGCATTGCATATAGGTTAGTCATATAAATTTAATTAGCATAAGCATAATCATAAAGCATGTAAGTATCTTACCCGCTCCGCGAGGGTGGCCTCCGCCTCCTCGGCCCGGGCAACCGCCCGAGTAAAATCAGCATCTCGCCCAGCCCTGTCTCCCGCAGGCTGCGAGGACGACGATGGGGCATCCGGTCCTGCTCGTTGAGCTCCCTCTGCCCGCTGCATTGTCATAGCCAAAGCATTAGCATCATGCATAATCATAGTCATACCATAAGCATTCAGAATCTCACTAGGAGCTCCAAAGCAGTCCGGTACTCATCCCGCTGCTGGATGGTGGAGTGGAGTAGCCCTCTAGCTCGGCTATCCGCCCTTCTGGATCTAGCTGCATTTAGAAAGCATAAGTCAGCATCCATCGTCTTACAGGTTCATATAGAAAGGTTCTTTAGGTTTAGAATGGCATACCGGTCGTCGGGTACCTCGGTATACCCGGTCGCCGTAGTGTCGAGCAAAGGCCTTCAGGTAGGCCTCGTCGCTCTCTGCCCGCTCTTTCACAGCCCTGCCTCGCTGCCTCCAGTCGAGGACGTACTTCGCCTTCCGGGCACGCCAATCCACATTCCCACTAATACCTCTCGCCGACTTGCCTGGATGGTCGTCGGTGCGGCGTGGAAAGGTCACCTCGGGCTGGTGTAGTCCTCGGGTCCGCAAGATCAGCCTGTAGTGCAGAGGCTCGATGATATGGAGGCAGTGCAGCCAGACGTCTCGTCCCCGATACGATAGAGACGCCTCCACCCATGGCTGTCCTGTGTAACGCTCACCGCGGTAAGGGGTCCACCTCACCTGCAGGCATTTAGATCCATTAGCATTCGCATAGCATGAGCACATATAGGCATATAAAGCATTTAAAGCATTTAAATTCTGGGCTCACCGATGTGTGTGGGTGGGAGTCCAGGTCCTCCTGGATCATCCGGGTCTGTCTCAAGACCGACCCCGTATCCCTCGCCACCGACCATCGCCTCGCGATCGGTATCAGGCCAGGATGGAGTAATGCGCCTCTCCCAATGCCCGGGAGGTACAAATAGCTCCAGATCTGCATTTAGGAATCAAGTCAGTTACATAAATCATCAATCATAGCATACATCATGGCATAGTAGAAAGCACTTAAGCGCATTTTTACCTGTAGGAAGGGCGAGAAGCCTCCCAGCATCGTCAGTCGGTCCGTGGTGCTCAACGAGTTGATCAGGAAGGCCAAGACCGCTGCTCCCCAGGCGTATTTCCTCACTCTGCTTAAATCCTCTATCAGCGGCAGCAGTCTGCAGCTGATGACATCCGCTCTGGTCGCGAACAGGAGCTTCCCGAACAACAGTATCAAGAAGCGCCTCATCACTCGATCCCCCTCCTCTCCTGCCTCTGCCGCCACACGAGGGCGCACCCGGTCTATCACTCTACTTAGATGCTCCTCGGGCAGTTCTCCCACGGCAATCGCTGCCCCTCTCAGCCCCAAACTCTCCTGCAGCACCGATCTCGAGAGCTGGGATGAAGACTGGCCCGGCCTGATCAGGTCCAACCCCAGTAGCTGCTGCGCTATCTCCCGATAGTCGCCGTACGTCCATCCTATCACTGCAGCGCCGTGGACTCTCAAGCCTGTAACCCTCGCCATGTCTTCTAGCGTGGGGATCATGTGGCCCCACGGGAAGATGAACGCCCTGCTAACCGGGTCCCACCTCTCGTGCAATGCGTACAGCAATGGCGTATCCATCCGGATCACCTCGATGCTGAGCATCTCGGCGAAACCCATCTCTGCAAGTCTGTCTCTCTGGTAGTCGGGCAGTGCCTGGTACACCGCCCGAATCTGCAGCCATGAGATCCTCGATCTCCTCTTTCCCTGCATTGCATATTAGAGCACTAATTAGTCCATTCGCATCATATAGACATTGCATAAACATTAAATATCGAAAAGAAAAACAAAAATTTGAAAATTGAAAACCCTAAAAAGAGTTTGGAACCCTGGCAGAAGTAACGGCCCTGGGATGGGGCGTTACTTGTCTCTGACGGCCTTAGCTTGGAGCGTCAGAGGAGTGACGGTCGCTGGCGGGACCGTCACTTAGTCTGCCAGTAGGGAATTTCTCCCCTGCATCCCCATGACTTCTCACTTTGGCCAAATAGCCTACAAGTGTTCCTAGTGGGTTCATAGACCCATTTCTACCCTTATCCCCCACATGCATTCATAAATAAAAACATAAAAATCAAAAATTTAAAAATTAGGGCGGAGGGCCTACCTCATGGTCGAGGACCTTCCTCTTCTTCTTCTCTGGTTCCTTGGGCTCCTCTGCACCCAAGGAGGCTTCGGTTGGTTCTTCCACGACCGTGGGGACCTCCTCCTCTTCCCTTGGCTCCCTTCCCCTCGGTTCTTCCTCCACGGGCGGCGGGGTGGTCTCTCGTTCGAGCCGGCGGTGGAACCGCCTTATAGCCATCTTCTTTCCTCTCCCTCTCTTCTGAGGTGGTGGCTGCGGTGCCTCGTCGTCGGCCATTGGAGTGTGGAGATGGAGGTCGCCGGTGGGTTTTTTCTGGTTTGGCGTTTTGGTTGTTTGAGCATGAAATGAGACCGAACGGCCGTTCGGTTTGTTTTTTTTTTAAAACTCAGGTGAAGCGACGGTCTATCGTTAGACCGTCACATCATCCTGACGCCCCCCTCTAAGGCCGTCGCTTGTGACGGACTGTTTTATTGAAGAATATGAACCGACTCGGTGTTGACTGACTAGGCTTAATCCGTTATTTTAATGTGACGCTCCTGAGTCAGGCCGTTATATGCTTGCAAGTTTCTTGATGAATGAATGGTCAAAATTAATGTTTAAACTTATCTCCATCATAAAAACATTTGATGAGTTTATCACACAGACAATGGTTATGCCTTAACTATTATCATAACTATCTTGTTGGCTAACCTATCTTTCATGAAAGGAACTATGAACAGAAGGCACGCTTCGCCGTCCGTCAAGCAGGTAAGTCAGGTATTGTATCTCGTTCCCTTATCTCTTAATGCATTACTATATGTTATCTATGATATATTATCTCGAGAACCGGCTGGTCATTCTGGTGTCCTGGGATCTGATGTTCCCCTTAAACAAAAATGATGATGATCTAAGTTCACATGAATAATCGTTGGATAGGCCGTTAGGTTGGAAAATTTGGGGATGATGGTTCTATCTTGCACGCCGTGGTTGCAGATAGTGTCTTGACTCTGGTTTCCCCAATCTAGCAATATTATTCTCGAGTATCTTGTTATTTTATCTTTCTTTGCATTTGCTTTGAAGATTTGTTTTTCTTTAGCCCAGCATGCATCATACGCATTCTTTGAGCATTCATGAGCTTCATTTGTTCAAGAGGTCTCATTGACGGTGAACAGCTGTGTTCTTGATCCTGGATAAGGAGAATTATTCCACTCTAAATTTGAAGGTTTCCTTCGATTTGCTCGCTTGATCTGGTTGACTGAAGATTCCTGTCTGGAGTTTAGTCTCTTTCCTTTCCGTTGCCTCCGACGGCCAGCCGTGTTTCCTTTCCTTAGTTAATTAAATCCTCCAGACTTGCATCCTTTGGTTAGCTATTTCCTTGTGATCAGTTTTGAAGTTTTTCAAAAAATTCTTATCGCTTGTTGGTGAACAACGGGTGTCGTTTACCTTAACG